>OZ035996.1:7376783-8576783 GCA_964035005.1 Erebia palarica
TCTTTCTTTGTTTTTTTTGTGATGCTCGTAACTAGGTATATATGCATACAGACTAGATGCAGATATCGATAAGATTATCGATATCTGCATTATATCTCTGCTGCTATATTAAGGTATAGAAGAGATTGGAAGGAGCTTATAAGATTTTCGTGCCTGTTAACCGTTTTAACGTTAAACTAAACCTTGATATTATTCATTCCTTGTCCATTTTGGCAAATTCTTCCAAAAAAATTTACTTGTCCTAAAAAATATAAGGATGGACGATACACTTATAGACGTAACAGTAACGGGCAAGCTAATTAGTTCGTAAGTTCTGCGGCTCCCGAATCGCAGCCTATGACAAGATCTCACTTTGTTTAAAATTTCTCCATCCCTTTTTTTCTTTTTTTTATCCACTACAAGTTAGCCCTTGACTGCGATCTCACCTGATGGTATGTGATCATGCAGTTTAAGATGGTAGCGGGCTAACCTGTTAGGCATGACAAATAGGTACTTTTTGGAGGCCCGTTGGTCAAATCAAGCGAGCTGTCATGGAAGTCTCAAGAAGAATAATATAAATTTTCCAGATATCATGCAACAGTTCTCACATCCGCACATCATTGGCTTGGTCGGCGTTTGCAGTTCGCCGCCGATTTGGATCGTCATGGAACTGGCCACGCTCGGAGAAATGAGGGCCTATTTGCAACAGAATTCACACAGGTAAAGAAGTAATTTGGTTTTTGTCAGTCTCTTCTTATGCCATTTTGTAATTTTAACAGATGACTGTTCCTTCTTATATGTGTTTGCCCTGGTGAATGGATCTTGCCTTTGATTTATTTTTAATTGAAAACATCTGATTAAAATAATTTCATGATAAAATTAACGTAAAAACGTATCTTTATGATAAATGAGAAAGTGTCTGCCTGTCTTCTTATGCTTTCACGACCCAACTTTTCAACCGATTTTGACGAAATTTCGTACTATCTACTACTAATAGAGGTAGGTATTTCTCGTGGAATGAAGTCCACGGAAATTGAAAGAGTTCCCACGAGAATCCAGTCGCAGGTATCATCTAGTAGTTAATAAATTTATATTTAGTCATCCCGATAAGTCTATATTTCATCCAGAAAAGTATGAAATTTGATGTCCTTAAACTAAAATACTTTAGACTCATAAATATAATAGTAATAAAATCTTTACTGTTTAATTCTCATATTATTTATTATGTTTTTAAGTCCTGAAATATAAGATTAAGTACGTATCTATCCGACGATCTCCGTGGCGCAGTGTGTAGCGCTGTTGTCTTAACGTGCGGAGGTCCCGGGTTCGATCCCCGGCAGGGTCAATTTGGGAATTTATAATTTCTGAATTTTCCCTGGTCTGGCCTGGTGGGAGGCCGTGGCTAGTTACTACCCTACCGGCAAAGATGCCGTGTAGAAACCGAATAGGGGTATGGGTTTAATCTGCCATGCCCCTAACAGGTTAGCCCGCTACCATCTTAGACTGCATCATCACTTACCATCAGGTGAGATCGCAGTCAAGGGCTAACTTGTAGTGGATAAAAAAAAAATCTATCTTCTCAGGCTAGAGACGTGTACGCTAGTGTTGTACATCTACCAGCTGTCGACGGCGCTTAGCTACTTGGAGAGCAAAAAGTTCGTGCATCGAGACATCGCCGCGAGAAACGTACTCGTATCCACCCCCACTTGTGTTAAGGTTAGTTATAGTCACAGAGTATCCATAGTGACATATTACAGTGACAGCGGCGACGCTGTTTTTATTAAAGTGAAAACTTCTTTGGGCGCGTCGAGCACTTTTCGGTAGGGGGTAAAAATGAAGATTCGCGTGACCGACTGTCCGACATGCTCACGAACATATAAATGTACTCCATTCGAAATTAAACTTTAATGCCTTAGTTTTAAGGTTTCAATTTTAATAATTTTAATAATAATAAAAATTAAACTATTTAAAAAAAAATTAAAAAAAATTGTTTTCACTCTATCGGCAGTCCCTATGACTGCCAATGATTTTTTAATTATCTAACATATTTTTTTTTATTTTTTTATTATAACATAATTACTATCGCTAGTAATAAAATTAAAACAAAGACTAAACAGGCATAAAAATTTCGTGCCAATTCTGGCCACCGGGCCAGATAATATGTTTGACGGACTATAATATTTTGCTTACTTTTGACATCTTAACAGCTTTAAATTAGAGGATTTTTGGTAAGCTGTTCTGGATTGCCTGTCTACAATCTAAACCACATCCCAAATAAATAGGCTATTTTCATATGAGCTTCAAGGCAATTGAGCTTCAATACCGGCATATCTTCAATAATAGTTAGAGGTATGCAGGTATGTCCTGAAAATACTCTGGACATGGTAAATTTTACTTTAACAAAAATTTAAATTGCTTTTTATTACATTGTCAAATTACATTTCTATATATTTTGAAGCCTCTAACACTTGCGGTTTTTTATTAAAACATCTTTTTATTTCAAAGGCATATTTACATTTTACACAAAAATTAAAACTAAAAACTAAAAACCTAATCTAAAAGACCGCTATCAGTGGGCAGCGTGCCCAGAATGCTGGCAGCATTGCCGCGTTGAATAGCAATACTCACTCGCTGAGCGAAATATATACCAGCACTCTGGTCACGTGTTGCCTCGACCAAGCGCGCAGAAAGTTCTTTATAGGTTATTACATTTGATATTAGATAAATTACGTGTCATTATATTAGCTGCAAATATTGTTACTTTTTTTTGAGTCTCTTGCCGATTGTTCTCAGTAGAATTCTTTCCGAACCGGTGGTAGAGTATTGACGTGAAGTAAATAATTTCATTTAATTTCTTTAAACAGAAAATTGCATCACGACCACTTCGAGATGATTTTTTTCCCGTTTGATAAAATATGTTATATGATTATTCGCAGTTGGCAGATTTTGGCCTTTCTAAGATGGTGGAAGACAAATCTTACTACAAAGCGTCCAGAGGGAAGTTGCCTATCAAATGGATGGCTCCAGAGTCTATCAACTTCCGACGATTCACTTCCGCTTCGGATTGTTGGATGTTTGGTAAATACTTCATTTTATTTATTACTCCTTCTCAGAATATCTTTAAATTTAAGGCATCCTTAATTGGAATTCGGTCGTTCGTGGTATTTTTTTTTCAGCAATGGTTGCCTTCAAAAGGCATTTTCAAAGCTAGCGTGCTTCACCTTAGATTCAAAGAAACCTCAATTAAAGTTTGATTTAAAATAATAATAATAAATAAATAATAATATTATAAATGCGAAAGTTTGGATGGATTTATGGATGTTTGTTACCCAATCACGCCCCAACGGCTGAACGGATCCGGCTGAAATTTGGCACAGAGATAGATTATAGTTTGGAATAGCACATAGGCTACTTTTCATCCCGGAAAATTAAGGAGTTCCCGCGGGAACCAAAAACCTCGATCCACGCAGACGAAGGCGCGGGCATTAGCTAGTAATAAATAAAAACCGTAACCTAACAAATAATTGTTATTTAAGTTTTCATCAATCTGTTGTATGTTCATCAATAAGCAATCTGTTTATTCGATTTTTAAGGGCCTTTTATTGTTTTTAAACTTAAAGAATTTGATGTGATCTATTAAATAGGACGCTTCACAATATATTCAAATCTCTGCATAGCATGCTTCCACTACCGCCATACTATTCACGATGCGAAAACTTAATGTTTCTAAATGTCTTGGCGAAAATTTGCAATAATTTATCGTAAAAAAAATCTTAACTATTAACTAATTTCTAAAATTTTATTACTTGTTTCAGGTGTATGCATGTGGGAAATATTAATGCTGGGTGTGAAACCGTTCAGTGGGGTAAAGAACAACGATGTGATCGGCAAACTGGAGAACGGCGAGAGACTAGCTCTGCCTCCCCGCTGTCCCCCGCGGCTCTACTCCGTCATGTCGCGCTGTTGGGCGTACGAACCGTCCCAGAGGCCTACTGCCCACCAGCTTAAAGAAACACTCTTGTAAGTACTCTAAAATGTATTTTGGATAATCTTCTATCTCTATTGCACCAAACCACACATTTTGCACATTTTTCAATTTTCCACTTCGTTAATCCCACTTCTGATACTATTATCCATCCATGTCTAACGACCATCGGTTCTACGATAAAAATGGTTTGCCCACTACCACTTCAGCTTGTTGCTCAAATAAACCTTTAAAGTACGTGTTCCGTTAGATCTTGCCCTTTTCTCATTTCATTTGCGATCTGATTTCCATGTACAATAAACGAATAGGATTTTCTGTCTTGGGTTGTCTTTGGCGAGATTTTTTTGTGTGCCGAATACGCATTCTTGAAGCAATGGAATTGGAGCTTTGACAACTAGTGAATCAGCAACTTTTTTTCAAACGTCAAAATGCGTGCTTAGTATGGGATTTTGTATGAAATATTGAATTGTGACGTCATCAAAGTTGGACGCACTTTTTTACTTTAATCGATAGTTTAAAATGTTTATTAGTTAACTTTTTAGTTCGTTTTTGGCAGGGCAGTCGTTTTGAATTTTTTTATTTATGACTTGTTTCCAGTGTTTTGATCGCTTTTGAAAAAATCTTGATTGAATATGTCGATAATGTTTCCAGTGAAATCCTGCAAGAGGAACGCAACACAGCGTGGGATACGATGCGACGCGAGAACAGACGTGTCGCGGCCGCGTCGTGGGGTGACGAGCCTCCCCCCAAGCCCTCGCGACCCTCCACCAACCTCACTGCCGGTATGCCCACTTTGTGGTATGGTATAATAAATGATGCAGCCTAAGATGGTACTCAACCGATTTTGATGAAATTTGGTACAGATATAACTAGGTTACATCCTGGACAAGGACAATAAGCTACTTTTTATCCCGGAGAAGTTCTCTAGGGAATAAACGAAATCAATCCACGCGGACGAAGTGGTGGTGGGTATCATCTAGTTTTGAATAAGTAAGCAGAAGCACGAAACACGCATTACGGCTGTCAGAAAGGTTGTTGACGTCGCGTGTGTTGTCCACAGCGGTGATATAATGGTGATAATCTAGTTTTGAATAAGTAAGCAGAAGCACGAAACACGCATTATAGCTGTCAGAAAGGTTGTTGACATCGCGTTTGTTGTCCACAGCGGTGATATAATGGTGATAATCTAGTTTTGAATAAGTAAGCAGAAGCACGAAACATGTATTACGGCTGTCAGAAAGGTTGTTGACGTCGCGTGTGTTGTCCACAGCGGTGATATAATGGTGATAATCTAGTTTTGAATAAGTAAGCAGAAGCACGAAATATGTATTACGGCTGTCAGAAAGGTTGTTGACGTCGCGTGTGTTGTCCACAGCGGTGATATAATGGTGATAATCTAGTTTTGAACAAGTAAGCAGAAGCACGAAACATGTATTACGGCTGTCAGAAAGGTTGTTGACGTCGCGTGTGTTGTCCACAGCGGTGATATAATGGTGATAATCTAGTTTTGAATAAGTAAGCGAAACACGAAACATGTATTACGGCTGTCAGAAAGGTTGTTGACGTCGCGTGTGTTGTCCACAGCGGTGGAGTCCGGCGGTCCGCAGACGTACATCGTGGCCGCGAGTCCGGCGGTGCTAGCGCAACTGCTGCGGGACAACCCCGCGCGCGCCGACCCGCACGCGTACACCACGCCCGCCTCGGTATTCAACACCCTCGCGGTGGAGCGCGCCGACCCGTCCGCCCCCGACCCGCCCCTCCACACCCGCCCCATCCCCGCCACGCAGCTGCAGCGCCTCGACCCGCCAGCCCCGCCCGCCGCGCCCGCCCCCATCACCGGCACCGTCACCGCGACCGATAGCTGCGAGAACCTGTGTCCCGCCCCGGAGCCGGACGCGGTCGAACCCTACCCGAACCGAGTCCGCTCCCTCGAGCGGAACCCCCGAGCCCCTGTAGCCGAACGCGGCCCCATCCGCATCGGGTCCCTCGAGCGCAACCGCGGCAGCCTCTCCCAGCGGGGCTCCCCGGTCCCCATCCCCCCCTTCACCCGCCAGCACTCGGTCCCCGCCTCCCCGCCGCCCCGCACCCGCCGCGACCAGGACGTCGGCCAGTTCTCGGTCCAAGGCAGCATCAACGCCCAACTGGCCATGAGCGTTATGAACAAAATGCGCACGCAACCCGAACCCCCCCTAATAGAAGAGATATACGACTTCGGAGGCGACAACGTCAAAAGTTGCGCCGCCATTGCCGCGTATAAAGCCGGTGTGTCCAAGTCTCAGCCGTACCGCCCGGTAGCGTCCGGAATGGCCGCGTCTCATCCGTCCGCCTATGGAGTCCCCGTAGGGGTCGTCCAGGGCGTTCCGTATTCCCCCACTTCGAAATCGAGTTCCAAAGTGCCGGGACACTTTCGCTCGGCGAGCCCGCTTCAGGTTTCGTCCCCGATGGGCGTTGTGCAACCTATGTACGTTCAGCAAGCGTATTCCCACAACTTGCAAGGCGCGCAGGCGATGTATCGCCCGCAAGCGTCGCCGCAGTGCGCGTCCATCGCTGGCTCGCAAGCGTCGCCGCGCGCGCAAGGCTCGCCCGCGCCCGCAATGGACGCGCCTATTTACGTTTCTCAACAAGAAGGTTCGTCCTCGCCCGCGGCACCGGACGCGAAGCAGGTGACTTGATGATATTGCACCCGCATGAATTGGCAATTTACGTTTCGAAATTATTATTTTCTTTTGTGTTGCAAATGGTTCAGTAGATAGATTCTTTTTTTGCGCATGCTCGAATATCTCCCGGAATTGTTCTGGTCTTTGAATTTCTTTTTTTTGTATATAAGTATCCTCTCGTACGTCGGGATCTCGATGGGCTGTATCGATAGCTGCGCCGTTACGAACGGTCACTTTCTTTTTTATGGAAAATAACATAGAAACATAATAATGGTTCCAAAGAGACGGTTAATAAAACTAAACATAATTATATAATGTAAATAAACTTCCCCAGTCCAGTTCCTGTTATTATCCCCGCCCTGGTTCCATATTTTTAGTATAAGTGCCTGTTTTTCTTTTTACAGAGTTTTAGTGTCCGTTGGGTACTCCGGTAGAATTGGTTATATTTTCTGTTTGTTTTTTTTATATTCACAGTAATCACATCTGAAATCGGTTTTCGTGTATTTTGTTTTTTGCTTTGCATCATATTCAGCAGAAGTTTGCATATTATCGTGCCATAGTGTTATTTTTTTTAAGTAAACACCGGCAAATTTTGTTTTATTTGGGGCTTACTTTATTTGAATTTGAGTTCAGTTGGCTACATTTTTTTTATTATTACTGCGAGTACCTGTTTTTACTTAGTTTACTTATAATTAAGGAAAATACCGAATTTTAGACAGTTTCAGGTGTGATTTCTTTGTAATAGTATTTCCAATATAAGAACTAACATTGTGGTCGGTAAAATGTGTCCAAAACTCCAAAGTTGGTAATAGTGGAATAAAATTAACCAAAAAACAAACTTGGTGTAAAAACGTAAACTTGTGTTAACAGTTGGTAAAAATTAATAACAAAGGGATCTAACTTGTACAAAATCCATATTATAAATGCAAAATTGTATCTGTCTGTCTGCTACGTTTACATTGCCCATTTATTCGTCCGATTTTGGTACACATATGTATCCACGTTTACATCGACGAATAAATTCGTCCGATTTTGACGCATTTTACACACACAGATGTATCCCGGAAGGATATAGGTCACTTTGTATCCCGGAAAAGCAAAACGGGAATTCTCAAAACTCTAAATCCAGGCAGACAAAGTCACGGGCATTGCCTGATCATGTACAAAAAGGTGACAGTTTTACTAATTACAATGTTGGTTCGTGACTGTTTACACGATAATAATCCTTATTTGTATCGTGATAGAGTCCGGAGTTCGATACCGAGCAAGCGGTAGAGAGGAGGTTGTTGGCCGAATTGGCGAGACAGCAACACCAGAGTGAAGAGGACAGAAGATGGTTGCAAATGCAAGAGGATAACTTGGTAAGTACAATAGGGATGATGACAACTCATTCAAATCAGCAACTCTTTATCAAACTTAAAAACGCACTTCTAGTATGGAAGTTGTATGAAATTCACAATAGTGACGTCATCAAATTTCAACGCATCTTCGTCATTCTTTAATCTGTATTTTAAAATGGTTATCAAACTTAAAACTAGCTGAGGATGTGAATTTTAGGTCTTTTAGAAGAACCTCTATTTAATAATCAATTCACTTACATCTAATAATAATTGTATGCAGAAGGACCTGGGAACCCACCGCATTATTATCCCAAGAAAATCCCCTGCCCCTGCCCATTATTATCCCAAGGAAACCATTAGGTGATTAATGGAAATGGGTAACTGCCTCGTTGGTCTAGTGGTTAGCAAATTCGACTGCGGCCGACGAGGTCCCGGGTTCGAGTCCTGAAAATTCTCAGTACTAGCCCGGAGTGAGGAAGTTGGTGGTGTTTCGTGCTCTCTGAGGCACGGGGGTGCCTTATATTATATATATAGATTTATCTCAATTTGAGTAAAATTTATGGCCCCTCCAGGATTCCAACACAGTTGGTGCTCGGAATGAATCATCCGGCGCATCGCGTCGGTCGAGTCACTGGGAATCTTTACATTTCTGTAAGTGAGAGAGAGTATTTTCATTGTGAATTATCAAGCTTAAATTTCCTTACAGAAACGTCTATCGAACGTGCAGCTAGCGCCTCCCACGGACGCAGAAAACGCAGACAAACCAGACGTCACTCAAACTACGAGCACGCAAGAAAACAAACCTTCTAGTCAACCGCAGTCCGGTGAGTAGGGTTAAAGCACGATCTTACTATTAGCTAGTGATCGCCAGCGGTTTCGCTTAAATCTTATACCTTGCCTATATTATAAGGGGAAGCTCTGTGCAAGGGTTCCTTTATAGGTCCAAGGTTTAAGCCTAGGCGTTCACTTTATAATGGTGGTTAGAAAAAAACTTAGTTATTTTTGTGTAAAAAACTTAGAACATTAAATACACAGAAAGAAAGAAAGAAAAACAGTTTATTCACCAGTGGTGTCACAGACAAAACTAGATACTGTTAGACTGAAATTGACGGATCTATCTATGGTCTATCTGCTCTACAGCGCTCTCGACAGTGACGGACGATTGGAAGCACTTGGCGGGGGTTCGGTGCCGAATGTCAAAGATGGCTGTACAGTGTGTGTGTAAATTGCTAATAAAGTATGATTAAAATGGCTATCGAGTGTTTCTACTTATTAATACATATGTTACACTTTCGTCTGTGACACCACCCAGAAAGGGTGTACAGCTCTGCGTTTTGCCTTGCGTTATATGCCCATAAATGCATACAAAGCGAGGCGCTGATTTCAGCTGTGACCCCGGGTGACGTCACAGTTACAACAAAAAAATAATTTTGTGTTGTTTTAAAACAAAACCAAAAGTACCTGTAAATAAGATTATTTTTGATTAATCTTGAAGGCAGTCTTGCACAAAAGGAGGAGGGGAGGAGATCACATTTTCTTGCGATCACTTTTATCTATCTTTTTAAATGGTGTTATGCAAGTGAAACTTAATGTTCAAAATAAAATGTATCTTATTTCTTCCTCACAGCGGCAAATTCGTCAGAAACCAGTCCGGCGAATACAGTGAAACCCAAAGAAAGCAGGACACCCAGTGAAGATAAGGTGAGAACGCAAAAAACCGTCATATATTTAAAACTTGCAATTATAGACTTGCGCTTGACGTAGTGCAAAGCAATGATGATATCTAGGTTGGAACGTGCTTGCCTCGAACAGGCTTATTCACTCTTGCATTGAAGGTACTTTAAAAAATCCGACTGTAAACATAACAAAGTGTACATCTTTGCAAAAATTCAGCTTTTTACGTATCCGTCTGGACGATGCTCGTAATTCAGTGAGTGTGTGAGTGAGACTTTTCAACCACCGACCACCCATCTGATCACTATAGACGATTATTAAAAGGTGTTATTTACGAATCATGGTACTATCATATCCAGACGCTTGTAGGATGACAGGCACTCTATTCTTTTCTCTCGAGTGACAGTAAAAGTAACCTTAAGAGGAAAAGAGATAAAAATAGTTTCATTATCCTCATAGTATCTGCAATGGGTTATACCCACATGAACAAACATTTAAAATAAACAAATATCTGTCTTGCCTTGGGACTGAAATTCTCAGAGACAAAATTCCGTAAATCAAACAGGGGTTTTTTGCCTGGTGGGAGGCTTCGGGCGTGGCTAGTACCACCCTACCGGCAAAGACGTGCCGCCAAGCGATTTAGCGTTCCGGTACGATGCCGTGTAGAAACCGAATAGGGTTTAATATAACTGCCTGCCATGCCACTAACAGGTTAGCCCGCTACCATCTTAGACAGCATCATCGCTTACCATCAGGTGAGATCGCAATCAAGGGCTAATAGGCCTATTACTATTTATATTTATAATAGTGTAATAACATTTAGGAAGTAAGGGTCCCTAATTTGATCCTTATTGCAATATAATAAGCGACGCTCTAGCTAGCGCCCACCCTTACCACAGGGCCCTGTGGAAAGTGCAGTGTAATAGGCATATAACTTGTAGTGGATAAAAAAAAACCAGTCTTGACGTTTATTGAACCAGGGTTCCACTAACCAAGAGCCAGTGTACGTAGCAACGACATCGGTAGTCCGCTGCGTGATGCGTCTAGCCGGTGTGGCCACGACCGCGTCTCCCGCGCCGCCCGACTTGTTGGACGCGGTGAGAGCGGTCGGTGCCGCGCTCAGGGGCTTGTGTGCGACCGTGGACAGCCTTGTGCGCGTCTACCCTCCTAATGCACAGAGGTAAGGCCAATGCGTTATGACACTCACAACAAATTACAGGGAAAAGCCATGTGAAAGTGTGACTTGCATCGTTAGAATGAAAACTGTAACCATAATTTACGTGCCGACCGCGTCGAATCTTGCGTGCCGACCGCGTCGTATAGTGCGTACTGATGACGTCATAAAAATTGTCAGTATGGTGAAAGTAGTGTAATTCGGCAAGTACGTGTTAGTTAAAAAGGTACTAGGGTGTCATGGACCACAAGAGCCAGTGTACGTAGCAACGATATCGGTAGTCCGCTGCGTGATGCGTCTAGCCGGTGTGGCCACGGCCGCGTCTCCCGCGCCGCCCGACTTGTTGGACGCGGTGAGAGCGGTCGGTGCCGCGCTCAGGGGCTTGTGTGCGACCGTGGACAGCCTTGTGCGCGTCTACCCTCCCAATGCACAGAGGTAAGCCCAATGCGGTATGACACTCACAACAAATTACAGGGAAAATTCACTTGAATGTCTGAATGACATCATCAGAAAATAAAGAAAACAAAAAGACAATTTAAGTGCCGACCGCGTCGAATCTTAATGGTGCGTTCTGATGACGTCATCCGCGTATTCTACACGTATGAAGTCATAAAAATTGTCAGTATGGTAAAAGTAGTGTAATTCACCAAGTACGTGTAAGTTATAAAGCATCCGCGTATTCCACACGTATGACGTCATAAAAATTTACACCATGGTAAAAGAAGTGTGATTCGGCAAGTGGGCTTAAGTTAAAAAGGTACTAGGGTGTCATGAATCAAGAGCCAGTATACGTAGCAACGTACCGCGCCGAGGTATATAACGTATGGTGCCACGCTCAGGGGCTTATGTGCGACCGTGGACAGCCTCTTGCGCGTCTACCCTCCCAATGCACAGAGGTAAGCCCAATGCGTTATGACACTCACAACAAATTACAGGGATAAGCCAAGTGAAAGTGTGACTTGCATCGTCAGAAAGAAAACAGAAACGACACTTTACGTGCCGACCGCGTTGAATCTTGCGTGCCGACCGCGTCGAATAGTGCGTACTGATAAGGTCATCCGCGTATTCTACACGTATGACGTCATAAAAATTTACACTATGGTAAAAGAAGTGTGATTCGGCAAGTGGGCGTAAGTTAAAAAGGTACTAGGGTGTCATGAATCAAGAGCCAGTACACGTAGCAACGTACCGCGCCGCGGTATATAACGTATGGTGCCGCGCTCAGGGGCTTATGTGCGACCGTGGACAGCCTTGTGCGCGTCTACCCTCCCAATGCACAGAGGTAATAGGCCTATTACACTGCACTTTCCTCAGGGCTCTGTGGAAAGGGTGGGCGTGGCCGCTAGTTAGAGCGTCTCTTATTACCCAGCAATAAGGATCGAATTAGGGACCCTTTTTCCCTTATTCTTATTACACTACACTGATTTAATTGTTAGGGTCCCTGAGAAAAGTGCAGTGTAATAGGCCTATAAGCCCTATGCAGTATGACACTCGCAACAAATTACAGGGAAAAGCCATGTGAAAGTGTGACTTGCATCGTCAGAAAGAAAACAAAAATGAGAATTTACGTGCCGACCTCGTCGAATCTTAATGGTGCGTACTGAATTACTGATGACGTCATCCGCGTATTCCACACGTCGTAAAAATTTACACTATGGTAAAAGTTCGGCAAGTGGATGTAAGTTAAAAAGGTACGAGTGTGTCATGAATCAAGAGCCAGTGTACGTAGCAACGACATCAGTAGTTACCTACTACTGGCTACGACTGCTGATTTGATGTCTTCCACATACTCGCAGCATAATTACAGTCAGGACAAATAGCAGCAACGTGTTTCCACTAATGAAAGGGCGAGTGACGTCATAAAAATAAAGAAAAGAGGACAGAAGAACGTTGCTGAACGCGTTTAGTTGTAGTGGTGCGAGCTGATACGTCATCCGCATATCTATTCAAGATGTATGACCTCATAAAAATTTACTGTATGGTTTGTATTCCGAAGGTCTAAAGGTACTAGGGACTCATGCAAGCAGCAATGTCTCTTGAGTCATCGGCATCGGTAGTACGGAAAAATCACCATTATTTAGAGTATATTAAGGACACAAAAATACGTTCAAAAAAATAAACAAATAGGGTGCAAAATGTGAAAAGGCGGTCTTATCACTAAAAGTAATCTCCTCCAAGGTTCATAAGTCTTCATGCATGAAGGTTTAGTATTATATTTGTTTACAGGGAGGTAGAAATGGCGCACCAGGTTTTGAGCAAAGACATGGCGGCTCTGGTGGAAGCGATGCGTCTCGCGATACACTACTGCCGTACCACGTTACACCATGACTATACCAAGTGAGTACCTCATACGTAAAAACATAATTCCTCTAGAGAACCATACCAAGCCACTCAAAGGGATAGCAAACAAGTCACAATAAATAAAAAAAACACGACTGCCCTGCCAAAAAACGAACTAAAAAGTTAAAAATCTAAATTAATCTAGTTAAATTAGAATCTTTGTTCACATTTTTATTAAATTATATTTTTTTGTGAATCCCTGGATATTGAACTATAGTGTTATATATTTTTGGAATCTACTCATCATTTTCTAGATGATGATTATATAGTTAATCTTATTTTCGCTTTTTTTTTGTCTTTAATGCGGGACCATTGTCACCCCATCATTTTTTTAAAAATTTTACCAGCCTATGTCACCCGGAATAAGCGTACTTATAGAAGTTATGGTGGAATATACAAACTCACATACATATATACATACATACATACATGAACCCTGAAAACAATATACTCCTTCTTTCAGGAAGTCGTATAATAAATTAATTTTTTCAAACTCAAACTCAAAGTATATATATGTGTCACCGTAAGATTTTAAAAACCGTTAGATTATAATCTAACTCCATAAATTGTAAACTGTCGAAAGATTGTGAACCGTTCAATGTTCTGAGTGTCAATTTTTGAAATATTAATTGTATTTACGTTTTCTTGTCTGTTTCATGTACCTAGATTGGTTAGGGTTTGACATAAATAACCAAATACACACTTAGGCACTTAGGTTCTATCGGGTTAATACATCAAACAGATTACAATCTACCGGAAAATAATGCGTTAAATTGTAATCTTTCGACACTTTGCGATTTCGCGAGTTAGATTATAATCTAACCGTTTTTACAATCTTACGGTGACTTATATATTCAAAATTGGTACCTACGAAGTACACCTTCAGAACGTCACGTTTAAAAAAGATAAGACGTGATGGTAATAATTAGCCACGGTATCTTAAAATTAAGCTACGAGGGTTCCAAACGCGCCCTGGTCTGAGAAGAGACCCCACAACAAACTCGGCCGGTTTTTGTTTTTTTTTATTATCACCATCTTACAATTGAGTGCCTCAAATATGCTCCGTTCCGAGATCGAGCTGATCTCATTTTCATTCTAGCACGCGTAATGAATGAATATTCATTCCTTTCTTGTGCGAATGGGTAATGTCTTGCAGTCTATAGGTAGGCTTTCTTTGTCTTTTACCACATGCAACGAAACATCGAAAGAAGCTGACTACCAATTAAAATGTTCTCACTATAGGCTAAGCAATACAAAGACATCGAGAGAGTTATACATTAAACGAACTTCTCTGACGCAGTGGTGAGCGCTGTGTCTTATGAGTGGAAGGTTCGATCCCCGGCAGAGGCAATAGGATTTTCCAAATTCTAAATTGTCTGTGGTCTGGTCTACTATGATGAAAGACTCTTTCATAATTTTGACAAAGCTGAAGGCAAGGAATTAAATAAAGAGATACTTATCGTTATCGTTATTATTTAATTTTTCCAGGAGCATGCTAGCCGCCGCTCACGTATTAGCGATGGACGCAAAGAACCTTCTAGACGTCGTGGACTGCATCCGCGAGAGGCATCCCCACATCGACTGGAAATCCGCCCTGCAACTCGAAGAGGATCTTAAAACCTCCTCGCCCTCACCGTCACCCCACAACCTCGACCCACAAAACCAGGTATTCCCCTCCCAACCGTTAACACCCCAAAACCCAGTTCTCAGCACCCAATCCTCCCAAGAAAACGAAACCCCGCCGAAACCAGACTTCAAAATCAACCAACCAGTCACCACAGGTACAACCCAACTTAACCTCTCCGACCATGCCCCTAAAGAACACAATAGCTTACCAACGAATCGGGTATCGACACTGATCCACAATTACAACTTATACGGAAACGTTAGAGAACCTCAGCACATATATGGGAACGAAGGAGTTTCCTTCCAACACTCGCAGTCATGCGATGATTCCAAAATCGATTTAGCGCCTATCGAGTCAGTAAAAAGTCGAGTGCAAGCGATATCGGGGAAAATCGATTCTCCCCCGATTTATTCCGTCAGTAAGAAGATGGTGCCAATCGATCAGAATATTGCGCACGATCAAGGATGAATGTCGATTGAGTTATGGAGTGTTTTTTTTCGCTTGTAGTGAGTGTTGATTTGACGGTGTTCTTGGAATAGGCGTAGCTAGGACAATATTCCGAGTATTTAACCGAGATTTGAAATTTCATTACATAGTGCAAACTAGGTCTAATTTGCTTATATAACCCCATTTCGTCTGACTGAAAATCTGAAATTCGTTATACTTGGATACTTGTCAGAACGCGCGCAAACATGTCTGTTAAAGGAAGATCTTAGACGGCTCCTAAAAGCTGAATGATACATTCTAGCTACGCCTATAATTTTCTGAAAATATGTAATGTGAATGGCTATGAGGTGTTAAGTTGTAGACACATTACCGTGTTGGTGTGTCATGTGTGTCACAAATAGCAATGCTATTTGGCGCAACAAGCTACCAATCATCTTCGCTTCGAGTCTCAGCGCGTCAATAGCGTCAGAAAAGCGATCGCCTCCAGTCGTGACATAATACAACACAGTGATGTGTTTGCACCTTTAGTGTTTAGTACTTACCGGAAAGCATTTATTTTACTGTAACAAAGCCGCTTCAATTTTTTACCGTAGGCAATTTTAGCTTTTTGAAGACTTAAAATCTTTCAATTGCTCAATGTTCTTAGTGAAATTTTGGAAGCCAAACATGTAATGTAATGTCTGTTATATATTTATTTATTGGACTTTCGGAGTTTATTCGTGTGTGTTATTTATTGGTCGACGTTGATTTTGTGTAAATCGATTACGAGCAATAAAGCATAGTATCGATTTTGATACTCAATACATAGTAGTGGTAGAAATTCAAAACAATTCAATCCATACTAATATTACAAATGTGACAGTGTGTCTGTCTGCCTGTCTGCTACGCTTTCACGGTTCATTCGTTCAACCGATTTCGATGAAATTCGGTACAGGGATCGGTTGTATCCCGGGGAAGGACATAGGCTCCTTTATATCCCGTAAAATTGAGGAGTTCCTGCGGGAATTAAAAACCCTTAATTTACGCGGACGAAGTCGCGGGCATCATCTAATTTTCAAGTTCATAAACTATTATTCGTAGCACTCCGAATCGTGTCTTCCGTTAATTACTATACGTAGATTTAACAAAACTGTAACAGGGATGATTTATATAATTCTTTAGAAAACAATAAACACAAAGTCAACGTCATTCTGGGTGCATTGCAACGGCATAGGCTTCATGTAGAATCACTAAAAATCACATAACATTCTCATTGATTCATAATATTTCGTTTTCGACAAATATCTTTTCACGCATATAATATCATCATTTTCATCTTTATATCATCAACTCTGCAATGCACCCAGTAAAAATTTGTAACATCTTATTGGTACATAATCGTAACATATCATCTGCATTGTTTCGCTTCGAAAAATCCTTAATAAATCATATTATATTCATATTATATTATAGTGATGCTTCGTATCCAGATGTTGTTCTACATATCTTAATGTTTACCTAAATGTATCGTTGGAGCTATAGACAGCAAAGGCGTACAGCTTATTAGATAAATCAGTTTTAACCATTTAAGGGACTTGAACCCTCATTGGTTACGTTTTTTGTCATCCTAACAGTTATTTTAGTAACGCCCTTGTTTCGATCCTATGCTTCAATGACTGGTAATTTGTTACATAAAGAATTCGAAGTTTAACTCTAATATTCGTTTTAAAGTTCACACTTTACTTGAGATAAATTTTTACATTTTTTTTCTCGTTTAAAGCGCAAATTACTTAAGTCATATTTTCGAGATTAATGTCACAAATGTTTTATTTTGAGTCATACCTTACATATAACCATTTAGGAAAATAAGAATAAATGCAATCTTTCCATATAAGTTTAAAACGTTTCCCATTTTCGACGACGAATCAAAGTTTCCCATCATCAAAATATTTCATTTTTCACGTAAGTCATTCAGACTGTCTCGCAACCGAATGATAATAATAATATTGATTTGTGATATTATTGCCAATAAATAACCTTAGGCCAGGGAAAAATCTGGCGGGACTATCGCGTAAAGGCGCGCGGAATTCTGTTCCAATACCAATAAGTTATATCTAACGCTATACGTTTTTAGCATGTATTTTTCCGCACGCCCGCGTTATGTACCCGTTGGTTGATGCGGAAACCCTACAGCCTTCACCTTGTTTTGTGTAACTTTGTCACTCCTTTACTAACGTTGCATAATCGAAGGTCGGTGATTGTTGAAGAACTTCCCCAAATTCCGCACGCCAAATACTGGTTGCATTTCTCCCTAGCCTAATTCGTATACTTTGTACCGTTTACTCGATAAGATTATCTCGATCGCACGTGTAAAGCATTAACGCATTCCACGAAATTGCACCTAATGATGTAGGTTACGCAATTATTTTCATACAAATTTTATATTTTTGGCATAATGTGTAAATGTTCGTGTATTAATGGTACCCAAAAGATCTTTCTGGATATTATGATATGAAAGATATTATGTATTATGATTTTAAAAATAAAGTATGCATTTTAAAAATAATAACTTACAATTTTGCATTACAAAGATATAGGGTGAAAATTAAAGGGTGACTGTAAAATTTTGCGAATGTTCCTTTGTTTCTTCTCGCTGTCCAGAAAGATTATTTGTTGAAAACAGAATCAAATTATCTGCCTCAAAACAATTAATATAATCGTATTATAATTATTTGATGTTTATCATAAAGTATTATTTGTAATCTGTATTAAAGGTGTATAATATTTTAGTTAAGGTGCGTACAATTGTCACAACTCCGCATTTAAGTTTCTCAGTGAATACTTTTCAGTATTTAGCTAAATATACATTGAGTAGTATGTACTAATGAACTTTTATATTCATTGCAGTGTTACCAAAAGTTATATAGGGACATATTCTTCGTCTTCTTCTTATTTTGGTTAATAGGTTTTCGTAGTGTGTGGCACTACACACCAGTACCATGAACTTTGCCAATGTCACGTGAGAATCAAATAATAATATAATAATATAATAATAATAATATATAATTAAATATTATAAATGCGAAAGTTTGGATGAATGTATGGATGTTTGTTACTCAATCACGCCCGAACGGCTGAACGGATCTGGATGAAATTTGGCACAGAGCTAGATTATAGTCTGGAATAACACATAGGCTACTTTTTATCCCGGAAAACTAAAGAGTTCCCGCGGGAACCAAAAACCCCCAAACCACGTGGACGTAGTCGCGGGCATCAGCTAGTAGGGATATATTGTGTCCATCCATCCATTTCATTGACTTCAATAATGAAGGCAGTAAAAAATATTTATTATTGTGTTTATTATTTAAGTATGGAAGTTTTTGGTGACTGCGAGTTCGTTAGTACATATACATCAATGCTGTTATATAATTCTTTGTAAAAATGTACAAAACTAATCGATTGTCCATAATTAATTATTTTAATTTTTATCCAAAGTTTTATTATAAGCGTAGATCTCAAGATGGAATTTTGTAGAGATATGATTTGATTAGTTGTACAATTTAATTATTATATCAGAATTTATTTATTTGATGAGTCTTCATTGATTTGTAAAGTTGTTTTTGTAATGTGTTTAGGAGTAAGCAGGATTCATTCCAAAGTATATGGTATGTAAGCAAGCTCGTAGTATCGTCCATGTATCGTAGTTGAGCTGCCGGAGATTACTTTACAAATATCCTATATGACGTGACCGGATTTTGTTTATGCATTAAACTGAATAAAGGACAGGTCAAAATATTGCCTTTTATTTGGACATTCTAATATACCTATATTTCATCCAGTTATAGTCGTGTTTTTAGGACAGGTGGAATTTCGTTTGTAGATACAAAAGTAGTGTCCCGTTTAATTAAAAAAATATAGATTGCACAGTTAAAATTTGAAGACCAAAGTAGTATTTACAAATTACAAAACCATTTACAAATTAAACTATTATAACACTAGTGGGCTCGGCAGTCCTGCCCTGAACCTAGAACCCGATTGCAGCGCCTCCTACCGGGTCCAATTATGAATTTAAACCAGCCCCGGACCCACTCAAACACACACAAAAAAATTCATCTAAATCGGCCCAGCCGTTCTAGTTTTAGCGAGACAACAATTGATTTTTATATATGTCAGCGTAAGATTGTAAAAACCGTTAGATTATAATCTAACTCGCGAAATTCTAAACTGTCGAAAGATTAGAATTTAACGCATTATTTTCCGGTAGATTGTAATCTGATAGGTATTTAAACCTGATAAAACCTAAGTGCCCGGCCTGTGGCCGGGCACTACTTGATTGTTTATGTCGAACCCTAACCTAACCTACAAGAAAGAGACAAGAAAACGTAAATAAAATGAATATTTCAAAAATTGACACTTAGAACATTGAACAGTTTACAATCTTTCGACAGTTTAGAATTTCGCGAGTTAGATTATAATCTAACGGTTTTTACAATCTTACGGTGACATATATATAGATTAAAAATTACTGAGTAACATAAAGGAAAAAAATGTCAGATTTTCCACCGTCTAACTTAAGTATATAATTTGCCATATTAAAAGCTATAGTGAAAGTATACATCGAAGGAAATATTGCAGTAATAATCAAATATAATCATCATGGGTTTACATTATAGTTGCAAAAATCTGAAAATGAAATAAAACAATTTATTATTCAATCAAGTTTACAATTTATTACAAAAAGTTATCTCCATAGTTACAAACATTAGTGGAAATAAATTAGCTGTTTTAGAACAATTTATTATATTAAATTGTAGTATGTTATTATATATTTGCTAATGAAATATTAAAAAAAAATTTAAAACACCTTAATACTTTTTTATAAAGAATTACAAAGTGGATGCATAATTAATAAATATTACTATTGCAAATAAGCACATCTTCGTTCAGTGGTAAGTCAAATTTTTTTGTAAAAAATAATGCAGAATGTACCTATACACAAAATAGATAAACTAAAATTAACTTAAAGTATTTGTATTAATTTTTGGCCCTAATTACACAAGCTGACTAACACAGTAATACCTACATTTGACCTATTTTTATATATTATATTGAAATATACCACAAATAAGTCGTTAAATCACAAGTTATTTTTATTTGTGTAAGATCGCAGTTTTTTCTAACAAATCTGACCTTAAAACCAGTTAGAAGCCAAAAAAATATGCCAAGATTCAGTGATATTTTCTACCTGTTTAATATCAACTAACAGTCGAGGAAGTTGGCAGCCATGAGTAATTCAAGAGCTATCTCTGGAGCAATAGGAAACTCTGGTATCTCTGTTGAGGAGTTTGTGTAGCGCACCTTGTATGTGAAGTACATGCAAACCTTTTGAAGGACGTGAGACCTGGAAAGTAAAATATGGTATGGTATGGTAAGCTTTATCAAATGTGCAACATAAATAAGTTATTTTAAATTTTACATCATATTATTTACAATATAAAATTATTAGAATTACTGATTCACATAAGACAATGCCTTGCAATGCCAATTCTAAACCAGGCAATAAAACTGATAAGCATGTGTAAATTGCAGGTATTGCACTAATGTTGGGTTATGTTCATTATAATATCAATACCGGGTTAATAGCTATACAATAACAAAAAGAAAAGTCCAGTTCAATAAACATAAAACACAATCATCTTGAATCTTGCAAATAAATAAATATTCTATTCGCTCTGTAAAAGACATCTACTTGAAATTTATTTTATATATCCTAGAAATGATATACAATAAAATAAAATTATAATATAAATATATATTATATATATTTATTATAAAAAACTAGATGATGTCTATTGAGTATTGACCATGAATCCGCATGGCTTGAGGCTTTGGGGACTATGCCTTTTTATTAGGAAAACTTATAACTAGATACAGAGAGTCTAAAGATAAATATAGAAGAAAATATAGCTCATTAAAAGTTTTCTGGACAAAAAGAAGTAATTATTAGAGATGAAACGGATATCCGGTATCTATCCAGTATCTGGCCTATCCAGCATAAATTTATTATCCGGCCAGATACCGGATAGTAACTCAATATCTGGCCGGATGCCAGATGTTCAAAAACTACGAAAATTTCCTAAGCTCACCTTAAAAACATAAGTTTTTGTGAGGTAAATAATTAGAAAACGGGTTATAATTATGATGTCTTATTTAAAACTGAAAAGTTAAAAAATCTCACAAGGAAGTTCGTTCTCTTGCAATTTTTTTTTGATTATGTCCTTAATTACAATCAAATCACGCCACTTTACTCAGCAAGTAAACGACAATTTTTTGCTATGCAATTACTCACTCACACCACAATCACTCATGATGACACCCGAAACCGCCCACTCAGGTCGTGACAATTGATCCGACTTGTCACGACCTGCTACGAGAGGCCGGATATTCGGCCATCCGGCTTCTTAACTAGCCGGATATCCCGTATCCGGTCAAACAACTATCCGTTTCATCTCTAATAATTATTGTCTTCTCTGAGATGCAACCTATCTCTGTTGTACCAAAATGAGCTAAATAGACCATTTCTTTGCTGGAAATGGCATTAAAACCACAGAAGTTTTGCATGATGGCCATTATATTGCCCCCTAGTGCAAAAATGTATATTAAACCACTCCTTTGCAGACTTAATAATAATTATGTGGCAACATATTAATAGCCCAAGAGTGGGAAAGTCTACTTACTAAGAGCAACTGTATTGTAAATAAATATATCAACTTACGGAATCTCCCTAAAGTTGACTTCATTGGCCTCATTCTCAGCAAACTGTCCGGGGCCGCTCAGCATGGCTTTGATGGTGCCCGATGTAAGTGCATGCTCCCTCTTCACAATGAACTCATGTCCGTCCGAGGATACCAGCTTCACATACATTGCATCTGGGCCCTCACAGCCTCCATACACCTTCTCTTCAGATCCTTTGTGTAATTGGAATATATTAAATACATTTTACTACAAAGATGGGATCTTAATTACTAATTTAGTAAATTAGCATTATTAGATTTTTAAATCACTTTTAACTCAACCTCAATCATAATTAAATAATGCCCGCGACTTTGTCGACATTAATTAAGGTTTTTATTCCCGTGCATGTCCTCAATTTTCCAGTATGAAAAGTAGCTGATGTCCTTGTTGATGATTCAACCAAATTTCATCAAAAGATGAAAAAGATGGGTGGTGAAACGAGCAGACAGACAGACACATTTACACATTTATAATATTACTAGTGGTCGCCTGCCACTTCGCCCACGGTCTTCGCACCGTACAAGTTCTGATTTCCTATGAGATAATTAAATTTTCCCTCTGTTAGAGGTCTATCAACAAAAGTCATACCGCTAGTAAAAACCGAAACCACATGCCCGTGGATGGAGTGGATATAATTGTTTTACCCAACTTATTGGACTACAATTTTTATTTTTATTTTTTCTTTAAAAAAACAGTGGTGGTCCACCTCCGCAACATACAACTGGCCTTAGGAGAAACAACACTTTTTACTAATTAACACAACCATTTTGATTTCCATTGTTACTTACCAGCAGAACCTGCGGCGATGCTGGCAGATCTCTGCTCCTCAGCCACACTTGTGGCGGAAGGGGCTGCAGAGGGTGGGGCTGATCCAACATTCTGCTCTGACATGGTTCTGCTTGAAGAAATCTTACGTATTGTAAAACATACTAGGTTAAAGTTTGTTTTTAGTGTAGTAGACTACATCAGCCAGGCCTTAGCCTATGTATTAAAAAAAATAAAAAAATCAGTGCCTGAAAACAATGCTCTTTCTTATTATATCTAAAATAGACATATAACTAGTGGCCAGAGACTTACCATATTGGTAGATTCTAGCGACTTATCATAAGTGGCATAAGTTGTCCTATGTGAAATAAATCATTTCATATTATTTTTAAGTATAGTTATTTTTGCTGTCTGCTGACAGAAAGAAACAGTAGTTCATGAAATTACGTCTATAATAGCATGCCTGGCTCACTTGTCACCTGAGATATTTAACTACTGCTGTGTGGACCGCAGGCTGCACTTGTATCAGTTGAGTGTTGCGTGCAAACCATAGTTACTTGACTTTTACTCAAGTTCTCAATATGAATAAACAAAGAAAGATCAGTAAATTGTTTGAAAATTAAATTGCTTCATGGTACATTTTTATAGCTACTAGGCTACAAACAAACCCAAAGAGGAGATTCATTACTTAGGTTATGGATTCACTGATAGGTACACTCCAGTTGGGAAACTTGCATGAAGTGCATGCTTTTATCAGTGTAGAGAAAAATCAAGAATATCCATAGATATTTTTAACTTGTTACAAAATTTGTGAAACGACGTGTTATAGCATAAAGCGTACGTAAACCACAATAAATATCCACAATAGAAAGGTTTGAAAACAAACCTTACCACTGAAGTTACTCGACACTAAAAATTAAAGAAAATAGTGGTACTACATTACCTGAAGTTTGAAGTTAGAAGTAAATTGCTGAACTGAGAAATAAGACAATTTTCAAATTTGAAATAATTTTACAATAATTTTACAAATCATGAAATCGCAATTCGTGGAGGTTAGGTATTTTTCTAAACGTCAAATTGAAAATTGACTTTGACATTATGACCAAGGAACATAATTACTATTATGACACATTGGTGTCGTTGTTGCCAAACACTGTATTACGCTGTACAATAATTTAAAGTTAACCACCCATTCGGGTGGCTGAGGTTGAAAAAACAAAGGAAAAAACATGGTCATATTATGCCTAGATTATCTACTTTATTATTATATATGTCACCGAAAGATTGTAAAAACCGTTAGATTATAATCTAACTCGCGAAATCGCAGTGTCGAAAGATTACAATTTAACACATTATTTTCCGGTAGATTGTAATCTGTTAGATTTAATAACCCGATAGAACTTAAATGCCCAACCTGCGTGCACTACATGGTTATTTATGTCGAACCCTAACCTAACCTACATGAAACAGACAAGAAAACGTAAATACAATGAATATTTCAAAAATTGACACTCAGAACATTGAACGGTTCACAATCTTTCGACAGTTTACAATTTCGCGAGTTATATTATAATCTAACGGTTTTTAAAATCTTATGGTGACATATACATGGTTAAACACATGGTTCTTCAGGTGATTTTAAATCTGTTTCCTTATCTGTCTACGTTTCAATTTTTTCGGGGGATTTCCTAAAATCATCCTCGATTGCCAGGTTTCGCCAGGTTTGCCAGGTCTGTGATTCCCCCATAATAAAAACGTAAGGAAAACCGAAATCAGATTCTGACCAAAACGACAGAAGTTTTCTGGATAGAAAGAAACTTACACTTGTAGAGGAATTTTAAAGTCCATCTAATAATAAATAATAATGCAGATCTACGAATAATCTTGACCTAGATCTAGCTAGCAACTTAAAGATATATCCCACGAAATCAAAAAAAATTCCTTGAGACAAAAAATATCCTCTAATATATTAACCAGTTTTCTTCGTTTAAAATTATTGAAGTGAAACTTAAAATTGTTCCGATTTGAAAATTCGATGAAACGACAAAGAGGCAACCATATTCATAATAGGATTTAGCTTGCGAGAGAATGAGATAGAATACAAGTTATATTTACCTCATTCTTTCGTAGGCTACTTTTCTGAAGTTTCACTTCTGCCGTGTGGGAATTGCACACACACACTTTTATTGACAGTAAATGTTTTTGTAACACCAAAAATGCATTCGCAAGACACGACGCAAACAATGTTTTGTGTAAAAGTTTTTGTGTAGTGTGTAAGGCAAAACACTCGCAGGAGACCCAGCTTTAGCCCGACATATTCCTCTAAATATAAGTTATAAATCACTATTTTTCAGTTCTGCACTTTATTAAAAATTATACTTTTGTATAATCTGTGTAGAATTTTAGACAGCCGTCGACGATTCAGCGGATTTTTTGACATGCCTTTTTAGCTTCATTTCATTATTTTGACATTTTGATTTTGATGTCAACCACTTTGAAAAAAAGTCAAATTTTCATAGTTTTTCCTCACCCCTACGCTTTTTCCACTCGAACAATATTGTAGGGGTATCTCAGATAAACGCGTGCGAGTGAGACTCGAGGATGAACTCCAGAAATTCCGCGAGAACCATGTGACACGAATACGAAAGAGGGCTTCCAGACCGTCAATGTGACAGAAATGTTTTCTGCCATCGCGACGGGCCAACGCTGCCGCGAAGCCGACCCTGCAACGACGCGCCATACACGAACCGGGATATAGGGCAATCGCGTCAAAGATGATCGCGAGATGTCCAGTCAACCACCGAACCCTAGTGAAGGCGCGGAGGGCGATCCCGAGTTCCCGGAGGAGACGGGCGGGCAACGCGCGGCCTCCCCGCCGAAGACGTTCGTAGCGCCGCCCGCCTCCGAGCTGCCGTCGAAGCTGGAGTACGTCGCGCGCGGCGGCTCGGGCCGTAGCATCAAGCACACGTTTCGCACCGTGAAGTTCGCGCGGCGAGTGCCCACGCTGCCGCCCAAGCGCCCCGAAGCGGGCGAAGCGCCGGGCGCCGGGCCCAGCTCGCCCGCGCCCGAGCGCCGGCGCCGCGACCGCGGCAAGCGCCACGCCTGCGCCACTTGCGACAAGCGCTTCTCCAGCCCCGGCAAGCTCAGCCAGCACGTGCTCTCGCACACCGGCGAGCTGCCCTTCCTGTGCGACCTGTGCGACAAGGGCTTCAACTCCAAGTTCAAGCTGGTGCGCCACAGCCTCATACACAGCGAGGCCAGAGCCTTCGCTTGTACGGTTTGCGGTAAGACTTTTAATCGTAAGGATCATCTCACTAACCACATAAGGGTTCACAATCCTGTCAAAAAACTTTACACGTGTGAACGGCCAGACTGTAGGAAATCATACACTTCTCTTCTGAGCTATCGTAAACACGCAGCCCTACATTCAGCAGAGGAAGGAAACTTACAGTGTAAAATTTGCAATGAGTTATTCAATACTAAAAAAGATATTGTTAATCACCTCAAAGTACATACAGGGAGTCGTGCACCTAAAAGTGAGACTGATAAGAAATTTACCTGTGATCATTGTGACCGAAAATTTTTCACTGCTAAAGATGTCCGTAGGCACTTAGTAGTACACACGGGTAGACGAGATTTTTTATGTCCTTACTGTCCCCAAAAATTTGGACGCAAAGATCATTTAGTCCGACATGTTAAAAATGCCCATCCAGATGAATCATGGAAGTCAGCAGCGGTGGGCACTTCTAAGGACCCACCCCTGGAAGCATCTTCATTTGAGGAGACTTATACAGAATTTTCTGTAGAAGGTGCAGAATTTGGTATATGGAAAGCTCCAAAACAAGAATTGCAAGAAGCTCAGATAGATGTGCCAGATCCAGAGATAACAGTTGAAATACCAGCTATAAAGTTGGAGCCAGTTGAAGAAATTAAACTGGAAGCTCCACCATCGCCCACTTGTGAAATCCTCGACTACCCTGTTGTATATATGGTTCCACCTCCTTATCCACCGACGCCGTCCGACTTGCCTTACATTACCACACAGCCCATAGCGGATCCGCTGAATGTGCACTTGCTTAGTCCGGGCGATGTGCAGTCTATTCTGATGGATCCGGGTGAAGGGCCGTCAGGGCTGTCGAGTCAGATGCTTGGCTTGCTGGAGGACAGTGAGCCATTTGTGAGTGAGGAGGGCCGAGTGCCTCAGCGGCTGCCGGCTTTCACTCAGGCCTTCCAGACCGCGCAGAGCCCCAAGCCTCCGCCGCAGCCGCCTCCACCCCACTAGCAATGCTTTGGCTGCATTTACCTTACATTGCGTCGATACCAAGCTACCTCATTATGTAAGGTTGGTCTAAGTGTAAAATATAGTCTGGAATAGTGCACCAGCAAGTTTTTTTTAAATGGCATTTTTAGGATACTAAAATAGTGTACTAAAGATTGTAGTTGCCAAATTGTATGTCTCAGGTATACCAAAATGTTTCCGAATTCTACATGAATATGTTATCTAGTCGTGTATGTACTTTCGGAATTGTAAATTGTTTATTTATAGCATTTAAGTATGACGTTTATAGAGTATAGATGGGACCAACTCTGTAAGCTATTAACTAGATGGGAAATATTATCACACATAGTCCATGATGCATTAGCTGCATTTTATTATTTTTGTAGGGCTGTTATTTAAGTGAGCTGGAATTGTGTTAAGGTTTATGGCTCTTGAAAGTAGTATGCTGTATGATATGTTTTAGAGAGGCATGCTGCTTTACCATGTGAAGCTAGTACAACAAAGAGCATATTCCTTTTGGAAAAGTGAATCCAATATTATGGATGGTGTCAAGATCAGATCTGCTGTAAATAGTAAACAGTTATCAATAAATAACCACTGAGACTATTAATTGGTTCAGGATCATTCTATTTTACAGATTGGTTTTAGAAACCTTTTAAATTAACATTTCAATAAACATACCTCAGAAGCACTAGGTGTTTCCTTAGCGTTAAGACTATCAACTGTTTGACCTGTGGCCGAACAATATCATATGCAGCATTTGAAAATAATGTGCCAAACTTAATTGATTCTGGACTATCGATTGAAAAAATGCGATTGATTCACCAAGCAATAATTCTTTTGCTCCAATGAACAAAAGAAGCTAATATTGATATTGGCAATTTAAATTTTTTACTACATAAACTGGTATTATACAAAAAAAAGAGAAACTTTAAGAATAGTCTTAGCATATTTTTAAGAGTATGAGCCAAATTATGTAATTTGTAGTAGTTTCACTTTGAGACTAGGTGAGTGTGTCAAGAAGTCTAAAAAATTTAGTAGGAATTCAAATAACTTTGGTGTGATTGAAAAGAAAGAAAAGTTTACAGCATTATTAGATGCCTTACCTACATTTATCGAAGTATATTTCGTAAATATTAAAATGTTGTGAAAGTGATTTTTGTTGGGTATTTATCATTTGCATTTACTTACTTAAATTACGGAATGTTTTACTTACTACAAAAAGTATTTTCGGAAGAGTAGGTATATCTTTATTGTCATATTATCAATCAATATAAGTTGCGAAAATCAGGACAAAATTTATGTTTTTCTTAAATTCGATTTTTTCAGAATTTTTCTATTAATTCCTCATCTTATAGAATCAAAGTCACCTATTTTTTCGCAATTAACCTTTTTTGTTAACTGCTTTAACAGGAATTGTTTTACTTTAAAACTTGCTAGTTAAGCAGCATTAAGTAATTGATTATTATTATAAATAATATTTTTAAATATGTCGGATTAGGCAATTTTGCATACCTAATGAAACAAATTGCAAATAATGATCGAATCGTTAGATACCTACTATTTTTTATTTTGTTTATAAAGTGTATTTTTATAGCAATTATCATTATCAATGTTAGGCGTCTAGTAATAGCGATATACGAGTAATATGTTACAGAAAAAAAAGATCCCATTTTGTACAAACTTCATATTGTAGAAGTAATTAATTCTAATCTTTTAGGTTAATAGGACTGTAAAAAAATTATCTACCTCAATTGCAACTTATTCTTACGTCTAGAAATTTAATTACTATATTAGGTTAGTGAGAAAAGAAAATGTTTCTTTTTCTTTTTGAGGATTAAGTTCAAACGACGACCACGGGCTAGTTTAACATTATCGTTGTGTATATGTTCATTAGTGCAAATGTCTGATCAAATGTTGATGTACATTATCGGGATTCGGAATATTTTTAAAAAATATTCGTAAATCATTGCTTCATATAAGATTATCTAGAAATCGTCTTTGTGGAGCTTAGCAAACAGAGTTCTATTTCAATCGGAAATGTATTAAGTAATTTTAATTAAAAAAAAACAAACAAAAAATATTTTCATAGTTTAGGCCATTCCATTGCTAATTTTGATGTTGTGTAATTTAAATTTATTTAATAATATAAAATTGTCTGTGTTCATTTTATTCATATTAATAATTTGTATGTATTAGGTAGTAATATTTTGAAGTACAGAAAAATACGTAAATTATATTTTAGAAAGATATTTGACCAAGTCTATATCTAAAATCTGTATAGAAGTAATATTAAATTTTACGAGTAGGTATAGCATACAAATACTATATTCTAATTGCATAAAATATTGTCATACAAAGCCTTTATAGAAACTGGTACACTGTTGAATTTCAAGATTTTTATTATTTTTTAACAAATACGTGGATTTAATATTTTTGAACAGCACATCCTTCTGATAACAATGCAATTGATTTATATAATATATACATACATATATTATTTTTCTTTTACATGTTATAGGAAAGATCTGAACTGCAAGCATGTGGCTAGTGCTAGGCTAGCTAGTGTGTCGGTAGTTGTATTTACTTAATATAAACATAGTATAATAATATGATATATTTTTTTCATGCATTAATCCGCTTTATTATAACAAAGAGAAAATTATTTGCAAAAGATATCATTACCATTGGCATCATCTCCTACTCAACTCGAAGCATGCGATTCCTTCCTACGACACGTGGTCGTCCAAGATAGTTATTATAATTTTCAACAGTGTGCTATCTCTGAACACTTGGGTTATTTATCAGTATAGATATTTCATCCCAGCGCGAATTTTTTAAATTCCTCTTCAAGTTAGCCATTGACTGTGATCTCACCTGATCGTAAGTGATGATGCAGTTTATGATGTTAGCGGGTTAACTTGTTAGGTGTATGGCAGTTAGATTAAACACATACCCCTAGTGGGTTTCTAAACGGCATCGTACCGGAACGCTAAATCGCTTAGCGGTACGTCTTTGCCGGTAGGGCGGTTACTAGCCACGGCCGAAGCCTCACACCAGACAAATAATGCGTACATTGCGTGCTTGAGAATATGAAGTTTTAATGTGTTGCTCGAACGAAAACGAGGCTGCGTCACTGCTTCACAAATCAAAGCAGCATATTTACAAATTATGGGCGCGTCTATATAAGTTGAAGTATCTAGGTATATCTAGGTATTCGCATAATAATTACTTAATTAGCGAATCAATACTGCAATGGATCCATTGCATTCCGTACTGCATATTGCGATTCCATACTTTCTGCTTCATCAGGATGCTATCATATGCTATAAACTTTATGTTACGGTAGCTAAAGAGTATATTCTATGCGAAAGCTATTGCCAATGTATAAAATGCCAATCGATACTGACAATTACATTTCACCGTTAACTTCGTAGTTTTTTTTATTTACAAGACGTACGTAGTTCAACAAGTGTCCAAGTTTGTTATTCCATACCAGTCTAGGCGCTAGTCATTCTGTAGCAGTATATTATATGTATTTCAAATAGGCAAAAAATTTATAAGTGATATTTACAAATCAATAATATATATCAATAATATAATTAGTCCGGTCAAAATAGACATTAAAATAGTGATCAAATAACAAAAACTCCGATAGAGCTAAATTTTGCTAGAGACCTTTGGGTACACCAGTAGAAATAATGTGCCAAAAGTACTCATCGATCCCATGTGTGTTAAAATGTTATTCAAGGTCAAAGGTAAAAATTTTCGGTTTTTTAGATTTCGCTAAGTTTTATCAAAAATGTAGTTCAGTTAAAAATTTTAAATCTTAAAATGATCTACAAAAAAGCTGGAGCTGATGTTGGAGGGAGACCTCCTGCCTGACTATGTATTTACGTGGCAATGTAGAATGTAACACTTCCAACTTTTAGAATCGTGATATCTTAAGAATGGTGATTGTTAGGAAAAAACGTATAAAAACCTTTTTTGCAGTTAATGTTATGATTTTGCCTGGGCTATATTTTTATTAAAACTTACCATTTTCGAGAAAAATCCAAAAATGACCTTAAAATAACTTTTTTAGCACACATGGGATTAATGGGGATTTTTGGCACTTCATTTCTACTGGTATTCCCAAGGTCTCTAGCAAAATTCTGCTCTGTCGGAGTTTTTTGTAATTTGAAATGTCTATTTTGACCGGACGAAATATATTTATTCCATGGTAGCAGAACAAGTACAAATAGTAACTATTACACAGGATAAATTGTAATTTTACAGTTATATGTATATTTTTAGTACTGAATCAAAAAATTTGATGGTGAGCTGTCTCCAGATAGATATACAGAATGATAATAAAATATTGTTTAGCAAATTGTTACAAATTGTGCTATAATAATTATTATTAATGACTGATAAAGAAGTAAGAGTAAGATAATTTTACTCAATAGAAGTCTCTTTATGAGTAAATCAATGAACGTACTTGTGACTCGAAATGAATGATGTGGATGATAATACCAGTATTTGTGAAATTAGCTCTCCATCTTCGATATATATGTAAAATTCACCATGATATGCAATATATTTCAGTATATTTTAGATTATAAATATGTTTTAATGTTAACATATCAAAGACTTGTATAACAATTTGTTGTTCGCCGATGACGTTGTTCTTCAATATGTAATATGAGAGTACATAATAGTTGGCATTTATTTATTGAACAGCAGATGAAAAAAAAATCTATTTCGTTTCTTTTTTGTGACACAAAGTGTTCAGTTTTCTGTTTTGGATATTTTTAATTGTTAATACTTTTAATTTTCCCAGTTTTTTGTTATTATTTTTTGATCAGCTAATGAGTGTGACTCGTAATTTTTTTTTAAATTAAAAATGTACGTTGTGTAATACCAAATAATTACATAATTCTATTTTTGTTTACACTTGTAAAAATTCGAATATTTTTTTATTTATGTAAAAGCTTAAATATAAGTTTGGTTAACTGCAACGAAAATCCTACAAGTAAGAACTGTTTTTAAAACTTGGTAAAAGAATATATAAACGTAATCCGTTAACTTTCACGTAAAACTTTTATTGTTTTGAAAAAAATTGAGTATTTAAATATTTATAATAATTGCTGTAAAAGAATGTAGTTTGTATGGACCTAAACGTTCTTTCTGAACATGAGAATATAATTTTATTGGTTTCATCAGTTAATAACTACTACCTAATTACTATCCACCGTTGACGCTGTAATATACCATTTTCTTGTACAATCGTTTTTACTCGTAGCATAATATAAAGTGACATGGATTCATAGGTATACGTAATTATGGTACATAAAAATAACATAGGGGCCTTATAAAATTGTAGTTGTTTGAATTGTAACAAAAAAATTGAAAACTACGATAAGTATTTTAATACAAAGAATCTATTTTGTTACGCTTTTTTGATAAGGCATTTTTATTAAATGTTAAGTAAATTCATACAAAATATTTATATATATTATTATGTCAATAATATTACAGTTTAAAAAATTGTCTGCTCCAATTCAAAACCCAGTAAGTGACCCGACCCTTTTTTGAACATATTATGATTATTTAAAATATATAACATTTCAAAAAAGATTTCTGCGTGCGTTTTCGATGCGCTCGCTCACCTTTACATATCATACAGTTGTTTGTGCAGTGTTATTGTTGGCACTTCTTGACGAAACTTTAAAGTTTCTGACACAGTACCCTCAATAGAACCACAAACAAATTGCGCGCCACGTGTGTATTGAATCAGTAATTAAATTGGAAAAAAGCAATGTGTTCATATACAAAAAATATCTTAAGTTAGTAATTCAGACCTAAAATCATTGCACGGAAGTATAGGCCAACTTAGGCCTATACTTTGAGGTTAAATGGTTTGGCGCAGTCGAGTTTGTGGGGCCTTATTATATTTATATTAAAAAAAAAAGTTAGATTTTATAACAAATTGGAGATAAAAACACTTATGTTAAAAAATACTATGATTGTAATAAAAATAAAATAGTAACAAAAATATTTCAACTACATTTTCGAACATGTAAACCGAAAATACCCTCGCAGGAAATCTGTTACATGAATAATTATTATAAACATTGTACCTGGTTTATAATGTAATAATTATTATAGTAATTGTAATAAATATTTTGGACATCGTATTATTTTTTTGGTTTGTTTTTCTTCTTTAATAGCTCTACCTGTACTGTTCACACCTGAGTTGAATTCAGAGATTAGAAACTGCTCATTGATTGAAACACAATAATATCATCCAAAATTTATTTTATTTCGTAAGTAAATAAAATAAAATTCGGACAAGTAGGGACGATTGTTTTAGTTAGTTAAAAGTCTTCAATAGTTCTGTGAATTACACTACGATTAAATTTTTTTTTTTTTAGGAGAACGAAGAGGTCCTTTTTTAGCTTCTTTTTGTATTACAGATAATGTTAGTACTATGAGCAAGAAAACAATTATTCCTACTCTTAACGGATTTGATACGTTAATGTTGACATCACAGCGTTAATGTAAACATAAACAGTTCTGACAACTTTAACGGTAACACATAAATTACTCCGTGTTTAGCTATATCGTACGATAGATGTCAAAGACAGCACTTGACAACGCTATCCGCAGGCGTGAGAGGCGAGGTGTGCGGACAGGGGACGGAGATGCTCCCGTCCAAGGAACATAATTACTACCCGCCCGTCAACTCGGGCCCCGACTGCGTTTAACTCTGGTGCGTACTATAGCTCAAGTTGTTTTTTGTTTGAATAATAATGTCTGGCCGACCGAATTTCAGCATTGGCACATTAAGTAATAGCAAATCTGAGATTAGCAAATACAAGTGCTCTCTTTATTCCCTAACTGTGATAGGCCGATGGGGTTAACTGCTCCCCTAGGCGGCAGGAGCGGAGGTGAAAGACTGAAATAAAAAAATCCCGTGTTACTACTCTGAATCGCAAAATTGAAATAAAAGGAAAGACAGAACCTGCTAACCACTAGACCCAGGGAACATACACGGATCACCGCGCTCTCGAGAAGACTTGGATAATAATTTTAATAATTTATTACCATTTTGTTACGTACGACGTACTTATTGTCAATCCCTAAGTGCCTTAGTGTGTAAGAATGATTGCTATTGTACAGTAATATCGCAATCACTCACCTCTAATCGTGAAAACACTCGCTATTGGCCAAAATCCATTGACGGAGCAAGATAAATTCCGGCCGCGATAGCAGGTTTTACATAAAAGGGCTACTTACGGCATACCGCACGACTTCCTTATTCGTACGTTCGTAAGCTATTGAGCTATGAGCTCAAAGACATTTAATAATAATAAATTGTACTACGAAGTATCGTCCCAAGCCGCTCTCGCCCGTTTCGTGCGCGTCTCCATACGAAGTCATGCTTTTGATTACGTCGCTGCCGATCGCCGTATCCCATATCCCGTATCCCCTAGCTCGGCCGTCGCTAATTTCGTGCCTGACGCTTTAGTTAACTTGGCACCTGCTGGGCGACCGCGTATGTCTGACAGCTACGGTGTAACGATCGCAATCACCTCTGATTGGAAAATACTCTTCCACTATTGGACAAAATCCATAGACTCAGCAAGAATACCATAAATTCAGCCAATCACAACAAATGATACTGTAACAATGATTCACATTCATGTGAACACTAACTATAGTTACGCTTCCCACTGATAAGTTGTTAGACTTAGTAGTTTAACTGCATTACAACGAGGTGTCGATTTTTAAAAAAGAAGTCCGTTGATTTGTTGAAATATATTTTTTATTGCTGATCAATTCAGTAACAAATAACACGTAGACTTGGAACCAGGAATAACAAAATAAATACCTAACCCGTGGTACAATTGTGAAACAAACAAATGCAGGTGGAAATACAAGACTATAAACATTAAATTTTTATACAATGTTACAATATTATAAAGATTTAGACAGATATACATTATACATTAATGTAAATATACAGATTGGCTGCATCAAGTCAAATCAACGTTTTCAAGATTTACTATTAAAATTTTACCTATAGACAATCATTTTACGAATTTAGTTCTAAAACATAAGAGATAGAGATACATAGTGGTTTCAATGTTTAATCTTTTTATAATTAATATTATGTCGATCTAGGGGCTAGACCATACATGTTTTGGCAAATAACACTTATACGTCATATAAATAGATTATTGAAATCGGACATAAATGTGTAAGAAGTCAATATAGCCATCACATTGCACACAAAGCAGTTGCTCAATTTTTTTTATGCATATACGTGTATAAAATAAATGTTTGATCTGAAGCAGCCCAGTCAACTCCGAAACTACCACTACACGGCCCCTATTTATTAAACGTTACAAACTAATTGTAAAATACAATGACAGCTGTGACAGGCTACATACTAGTTTTTGTTTAATAATAAATACTTAGTACAAATTTATAACGGTGGAAAACTTACAACATTGTAATATTGTACCTACAATTTTGCAAATTATTGTTTATTATGGATTTTCACTTGACAGCCACTTTACATATTTGCCGGAAAAAGTGCTCTAATAAGCAAATAATTGTAATTACAACTTCACATTTTACTTAAATTGTAATACAATTCTGACGGGACCCTGTGTCAAAGCTTACACTTTGTGCTAAGTTTACCGCTAAATATTTCTAATATTTCTAGATACAATATTCTCATTGAAAACGAAAGCCATTTTTATTTTTGTTCACTTTTATTGAACAGCATTTATGATTATTATTTGTAATTTATATAATAGTACCTTTCTTATTTTTGTAACTTTTATTATACAGTAGTTGTTGTATAATCAAACAATTAAGTCACTTTGTCGAATTGTAACATTTATTAAATAGGGGAATTTGAACTAAAATTGTACTAAAATACTAACACCTCCCTGAGTGGTGTGAGGCCGCAGTTTAAGGCCCCATTCATATAATATGAGCATTGGAAGTGCTGCAACCCCCACTGTATATTTAAAGTCAAGATAGATGCTCAAAATTCATATATTTACAGAGTTGTTTGAAATATTTTTACGGGCATAAATAGAAGGTAAACTTTTTTAAGGTTCTATACCCAAAGGTTGCCAATGGTACTCTATTACTTAAGCCTCCGATATCCGTCCGTACGTCCGTGTAACACTGGGCCGTATCTCGTGAACCGTAACATGTAGACAGTTGAGTGTGTATTTTTATTTCTGCTATAACAACAAATAATGAAAAACAAAATGGGACTGCTATACAAGAAACATGATTTTTAAGCCTCCCTTGTTTCTTTTACGAAAGTATTTACGGCCGATTTTCTGAAATAAGTTTGAGTCATGTTCTTTCGTACCTATATCCATTATAGTAGTATTATGTATTATATTAGTTTTTTACTTGGAGAAAACAGCGTATTTCTAACTTTTTTTATACCAAGAAATTGCCACTTTGGTGATTTATGAACATCGAATTACCTATACAAAATGTGACCTATTTGTCTACAATATTCCAGAATTTTAATCAAAGCTGGCTTGTTTTTGAATATTCGCAGGAACTGCTGATCGCGGGCCGCACGCGCATTCTAAAGTATCTCTTAAAATTTAAATCTGTGATCTTGTTACAAATTTTCACAACTGTGCCTTCAGTGTTACTGTTGCGACAAATATGTGAAAAAAAAGAGAACATTCGGTAGATTGACGGGAGTTTTTTTTTGGAGTGCCAAATTAGCTCTTGACTATGATCACACATGGATGGTAAGTTATGATGCAGTCTAAGATAACAGCGGGCTAACATTGTAGGGGTATGGGTTATAATAAAACCATCTCTTGACTACTATCTCACCTGGATGGTAAGTTATAATGCAGTCTAAGGTGATAGCGGGCTAACCTGGTAGGGGTATGGGTTATAATAACCCCATCTCTTGACTACTATCTCACCTGGATGGTAAGTTATAATGCAGTCTAAGGTGATAGCGGGCTAACCTGGTAGGGGTATGGGTTATAATAACCCCATCTCTTGACTACGATCTTACCTGGATGGTTAGTTATAATGCAGTCTAAGTTGATAGCGGGCTAACCTGGTAGGGGTATGGGTTATAATAACCCCATCTCTTGACTACGATCTTACCTGGATGGTTAGTTATAATGCAGTCTAAGTTGATAGCGGGCTAACCTGGTAGGGGTATGGGTTATAATAACCCCATCTCTTGACTACGATCTTACCTGGATGGTTAGTTATGATGCAGTCTAAGTTGATAGCGGGCTAACCTGGTAGCGGTATGGGTTATAATAAACCCATCTCTTGACTACTATCTCACCTGGATGGTAAGTTATGATGCAGTCTAAGATGATAGCTGGCTAATCTGGAAGGGGTATATAATAAACCCATACTAACTTGTTTTTACACGGCATCGTATCGGAACGCTAAATCCCTTGGCTAGTGGAAAAGAAGGACTTGTTCAGCGTTTGTATATCATATAATGGCGTCTCTATATTAAATAAGAGTAGGTAAAACTACATCGTACCACATGGCACGTATGGTGCGGTCGTCATTGGAAGGGGAAAATTACCATTCTACCAATTGAGTTAGTTCGCCGCGTGCGGATTAGTGTGCGACCAGCTTTATTCATATGTATGTGGTACCGTAAAATTGTAAAAACCGTTAGATTGTAATCTAACGCTTTTTTATCTCGATTGATTGTAAACTGTCGACGGATTGTGAACCGTAACAGTTTAATTTAACGCATTATTTTTCGGTAAATTGTAATCTATCAAGTATAATAACCTACTAGAATGTTTATGTCAAACCCTAACCTAACCTATAGTTCGCGCGCAAGTTGAATGCAGAGTAAATGTATGGTGACACATGCATTTACTCTGCATTCAACTCGCGCGCGAACTGTACAAGAAAGAGACAAGAAAACGTAAATACAATAAACATTTCAAAAATTAATACTTCGAACATTGAATGGTTCAAAATCTTTCGACAGTTTACAATCTCGCGGTATAGATTATAATCTAACGGTTTTTACAATTTTACGGTGACATATGCATTGCATACAGTACGTGAGGTGAAAGTCGAATTTTGAATTAGTATGTGTGTCTAGAAATCAGTATAAACCCGAATAAGATGTGTTGTTAATTTACGAAAAACTCATCATACAACCCGAGAACTATATCTATATTTTATTGTTAGATTCAAACCTTTGTTTAACTAAAATATTGTATTCTATATTTTATAACAATACATTTAGAGCCGACTTTTCAACTGTTAACTGATAAATAACATTCGACGTTTCGACAGAAATGCATAATCTGTCCGCACATTAAATACAGTAATCAGTATCAACCAAAGATTATTTCTATCCTTAAGATTATATAATATAACTTGCATTATATTATAATCTTATAAGATTAGATTATCCTTGAACAAAGTAAATATTTATATAATTGTACGGTTCGCCCAAACTTTCATGGAATGTTGCTCAAAACTTTACGACTGTTTAAAATAAAATTATAAAATAAAAAAGAAAACATGCACATTTTATTTCGTAATAAATACTAAATATAAATAGAACAACTCTATTGTAGAAAAGAAAACTGTAGTAATACAGTAACAATCGTATTTACACACGCGTAGATAACTAGTATTCTAAGTATAATATAAGGCCCGGTTTCCACCAAGGCGGAGATATAGTGTTTAGCCGACCAGGCTCAAAAAATTATCAACTTATGAATGAATGAATGATAATTTTTCAATCATTAATGGTTGGTCGGCTAAAAAATCACCAATTTCCGCTTTGTTGGACGGTGGGCCTAAAGCTTTTTGGTATATGTGGTGAGAACGGCAATGGCGGCAATTTTGCTTTACAAAATCTCTAAACTCGTAAATGTACATGTTTGAAACTAGCACCATCCCTTTCACAATCTTCTCTTCAGAAAAGGATAGCACAGCTTTAAAGCCTTTAATGTTTCGATTCTGCACAGTTGTAGGTTCAAGTCATGGTAAGAGAGCAAACAAAAAGCACTCATAGCTCTGAAAGATACCGACATTGTGACAATCGCAATCATAATAATACTGCGTACAACCAAATTGTTAACAGCACTAAATCCAGTGACATCTTTTTCCGTATAGATCTATCTACTAATTGTAATTGGTCTTGCCATTTTAGTTTAGTTTAAGAGATGGTGTATAACAGAATTAGCCAGATTGTCATATATGACGTCATGACACGATAGATGCATTATTTCACGCGTTTTCGATGTCATAGACGATAGAGAAACAGGGATCGCTGTGGCAACGACACGAGAATGGGGCCTCTAAATAATATCTATAGAAAAATATTGAAATTTTCCATACAAGACATACAGAACACCAATGTGTTTGGGTCATATACCGAGTAAATGCATTGTATTAACACCAGTCACCGGTTAAGGAATGTTCGTCACCCGCGGACCTTTGCATCAGTCTGTGAACAAACCGGTAGGCCATATAGAATCATTTCACTGTCCGTCGTTTTATTCTTCTCACTTTACGCCCCTTCGAGGGCTTATTTTTGAGGGATATACTATCTAAATTTGGTAATTCCGTGTCGGTGTTTACAGTTTTATCTTTGACAAACAGGAGATTGTCATTTGCGTCATGATCCGAACTGTCGATCCCATTTTCCATGCGTAAAGTGTTGTTGTAGCTTTGCGTTGGGCTGATGTCCATATCTTGATCGGAGTCATAGTTTCCGTTGGGCTCATGCCTTTTATATTGGAAGTGTCTGTAAGTTATTTCTTCGTCTGAATCGGCTTTTGTCGTTTTTAGTCTCCGGTTGATGTTTTGTAAGGACTGATTCTTTTGGAGGGACCCCGGGACTGAGTCTCGGATGTTCATTTCTGAGGTGGATTTAGTACAGTAGTCTTCTCTATCAGACTCGGAGTATTTTCGAGAGAGTGTCCTAGTGTTAGTGTAGGTTGGTTGGGTGGAGTCTGGAATGGGTGAAGCCGGTGACTTGAGTCTCACTTCGGGGCCTCCTCCGTATATCTCGGTGAAGAACCTCCATAGTTCTTCGCTCAGTTGGGCGTGGTCGGAGCCAGGCTTTAACATGTACGTTGTTTTGCCATCGATCTCCTGTAAAATAAAAATCTTGGTGTGAGCTTTTTGAACTGGCTGGCTCATAAAGGTTGGCAATTAAATTTTGATTTAATAATTCAACAGCTCAATGTAAATTTTTTTTTAATGGCCACGGAAACTCCTTAATATTTTTGGCTCATGTTTGTAGCCCTGGACGACCTATATCTGTACCGTTCGTCAACATCGGTTACAAATATAGACCCTGAAACGTAACAAATAAATTCTATAAAATAAGTTCTGATAGCTGCAGAGACAATCCCGTTTTCCTGTAACTAAATTATTGTACGTAAAACGATCACGGGGACCCTTGTGCGCATTTATACGGTTGTTGTTGAGCCGTGGAAATTTGAGCCGTTTTTTTATACGACTGCCTGAAAAAAGGAGTATATTGTGTTTTCAGGGTTCATGTATGTATTGTTAGACTGAAATTGGCGGATCTATCTATGGTCCATCTATGGTCTGATTTCCTCTACAGCGCCCTCGACCGTGACGGGATTGGAGCGGGAGAGAGAGAGAGCGGGATGTAATGGCGGGACATAATAATCTATGTTGGGATGTCAAGCAATGGCTGTACAGTGTTTGTGTGTAAATTGCTAATAAAGTATGATTAAAATAGTTATCGAGTGTTTCGATTTAATAGATTCAGAAGTGAGATGGACTTTCACGCGCCAAATAATTAATTATCGGCCCGATCATAGAAGTGATGTGAATTCAGAGTAAAGTAATACTATGTACTTAGTGCACTTGATGCCGCGACGCAATATGTGTAACAAAAGGAAAAGTTGTTAATCATTCTTCATCATGAAAGAAACACGAAGAGAATCATATGAGAATGTGCCTATTAGACAAACAACTATCTCGTCCTGTGAAATGGTCGTAAGTACTTAATTTGTATCAAGAGCCGAGGATGCGTACCTAAGTAGGTACATTGTTGCAATCGGAATTGCTTTGGAAAAGTGGCATGGAAAACTTAAAAAGATGTATTCAATGGAATAGTAGGTACTTATCAAGTACTTGCATACAAATTACCAAACGTAAATAAGGTTGTATACTATGTGTTATCTAATCCTATCTGGGGACTAGGTAAGTTTACCATTTGCATTTAGTTAAACCTGGTACTGTGTTTAGGTAAATGAGTTAGATAAAATACCTATATAAGTGAGAGAAATGATTAAAGGTTTATAAAGGTATCTACAGGTAGTATTTACTTACATTTAAGTAAATTGTATATGAAAATCAAAGTGAATTACATTGGTAGGTGGTTATAATATTATGCAAGCTACCTATGAGGTATTCAGACTTATAAGTTAACACTAAAAGGTTAAGGGATAGTAGTGGGTCAACTACATAACCTGGTATAAGTAATAAGTAACTTATTGAAGAGGTATTTACTAACCTACTCAGATGGGATTTAGTTTCATTGATAATCTTGTACTTAAATTGAGAGTGAATATTCAATTTATTCTGAGAGTTATTGAATTATATGATGTTATTTATATGAACAGAGGTTAAGGGTAACGGTAATATGATACATTCCATTAAAGCAAGCATAACCCGACAAAGGTCCTTACAAGTGAAAATTGCATTTGTGGAGGGAATGGATACTCAGTTAAAATAGTGGATAAAAGAATAGCCGTCTAGTATAAATAGGGTGTTTGAGGGGTTACAACAATAATATAACTGAGTACATTATAAAAGATTGTGTGGCATTGATACATTAGTTCAGGTGTATAGATGTTTAGTAAAATGTGAACTGAAATAAAGCAAAGAATAAAATTGAAATAATAGGAAATCTGCAGGGATGATATGACTGGTTTTGAGACCCGGTTCAACTGAAGTTGGTATTTAATAAGTGTGACTGTCTCAAGTATTTCACAGTGGCTGTTTGGAGTGGTGTGCTTATTGGCCTGGTAGAGCACATGACCATAATATGACCTGCATTTGACTTCTCATTATGAGGAGATACTGAAGAGGAGATATCACATCAGTGATTGTGCTTGGTGTAGCATGATTTATGGTGCTATGTACTGGCTAATGCTTGTTAAGATAGCCGAGGTGTTGAAGAGATAATAATATTATTTTTAATTTTACAGGTGTGATTAACTAATTAATTCTTGATTTTTAGTGAGGTCTTATTCTATGGCGAAGACCAAAAGCTAGTGGCATATTATAATATATTATGCTGGTTGCCTAACCTGCACCTTGAATAACAATGGTATGGATAATGTGTATGTTGATTGAAGACTATCGCATTTCTTGTAGTCATGTAAGCAAAAGGAACCAAGTGGTAATTATTTTAAAGTCCAATTTAATTGTAATGGATGAGGACTCTTTAGTCAAAAGGGATAAGTTAAAAAAAAAAAGAAAGAAGAAAATTAAAAGGAGGATGCCCATTTTTGAAAAAAAAGGAAGATTATGACTTTTGTTTAGACGGAAAGTAAAGGAGATTGTCTATTTTGTAAAAGGCGATGGTACCTTTTAGTGCAAGGAGATTTTTTATATTCATCAGATATTGTGCAAGATGTGCAATGTGCAAGAGGTACAAGAATAATGCAAAGTTAAGATTTAACTTTTATAGTTGAAGAGTCAAAGTTAAAATATATTTATTTGAAGTTGGTACTTACACAGTACACTGAAAGAACGTCAATTATACAAAGTATAAGACGATGGTGACGGTGATGACTTACAACGGTATCGTAAAACTAAAGTTACGAGGGTTCCAAACGCGCCATGGACTGAGAAGAGTAAAATTGTTTCTTGTGGATTTGGAAGCTAAAGCCTGGCTGTTGCAGACAATGTGAATATTGAAATGTTACTCTGGAGGAAAACAAAACAAAGTGGAATGGTACTGGCGAACCGGTAATAATAATATTGCAAATAATTGATATGGTTGAGATGAACAGGCTGTATAATGTGAGAAAATAACACTCTTTTGGGAGTGACTCATTTGTGATATTTTGGTTTGATTTTTTGTTAAGATAAAAACAAAATAGAAACAAGTATGCCTGCAGGGCCATGGGTCAATTTTAGGAAAATACCTAAAGGTGAAGTACACTTACTATAAATATCACATGCCTAAGGGGCTTCAGAACAAATTAATGCATGCGCCAGCAGGGCTGCACAGCTGAACAGTACAGAATACAGAACAGTAAATGTAACATGCCTTAGGGGCTTCAGTACAAACTAATGCATAGATTTGCAGGGTGGCAGATCAGTTTCAGGAAAATGTCTAACAGGGGCGTATGGTACAGTGGTAAAACACGCCTAAGGGGCTTCAGTGCCAATTCATGCATATGCCTGTGGGGCTACTGGTCAGTTTCAGAACAAGCCTAAAGGGGCTACAGCGCAGATAATCCAACATGCCTAAGCGGCTGCAGAACACATGTCTTAAGGGGGCTCCAATGCAAATGATAGCATGCGCATCTGGGGTGACAGAGCGCATACCATAAGGGGCTGCAGTACGTATAGCGTATGCCTACAGCGTAACGGATCAGCTTGCGGGGCACATGGCTGATAGAACATGTCTGAGGAGTAATCCTATAGCTATCATAACATGCCTTCGGGGCTTCGTCATGTTTTACACCACATGCCTGAGGATTTATAGTATGGGTTACAGCACATGCCTGCGGGGCTACTTCACACAGACTGCCTTCAGTATAATTTAAATTACCTTTCAGTAAAGGGGCAGTTGGCCATTGTGGGTGTCGCCTTGCCTTCGGGGCCAACGGACTTGCCTTCGGGGCCAACGGACTTGCCTTCGGGGCCAACGCACTTGCCTTCGGGGCTAACGCACTTGCCTTCGGGGCCAACGCACTTGCCTTCGGGGCTGACGCACTTGCCTTCGGGGCTAATGCACCTTGCCTTCGGGGCTAACGCACCTTGCCTTCGGGGCTAATGTACCTTGCCTTCGGGGCTAACGCACCTTGCCTTCGGGGCCGACATACCTCGCCTTCGGGCTAATGCACGTTGCCTTCGGGGCTAACGCACCTTGCCTTCGGGGCCGATGAACCTCGCCTTCGGGGCCAACACACCTCGCCTTCGGGGCGGACATATCTTGACCACGGGGCCGATATTCATTGCCTACGTGGCTTAGAGACACCTGCCTTCGGGGCTGAGGGATACATTGCCTTCTGGGCTGAGATAAATAATACTACTCTCGGAGCTGACGCAAGTTAATTTCAGGTCTATTGGAAATGCTTCAAGGCTGAGACAAGCTTTGCCCTCGGGGCTGTGGAATTATACCTCTGCAAGAATGGACACAAGCTGCCTTTGGGGCTTATATACTTTCAAGTGTGGACACTAGCGCCCCTGGGGCTGGGATGAATATCCTGTCGGATTCTGAGTAGATGGTGAATTACTAGTAAGTTACACATGGAGCTCATGTACGTTGACCGCATCACTCATGTGGTTGCTTCTTGCCCGTGGGGCTCACCGCTCATGTAAGTTAATTCCGTACCTCTTATATTTTACTACATTTTGAATATATCGCTGGTGTGGAAAACAGGGGCCATGATGCCAGTAGACTTGGAAAGTCTAGCCTGCGGGGCTGCTACGTTTCGATTTCCTGTAGCGAGAGTTGCAAAATAAAGCAAAGCTTAGGTAACCTGCCCACGGAGCTAGACAGGCTTATTGAATCTATTACTCGCCATTGGTCGCATGATAGTATGAAAGTAGCAAAACAGCTGGTTATCAGGCGAAAGCGCAGTGCTGATGATACTGTTTAGTGAGTATCACGGTTAGGTGATATAAAGTCCTAATAGGTCTGTAAAATGCACAGATGGTATTGACTGATTTCAACTATTGTTATAATGCGAGGCACTGAGTGGCAAACAAGTATTGTAGCCGCCGTGTAAGTTGAACTATGCACAGAAACGCATTTCGGGTGTCAAACGAAGTGCGGTATGAGGTACGTCACGAGGGGCCGCGCGTTACCATATCCCTCGCTCCCCGCGCATGCTACGCATGGTCCTGTAGTTCAATATACCTGCGCAGACGACCGCCATTTTGGGTCAAGTTACGGGACGCGATTTATATCGGTTGAGCGATGTAACAAAACATCGTGTAAAGAGATTTACTTATCGTGTAAAGAGACTCGCTCTATGATGTTCCTTGGGATATTCATTTATGAAAGTGATATGACTACCAGAATTAGATTGAGGAGGAACAGTGAAAAGTAAACAAAATATTGAACAACCAAGTACACTATTACACATTTATATTTTAATAACATTATATTATATTTATATTATGATATTAAATTATATTAATATATGTTTTCACCACAGTATCACTACTGCACAAATCAAAATGACATTAGTGGCCAAGCAGATGCCAAGGTATAATGTATTGCATAGTATCAACATTTGAGTTCGGTTTTACGAAGCGTCGAAATTTGGCAAGAGCTGCCTTCATCAGTATCTGAGTTGAATTGCCTGTTGTGTTAAGTTAAAACGAACAATACCATTCAGGGCCACCGTATAATGTTAATCTATTCTTCCGGTGGGAATAAGGTGCTTATGCAATATTTCAAATTAAATTAGGAACGTAGAGATTTGCTTAAAAGATGGAGCATGTGCAAAGTGTACGAAATGGCTCATTATAGAGAACGTGGCTCGGGTCTTCGAGTTTTAGTGAGTTCTGTAACTTAACTGTCACCGATTGTCAGATAAACATTCTTGGGGTGAATCTTAACATAAGCTAGCCTGGTTGAGGCTTACAGAATAGGTATACGTCATTTATGCCATGTGTAAAGAGGAAAGTATAATTAGGTGTAATGAATGAGTATTAATAACCATTCTGGAAAGTAACAAGGTGAACATGAGTATACTATATATGAGTATTTAGGAAAATTAATTGTAGGTGTATAATAATACTAGATGATAAGAATTTTATTATCATTTGATCAAATGATGGTATTCTCATATCTGTGAGAATATTGAAATTGTTACGAATTACCCTTCTTGAATTAAAACTTTGGGTTAAGTGTGAGAAAATGTATGATGTTATAGATCAGACAAAGTTAAAGTTAGTTCCTCATTTAGATCCCTAAAGACTAATTGTCATTGAATTGCATTGGGTTAATCAAAATGAGTAAGGGAAAGTTATTACTTATATTATGTGTTTGGGTAACTAGCGGAATTCTGTAATGCTGGGGAGCTTCTTCTGAATAAGTGAGTTCACAAATGTACATGGTTGGGAAGCTTTTGTTGTATGTGAAATATGGCGATTCAATTGCTTCAGAATGTTGCCGCACTCAAATCCATCAAAGTCAACTTATCTAGAATACCTAATATGATGAGTTGTGTCTTGGGTGATAAATCCGTACTTACTTATTAGATGATGTCTTGTAATATGAAAAAAAAAACAGCGATGAAGACTGATGCTCTTGTAACCTCAAATATAATATTGCTATCTGGAACTGAACTTGAAGGTTTATGAAGTCAGTGCCTTAAGTGTAGCCTTATACGATAAGGACCAATATCAATACGACTATGGACAGAGTAGCATCAGCAATCACCGTGAGTTCAATTAATTAAGTGTTCAAAGTGTGACGGGTGTAAACTTCGAGGGCGAAGTAAAGGCAGGATGGCCGAACTGTTAGACTGAAATTGGCGGATCTATCTATGGTCCATCTATGGTCTGATTTCCTCTACAGCGCCCTCGACCGTGACGGGATTGGAGCGGGAGAGAGAGAGAGCGGGATGTAATGGCGGGACATAATAATCTATGTTGGGATGTCAAGCAATGGCTGTACAGTGTTTGTGTGTAAATTGCTAATAAAGTATGATTAAAATAGTTATCGAGTGTTTCGATTTAATAGTATGTATGCATGTGAGTTTGTATATTCCACCATAACTTCTATACACCTAAACCGATTTTGATGAATGATGTATCGTTAGAATCTGTAGGGACACGCAATACCTACATGATGACGTAAACATGACGCGGCCACGTTAGCCAATCACCTACATGATGACGTAAACATGACGCGGCTACGTTAACCAATCACGTGCCGCCGCCTGAATCACGCTAACGAAGTTCTTTCGGAATTGTACTATATATTATGGAAATATCAACCTACAACAGTTGGCCCAGCTGGGATCCCCGAGTATGACACCGGCTCGGAGGAAGATCTTCCTATTGCATCGGTCGAGCATACCATACGCTCCCGACAAATCCCTAGCTTATTCCGAGGCTACTAAATAGTAGACCATGGTCCCGCATTAAAGACTAAAGTAAAAAAAAAAAAAACTAAAATAAGATTAACTATATAATCATCATCTAGAAAATGATCCAAAAATATATAACACTATAGTTCAATATCCAGTGAATCACAAAAAAATATCATTTAATAAAAATGTGAATAAGATTCTATTTAACTAGATTAATTTAGATTTTTAACTTTTTAGTTCGTTTTTTGGCAGGGCCGTGTTTTTTAATTTTTTTAAATATGACTCGTATTCTTATAAGATGTAGTATGTTACAGTGATTATAAGCCTATGGTAATTACTACTTGGTACTTCAGAACACCTGGATAAAAGATGGTGGTTTCAAAACAGCAGTTCTGTATGCTGATTGCGCACACCGCCAGAGGGCGCTCTGTCGCCTGGCACGTTACCTGTTCGGTGATAATGCTGCGGTTGTCGACAGGCGGCGGCGGGCGGCGCGCCTTGTTGCGCACGAAGGCCCCTGCTGATTGCGTACACCGCCAGAGGGCGCTCTGTCGCCCGGCACGTTACCTGTTCGGTGATAATGCTGCGGTTGTCGACGGGCGGCGGCGGGCGGCGCGCCTTGTTGCGCACGAAGGCCCCTGCTGATTGCGTACACCGCCAGAGGGCGCTCTGTCGCCTGGCACGTTACCTGTTCGGTGATAATGCTGCGGTTGTCGACGGGCGGCGGCGGGCGGCGCGCCTTGTTGCGCACGAAGGCCCATGCTGTTTGGGCACACCGCCAGAGGGCGCTCTGTCGCCTGGCACGTTACCTGTTCGGTGATAATGCTGCGGTTGTCGACGGGCGGCGGCGGGCGGCGCGCCTTGTTGCGCACGAAGGCCCATGCTGTTTGGGCACACCGCCAGAGGGCGCTCTGTCGCCCGGCACGTTACCTGTTCGGTGATAATGCTGCGGTTGTCGACGGGCGGCGGCGGGCGGCGTGCCTTGTTGCGCACGAATGCCTGCCACTGCCGGAACCACGCCATGCTGATTGCGTACACCGCCAGAGGGCGCTCCTGCTCCTGAAACGTTACCCACAATACTACATTAGTGTCTACAGCACAATAATAATGTCCTGACTGAATGGGGGCTACCGCGTTTAAATTCGCCGCTAAAGGCGCTAGTGTAGAGTGAGGTCTCCAAAATGTCAAATAGGTATTATAGGCCTATTACACTGCACTTTTCACAAGGACCCTTACACTTGAATCAGTGTAGTGTAATTAAATTTAGGGATAAACAACGCTCAACTAGCGGCCACGCCCACCCATACCACAGTGCCCTGTAAAAAGTGCAGTGTAATAGGCCTATTATCACCGGGCCTTTTCGCGGGTCTAAATTATTTCATTAATGTATTTAGCAATACCGGATTAATTAATGAAGATGAAAGAACGTAGGGTTGAAAGAAGAAGAATTCAGAAGTGAGTACATTATGCCCCTGGTTCCTGTGTGCTTACTATTTAAAAACGTATTTTTTGACAAAAGTATGCTTGTTTACTGAATTTACAGCTTGCTCTTATTCGCCAGTGGCGCCAACTAGTGAGCATAAAAACGGTAGCCCTCATTCAGACTACATCAGTTTCTATTCTCAAAAAAAAAATTACATGCATGCGTCAAAGTAAAATGGACCCACAAACAACTTGATTTAAAGTCACAAATCCAGGACCGATTTTATTATTTCAAAAATTTTCGAAATTGAGTTCTAAAGCATTTAAGTATTTGTTTGAACGCTTAAATACGATCAAGACATCAACGTAGGTGTGATTTCAAAACTGGGACGGAACAGTTAGTTCTTGCAATTCACGAGCGCACGTGATCTTTACTTGTCCATGCATTATTGTAGGATTAGGTAATTTGAATGTCACTTGGTCTACAAAATCTGACGTTAGTTGTAAGTAATTATTCAAGCCATTATTTATTTATTCAATGTAATTCCTATGAAGTGTTATCCTAATACAAGAACATACTTGTACTATGCTATTTAAATATTTAAATATGTAACTACAAAAAATTGTACGTCAGGGTTACCTGACTGGATATGCTGCAACTTTTCATACTGTAACCATCATTGTAACACATATTCAGACAAATAAAATTATTCTATTCTATTCTATTCACATTTGTGTGCGTGCCTTTCGGAGCGGTCACGTACACGCATACAAATGTATACAGATAAGACTTTAACACAACCATTGCAGTGAATTGCAAGAACTATACTGTAGGGCTCGCGTTAAGAGGCTGAGAAGCTGAGGCGTTGGGCCATAAATCATTCTAATCAGTCTATCTCGCTCGCACTCATTGGGCTTATGGAGCATCATAATGAGGTGCGTACCAGCAGGTAGTTGATATCGATAACATTTATCGACAACATACAGTTAACAAATATTTTTTTTATTTTGACGACCTCCGTGGCGCAGTGTTGAGCGCTGTTGCCTTAACGTGCGGAGGTCCCGGGTTCGATCCCCGGCAGGGTTTGGAAATTTATAATTTCTGAATTTTCCCTGGTCTGGCCTGGTGGGAGGCTTCGGCCGTGGCTAGTTACCACCCTACCGGTAAAAGACGTGCCGCCAAGCGATTTAGCGTTCCGGTACGATGCCGCGTAGAAACCGAATAGGGGTATGGGTTTAATATAACTGCCATGCCCCTAACAGGTTAGCCCGCTACCATCTTAGACTGCATCTTCACTTAACATCAGGTGAGATCGCAGTCAAGGGCTAACTTGTAATGGATAAAAAAAAAGTAACACTTTACCTGGAACAAAGCGTGTAGGTCCGCGAAGGCAGCCAACTCCCTCGCTCGGCGCGCCCGCATGCGTTGCGCTGCGCGTGCGCATACGCCGCACTCGTGCGCGTGCGACACCGCCGGACCACCGCCGAAACTGAAATAGTTATTTCATATTTTATCGTACATTCTTGGTACTTTACTTCTTTAAAATACCTCGACAACCAAAGACTTCTTTTCTTTCCCTACGCCTGAAAGAATGAGATAGAATTACATGTTTTGTCCCTTATCGCGTGCCGCCTAATAGTCTACTCTAGGCAATCCGTTGTATGGAGACCCCCGCATTAAATCCTCAGTCGATGATACTTGGCAGGGTTTTAGTATTGGATGATCCAAAACTTACACAAAAACAAAAAAAAAACATCCAAAAGTTAGGTATTTATACCTAAAATTTAATATTTATGACTGAAAATTTTCACGATTTAGTGATTTCACGATAGTAGTATTAAATGAAATAATCATGCAGAACATCGATATTTAAACCGATTTTATTATCAAACCTAAACTGCGTTTACGAGATATTGTACCTTCCTGCTTTAACAATTAGGTATAGCATGAAAAACCTTACTTCCTTGCTGAATTTGATTTTTTATTGGATATTTATAATATACGTTTAACTCATGATACTCACTGTTTATCATACTATAAAGTTGCCTTGCCTGAGCACACGAAGTTATTGTTGGGGTCAACTAGCTTTATTGCCTGGACTATAATTTCAAAGTGAGCTCGATTTTGGAGCTTAACGTGTCCTACTAAATGGCGACGTATGGGCCCCGGCTCTGCCCAGGTGTTGAATCTGATATAACTCACTGTCGATGTAAGAAGTCCCACAGCGGTTGCGGTAGCCGCGCGGCGAACGCAGGCAAGTGCGGCACGCGCTCGGGCCGCACTCCGCCGTGGATGCACACGAAGTCGCTGTTGTCTATGGGCCCCGGCTCTGCCCAGGTGTTGAATCTGACATAACTCACTGTCGATGTAAGAAGTCCCACAGCGGTTGCGGTAGCCGCGCGGCGAGCGCAGGCAAGTGCGGCACGCGCTCGGGCCGCACTCCGCCGTGGATGCACACGAAGTCGCTGTTGTCTATGGGCCCCGGCTCTGCCCAGGCGTTGGATCTGATGTAACTCACTGTCGATGTAAGAAGTCCCACAGCGGTTGCGGTAGCCGCGCGGCGAGCGCAGGCAAGTACGGCACGCGCTCGGGCCGCACTCCGCCGTGGATGCACACGAAGTCGCTGTTGTCTATGGGCCCCGGCTCTGCCAGGTGTTGAATCTGACATAACTCACTGTCGATGTAAGAAGTCCCACAGCGGTTGCGGTAGCCGCGCGGCGAGCGCAGGCAAGTGCGGCACGCGCTCGGGCCGCACTCCGCCGTGGATGCACACGAAGTCGCTGTTGTCTATGGGCCCCGGCTCTGCCCAGGCGTTGGATCTGATGTAACTCACTGTCGATGTAAGAAGTCCCACAGCGGTTGCGGTAGCCGCGCGGCGAGCGCAGGCAAGTGCGGCACGCGCTCGGGCCGCACTCCGCCGTGGATGCACACGAAGTCGCTGTTGTCTATGGGCCCCGGCTCTGCCAGGTGTTGAATCTGACATAACTCACTGTCGATGTAAGAAGTCCCACAGCGGTTGCGGTAGCCGCGCGGCGAGCGCAGGCAAGTGCGGCACGCGCTCGGGCCGCACTCCGCCGTGGATGCACACGAAGTCGCTGTTGTCTATGGGCCCCGGCTCTGCCCAGGTGTTGAATCTGATAAAAAAAGTTTTATTTTAGACCGTGCAAGCCGATACTTTCTCCATAAAACCGTAGACGGTGGATAACTTCACTATATTTTGGCATTGTGAAACTAAGTATGACATTAATTTTGATTATCCTCCTTGCGCCTTAAAATGTAGAAAAAGTCTTAATTACTGCCATTAGGTCACGTGACCTAAATTTACTACAACTTCAATAATTAACATTTTTAGGGCTCGTTCAGGGAGAGCGGTTTGGGTTATGCGTTTTCTCCGTTCACAGAGGCAGCGCCTGTTGCAGTTGGTGTGCAGTTTTAATGGAAATTGATAAGCTGCTGTGCAATTTTATTTCAATTATAATATTTTTAGTAGTTTTTGTTAAAATGCTTTTCTCAAACGGTGAAAACTAGCTTTTCCTTAATTAACATTTTGAATGTCTTTTGATTTAGAAGATCGAAAGGAAAGTCCGAAAAGCGATTCGCTTTTCGGGAAATCCTTTGATTTATCTCGTTTGTAGACAAAATGTTTGACAAGATTATGATACTTACTTATTGATCCACTGCTTGGATATGTAGAATTTAATATCATTAGGCTCGGTGCTGGCTGATTTTAAAATTTCCGCCGCTTTCTGCCGTAGGATGGTCATCTGAGGATTTACTTTTCTGTAACACAAACACTTGAGTTTCATGTGTGTAAGCAGTTTAATCGAAAGATTAAACTGTACACAAGTTTTAATCAAAATCAGTAAGCATGTTTTTTATACGCGAGAGCGTATAAAACCGAGCGAGCAACCATTAATTTAATTTTTATAGCATACGGGCACTCAAATAATTTGCGATAATTTGAAAGCAAATAATAGGCCCTAATCTATAATAATATCGTAAAATTGTGGGGTGTAACCAGCAGGCGCCTTCACCATGAACGTGTAGTGATTTTCCCCGCCGTGACATGTGACATCACAATGTAGAAAATTACCTGTAGAATAACACTTAGGCCTCACACGTCGTCAAGTGGTGGGGAGACAGGGGAGTGACGGCCGCGTAACAACTACCGTCAGGCTACGTCGCTATACATTTGTAGCGACCTCCCCCCGACACGCCACGTGACATTTAACGTCACTAGAAAATTACCTGTAGAACAACACGTAGACCTCACACTTTGCCAAGGTGAGGTTTGGTGGGGAGCCAGGGGAGTGACGCCCGCGTCGTCGAACGCGAACCAGCGATTACAGGCGCCTCTGTCATGCACGTGTAGCGATCTCCCTCCGACACGCCACGTGACATTTAACGTCACTAGAAGATTACCTGTAAAACAACATGTAGGCCTCACACGTCGCCAGGTGGTGGGGAGCCAGGGGAGTGACGCCCGCTTCGTTGATCGCGAACCAACGATTACAGGCTCCTATGCCATGCACGTGTAGTGATCACCCCCCGCCATGCCACGTGACATTTAACGTCACTAGAAGATTACCTGTAGAACAACACGTAGGCCTCACACGTCGCCAGGTGGTGGGGAGCCATGGGAGTGACGCCCGTGTCGTCGAACGCGAACCAATGATTACAGGCGCATATGCCATGCACGTGTAGTGATCACCCCCCGCCATGCCACGTGACATTTAACGTCACTAGAAGATTACCTGTAGAACAACACGTAGGCCTCACACGTCGCCAGGTGGTGGGGTGGCAGGGGAGTGACGGCAGCGTCGTCGAAGGCGAACCAGCGACCGTCAGGCGCCTTCGCCATACATGTGTAGTGACCTCCCCCCGCCGTGCCCGCGTGGCATATCACAGCACATAGGGAGTAGCGGGTGATTTTTGACGTGCATTCTGTTGACAAAAATTTCAGTTTAATTCATTAATTGACTGCCTCGTTGGTCTAGTCACATAGTGGTTAGCCTGTTCGACTGCGGCCGACGAGGTCCCGGGGTCGAGTCCCAGGTCGGGTCATTACAACTATTGGATTTTTCTGGCAAGAAATTCTCAGTACTAGCCCGGAGTTAGGAAGTTGGCGAGTTTAGTGCCTCGGAGTGCACTTTAAGGTCCTGCGCCTGACCTCTCACCGGTCGTGTCGGATTTTCCGTCCCATCGGGCTATAAGAGTAAAGGAACAGGGAGTGCACCTGTGTATGTGCACAAACTTGTGCACAGATGGCTGGCACAGATTGTGGCAGATGGCTCATCTCTCGTGGCCTAAATTCGGTCGGGAGGACATAATCAGTGTATCCGGAGACTACTGGCTATCTTTCAGCGCTAGCTGGTTCTTTCCGCAAAACTTGCCTTTGTGTGTATAAGGTGCCATGTTAAGATCGACAATGGGGAAAGACACCCGTGCGGCGACCTTCGCACTGGACATCAACTCGTGGCGGAAGCGCTTCAGATGCACGCACAGTACTTCCGGCAGACGGATCACGCCTGACATTTTTATGCCATTCCGTAGTTTGTTGCAACGGGAACAACTGAAAATAACAATTTCTGTAAAAAAAAAGTAGAGCTTTCTGTATTTTTACTATTTTCATGAAGTGCAAGTAAATGGGAATCCACATCCATACTAATATTGTAAATGAGAAAGCGTGTCTGTCTGTCTGATACGCTTAACAGCTCATCTTTTAAAACAAATGTGATCAAATTTGGTACGAACATTGGTTAGATCCCGGAGAATGACACTGGGGATAAGGCTACTTTTATACCGGAAAATTAAGGAGTTTAAGAATTAAAAGAAACTTATTCCACTTTAAACATAAGCATATTGTAATATATAATATTATCGCCTACCTGTACATATTATCTCCTTTGAGCTCGTCAGCGCTGAAGAACGCGGCGAGACAGTCCTGCAGAGAAACCACTGGCCCATAGAACCACGACCGCAGCCAACTGAGGAGCCACCAGATCTGATGACAAATACCAAGCCTTATTATTAGATACTAAGCTCAAACGGCAATCAGGATATTGAAATAAAATTCTGGTCATTAACGGTAAGTTAGTTGCATCAAGTCGCACTAAGTCAAAGGAGTTTGAATATTTTGTACCTTTTGGCGTACCTACCGTTACGCCATTTTTATTTTTTTGTCGAAATATTGGCCACTTATACAGCTTATATTGAGCAATAGCTGGCATCAATACAAGCAAGTATTATATGCAACAAAATCTTCTAAAGCGTCAGGTAACTGAGGCATAAGCTATCAAAGTTATAGTCTACTCAATAAAGGCACCACCTGTACAGCTTTGAGAGCTTATATCTCAGAAACCTGACACTCTGGAGGGGATGGGCAGAGATCAACCCTGGAACTTCTCTTGGGTGACACCTTTTTTTTGTAAACGGGGAGAAATCTTTCAGAGATAACCCGATCCTATGTGATCGGGTTATGTGAGATTTTTACCCACTAAAACCGTCCTCAGCTCATAATGAGGGGCCCCGGTAACTTACGCAGGTGCGACGCCCATTATAGGCTCGTTCCAGGGGAGGAGATCTCCCTACCTGTCTTTAGGCTTAGCGGCGGATGTAGAGCTGCCGTCTTCTCGGGATCGTCTACTACTTGAGGGTGACACCTAGGATGATGAGGGGTATGAGCAAAGAACTTACCCAGGACTCCTGCGAGCCGTGCGGAACGTGGTGGTTGAGCGGAGGCTGCTGGCAGCACAGCATAGCCAGGTGTTCTCTGGAGGGGATGGACAGAGATAGACACTGGAACTTCTTCTCTTGGGTGACAACTAGGATGATGAGGGGTACGGGCAAAGCACTTACCCAGGACTCCTGCGAGCCGTGCGGCGCGTGGTGGTTGAGCGGAGGCTGCTGGCATCGCAGCATGGCAAGGTGTTCTCTGGAGGGGATGGGCAGAGACAGGTCCTGGAATGTCTCCACGCGGGTAGACACCTGGAATAATGAGATAAGTGAACCATTTAAGTTACTAATTCGACTTTCAGTTGCATAAGATTGGATTTGACTAGTTGTTAAATACCCAATTTATGCGATAAAAAGAGGGACATTTTCAAATTTTATGCCATAGGGTTATACGAGCTGAATCGCACTTAATTGCGTTTTGACAAAAGTCGTTATTTATTTAAATGTGTTCTGTATGGAAGAGCCTGAGGTAGAACAAAGATTCTTACCCTATCACAGATGAGACACTGTACCGACGAGAGAAGTTTTCCGTCGAACACATCGGATACGATACTCCTGAATCGTGCACCGCCGGCGCTGCCATCGCCTCCACCGCCTGCGCTCCATGTGTTACTAAAATAAAATAAAATAAATAAATAAATAAACAATTCTTTATTGAAATTTCACACCACTCAGAAAAAACAAATTACAAAAAATAAAATTAAAAGGAAAATAAAACTTGTAGACTAACAATCCATGTTGTAGAAAATCCCAAAAAGGGTATCAAACTCAGCGTAATGCTGCTATGGTGTAATGCACCGTAACAGCGCTGATGTTCAGTTGAACCCTATAGATCCTCGGCGTCTCGGACCGGTCCGGGCTGATCATAAAACTTTACTTAATGATCATAAAACCCACTAAAATTATAACTAAGAATAAATATGATTAAAACTATAACCTAAACATAACGTAACACTAACAATAATAAATAAATTGTAGCCTGCACCACTATTCCTGGTAAGCTATCTAACACCTAAAGCTTGAGATGTGTCACAGGCTCCACTGGTTCCACTGGACCGAGTTTCTTGTTGGTACTTCTCGGTAGGAATGGCATTCCGAACTAGTGGTAGATTCACTTGACGATTCAAAAGTACTTGTAAAAGTTTAATTGAGTAAAAAACATTTGAATTTGAATTTGAACTGTACAAGAGTCTATCTGCTATTCATATTCATTTTGAATTCCAATACAATTCTTATAGTAATTTACATAATGTCAATAGAATAGTTCCTAATACAATATTGGAACCCTGGTGGGGCACAGTAAAAATCAGTGGTAGTAGAGAGACGGCTGCCTTATTTTTCACGTCGGTCCCGGTTATTATCACTAGCATTTTTTTAAAATTATATATCATAAAGTACTAACAAAGTTAATACCCTACTAAAGTTACGATCTAGTCTATGAGTAAATAAAGCTAATGAGTAACATTATTTTAACCTAAACTTATAGTATAAAATTAAATCTAAGAATTGGTCCATTGACTTATCTTAGTTTACGCTATATTTTATTATGAGACACTGTGTTCTTGTGTTCTTTGTATTGCACTTAGCACTACACTTTCACTTCACTACACTAACTCGAAGGGTTTAGTCCTTGTAAGTCTACGCACTAAATCTGTATTGCATCATATGTACGTATATCACTAGCATGATAATAGTCGTTAAAGCCCGCCAACCCGCATTGGAGCAGCGTGGTGGGTCTAAGCTCTAATTCCCTCTCTCCTATGAGAGTGGAGGCCTGTGTCCAGCCAATACAGCCCATTAACGTTCCACTGCTGGGCACAGGCCTCCATTCTCATAGGAGAGAGGGAATTAGAGCTTAGACCCACCACGCTGCTCCAATGCGGGTTGGCGGGCTTTAACTACTATTATCATGTTAGTGATAACTGTTAATAACCGGGACCGACGGCTTAACGTGCTCTCCCGAGGCACGCGGGTGAAACACCGCCAACTGCCTAACTTCGGGCTAGTACTGAGAATTTCTAGTCAGAAAAACCCAATACTTGTTATGGCCCGACCCGGGACTCGAACCCGGGACCTCGTCGGCCGCAGTCAAACATACTAACCACTGGACCAACGAGGCAGTTCAGTGCCCAGCAGTGGAATATTATTGGGCTGTAGTGGTATACTCACGGTGCGGGATCCGGTCTAGGATCAGGCGTGTCGCTGGCACCACTGGAGCAAGTCTCATATCTCTCCTCAGCCTCACTCGAGCAAGATAGTTCCGACTCTGAACCGACGTCGCGTTGTCTTGTTTCCGTATTGTTACCTTATAACGAGAAATACAGTTAAAATCTGTTATAGCAACATCGAAGTGACCACCATAATTTGGTTGCATTTTCGCGTCAGAGTAAAATAGTCTCACACGCGCTTGATTTAAGGTCACAAATTCAGTACAACCAACTTAAATTTCACAATATTTCCGCTTCGAGCGCTGACTTTGGATGTATGGACGCACTTGAGCTCCAAAATAAAACGATCGAGGTTCAAACTACATTATCCTATCCTATCTGCCCTAATTATAAATGCGAATGTGAAATTGTTCGTTAGGTTTTCATGGTCTATCTTTTCAACCGATTTTGATGAAAATTGGTACAGACAATATAGACTCTGTCCCGGGGAAGGTCATAGGCTACTTTTTATCTCGGAAAATGAAGTACATAGTTCCGACGGCAATTAAAAAAAACCGATAGAAGAGAAAACGTTTTTTTTTAATTTTTTAATTTTATCATTTAAACTATCGTGAGAGATATTTATTTTATATACACATAATATTTTATTTTTTAACAAATGTAGTAAGTATATTTATAGTTTCCATTTAAAAAACTTAAACCACGCGGACGAAGTCGAGGGTCCATTCAGTAACCAATATGTCCTTACTCCTTATATGGTTTGACCAGGAAAATATGGCGTCAGAGCAAAATGGACTCAAACGCCCTTGATTGAAAGTCACAAATTCAGTACCACCGGTTTTGATTCCACAAAGCGATTGGAGCGCTGGGATTTCCAGTTAAGGTTCAAAATACATTATAGTAATAGGCATGATGACAGTAACCAAGAATCAAAGAAATTATGAATTTATCTAATGAAATAGGATTTATGTATTGTAAGAAACGTATTTATTTTTCTATTTCGAATGAGATTGCTTATTTATTTTGATAAAATATAACTATAAAATACAGCAATCCGCCATAATGAATTTAACACCGAGAAGCGAATGACGTCACAATTGTTTGTTTTCGGGCTTTGACAATCACACTAATGTTTACTGCACACTGCACAGAGTACATTGGTAAAAACAATAGTGACGTCACAAACGACGCCATGACACCGGCGAGCGTTTTGGCGCGAATTTTAAAATTTAAATTTCAAATGCCAATTTTATGTACCAGAAATAATATATGTTTCTGCAGAAATAATATATTTTTTCGGAATAGTAGGTACTTCCGAAAATAATCTGACATTTCTCAAAATCAGTCATCATGCCTATTATAATGGGTACTTTTTTACCGTTGAGTTGATGTGAGACTACGTTATAGGAGAAGTGTGTCCCCGCAAAGCTGGCCGACCGTCGATGACGCGACACCCCTTCCGATGGTGACTGCACCCTGGTCCAGTATATTTTTTTATATAAACATACATATGTCACCGTAAGATTGTAAAAACCGTTAGATTATAATCTAACTCGCGAAATTGCAAACTGTCTAAAGATTACAATTTAACGCATTATTTTTCGGTAGATTGTAATCTGTTAGGTATATTAACCCGATAAAAGTGCGGCCGGGCACTACCTGATTATATATGTCGAACCCTAACCTAACCTACAACAAAGACACAAGAAAACGTAAATAAAATTAATATTCCAAAAATTGACACTCAGAACATTGAACGGTTCACAATCTGTCGACAGTTTACAATTTCGCGAGTTAGATTATAATCTAACGGTTTTTACAATCTTGCAGTGACACCTACATATAGTCCATTCATTTTAAATTTTTTCACGGCAAAATTTATAACACTTTGAAACCACTGTGGTTTTATACAATACAGAATACGTGTTTTTAAACTTATTTAAGGCTTATTTTATTGAACTGCGATTTTTAGTCAACTTTAACGCACCATAGCTCGGAAACTATAACTCCTATCATAATAAATGTTATGGATTTATTTCTAGGTAATTTATTAAGAAACAATGTTCTCTTTGACAGTTTTGTCCTCGCTTGTATAGTTTTCTTGAAAATCTAGATAATCTGCAAAATGGCACACTTTAACACAACTTCGAATTCAAAGCCCAGAGTCCTCCACTATGAATCTATACTTCTATACTAATATTATAAATGCGAATGTTTCGATGGATAGGTGTATGAATTGACGGATGTTTGTTACTCAATCACGCCAGAACGGCTGAACGGATCTGGATGAAATTTGGCACAGAGAGAGTGTATTTATAGTTTTCACTTCAAAAACTTAATCCACGCGGACGAAGTCGCGGGCATCAGCTAGTAATTAATAGAGTGCTTGCAATTCTTTTTTTAATCTTTATTAACGATATCACTAACATCTTCAGGTATTGTAAATTCTCTCTTTTCGCAGACGACTTGAAAGTCTACATGGAAATACGGTCACTTGATGATGCCTCGAAGCTTCAAGCGGATTTATATGCCTTAGTGAAGTGGTGTCACAATAATAACATGCTCCTAAATGCCTCCAATTGCCTCCATATAAAGTTTACCAGGAATAAGCATATCATCCCGTCATCTTACACTCTTGGCCAGAACATATTTTTAGAAGAGGTTAATCTCATAAAAGACCTTGGTGTCATAATTGACTCGAAACTTAGCTTTAGGGAGCACGTGGATTACATAGTTAAAAAAGCATCCAAGTCGAGCGGCTTTATAAAACGACAATGTAAAACTTTTTATAACATTTGTACGATGAAACTACTATTCAACACCATGGTACGCAGCCAGCTTGAGTACGCGTCGTCAATTTGGAACCCTATGTATAAAGTCCATGCTGCCAGAGTCGAAAAGGTACAGCGGAATTTTTCCAAATATTTGGCCTACCGTGATCGCACCTGTCCTTATCGCTCCGGGTACGAGGCTAGGCTCGAGCACTTCCACATGCTTTCCCTCAGTGATCGTCGCTGTATTACTGACATGTCTTTCCTGCATAAGCTAGTAAACGGTAATAAAGACGCTTCTGACCTACTACAAACTCTAACCTTCACTCCTCCTAAGAAGTCTAGAAGATCAGCTTGTAGAAAAACATTTCGTGTTAAATTAAGCAATACAAACTTGGGTAGAAATGCTGCAATAAACCGTCTCATTCATGTTTACAACGAGCTTGCCGGTGTACATGATGACGTCGATATTTTTTGTCAGGCTCCAATTACTTTTTAAAAAGTTATAGCGTCAGCGATCTCTGCTTTGAGGGACAAATCGGCCAGTCTTAGTTCGTTATTTTAGTCAGTTAGTTTTGAGTTTATTTATTTTATAGATTAATTTATTTGTCGTAGTAGTAATAGTAGGTACATTGTTCCTTTGGTTTTATATTATTTTTATCATGTAATTAGTTAAGTACTTGAGATCGGTTGTTTCTTTTCTATAATATGTTATTTTTCAATAGCTGTGTATACCTATAAATGGCGTGCCACACGGTTATAGACCTTATGTACTATTTTTAATTTAAGCTTTGTGTACTCGCCGTTGGTATACCGAAATACAATAAATAAATTCACGAGCGCCCATGTTATGTTTAAGCTGTATCAATAGGCCCTAGTGGGAGAATTTTTACCTTTTCGATCGCGTCTTAATTAAATAGGCACGATTTGTATCGGATTTAGATGGCACTTGTTCTCTCGCATTCAATCAAACAAATTCAAATTTTAGCTAACGTAAACGCGATCCATTAGGTTAAAATATCTCCCACTATTTCAATCCAATCATTTAACTTTTGACAGTTCTAATGCGTTGTTTTAATTATGACAATAATTTATTTTATTTTTGCTAAACATGTTTTATAAACATACCCAGGCGTTTAAATTAGCGCGCGTTTTGATGTTTGATAAAGAGTTTTTTATTAGTTCAATTTGACGAGTAATCATTACTATACTAACGGTATTTACCTCAAATAGCCGTCCCTCGCTTCGCTGTAAGACGAGGTCGCGGGCGATTTCCGTCGCATGCGAGCGAAGTATGGCGCGTCACTGGCTGCCGACAAATTATCCTTTTATTTTACACATTGTGGCAAAACCTGTTGTCTAAAAGAAAGTTATAAGAAAAGATAAAATTTGTATTGGTTGGTTGGTTGGTATTCATAGTATTCCCTAAGAAAAAGGATAGGCACTAGATTTAGACAGCTCAATGTAGTATAAAGATAGTGTATAACAAAATTAGCCCCGTTACGGGTCAAGCGTACAAAGCATATTTTTTGTTCAGTCGTCACTACTGCGTAATATTAAAATTGCACTTTACTGCAATGAAATAAGTTCCAAATTTGAATAAGTTATTACCAAACCGACGCGAAAAGATATCTTTGCGTCGTAAATAAGTAAATATCGCAAGCTACACATTGTACCACATAGATTTGTCTGCTTTGGCGAAATAAGCTTTAGATTCGATACCAAATAACAAGATCTGGACGACCTGCCATGCCTTAACGTGGGAGGTCCAGGGTTTGATTCCCGGCAGGGTCAATTTGGGAATTTATAATTTCTAAATTTTCTCTGGTCTGGTCTGGTGGGTGGCTTCGCCTGTGGCTACCACCCTACCGGCAAAGACGTACCAAGCGATTTAGCGTTCCGGTACTATGCCGTGTAGAAACCACCGACTAGGGGTTGGTTTAATATAACTGCCATACCCCAAAACAGGTTAGCCCGCTGCCATCTTAAACTACATCATCACTTACCATCAGGTGTAATCACAGTCAAGGGCTAACTTGTAGTGGAATAAAAAAAAAAAAAAGATACATACCACCGGATGAAGCGGCCCTGCGCCTTATATGGTTGTTCTGATTGTTCTGTTCCGCCTCAGCGTCCGAAGCGAGCTTGTCGTCTGATGTGCTGTCCCACACCTGCAATTGGGTATTTGACAACTATTCAAATAAATATTTTTTTAGTTATTATTAAATAGAGAATCTACCAAAAGTCGTAATATCCACGTCCCCTATTAATTTTATGTTGAATAACTATTTTAAACTATCGATTAAAGTAAAAAAGTGCGTCGAACTTTGATGACGTCATTATGTAATATATCATACAGGAAACCCATACGAAGCACGCCTTTTGACGTTGGAACAAAAAGATCCTGATTTGACTAGCTGTCAAATACCCAATAATATACAAATTCAGCAGGGCGACCGCGTATCTCTGACAGCTACAGTGTAACGATCGCAATCACCTCTGATTGGATAACACTCTTCCACTATTGGACAAAATCCATTGACGCAGCAAGAATACTATAAATTCAGCCAATCACAACAATTGATACTGTAACAATGATTGATGCAGAAGATACGCGGTCGCCCTGCTTTTCATATTTACATTATTAGCAGACGCCCGCGACTTCGTCCGCGTAAAATAAGTTTTTTGAATTCCCACGGGAACTCCCTAATTTCCCGGGTTAATATATAGACACTCACAAACAATGTGGCTTTCTATTGGTACCAGAATTTTCTAAATCGGATCCAGAGATTACCCCCTACAACATCACAAACTTGGCCTCTTTATAATATTAGTATAGGCTAGACGGTAACAGCGACTTCGTCCACGTGGATTGAGATTTTATGGTATGGGAACTCTTTAATTTTCCGGAATAAAAGGTAGCCTTTGAGTCAATCCAGGGTATATTCTATCTCCATTCCAAATTTCATCTAAATCGGTCCAATAGTTTTTGCGTGAAAGAGTAACAAACATCAAACTTTCGCCTTCATAATATTAGTGTGACTCTTAGTGCCAAAATGTTTTGCCAAAAAAATAAGAAATTTCAAAAAATCTTGAAAAATTCAAATACATTCATTATAGCTCCGTTCCGTCATTTTGCAATTAAAATGACCAGTAGGCATCATGCCTACGTAAAATTAAATCTGCCAAAAGACCCAATTTAATTTGAGTTAATTCACTTATTCTGTTTTATATTCGATCATTTTAAACAATCAATTATTAAAGAAAAAAAGTGTGTTGAAATTTAATTACATCACATCTATGTATTTCTTACAAACTCCCATCATAGAATCGCGTTTTTAAGTTTGATGAATAGAGTTGCTAATTTTTCTGAGTTGTCATTATGCCTATTGTACTGGGCTATAACATAAGAAAGGTATACAAAGCCATAAACCAAGAAAAGAAGAAGAAAGGCATAATAAAAAGCTAGGGTTTTGATTTTTTTTTAATTGTTTGTACATACAATACCCACCGGCTCTTTGAGCTCTTCGTGAAGCTGATCCATGAAACACCTGAGAAACTCCTGCGTATCATGCTGGTGATAGCCACGGAACATAGGGTGGACCTGCACGGCGATAGACAAAACAACAATACCTCAAACCAATGTGTTTTTTTTATCCACTACAAGTTAGCCCTTGAGTGCGATCTCACCTGATGGTAAGTGATGATGCGGTCTAAGGTGGTAGCGGGCTAACCTGTTAGGGGCATGGCAATGTTAAAAAACCACCTAATAAAACTAAAAACGTAATTAAACCATTTCTCTTTCTGTGTTGTATCCCTCAGCAATGAGGGATACGACGCAGGTCGTGACCCAATTCCATTAATCGCTTAATGGTATGCATTTACTTGGGATAATAATGCGGTGGGTTCCCAGGTCCTTCTGGATTTGACTGGACTGAGAGTACTATTTCAACTTCAAGGTCCACTTGCACGAGGATTCTTAAATTGGTTTAGTTATATACTAGCTAACTAGCTAATGCCCGCGACTTCGTCCGCGTGGATTGAACTCTTTAATTTTCCGGGACAAAAGTAAAGTGCTATTCCAGTCTATAATCTATCTCTTTGCCAAATTTTATTCAGATCCGTTCAGCTGTTCTGGCGTGATTGAGTAACAGACATCCATCCATCCATCCAAACTTTCGCGTTTATAATATTAGTATATAGAAGTATAGATCTGTTAAGAATTTTTTACACCATTGCGAAGGTACAGGTAAAGCTAAAGACTGTAATAATATATTGACAATGGGACATCATTTAGCAGTGGGAAGTTTTACGAATGGCACTTTCTACTCTAAATCCTCTGGATCTCATAAATTTTTCGGCAACTAGTTTAACTATTGTGTTTCTATTTGTTTGTTTCTAGTAGTAAGGTTATAAGGATACTCACATTTCGAATTCCGTATAGAATATTGTTAGGTACAACGTAGCCTCTCGCCTTTCGACTCCACATTTCTTTAATTAATTTTTGGTATGCTCTGCAACAAAATAATGTTTCTGTGTATTAAATTTGGTGCGATCTCCTTTGCTGTATATTCATAACATGCTAGATAATGTAATTTGTTGTAATGGGTGTAAATTTCGATATTTAAAAAACTAAAAAAAAAACTCGTGGGGCATCTTGATTTGATAATTAATTTAATTTCTGTAATGTATCAGGCACGAAAAATAACATCTATTTAACTTTCTGTACATATACAGATTTAATTTTTTCCATTTATTTGAAGGTCAGCTTCTTTTTTCGAGTTATAAAGTTGGGATCACATTGGTTGGGCTCTTAATCTTCTTGAATCGATCGAATATTTAACTGACTTAGTCTGCAAACGCTAATGAGTAAATGTTTTAAAATTTTATAGAATAACATTACCAACCTATAATCTATATTATGCTACTCAATTCCAAAAACGCTTGCGCGATTAGGCCCGGACTCCACCAAAGCGGTTTTTTTTATCCACTACAAGTTAGCCCTTGACTGCGATCTCACCTGATAGTAAGTGATGATGCAGTCTAAGATGGTAGCGGGCTAACCTGTTAGGGGCATGGCAGTTATATTAAACTCATACCCCTATTTGGTTTCTACACGGCATCGTACCGGAACGCGTTATCGCTTAGCGGCACGTCTTTGCCGGTAGGGTGGTAACTAGCCACGGCCGAAGCCTCCCACCAGGCCAGACCAGGGCAAATTCAGAGATTATAAATTTCCAAATTGAACCTGCCGGGGACCTCCGCACGTTAAAACAACTGCGCCACGGAGGTCGAAAGAAAGATGAGCGGAGATGTCCCAAGCGGAGACGAGAAGAGATGTTTTTCAGCTAGGGTGTATCCACCGAAGCTGTGCGGAGATGCGTACTGGCTAGACTGGAGCGGAGATGTGTGCTGGCTAGAGCGGAGATGTATGCTGAGTAGGTACATATGCGATATGCTGAGTAGATACTTGCGAGCCACAACTCACATCTCCGCATCGATCGCGCCATACAAATATGATACATCTCCGCTCAGTGGTATCCACTGAAGCTGAGCGGAGACGAGATGCGGGAATAACGAAATTCTACTGGTTGTTTATATCACATCTCCTCTCCTCTAGTCTCGTCCGGTGGAGTCCGGGCCTTATGATGCTTTTCGACACGACGCTCGCACGTATACGCCTACATCTATTATTATTTCGTGGGAGACCTTGTATAGTCGTTATTTCTTCAAGCATATGATGTTATTATCCAGTATACATTATACATATATCATCTATGCAGACATAATGTTAAACGGCTAATGATGAATGAATATACTTTTATTGTATACCACAAAGGATATTATACAACAGTAAATTTAGCTAATAACAAAGTAAGTATACAATTAGGCGGCCTTATCGCTACATAGCGATCTCTTCCAGGCAACCAATGATGTAAAAGGACTAATGGTAACTGATGATGATGATGACTGACTAATGTGACTAATGGTTACTGTTAATACTGTAGGGCGACCGGCTAAAAATGACAGCTACAGTGTAACGATCGCAATCATCTGATTGGTTAACACTCTTCCACTATTCGACAAAAACCATTGACGCAGCAAGAATACCATAGATTCAGCCAATCACAACAATTGATACTGTAACAATGATTGATGCAGAAGTTACGCAATCGCACTGCAGGTTAATATACTGAGTAAAAGTTTCTATCGCTGAAACGAATATCATCACAAGAACTTCAAGGCAATCGCTTACCGACTAAGGCCAGGTTTCTTGTCCCCCGCTAGTACAGCGACCGCAGCGGAGCACTCTAGGAAGTATGAAGTGAGCGGCTGAGTGTTACTCAGCGCTTGAAGCGCTGCATTCATGTAGCACGTATTACCCATATTTTGGAGGCCCACTAGACCTGGAATATTTTCCTTCATTAGATAGAAATTTGAAAGCAAATTTTTAAAACTAATTAATTTTATATCCTGAAAATATTGGCAGCACTATTGATATATTTTATACAATTATTGATACATGTTCGAGATACCAAAAGTATGGTCATACCACAGCCTGAGAACCAACTTCAATGAGACATTTCTAATAAAAATGTTCACCACCAGATATCTCCACTTAGGCCGACCAATAAGAGTTTAATTTGGACAGCAATGACATAGGTACATGAAAATTCAAAAGGCGTCGATGCCTCAGTGTTGCTAGCTCGTGTCAGCTATATCAGACATCCCTATTATTATCGCTTAGTGGTAAATTGTTCGTTCAGGTATATATATTGCTAACTAAAGATTGTGATTGCAAACATCAAGGGTGTCATCCCACTGTATGTATTTACACTGTGGTAATAGTACAGTCTAAAGCAGGCCTGTGTCACTCTTGGTACTTGCGCGACGAAAATACCGACGATCGCGCTCATTCCCGGAATGCTTACGCAGTCGGGGCTGGCGCGTTATAAGCGAGCGACGTGCTAGTGATTTTAACGCTGTTTTCGTAAATAGTTTTTTGAAAATATTTGTTTAATAGTTTAAGTTAAGTGTTAGCATATTAATTATTTGTAGGATAAATAGTTGTAGACATTTAAACTCATGTATATATAATGGTCTATCGATCTTTAGAATTATAATGGCAAAAAGTCGCTGCAACCATAAGTAGTCAATAGTACTTCTATCACGGAACAGGTACAATTCATGTCAAACTTAAATGAGCTTCTTTTCAAGTAATTTTTTTGAATCGAGGCACGAGCTGTAGGAAGTACAAACGAGTCGCAGGGAATACGCTCGCCCTAGTTAGGCCCTTACTCCCTAATTCTTATTTATTACTCTAAATCGGTAAGGTACAGTACGGTATAGGTAGGTAAGGTAATACATACACCTTACCGATTTAGAGTAAGGGCACGGAATATATATTTATATATTTCCGTGATCGAAGTGTACCTACCTCTCCGAGCGAAATATTATGTTTCGCCGCACTGCTTCGCCGCGACGAATGACCTTGCAAGTTGCGTGCGTAGTGAAGAACTCACTATGTAGCGACACACAGTAAACACAGTCGATCATAGTCAGAGTAGGTACCTTACTTACAAATTCGAAAAACCTACTGTATTGTTGTACTGTTTGCTGACAGCCCTAGACAAGCTCGCAATGTCGTCCGTGACGTAGGAAAGGGAAAAGATGCAAAGCAATACGGACACTCGCGCGCGGCGATAAAGTATAATTTAGCTTGCGTGCGTGATTTATCTTTTTAATAATAATTATGTAGGCTATTAAAACGTCGGCAAGTAGTCAACATCAAAGGAGTGAGACTTCTGTACGTCAGTACTATTATATTATTCTGTGTCTAAAGTGAGACGTTCTGTCCTACTAGTCGTTCGAAGGAGGCATCTAGACGGAGCGACGCTGTGGGGTGACAGGAACGAGAAGAAATTGGGTCCTTATCCAGTGGCGTGCACAGGTTTTGAAGCTAGGGTAGGCATTAGTTAGTCAGAATACCTATTTACTAGCTGTTTTGATGAAAAACGAGCCCAATTGGGTAAGCAGTGCTTTTACGCCTCTATGAACTGCACACCACTGGCCTTACCGTACCTCTAAGTGCTGCAACTTTCATGTTCTGTCATTTCTGTACGTATATACATATACTGTGGTAATAGTCTACTAGTCTACCTCTAGGGCGTTGCTCCTCATCATAGTCCATGTCATCCGGGTCGAGGTCCTCGTCCGAGTTGACACTGATCCCGACCGAGCCCAGTCGCGTACTTACAGACATCTCTTCCACGATCGACGCGTCTGACCCCATCTGAAATAGTACATTTTAATTGGACCACTACAATAATTCTTTTTAATTTTATCTAAAACTAGATTTTTTTTGAATGACTTATCTATGTATTACAGGATTTTGGAAATTCTATGTAAGAGTTTGTCTGAAAGTCTGCGATTTTTCTAGTATTGAACGATTGTGCAAAATTCCACGAAAATTGGTAGGAATTTAGGCAGAAATCAGAATCGTTCAGAAGTTAAGAAATTCTTAAGTACTTGTTTCATGATTTTCGGAAATTCCACGTTATGATTAAATTATAATAGCACAATATAAGTAACAGGAATTTCTTATGCCTACTCTAAATATTTTCAGAAATTATACCTGTGTGAACCAGAGGCGGGTCAGCTGATTTGTGTATGTCACCGTAAAATTCTAAAAACTGTCAGATTGCAATCTAATGCTTTTTTCACGATAGATTGTAAACTGTCGGCAGATTTAGAACCGTTCAATGTTCTGAGTGTAAATTTTTGAAATATTCATTGTATTTACTTTCTCTTGTCTCTTTCTTGTAGGTTAGGTTAATGCTCGAAATAAATAATCAGGTAGTGCCCGGCCTGCCTATCGGGTTAATATACCTAACAGATTACCATCTATCGAAAAATAATGCGTTAAATTGTAATCTTTCAGTTTACAATTTCGCTAGATAGCTTCCAATCTAACGGTTTTTACAATCTTACAGTGACATGTATATTATGATTACATTTCTAGCCAAATACCTTTCAATGTCGTTCAAATATGGCTTTGTGAGACAGAAAACATTAATTTGTTTTAAACAAAGATATCTCTTACTTTCGCCTGCGCAAGCGCCGCTCTGATGTGGACCTCCTTTTCGCACAAGTAACACCATATTCGCTCCGTCGACACATTCATGTGAACACAATGCAATGCGAAATTCTGCAACGAAAATAAACATTTCCACTAATGCATTCATGATATACAATATCCATATTATCAGTGATAGACTAAGGGTGGGGTGGAGAGTTTCTGTCAAGGAGCTTATTAATAAAGTATAGTCAATTAGGCTGAATTAATTACAGTAAGAGCCAGATTGTAGCAGGAAGCTCCTACCAATCGTGTCGGTAAAAAAAAATCGGCCATGGTTTGCTCGCACTTTAATTCACAATATTGTGCTATTTTGCTCACGAAATTCAGTAACTTGGCATCTGAATGCTACATATAGATACTAGGCGCTACATTTAGTGATACCCCCCTAGGCCTCCGGAGGTCATAGACCGCCATTACATAATTAACACTCATATTATCTCATAATGCTATGACGGAAAATACATTGAAACTGTTAACTGGCAATGACTGAATTTAAATGAATGAATTAAAAGAAATGGTAGTACTTATTAGTTAAATTGTTTAAGACAAGTATATTTTTACAAAGAAAATAAGTTTGTTCCTAACCACAAAAACTCCTATTTGACCTCCTAATAGTGATGACAGTATGTTTTACGGACATCCTGCATAATAAATGTATTACTATAATATCCTTTCTCAGATTATTCTTACACGTTTGGCATCCTGTCTAAATATAAAAGAGAACAATATAAAAGCTTATTTAATTAACTATGCATTGTGTGCTCGATTTGCTACCACATTACTTCTTCCTACCACTTGCATGCAGACGATTTACAAATGTACTAGCAATGTAAGATGGCGGATCTACCTGATATAATTAGGTTGGTCGATGAAAATCTTTTACGCATTTCTAATTGGAGTAACTCGTTTGGGCTTAAAGTTAATCCAAAGACGACCCAAGTTATAATCATTGGGAGTTCAAAATTAATTTCCCGTATAACTTTGTCGCAGCTTCCACCAGTCATATTTGATGGGACTCTTTATCCCCTAAAGTGACAAAGTGTAAACTTTGGGGATTATCTTTGACCAAAAATTTTGAATAAACTAAGTAGAAAGATGTTTGGTGCAATTGGTTCTCTACGTAGACTGCGTAATGTCCTTTCCATTCCTACTAAAACAGCGCTGGCTCAGTTGCTTCTTCTACCGATCCTTGACTATGCGGACACTTGTTATCTTGATCTCACTGAGCTAAATAAATTTGAGCGGCTTCAAAATTACTGCATAAGGTTCATATTTGTCTTGCGAAAGTATGACCACGTTTCCGAGTTTCGCCGTAAGCTCAAGTGGCTCCCGATTCGCCTTCGCAGGAATACTCATACTGTGTATTTATCCTACATATTTTTACATTGTTTTTAAATAAAAACGTAACATAAATACTCAGTCTCAGTACACCCCTCCCACTTTCTTTTAAAAAATGTCTCTGCCCTTAGGTTGCCTGGAAGAGATCGCTATTTAAGCGATAAGGCCGCTTGTTGTGCCGTATCCATTAATATGATTGTATTTGTCTTTTCATATCTTTGTGTACAATAAAGTATATTTTACTTTACATTGTTTTGAACATGTGTTAACATTTTTGTTTATGTTTACTTCATTTAAATATAATGTAATAAACTGTTAATACGCTGGATGGCCAAAGGAAACTAGTGACGCTTACTCATCTAAGATCTTTGCCTGTGCCTGGTTATCCTTCTTTCGAGTTCAGTGAGGTGACGCCAGAGGAAACAAAGAAACACGTCTTGGCCATTAAGTCAGATGCAGTGGGTTGGGACGGAATTAGTCGTAGGATGATCCTTCTAGTCCTTGATAAAATTACTCCTGTCCTGTGTCACCTGTTTAATTCTTCTTTATCCTCCTGTACCTTTCCTTCTGGGTGGCGGAATGCTTTCGTTATTCCAATTCCTAAAACTTCTAATCCTATATCTCCCGCACATTTCCGGCCAATTTCTATTCTTCCTTTTCTTTCCAAGGTCCTTGAACGTGTGGTCAATAAACAACTAAGCCTCTTCCTTACCAAAAATAATGTACTATCCCCGTACCAATCTGGCTTCAGACCAGGTCACAGCACAGTCACTGCGCTTATCAAAGTCTGCGACGACATCCGCCAAGCCATGGATAGCAAATTAGTCACTGTTCTTATACTCCTAGACTTCAGCAACGCGTTTAACAATGTTGACTTCGAATTACTTCTAGCGGTTTTAGGCTCCCTGAATGTCTCATCTGGAGCTGTTGATTGGTTCCGGTCTTATCTATGCGGTCGTCAACAATCTGTTAAAACTGATGGCAACTGTTCTTCGCCCCTATCTCTCGCTGCAGGAGTACCACAGGGTGGTGTCCTTTCCCCTCTCCTCTTTTCTATTTTTATTAATACTGTCGCTACGGTTATTTCCTCTTCCTTTCATTTTTACGCCGATGATGTACAAATTTACACCTCCGATACTGCTGACCGTATATCTACTACCATTAGCACCCTTAATTCCGATTTGGCTAAAATTTGCGAATGGTGTAAATCCTATGGTCTTTCAGTGAACCCTAATAAATCACAAGTTATCGTCGTTGGCAATCCCAAAATACTCTGTAAACTAGATAACCTACCTGATGTTTATTTTGATGGGATAGCATTGCCACTCAGTAATAAAGTTAAAAATCTTGGCCTAATTATTGACAATTCCTTTTGCTGGGGAGTGGGGACCGCAGGTAGGAGAGGTGGGGCGAAGAATCTTCACCACTATCGGGTACCTAAGGCGGTGGAAGAATCTCTTGCCGATCAGTACCAAGATTACGTTAGCCAATACACTCTTGTTGCCAGTGTTAGACTACGCTGACTCTTGTTATCCAGATCTGTCGCAAGAACTTCTCGATAAGCTTGAGAGACTTCAAAATATGGTAATCCGCTTCATTTTTCGCCTGCGGAAATACGACCACATTTGGGTGATTGCCAATCAGAAGGCGAAGGGACATGCATGCATTGACCCTTCTATACCATGTCCTGTTCTACCCCCAAACACCGGCTTACTTGAAAGAACGTTTTAGCTGCCTCGGTAAGGATAGCCAGTTCTTTCTTCGTTCCTGCACAGACAATAAGCTAAAGATGCCGTCCAGCCGCAAGAAATTCTATGATAACTCTTTCACGAGGAATTGTGTCAGGTTGTGGAATTGTCTCCCCGCTGACATACGTCAGGCAAAATCCCTACATATCTTCAAACGTTGTCTGAAAAAGTACTATCTATCTATGTAATGGAGTAGAATGTAGTATATTATATGTTATGTATAAATAGTTATTTATGGTAGATATTTATATGTGTATTATTAGTATGTAGTGCTCATGTAGTCTATCTTATTCTAGAAAAACTAAATTGCTTGCCACGCAACCCATGATTTCGCCAATCCAATCACCAAAGGTTGTCTGGGAGAGATCGCTTTAGCGATAAGACCGCCTTTGCACTCTTCACTACGATTAAGCTTCTCTTTTTGTAATTATATGTTTCTATTTATTACTTGTGTGCAATAAAGAATACAATAATAATAATAATAATGTAATTACAAGATAATAACAAAGGATAGAAAAAGGCCTTGGCCTTGGAAAGGGAAAGAAAAAAGGATATAAATAATAAGATAACAAACTCGATTCATAGATTAATAGTATTAATTATAATAAGTAAGTGAAGATTTTGTTAAGATGAGTGTACATAAGTATATTAATATAATGTTTAATTAATGTTAACTACTATTATCAGATTCCCATGATTTACAAAAACACTAATACTGTTCCATTATAGTCTTATAATTATCCAGTTATATAATGAATATTATGGACAAAATAAAAACTGATATCTCAATTTTAGGTAGTATTGCATCATGTCAAGGATATTTAAAACTATAGAAACCAAGAACTCAGTCACTGCTTTCAAATCTTATAAGTTAACATAAAACATATGATACTCATACAAATTGTACCAAGTCATTCCAGTAGAATAAGTTTCACATCTACTTTCACCCTATATCTCTGAATACATTACTTTAGAAGTTTAGATGAAAAACTGAGGTATTTACTTGTAGCATTTAATCTGCATAGTCACCATGTTAAATGAGAATATTGTGATCCTTGAATTGACAAAACTAATGGCAAAGATCAGATGGTAATAGGGATGATGACAACTCAATTAAATCAGCAACTCTTCAACAAACTTAAAAACACGCTTCTAGTAGGGAAGTTGTATGAAATTCACACCTGTGACATCATAAAATTTAAACTCACTCTTTTTCTTTAATCTATATTTTAAAATGGTTATCAAACTTAAAAATAACTGAACTACTTGTAATATTATACTTAAATGCAATACAATTACACTGCAACAGAGCTATGGATAATGTTTTTTTACCCGACTATGGAAAATCCAAAAGGGTTATGATTTTAGCACTCTATGTATGTATGTTTATTTGTATATATGTATATTCCACCGTAGCGCCTAAATTACTGAACCGATTTTGATGAATGAGATGTCAATTGTTTCGTTATTATAGTCCAGGTGACATAGGCTACATGTTACAATAATAAAATCGATATGACGGATTAAACCTCGATTTTACATAAAAAAAAGTGGGCACCTTTGAAATTTTTTCCATAGCCGACGATAACAGTTTTAAATATTTACTGCTTGTTGCATATGCGTATAGCTAAAGACCTAGTGAGTGCATGGGCTACTTTTTACCATGGAAAATCAAGGTTCCTTCTGGGATTTTTAAAACCTAAAGCCACAAAGTTGTCATGTACAAATAATTTTTCTTATTTCATAATGGCTCGTCTGCTTTAAATTCAAGAAACAGAATATTTAATGATAATTACCTTTTGGTGTATAGTGCTATGGTCATTTTTCACCTCAGAGCAACCCACATGATGACAGTCGGGTTGCAGGCAGATCCACAGGTTAGGCCCTGGACATCCGCAGTCAAAGCAGGTCAGGCTCTGTAAGGTATTATTAGCTTAGATATATCACTATTCCTTAGGGCTAGCTGTATGTTAGCTCATGTGGTTAATACATTAGAGTTAGTTTGGTTTAGACATAATGTACCACATACACAATCTCTAAATCAAACTAACTCTAAATGTATTGCTTTCCCTACCATAATAATTCCTGAGGAAAAGGACAATACTAGATTTAGTCCTGTCAATTTTGTTTAGCTTTGTTTAGCTTTGTGTACAATAGAATTAGCCACACTATGGTCAAAAACAGAGAACCCATGTCCACCATCATGCAGAGAAAACTGGCTTTCTTCAGACTTCTACAAAGAGGAGCCCAATTCTTACTTCCAATACTTTTGGAAGGAAGGATTAATGTGCATGGTGCTGGTGGCCGCACTAAGAAAAGTCATTAATCAAAATAAGAAGAAAAGATTGAATGCTAAGATTAAGGTTGGTCACTTCAACAACCAATATAAACAGCAACTTGTGTATAATATGTAGCCTTCATTTAATGCTTGGAACTCCACTGGTGCTGAGTAAGGAAATATGTTTGACTAATGGATGCCCGCAACTTGTGTGGTTTGAAGTTTTTTGGTTCCCGCGGAAACTCTGTAATTTTCCATGATAAAAAGTAGCCTGAGTTGCTATTCTAGGCTATAATCTATCTCTGTGCCAAATTTCAGCCAGATCAGTTCAGTTGTTATGGAGTGATTGAGTAACAAACATCCATCCATCCATCCATCCAAACTTTCGCATTTATAATATTGAGTATTGATACACAGTTCTCTGCATAACGAGTTATTGCAATTATAGGTAGCCACAACCTTCTAGTAAGTTTATAAATAACATAATATACTGGTTTTCAAAGTCCTCAAAGCAGTCTTAATGCAAATTAATTTTACTTGTTTAAACTGTGATCTAAATTGCTAATATTATGTTGTGAATTTAAATATTATATACATATTGGGGCTAATTCTGTAGTGCACAATCTCTAAACTAAACTAAAATAAAAGCATTAAAAGTATTGCTAGCCCTTTCATAATACTCCCTGTGGAAAGACAAAACTAGATTTAAAGCTGTCATTTTAGTTTAGTTCAGAGATTGTTATACAGAATCCACATTATTATAATAATATGTAAACAATAGAAATTCTGTGTTCAGGATAATAGGAATGTTGATGTAAAGATAAACCTGATTGCTTTACTTTGACTCTGCATCAACAATATAGTATTGTTAATACTTAATACATATAATATGTTTACTATTTATATTATACTTAAGTAATTTAAAAAAATTAAATAAACATTATCAATAACAATTTAACCAGAATCATATACATCAGCTTATTTGGTTAATTTTATTGATGTTGTCAATATTTAATTTCCATTTGCAATGTTACACAGTACACTACATGCATAATGTAAGTATGCTTATTACAAGTGTAAATATGTAAGTACTAACTTGCTGTATTTAGGTATATTATGCATTTAACATAAAGATAAATCAAGGAAATGTTTATTATTTTATTACAATTGCATATTATGTTCAATATAGCAAGCTTCAAGAGTGGGCTAATCAAAAAAGGGTTTAGTTATGTACCACGAGAGATACATAATATTTAAGCAGTTCAAGTGATAAGAAACTGCCAAGTAGTTTACATAGGTCAGTGCATTGCATAATGAGAACACAAGTAAGGAATGCTAATTACTAATTACATTGGTGTTGCGTTTCGAGGTTATGTGTTAATCGAATTGGGGACCCTTACCTCCTTCGACTGCCATAGCTCCTTTCCGAGATGATCAACAAGTTTGTTTAGATGTTCACACGTCACGCCTTTAGCCATTGCGAAAAATTTATGTTTGTAGTGGAAATACGTAAATACTAACAAGAATCTACTGAATCACAGAAGTCTCACAAACAACCATTTCTTAGATTTTAGCGATTAGAGAAGATAGTAAGAAATTAAAAACACAAAGATAATGAAGAATAAAAGAACACATTTTGGATAAAGGGAGATAATTTAATTTAATTTACAGAAATTTCCTTTTCTACCACAAAACGTTCCGTGACAAGCGAAAAGTCAGTTCAAAGACCACTTGCATAGATAAATTTGACCACTTGTCTCTGGCTGCCAAAGACAAACACAGATTACTTACCTTGACTATATGTATTAAACTTGGATATGTTACATTTTACTCAAATAAAGCTATACGATGCATTTTGTTAATAAAACATGTAAAACTATGATTTGACTTTTCTTACTTACTAAAAGCTACGTTATTAGAACGAGACAGATGTATTATGTTATTGCGTGAATGTGTCGCGTAATAGGCATGATGACAGTATCCAAGAATCAATGAAATTATAAATTAATCTAATGAACTAGGATTCATGGAATATAAAAAGCGTATTTATTTTTCTATTTTGAGTGAGATTGTTATTTATTTTGATAAAATAAAACTATGAAATACAGCAATCCGCCATATTGTATAAAACACCACTGAAGCGAATGACGTCACTATTGTTTTCGAGTTTTGACAATCGACCAACAGTCTCTTTAAGTACTGATGTTTTAAATATTTATCAAGTATATTTTCGTGTTTTTTTGTTTCCCAAAGATCATTTCCGTAATCTAGTTTTCTTTTACCGAATCCAAAGATATGAAATTAAAAATCGTTAGCCATGGATCAAGGATTTACCAAAGCTACTAGCTCTAATTTGCCCAAGATTGATTTGTTGATGCTGGGTATCTTGCATCAAACAAAGACTATTGTTCAGCAGAATTTCGCAACGTCAAAACTTCCATCCAATAATAAACATAATAATTTATAGGTTCTAAACCCGTAAAATGTGCTATTTTATATATTAAGAACTTAATGATAGGTATTAGAGGTATGAAATGTGGTTTTTATAACTATACCGTATAACTTAATATGAGCGGTGATTGCCTTCTATGACGTGTGCCTCCTATTCGGGGCGTATGGGGTTCGATTCTTGGTACGCATCTCTCAACTTTTTTCAGTTATTTGTGTTATAAGCAAAACAGCATTTTTTAATAGATAGAGTGATTCAAGAGGAAGATTTATATGTACTTTTTATCCAGGAAAATTAAGGAGTTCCCGCGGAAACCAAAAAACCTCAATCCACGCGGACAATGTCGCGGGCACTAGCTAGTATTAGAATAAAGCAAAAACTTACGTCAAAGTCATCTTCGCAGAAATAAATAGTAGAATTTAGCCCTATAGCTGTAGGATCTCGCCGTGCAAGATTAAGCTACTTAGATCGCATTGTTTTTTAAAGTGGCGCGTGAATAAATAACTTGCTTGGAGTTAATTTTGATGTGTTATCACACTGGGGGACCGGACACGACTTACAACACTTTAGAATTCATATTATTTACACAAAATATCTAAATTGCTGTACGAAGACTTAGTGTTTACTGCACACAGTACATTAGAGTACATTGGTAAAAGCACTAGTGACGTCACAAACGAAGCCATGACACCCGCGAGCGTTTTGGCGTTATTTTTAAAATTGAAATTTCAAATGCCAATTTTATCTACCAAACCTTTTTTTCTGCTGAAATAAGATATTTTTCCGAAATAGTAGATACTTCCGAACATAATCTGACCATTTCTCAACATCAGTCAAACAAAATATTATGTTTAATTATTTATTAATTTTATTTGTGATAATTTTATATCGATTATACAAGTATCGATAATACCAGCCCTAAACTAGCCCAGCTTAAGCTCCGCCCATACGCCATTTTTACTTACCGGAAGCTTCAATTTAAAAATGATGTTTCATATCCGCTCCGATATATAGAATCAAAGGTAATATACTACTTTATGGATTACTAGTATCAACTCAGATTAAATACGGATCTGAGAGTATCAAACTACACAGAGTAAATTAGTGCACGGTTTTTAAACTGTTATTGGCAAAAATACAAATAAGTAATACTAAAGAAGTCTACTTTGGCATGAAAATGGAATCATATAAGCTCAGGATTTAAGTTTGTTTCTTTCTCCGTGGCGCAGTGTTGAGCGCTGTTGCCTTAACATGCGGAGGTCCCGGGTTCGATCCCCGGCAGGGTTTGGAAATTTATAATTTCTGAATTTTCCCTGGTCTGGCCTGGTGGGAGGCTTCGGCCGTGGCTAGTTACCACCCTACCGGTAAAAGACGTGCCGCCAAGCAATTTAGCGTTCCACTACGATGCCGTGTAGTAACCAAATAGGGGTATGGGTTAAATAAAACTGCCATGCCCCTAACAGATTAGCCCGCTACCATCTTAGACTGCATCTTCACTTACCATCAGGTGAGATCGCAGTCAAGGGCTAACTTGTAGTGGGGGGAAAAAAAGTATTATTTTAATAAATAAAGAATCAATAAAACAGAACATATTGTACTTTTATGAAGAATCACCATGAACAGAGTAGTTCGAAGCCTTTAGAACCTATCAGCCTTGACTGGCTAACGGGCCTATTACACTGCACTAATATCAGGGCCCTGAAAGAAGGGTGGGCGTGGCTGCTAGTCAAAGCATCGCTTAATACACAGCAATTTAGGGACCTTGATTTCTAAGTATTATTACACTACTACTATTATTACACTATTCACTGTTCAAGTGTAAACGTCCCTGTGATAAGTGCAAGGTGCTAATTTGTACCCTGAGGAACATCTCTTAAGGGAGAAAAGTGTTCAGTGGTTGCTTTAAATAACAGTTCAAAAACCTTCCACAATGGTATGGTATGAATGTAGCAATTGTAGATGAACTCAAGTATGCAGAGTTTAATTTTATTGTCAACTAAAGTAGTTAATTATTGAAAATTTCAACAACTTACGTTGTACAAAATAATAATTTAATGTTTTCTTTCCTTGTTTATTTCTCAAACCTACTCTATTAATATTTGGCGATTCCTTTTCAATTTACCCTGATGCTAATGTGGGCCCATAATTTAATGTAAATATTTCGTCGGACACTTTTCATATTATACAGAGATGTTATAGGCCTATTACACTGCACTTTCTATAGGGCCCTGTCCTAGGAGTGGGCGTGGCCGCTTAGAGGTTATTATACAGGACAAAGGATCAATTTAGGGACTCTTACACCTAACCTTCACTCCTAACCTTTTTTACACTACACTGAATAAAAGGGTCCCTGTGATAAGTGCAGTGTAATATAGGCCTATTACACTGCACTTTTACAGAGCCCTGTGGTAGGGTGGGCGTGGCCGCTAGATAGAGCGTCGCTTATTACAAAGCAATAAGGACCAAATTAGGAACTCCTACTCCCTAAAAGTTACTACACTACACTGATTTAAGAGTATGGGTCCCTGAATAAAGTGCAGTATAATAGGCCTAACTATGCCTATTACTCCTTACCTTTAACCTCCATACGTCATGTAGATCAACTGTCAAAATAAATGAAGTGAACATGAGTGAAACAAAACTTGTCAAAATAATTGTCTTGAATATTTTAATTTTAAAGTCTCTAAGAAATTGTTTTTATCAAGGAGGTAATCTTCATAAAATTTACTAGAATGACGTCAGCTTCTTCAAGCAGTGCGCGGTCCTTGTTTGCAGAGTCGAAGCAGCGATTAGCAGAGCGAGTCCAAGTGAATATGAATAACATTGCCTCACTTGCTAGACAAATTCAGAGAGGATCCAAATCTAATGAGGTAATATATCTTGTTATTTTGATGCTAGCTTAGGATATAGTAAAGATGTGCCACAATTATATTACTTTCACACGTTGCACTTATTAGTTATTTTGTGCAGGTATAATTATTTTTATTGCTATTTTTCAGCTCCTGATGAAGTCGGCTAGAGAGATGGCTGCCACCGAACACCTCACAGAAGGTAGTGAAGAGAACCTAAAGAAAATGCAGCTTATCGCAGTTCACATGGGCTACCAATATGAGAATATTCTTAAGTCTGCTCAAATGCTAACAGAAATCAGCGAGCAAGTCTCCACGATGCAAAGATGACATAATTAGATACTCTTTTTGGATGATTACTTATTTAATTCACACTAGATCTTGCTTGCGAATATTTTCTTTGTGAAACTTGGAACTTGCCCTGCACCTTAATTTGATGTTATCAATGGGATATAATTTGAAGTCCTTACAAGTTTCAGTATACTATTTAGCTACATTTCATTTTATGTGAGTAAATTATTATTATATACAGAGATAGAAGATTTAGTTCAACACAACTAGATAAAATAAAAAATTGATTTGATTTATTATGAAAATGTTTTGCTTCATGTTATCAGTATTAAAGGAGATCGGCGAGCTCCCATATAGTTTCCGACCCAGGCTTGAGGGTCACGTTCACGCATCAAACTTCTCATATTTTTTATACTAAACCAGACCAACAAAAAAGTTTATGAAAGTCAATCAAATAAAGCTGGGAGAAAAAAGATATTCTTAGTAATAGTTATGTGAGGTTAGGTTTTCATTTCATTGTTTTTAAGCCAGATGACCACTTATTAGCTTAGAAAAATCTATCAGGCACTGCAGATCACCTATTATCTGTCCATATACCAAAGAGAACACGGTTTCTTTTGATGTAGGTAGGTAGGTACATTAAAAACACTACAGGCTTCTGCGTACCTACTACGCTAAAACTATACTACGTAATCCATAACGTGGCCATACAAATTGATGGTGCCATAACTATTTATTTGGAAGTATTGGGAATAATAAGAACTATAATTCATGCAAGAGATTTAGGTAAGGGAGGTCGCCCACGGTGGCTTCTTCCATCGATTCAGTAGCGCGTGCCCGCCGTCCACTTTATGAGAACGGCGCCTTACTGTGTTAAGGTATTCAGTGACCAGTCACCATATTAATTTAAATAAAATACTAGCTGATGGCCGCTATTTCATCGCGCGGAATAAGTTTTTGTAATTCCCACTGGATCTACTAACTTTCCGGGGAAAAAATAGCCTGTCCTTCTTCAGGTCCTTAACTATTGCAATCCCATGCACAAATTCACGTCGATCTGTTGCGGCGTAATTGAAGGACAAACAAACACTTTCGCATTTACAAATAATATATTATTAGTACGATATACAGGCGCTGCCGCATGCGCAGCGCCTGCATGGAGGCGCATACGCCCACTTTTAATTAGAATGAGCCTAAGAAATAAGTCCCTGTAGGTTGCAACATTTTTTTAGACATACTCGAACTGTAATTAATAATAATTATTGACAAACTTATAATAATAATATATAAGTATTACAATCTAGCATTATTTTTCAATCTAAAATAACGAATAACTTATATTATTTTAATGCTGTAAGAATAGAAGATATGGTAAAGTACCTACTTGGTTACATACCAAGTACTTTACCATACCTTCTATAGGTAAGGTAGTGTGAAATAAAAGATATTTTAGGATATATATAAGTATATATTTATATGATTAGAACTTCATCTAAAAAGGAAGCAGGGGCTTCAATATGGCCCTGACGACTTGCATACCCCATGTACCATAGTATGCTCATGGTATGCGAACAACAGCCAACTGTTCGTTTACCTGCTGCACAATGGCAGTAATAGCCTAGGATAGCTTGGTAGCCTTGTAACCCCCTGTCTACTACTATGTATGTAAAGTAGGTCTTGCTGCCCACATATCTAGATTTTATTCTAGCTCTCAAAATATAAGGGTCAATACCCCCAAAAGCAGATAGGATTTGAGTATTCACATCATCCCTGCAAACTTCGATGGTGTACATACCATGAGCTCGCAAGTGTTCGCCAACGTACGATTTTGCTTGGCGAATCTGGTATGTTCCAAGAGCGATAAGTTTTAAATCCTCTTCACTTAGTTCTGGGAACACTAAATTCGACCTAGATATGTTATTAAACATTGTGTGTCGCATGTTCATGTTATTGCTTTGAACAATTTGCCCTAATTTATTATGCTCGAATAGTTTATTTTGAATTATATTAAGTACTGATTGGACATTTGCTCGTTCATTAAATTGTTTGGCAAAGTGATTTAAAAATGCCGCGGCAATTGAAAACTCTTTCATTATGACAGGGCATCTTTTGTTCAAAAAGTCTGCCCTGAATATTTTGAAATCTCGACTAAATCGTCCGTTGACTCCTTCAACCACCCATCTATTCATAGTTACACATCTTGTAATGTTTGCTTGAAGGGTGGTGAGTTGCCTTTCTCCATCTTCTATTGTCTCTGGCATATGCACTTGAAAACCTGTAAAAAATCAAGTGATCATCTTAAAAGTTACTAATAAATAAATAAAATAATTGAAGGACAAAACACGCAGGGAGCGGGCGCGGGTCGGGCGCGGGCCATATAATTACAAGGAATTCAACCAGCCACGCACCCGACCCGGCCCACGCCCGCTCCGTATGTTTTGCCGTTTAAATAAAATGATTGGTAGTTACCCTTTTTGAAATAAGTCATCCCGACAGTCTCTGAATCCTCTGTCTAATATAAAAATATCATCTTCTTTAAAAATATTTAAAAGTGAATCATTTTCAATGAATTCTTTCATTATTTCAGCATCGTTTTTGGTGGCTGGGTAGGGACTTAAGGCTTCAATAATATAGCCATCACAGCACACTATTAGAAAGGGTTTCACCAAGTTTCGGTATTTATGCAGTGAATATGTGTTTTTTTGGAATGCATAGTTGCTGCTCTTTTGAATGTTTAAGTATGTACCATCTACTATCGTAATTAGGTTTCTATTTTGTACAGGTTCTTCTGGATTTCCAAATAAATGATTGGCCAAGTAGGAGTTCCTGGCAACTACCTCCTCCCTCGAAACATGATCGAGCCCCAAATGTCGGGGAACATAGTCTTGTAAGAGGATATCTCGTGCCTGTTCCATGTAGCTTTCTAAAGTCCTCCTTGGTGTTTGAAATAAGGCTGATATTCTCTCATCACTGTCCCCTGTACGAATTATACACAGTAGTGCATTCAATCCTAATTTCATTTTTAATGTGTTGAGTCTTGGCACTTCTGTCAAAATGGCACTGTACTCAGTTTTTGTACGGCCAAACCAATATTTAAAAAGATGGTCATCAATATTCTCAGGTTGAGAAAAGTCTAACGGATTGTTATCTTTGAGCAAAAATATAATTTCCTCTATCATATCAGCAGTAAACATAGATAAAGCATTATCAGCTGCATAAAGTTCATGATATGAATTACTTTCTAGATGGTAATCACAAATTCTAGAGTTTATTGGAATATAAAAATTATAATCCAAAATAACTTGTTTTCGGATTGTATGGGGCACAACACGTTTTTCTCTATCGTCACATTCTGAAAATAAGCAACGTCGAGCTGTGTCAGCAGCTCTCCTTAAAGTTGGAAGACTTATACTGGCTGGAGATGTTGGCTCAGCTTCTATAATTTCATGTTGTACTGGAGCTTCCTCATGCTGTGGTTCTTGATACACATTTGGTGCATTTGAAGGCCCAGCCAATGCCTCAACTGGTTGGTTTTGTTGTGAGCGACTATTTGCTGCTCGCTGTGCTCTTAGCCAGCATGGTATGCATACCTCATCCGAAGGTTGCAACTGCAACAATGATTAATCATGTAAATCCCATTCATAAATGATAACATACCTTGAATTTCAAACTTAATTATATGGAAGGGCCTTAAAGGATCTTTAGAAATATAAATAACCCAGGCAGACATTGCCCTGCTCTTTCAGATTTATTGATCATTGGATCATACACCGTAACTGGCTCGTTGGTCTAGTAGTTAGCATGTTCGACTGCAGTCGAAGAGGTCCCGGGTCGGGCCATTGATCAATCAATCAATCAATCAATATTTATTTATTCAAATTAGGTACACTGTAGGTACACTTATTGATGTCAATTACTTATAAAACATGATGGTGATAATCAGATAAGTGTTGGGTTTTCTGGTTAGAAATCCTCAGTACTAGTGGTAAGTGGACTTACTACTTGGTGGGTTTTAACAACTATTATCATGTTAATGATAATAACCGGAACCGACTGCTTAACGTGCTCTCCGAGGCACGGGGGTCAAACACCGCCACGGCGCCAACTTCCAACTCCGGGCTGGCACTGAGAATTTCTTAATTGAAAAACCCAGTACCTAACAATTTTTATGCTCAACCGCGAATCGAACCCAGGACCTCGTGATCCGCAGTCGACTATGCTAACCGCTAGACCAACGAAGCAGGCAGTTTTAATTAATATAGATAAGTAAATAGAAAAATATTGAATTGACCAATTGAATACTGCCTGTTTAAAGATGATATTATAAACAAATAACTATTTAAATTAATTACTTGGCGAGGATGAATCCACTCTGAAATGATATCTTGAATAATTATTTCTCTTTCGGACCTCTCATCGCGAAGCACCATGCGACTTCTCACTCTTAAAATTGATCTGCCACATGTGAGACAGACGCTGTGGTGACCACTAGCATGAACAGGTTGTTGCTCATAGTTTCTATTCATGATTTCCCAGCATGCATGACACACATAGTCTGCCCCTGATATCTGAAAAATATTTTTACATTTATTGTATTCTAGCTTATAATTCACTTGCAACAGGAAGCACTGTGTCAGAGACTCTTATCAGGTGAATTTAAACATCAAGAGATATGAAGAAGAGTTGCTGGATGTAGTGTGTGAAGGTCCTTCTAGTAAGCCTCTTTTAACAGTAGACATCATTCTGGTGATATAAATTTTCTTGTAATATTGCCTTGTTTACATTCTGGTCGCTAACTCACCACCTGACCTGGTGGTAAGACGTCACACATAGAGTTAGGTAAAACCATTTACTCTGATGCATTTTTATACTTTGCAAGTATAACAAGACAGTGTATTGTATTAAGTAAGTATTGTAATAAACAAAATTAATTGCTATCCATGTGATCTGAGGTTATGAAATACCTGTTATTGTTTTACTTACATCACGAGGATACACCCATCTTCTCACTCTTTCCAGTATTTCATCACTTTCTTCGGACAAACGATGTCGTCTTATCCGAGCGATACGCAAGGAACAAATAACACATCGAAGAGCCATATTAATCAACGCCAACTCCAAATCGCATGCAATCAAAAAGTCCAGAAAGAAATTATGTGGTATATCGTTTAAAAGAAGAAATCGTAAGTCCAAAAACACGCCAAATCAGTAATAATTCAATATGATGCACAAAACGAACGAACTAACAAATCAAACGCAACGAACTGCAACGAATTTGAACACTGTGAATTTGAAACAGCAGCACTCAGCAGCACGAATGACTAGACATGTGTCAACTCGATTTACTTTAACTCGAGTTAACTCGGGTTGTGCTAAGTTCGATTTAACTCGAGTTGAATTCTCCCTAACTCGTGTTTGGGCTGGCGGTAAGTGCACGAATCAAACGAAAGAGCGGGAGCGCGATTCGTTCGTTGATTGCGGGGTTTATTACTCGCGCCATTGCATTGACCGAATGACACCGACGATGACAAAGTTATTTATGAATATTTTCATTGTGATGGTAAAACTATTATTAGCATAATATGTACCTACATTATAAAGATAGACTGATATTATTTTGTGATGACTGCTATATAGCTAACTAGTTTTGTTATTAAATATGAGTACTTACTATAACTAAACTTAGACTAAAACCAAAAATAATGTGTATTAACTATCATGAGAAAGTTATAAATTATTATGTAGGTAAACTATAGAGACCTTTTTATTTCAATCCTACCTACGAAGTTTAGCAATGATAATAATAATTCGTCCTAACTACAAATATGTAAAAAAGTAATTTGTAACGAATAAAATACACTTAGTTTCTTCATGCTAACTCGAGTTGTGTAGATAACTCGAATTATATTATGTAAAAAAGTTATTTGTAACAAATAAAATACACTTAGTTTCTCCATGCTAACTCGAGTTGTGTATCTAACTCGAATTATATGTAAAAAGTTATTTGTAACAAAAAAAATGAGTGTGTGTGTGCAATTATTCACACACGACAGAAGTGAAACTTCAGAAAAGTAGCCTACGAGATAATGAGATATATGTAACTTGTATTCTATCTCATTCTCTCCCAGGCTAAATCCTATTATCAATATGTTTGTCTCTTTTGGTGTCGCTTTTTCGTTTCGTTTTATCAACCAAAGGCGGATTAAAATAAAACTTAAACAGCAAGTAACAAATCAGACTTTCTACTGCTACATATATAACAATCAAACAGAAAATTACAAAAATGGAACGCTTTGTATACACGTTCGTCTGGTGGCGCCACTTTTACCGTGGCGACAACATCCGTTTCATCGAATTTTCGAATCACGATTCTAAAAAAGTTTCACTTCAATAAAATAGACTTAGTTTCTACATGCTAACTCGAGTTGTGTAACTCGAATTCAATTCCGAGTTACCTGAATTTCAACTCGAGTTAACGTGCTTTTTCCGAGTTGGCACATCTCTACCACAGTCCACGAATGACATTTGATTGAGTTTTCAATAATTGACATTTGACACGTTAGTTTCTACTTTTACCTCAGATTAAAAACCTATTACACTCCGTATTGCCATTAAAATGACTTTTTTAATGTGTCGTAATTATTTTTATTTTTGATTCCCATCTTCTAAAAATTTGGTGTTTACACAGAAAAATACTTTGAAATATATTAAAAAATATTAAATGCTTTCTGAATCTGTACGGTTTTTAAATTAGCTGGGTCGGACTTCGCCGATCTCCTTTCTTATCAATAATTAATTTAATGAACTATTTTACCTAATTATTAATCACACTTGGTTTGATATGATTCTTGGATAGCAGATAGAGATAGAAGATTTATTTTAACACAACTAGATAAAGTGGATTCACATTTAAGATGTAAGATTTACATCTTCTCATTGTCAAGAGTGATGACTGATTTAAAATATTTAAAAATACTAAGACAAGAATCAGATGGCCGAATGCTGCTATAGAATTAGACTGATTTTTGATGTTATTCAGACAAAATGTCAAAAGTAAAAAAAAAAGTCATTCAATTCAAAAATATACTCAATCACGTCAAACAATTGCAGCTTTTTCTAAAAAGTGGCTGAGAATGTATTAAAACAGATAAAAAAATTATGACTCATCATTTGACTGATACTCTACTTTGACTTGTTGATATGGTGGTGATGATGGCATGTATCTTGGTGATGTAGGATATGTTGTTGAATATTCTGGCGATGTGGGCAAGTAACATGGTGTCATAGGGCGTGGTGTCTTTGACACTGCAGAAGTTACAGTAAGGGGTTGATTTCTTAGAGTAGAATTTTGTTGTGTACTAAGTGGCACGTTTTTGCCCCTGTCATGCGAATTGTGAAGATCAAAATTACTTTTCTGATGTTGATTCAAATATTTTTCTTCTAGTCCACTGACTAGATTGAAAACAGTTGTTTTAACTACATACTGATCAGTGAGGCTAAATTTTTTAACAGTTGCAGCCATTAATTTGAAGAAATGATCCAATGGATGCACTAAACGCTCCTGTTGTTGGTTTTCTAATAAATATTTCATCAGGGCTGAAGTGTTTTCTTTTATTGATGCTGATCCAAATTTTCTTTTTCTTGTTCCTGGTATTTTAGTAGAAGTTTGGACTGGATCATTGACTAGTTCATTGGCTAATTCACTATCATTAGCTTCTGGCATCACATGATCTTCCATACTGTTCTCTGTAGGAATATTTGATGATGCTCTGTCTCCAAACCAAGTATTTTCAACACTGGTTTCTTCATCGGTGAAAGGCAATTGCGGTATTTCAACATTAATATGGTCGTTTATGAACTGCATCTGGTCCAGGTATCGCCATTTGCTGATCTTGATACCTTTTTGGCCGCTCTTTTTGACTTTTCCGAGATATTTCCGATATTGACCTCTGAGTGACTCCCAGCGGTTTTTTTTAGTTACAAGGCAGTTGTATTAGTTGTTCAATTTCATTCCACGTTTTTTTCTTTTATGCATGGTCACTGTAGTGGGATGATGCTATGCTGTACAAGCCAGGTCTCTGTTTCACTAGATCGATCAGCATTTCATCTGAAAAAAGTACATAATAGTCATAGCATTTTATTTTAAATCTTAATCATAATGTAATCGAATAAAGTTTTTTAGTTGGATGTTTTTTACAGAATAGACTAAAAGAAAACCTGATAATATGTCAGTGCTCTTTAATAGAGCACATATCAGGTTTTCTTTTATCTATTGTCAGCAGAGACAAGTAACATATAGGATAATTGTCAGTTTTTTACTCTAGTCTTTTTTGAAGGAACTGCAGGCTCAGAAGGGCTGGAACCCAGAGCCGTAAATCCAGTTACAGTACGAAAGTTTTTTTTAAAATATTTAATAAAAACTAGTATGCGAAGCGAACGGCTGACGGCTGAACTAATTTCGTTAGAAAAGGCAAATTAACGCACTGGGAGGTATTCTCCGCCGATGATGTCGGAGGTAGGTATTATAATGTCCTTGAAGGTAAAAAATAAGCTATGTTATTAAACCTATAAACCTACAAGTATACTACTACTAAGGTAGCATTACCTACCTTTTTCAAAAGTCCAACAGTTTTCAGTTTCCATATCTAACATAATCTAACGGAAGACTATAAAAACAAACAGATTTTCGAAACAGAACCAAAAAAGTAAAATTCTCGTCGGTTGGGTCTCAAAAAAATACCGACCACTGACTGAACCGTGAACGAACGTCGACTCACGATGCCGGTCCGTGCCGAGGGCGGGGCGGGTTCATTCACATTCGCGCTCAGCGGTGGCGCGTGATTGGACTAGGCCTGCTCTTATTATCATGGTCAAAAAATATATTTTCATTTATACTTATTAATATAAATACGAAAGTTTGGATGGATGGATGAAAGTTTTTTACTCAGTCACTCCAGAACGGCTGATCCGATCTGCATGAAATTTGGCAGAGAGATTGATTAAAGCATTATAGTCTGGATTGCTATTTTTTATCCCGAAAAATTAAAGCGTTCTCTCGAAAACCAAAAATCCTCAATCCACGCGGTCAAAGTCGCGGGCATCAGCTAGTTGTATTCCAACTTAATTTTCACTGAGTCGAGATAGTGTAACACCCCACATTGATAACTTCAACCAATCGATTTCTTAATAAATTCGAGGAATGTAAAAAACACCTTTTAATATGGCGCTGAGGTTCCGAAAAATAGCCGTTGAAATTGTATTACGTAACATTTTTCTTTGTTCATCACTTCGATCCACTGCCAGCTCACTATTGAGCGTGAGTATCTTCTCGGAATGAGAGAGATTTGGCGATAGTCTACCACATATTGGCCATGCGCGGATTGTAAGACTTCACATACCTTTGGGAACTTTCCGGCATGTAAATAACACATATAACTCCAAATGTTCTTCTTCTTCTTTTGTTTAGTGGCTCCGCGCTTCGAGCGTTTGAGCCATAGTAATTTTTTTTAAACGGAGAATCCTATTTTATAATAGGGAATTAAAAAAATATTGAATTTTGGAAAGGATCAGAAAAGGGTAGAAAATAATATAAAATGGAATATACATACTAACTACATATTTACAGTTTAATAAAATATGAGGAAGTGATGCGTTCCCAGGTATCGAACGCCTGAACACCCGAATAGGAAGCAAGTGTTAGAATAATTATGTACACTCACATTTTATTTATTATTTAGTCTATGATAATAATATAATAATATGATAATATGATCTCTATAGTTTTTGTTTTATCTCTTCTTCTCGTGGTAATGGCGGATCTAGGTTTACAGTGAACTATGTTGTATTTTTTGTTTTAAAGAAATGAAAGTGAATTAGCTGTAATGGTGTATTATTTGGTGAGATACGTGGGGGCCTAACAGCCTAAAGATTAAAAATCAATTTCTCACAGCAAGGTGTCTAAACCACTAAGCTATCAACGCCTAACGACGATTTTTTTATTATAGATTGAATCTGAAAAGCCAAGGCAAAGTTTCCTTCTGCAGGCAAAATGTGCCGCCTTGAATTTTTATATTTTTGCGCCTAGAGAACGCGGGTAAAGCAAAGCAATGTAGGCGATTGTAGCGTTGCTATTAACTTGTCTACGGCTAATAATTTATACACTACTAGCTGATGCCCGCGACTCCGTCCGCGTGGATTGAGGTGTTTTAGGGGTATGAAAAATAGATAGTAGACACAGACAAGTTAACCAGAGACAGACCAGTGATCAAGTGCATAGAATAAACATACAGAGAAAATTAATTTGTCACTGCCAAGATTAGGCCATAGTCAAATATTTAACAGTTAGAGTCAGAAACATAGATTTAATGATTTAAAACATAGCTATGGTACCACTCGATAGTGGCGCCTACTTTTTTACTGTTTTAATCTTTGATAATTTATGTTTTAATTACTTTATAGTACAGTTTTAATTGTTTCAGTACTTATTTTAAAATGTTTTAAGCGGTATAGTAGTTTAGTTAATTAATGTAAATTATGGTATAGTATTAGTTGGTTAGCATAATATGTAGTTAAAATCTAAGTAGATAATAATTCATCAGCTTCTAAAGCGATGTTAGGTCAGCGGGCGGCCCGGGCCGGTCCGGGGCGTCGAAAACTCTCTTTTTAGGGATCGGCTGAAAATCAGCGCTCTCGTATGGTGTATCTACACCATAACAGCATCACGCTGAGCCGTTGCCCTTTTTGGAATTATTTTGTCACCGTCTAGTTCGTAAGTTATTTTTATTTGTTTATTTCTTTACTACTAAGTTTAAGTTCACGGTATATGGTAATTCCAAATAAAGATTTTATTTATTTTAGCCGTTTCTCAGACCTACTGAGTATGTATATAAAATTTCATAAAAATCGGTCAAGCCATTTCGGAGGAGAATTTTATATATTTTAAGAAGATAGTTCCTTTTTAAGCGGTCTTTGAAATGGGGAGTTAGGTGCATAGACTTATACTTCAAGATGATGCCCGTGACTTCGTCCGCGTGGATTAAGGTTTTTGATTCCCGCGGGAGCTCTTAAGCTTTCCGGGATTAAAAGTAGCCTATGTCCTTCACCAGGATACAAACTCAAACCTTTCATCAGAATCGGTTGAACAGATAGGCCGTGAAAGCATAGCAGACATACACACTTTCGCATTTATAATATTAGTATGGATTTACTACCGCGTTAGGTAACATAGCTTCTTTATTATGCATCTGTTCCCTAAAATAAAAATAACGTGCTCTAATAAAGAAAAACATCATAGAAAATGGTTGAGTTTGGTGTGTCCTAATAATATCAAAACCATAATGATAATATTATAAGTACCTACCTAAGTAGTTTCTTGTTTGTTGGTGCAAGTACTGAATGGGTGACCGATTTTTGAGGATAGCGCTAAGCTCCTTCTCTTAACAACCGATTGCCAGCTCACTTCTGAACGCGAATCTCCTCTCGGAATGAGTTTTGGCCACGGCGTGTCCAACGACACCACAAGGCTAGTTTTACTTGTCAAATGGGTTCGGCAACGTAACACAAGTATAGTCACATTACCAGTTAAACCAGAGCGCTCAGTGTCGTGGTAAAGCCTGTTCTGTCAATAATAATACGCTTTTAAGCTACCAGTTTATTATGTAACTCTTGCAGTGCCATAATTGTACGTTAAATTAGCAGAACGCATTCTTCAAATTTAAATTGTCTATAAATGTAAGTTATAATTCCAGGTTTTAGAAAACATGATAGATAGATAGATAGATAGATAAATACTTTATTGCCACACAAAACATTAAAAAAGAAACAAAAACAGTGAACAAGCAAACATAAATAAGTGCACAAAGGCGGTCTTATCACTAAAAGTGATCTCCTCCAGACAACCTTTAAATAAAGAAACAAATGCAACGAAGCGGGATAGTGCAACAACAATACATACAATATACTACATAAACTATACATTCTAATAATACATAAACATGATAATAATGATAGAATGCTGTGACTGTAATTGGTTTTATTTTCTTGAGCATTAGTAGGTATTACTAAATACTAAACAGTTAGGACATACTTTTCTAAGTAATTTATTTTAAAGTCACGCTTACGTCTCATATATATAATAATACTAGTTTTTCGCTCTGTGCGTGAGCTGCTAAAGCAGCTCACGGGATGTGGTTAGACTTACAAGAAGGACTTTCTTTACTGTATCGATTTTGAAAGAAATCGGTCAATTAACAAAGAATTTCAAAATGGCGCTGGTTTTTTAAAACTTTGGTATCAGTTTCCTGTATTGTAACCCCAGGGAGTCCTAAATATCGATATTACACGAATTCGGAAAATTAAAAAAGAATTTCTAAATGGCGCTGGTATTTTTTAATTTTGGTACCAGTTTCCTGTTTTGTAATCCCAAGAAGTGCTAAATATCGATTTTGAACGAAATCGGTCAATTAAAAAATAATTCCAAAATGGCGCTGATTTTTTAAAACTTTAGTATAAGTTTCCTGTTTTGCGGTCTCAGGGAGCCCTTAATATCGATTTTGAACGAAATCGGTAAATTAACAAAGAATTTCAAAATGGCGCTGGTTTTTTAAATTCTGGTAACCGTTTCCTGTTTTGTAATCCCAAGAAGTGATAATTATCGATTTTGAACGAAATCGATCAATTAATAAAGAATTACAAAATGGCGCTGGTTTTTTAAAATTTTGGTATCAGTTTCTTGTTTTGTAATCCCAGGGAGCCCTAAATATCGATTTTGAACGAAATCGGTCTATTAACAAAGAATTTCAAAATGGCGTTGATCTTTTAAATTCTGGTACCAGTTTCCTTTTTTGTGATCCCAGGGAGTCCTAAATATCGATTTTGAACGAAAGCGGTCAATTAAAAAAGAATTTCAAAATGGCGCAGATTTTTTAAAATTTTGGTATCAGTTTCTTGTTTTGTAATCCCAGGGAGCCCTAAATATCGATTTTGAACGAAATCGTTCAATTTACAAAGAATTTCAAAATGGCGTTGATTTTTTTAAATTTGGGTACCAGTTTTCTGTTTTGTGATCCCAGGGAGCCCTAAATATCGATTTTGAACCAAATCGGTCAATTAACAAAGAATTTCAAAATGGCACTGATTTTTTAAAATTTTGGTATCAGTTTCCTGTTTTGTAATCCCAGGGAGCCCTAAATATCGGTTCTGAACGAAATCGGTCAAATAACAAAGTATTTCAAAATGGCGTTGATTTTTAAATTCTGGTACCAGTTTCCTGTTTTGTGATCCCAGGGAGTCCTAAAAATCGATTTTGAACAAAATCGGTCAAATAACACAGAATTTCAAAATGGCGCTAATTTTTTAAAATTTTGGTAACAGTTCCCTGTTTTGTGATCCTAGGGATCGTCAGATATCGATTTTGAACGAAATCGGTTCTGTAACAAAGAATTTCAAAATGGCGCTGATTTTTTAAAATTTTGATACCAGTTTCCTGTTTTGTAATCCCAGGAAGTCCTAAATATCGATTTTGAACCAAATCGGTCAGTTAACAAAGAATTTCAAAATGGCGCTGATTTTTTAAAATTTTGGTACCAGTATCCTATTTGGTAATCCCAGGGAGCCCTAAATATCGATTTTGAACGAAATCGGTCAATAATTAAAGAATTTCAAAATGGCGCTGATTTTTAAAAACTTTGTTATCAGCTTCGGGTTTTGTAATCCCAGGGAGCCCTGTCGTGGGTAAAACGGAACCGTATCAAAATCTTGCATAGTTCTACACTAATTGTAGTCAAAAAATCTTGAATTTTTTTCCATTTCGCTAATTAGACCTCCTCGTCCTGATCATCTCTTGCCAAGAAACCACACTTCCATCTCTCATACTCTCCGAGATAGACACTAACAAAATTTGTATGGCAGCCATCTTGAATCCACAATTTTGAGTTTTTTTTTTACTAATTGCCAATTGGATGAGGTTTCGAGTGACATTTGTTCGAGCACCCCCCACCTATCTTCAATACCCTGGCCGTGCCCTTTACCCGTCTCCGAAATCCTCAATCATCAGCTGTCTCCATATTTTTCATCAAGTTATATTTTCTGACTTCCATACGAAGCCAGCAGTGAAAAAAAAATTTTTCATACAAAATTTTACAGGAGGAAGTTTTTAGGGAAAATCTCGAAAACTACCCCGAATATGGCAACACTGTTTTGATTTCGCGATACTGCCCGTCGAGTTACACAATCGATCCATACATGTCAACTTTCCCAAATGTTGCCAACCGCCTCTAAGACGTGATCGAAATTTTCAAAAACACAAAAAGAATACAAAATGGCCGCCACCTCGTTTCACAGAATCATTTGACATAGTTTCATAATTTTCCCGTGAACTACAGGATACACCGCTCCTGATGACGTTTCAATCTTTCATCTCGCTCGCACCCAGCCGACATGATAGCCCCTGAAAAAAGACCATGTCGAAAATCACTTTTTCTTTGATAAATTCCAGTGTTGCCAGACCTCGGCGACGAAATTACCCAAATGTCATTTGTACAAGTGGGACACGTGGTTGCTCGTACTCGATTTTTCCAAAAAATGCGTATTTCGATTTTTTTATTTTTGGGGTAAATCTTGAAATTTTCCCGAGAAATGGGGTAATTTTTTTTCCCCAATCCATACCTCGAGTCTGTACACACAATCTCCCCGTAGAAGTCGAACCGCTCCGACGTTGCCAACTGCGAGAAATTTGAATTTTAAAATTGCGTTTTTTCGTAACTCAAGCCGAACGGCCGCCGTGACAGCCGCCATCTTGAATTTTTAAAAGCCACTCCCATTCTGTCAAAATACAGGATAATTGTGGGCGGAAATAGAAAAAAAAATTATTCGCGACTACGCCGTTTCGGATCTGTGGCGCCGCGGTTCGAGGTCGAAAAATCAAAAATTTTAAAACACTACAGCTCGGCCGCCATCTTGTTTTTCCAATTTTTTCCACTTTTTCTCTAGATCGTTTCCTAATTTCTTCCATCACTGCGAATTGCAACGAAATCGGTCGGAAAACAAAAGAGTTACAAGAATCACGTCTGCCGCCATCTTGTTTATCCGAAATGTCATAATTTTTCCCTACTCGACTCCCGCACTCGAACACATTTCCCATACATCAATGTATCGTTTTCTGTCTCTTTCTAGGAGAACAATTATGTCAATGAGTGAGTGAGTCAGTGAGTGGTAATCGAGCTATATATAGTATAATTTGAAAGGATTTTTCATAGAATTAATCTTTTTTTTTATCAACTACAAGTTACTCAGTTATCTCACCATCAGGTGAGATCGCAGTCAAGTCGCACAGTCAGTCAGTCGTACGTCTTTACTGGTAGGAAGGTAACTAGCCACAGCCGAAGCCTCCCACCAGGTCAGACCAGAGAAAATTCCAGAAATCATAAATTCCCAAATTTACTCTGAAGGGGATAGAACACAACAGCGCTCAAGGCTGCGCCAGGGAGGTCGTCAAAAGTATGAGATTTTCTGATTGATTTAAAATACTCTAGTTACTTATATCTAACCGCTAGGCTTTGGGGTCCCAAGTTGGGACGCCAAAGTCATATGCAACTAGAGTATTTTAAATGAATCAGAAAACCCAAGGTGCCTGAATGGTGGCCTCGCACCGGAAAGCGCAGCGTTAGGCGACTCCCCACTAGATGAACCAAAGGTGGACGGACGATCTCAAGCATGCGGCACAAGACTGTGCCTTGTGGAGACCTACGTCACGCAATAGATGTCTATTGATTGAGAAGACGACTCTACTTAATAGTAGATGTACCTATTTAGCAAAAAATCTTGATCAAAATCGGTAACCCGAATGATGTACAATGGAATCGAACTAAACACGGACAAAGCAATGTAAAAAGGGTTGTATTATTTACTTTCGGTAACGCCGTCGCATGTGAGCGCGTAAGTGTGTCACCGGCTTGGTAATATTTTTTTATATATACTGTAGGTTACCTTTTTCTTGTGATTTTTCCGATTCGTGGTATCTAGAAGGTCAATTACTTTCAGAATTTCAACCAATCGACCAATTCATTGGTTTGGTGGTCGATTTCAACAATGGTGAGGTGCACTTATAAAATATGGTTGTCGGTTTTGAACGTTGTGTGCTCGATTTTTATGATTTTTAGGGTAACATAGTCCGTACCCAAAGAGTATCATCAACGGTACCAGGGGTGCCTCCGCTCTCCGTCCGTATGTATGTCAGCAGGCTGAATCTTATGAACTGTTATAGTGTGTCCTATTTCTATTTCCACTATTTTGCATAAAGACGCGAGACAAAATGTCTGGCGACGTCTGCGACACGTGCGACGTGTCGCGGGATATTATTTATTGTCCACTTATATGAGGTCTGAAGCAAAAAAAATTAATCATTCGAATTGAAATAATCATGCCCCTGAAGTGTGAATTTTGAAATAAAGCAGAGACTCATATCAGGTGTAAAGTTATCTTTTTGAGGCAAATCGTGTCTGTCGTGCCATTGTATCCATTGTCCGCTCCAATTCTTGCACTTTCGTTTTTTTTCTGCGACATCCATTATTATTATATCGGGGACGAGGTTATGCAACCACTGCCTTTGAAGTTTTGATATAATTTTTGCTGCTTTAAGTCTAAAAACTTTGCGAAATATCCTTGGAGTTAACTCTTTTATAAACCGCTACTTTATTAAAATGAATGTAGAGTTTAAATTGGATGAAACTATAATGTGAACGGCAAAGTTTATGTTGTTGAGCGATTTGATCGTGACTACTGCAGAAGCGACTGGGGAGGTTACGCAAGCGGCAAGCCAGTTATAATTATCCACGTTGAAAGTACGAAATTAGTGGGTTCACTAAGTACAGTGGGTGAAGACGTCGGAATTAAAGCCTATCAATTACGAACTCTATTAACAGAGGCATACGGTTCTACAGAGGAGTAAGGTTTTTAAACAATTGTGTCGAAAAGGCATTTTGGACTGATCAATTGATGCGTAATTAGTTCGAGTGTTTGCTAAATGGTTAATGAAATATAATTGTTTGTTAGCAATCTTGACCTAATGCGGTAAAAAATTTTGTAACTTGCGCTAATAGAAAAATTTATACTTATGTCTACTCTACTTTTTGTTCGCTCAACCTTAGGCTGCATCATCACTTGACAGCAGGTGTGCTTGAGCCTTGAAGCCAAGCGCTAGTTTATCTAAAATAAGAATAAAAATGGATAAGGATAAGGATTCTAAAACAGTTTTACCTTAAAGTTGACGATTTCAATTCAATTCAATGTCAAACTTGGTTAAAACCAATGGTGTTAAAAAAACCTAATTTCAATCATTGAAGTCAAAACCAAAGTTAGAAAAAGAACTGAGAGTTTTTTTTTTGAAAAAGAACTTTCTTTATTACTAAACTAAAATACAATTGGAAAATTTAATGAACTGAAAAGTGAATTTAGGAAGCGAATGGCTCCTTTGAGGATCGAGAGTAGACTTATATTCGTATGTCAAACTTTTTTATACAGAAAAAGTCATATTGGATTTAGAACACAGATTTAGAATGACGTCACTTCACTAACTACGCATTGTCATCCAAACTACATCAGCGGCACGCTATGATGGCCGGTTTGACACATTACAATAGTGATGTGGAATGTCAATTTATTCTCGAACAAAAAACAATTAAGTTTTGTTTTTGTACCTGATTAAATAGGTTTAATAAAACAAAAATGTATATGTTTATTTAATTTATTTGAACGAACTGAATATTTGAACGAAAATGAATATACATACTTTATATGCACACAAGAAACATATGAATACAAAAGATACCAAAAAAGGTGCCACAAAAGGCCATAATTAATCAGATTCGTCCATACTACTATTTTCACTGTCGTCACTGCTATCATCACATACATTAATAATTATATGTTCGTTTTCTATAATATTATCTATTTTCACATCTCTTTCATAATCTTCCCTTATTAATTTAACAGTTCTATTCACAACCTTTTCCCAGTCTCCTTTAGTCACATGTTCACAAGCTTCTTCTAATAATTTTAGCATTTTTTTTGTGGTAAATGGGGGTTCTGTATTGTGTCTTGCAGCATATCCCTTAATTTGAGCCCACACCAACTCAATCGCATTATACTCACAATGGTAAGGCGGTAACCGTATAACTCTGTGCCCATGTTCTAATGCTATTTCGTCAATGACGTATCGGATCTTGGTTGGTTTGTTTTCTTTTAAAAGACGTACTAATTCCGCTTTTAACATATTCATGTTTGCATCTACGCCATTTTTACGAAGCCATGCGACGATATCAGCTTTCTTTTGGGATTGGGCAGGTGGCTTGTCAATTTGCATCGAGTGGTATGGGGCGTTGTCCATAATTATAATAGATGGTTCAGGGAGGCTACACAACATTGAGGTAAACCATTCAGTAAACTTTTCTCCATTCATGTCTTCATGATAGTCTCCAGTGGTTTTTGACGCAAAAGCCATGAGAGAACCTTCGACAAACCCGTTGATGGTTCCGGCGTGACAAATTATAAGTCGCGATCCTTTTCCTACAGGAACTTTGGAAGTAGATGCTGCTGTGTCATCGTTCCAAGAACGGCCTACAGTATGGTTAGCATTAAGCCATGTTTCATCCAAGAACACAACATTTTGCCAATTTTTGATTTCTTTCACTTGCCGTAAAAAAGTATACCTTGCCATCGCTATATCAAATCTTTCCATCAATATTTTGCGTTTGTTACATTTTTTGTATCGAAATCCAATGGTCTTCAAAATCTTCGTTAAAGAACTTTCCCCACCGAAGAATAATCCAGCTTCCTTCAGTGAATGCACCAACTTTTTTCTTGTTGGATACTCCTTCTGTAAATAGTAGCCGTAAACATGTCTTCGGATAGCATCGGCATCAAAGCTATCGATGCCTACGACTGGTTTTGCTCGTTTTCTCTTTTTTGGTGTGTGAAGTTTATTTTCTTCTGTGCCAGTCTCGCCATATTTTTTTTTAGTTATCCGTCTAACAGTTCGTTGTCCAATATTAAGCGCATCAGCTACGCGTTCAACCACTGACGTTATAGGTAAAATTGGCCCTCCATTTTGAGCTTCACGATCGAAATAGTTACGAAGGCGTATTACGAACTCACGTGTCTGACTATTTAGAACAGTTCTCTGCGTACGTTCGGTCATATCGACGAAATCCACAACAAAGGGCTTGAACAGAGTCCAAATTAACGAGCAAGGGTCAACAGTAATGCAGTATCAATATTTGAAATCCAAAGCCAGGTCAAAACTATATCACAATCGCATTGCACTGACAGTTTATACTTTTCGAAGCAACGTCAATTCGAAACTGCTTTGTTTTGCATTGAGCATTGACGCGAGTTTGCCGGAGGTAGTAGTTGTGCTAGCCAGCGATCCTATGTGACGATCGTATTAGATTCCATTTTTAAAAATTTATTGATATTTTTTTGCGATTTCAGAGGTTTGTCCACATAGTGAAAATTGTTCATATTCACAAGTACATTCACCCCTTAAATGGTGCAAACTGATTTTTCTACACTTGTATACATTTAAGAAATCAATTTAATAAATAAATTTTGAGTCCTAAACCTAAAACTACATTCGATAAAATTTATGAATCTCTGCACATCACTATCGTCAATAAAGTAATACAATTATTTCCTTCAAAGTCGTTATCAATTAATACGGAACTTCATGAGCGGACAAACGTCAAACCGGCCATCATAGCGTGCCGCTAGAATAGGTATATGTATAAGCAAAATTTCAACTCAATCGGTTAGGCATAACTGTTTTAAAATTCAGTTGCAAGATTGGCACACAAACATTGCAATTTTTAAATAAAATTTGTGAAAAAGTGACTCTATGTTACCTACATAATAAAAAATGGTACCACTCATACTTACTAATAGTTTTTAAATTTTCATTTATTACAAGACTAGCTGATGCCCGCGACTTCGTTCGCGTGGTTTTAGTTTTTTTACTCCCTCAGGAACTCCTTTATTTTCCGGGATAAAAAGTAGCTTATGTCACTCTACAGGCCCCCAACTATAACCATGCCAAAAATCACGTCGATCCGTTGCTCTGTTGTGGCGTGATTGAAGGACAAACCAACAAACAAACACACTTTCGCATTTATAACATTATTAGTATGATAGATCTTCAGTCTTCGGTCAGAATAGCATTAGGTTTGCGCTTGGTTCAAGCCTAGTAAGAAATTATGAGATCTGGTTCGGAACGCACTCTTACCTTGCAGGTAGGTATCTACTTAGGTCATACGAAGCAGTAGGGTATGTTTTAGCCTCAACAAATACCTATTTGTTCTAGATATCACAGACAGCCCTCTATGCAGAGCCTGCATGAAGAGCGACGAGATACCAACGTCCAAGTGCGGAAAATAATCCCAGGACACGAAGTAGAAGAAGATATTGTAGCCTCACGACTGAGGATATCAAAGCTCGCCAGTCTGAGTTAGAACCTTCATTTTTTATATGGAAATAAATTAAGGGAGGATGAAGGTCAAATCTTGGAAGTTAACACTGACTGGGATTTTCCTAAAGCATTATGAAAATGATTAATCGAGGGATAAAATTTCAAAAAATAATTGTATTCTTTGCATTTGGGATGGACATTCGACAGGGCATTCTAAACAGACAAGATGACTAATGCAAATCAAAGCTTTTTTCGCACGAGGAAATTAATCGTGACCTTTACGACCGATGTGCGATGGTCAACGTAACCTGCCGCGATCATCACTTTTTATCCGACAGGTAGTAAGTATCAGTTCTTCGCAGCTTTTCCTCTGTCATTAGTATGTAAGACGTTGTTAAGAAACAAGTTTAAATGATTTGAACATTGCCATCTAGGATGTAAGTACCTCAAGATTTGCCCACATCGAAAATTTTGCATATTGCTTTTCTTTTTATCTTGTCGCTTTTGTATCTCATACGGTTTAGTTGAAATTTTGACAGCGTTATTCGATCATAAATCCTTACTAATAATTTAAATGCCAAGGTGTGTCTGTCTGTTTGTCAAGTACGTTTTTATGTCCCATCTTTTCAACTGAATTTGTCGAAATTTGGTACAGAGATTGTTACATATGCTACCTTTTTTGTCTCGGAAGTAATGGATCGTAAAAAGGTAACAGACAGACATACTCTCACATCACAACCTTATATTATTACAAATGCGGAAGTATGTTTGCTTGTTGGTTTGTCGCTGCTAAGGAATAAGGGACAATGTGATTTTTGCCTAAATTAGGCTCAAGACCTGGAGTATGCTATATGCTATTTCTACTCCGGAAAATTAACTAGCTTTTACAGGATTTGTAAAAAAATAAATCTACGAGTACCAAGTCACAATTATCATATAGAGATATATATACCCAGTTAATAACTTTAGTATGGATATTATGTTATAGAATTACACGTTCCAATTCCACCTACTTCCAACCAGCATATCATAAGGTGCTCTGAAATTTTGCACCCTTATGTGATTGACATTACATCAATGCGCAAGCGCGAGGCTTCCTTCTTTCTAATAATTCATACATAACGTGTGGAATTTCTACCTCCTGGCTATCTCCTCCAACTCAGTGCAAAGCTTAAATGTACACTAACTGTTAAAAAGCTCTATATGTACATCTGACAGAATCACGACTATTTGAAAATCTCCCAGCGTGCCAATGCATCGTGGTGGCATTATAAACTACAGATTCTGAGTTCGGTTCTTGGGCAGGGGCTTTTTGGGAATTTATTATTTCTGGTCTGGTCTGGTCTGGTGGCTAGTTACCTTATACCACCATCACTACTTAGGTACCACGTAGTTACCACCAAACCTACCGTCAAGACGGGTAAGTAGCAATAATCCAGAGTAAGTTAGCCGGCTTATTTATTGTTCATCGAAAAAAAAGTGTTAGTCCGGCGTAAGGTGTAATATGTTATAATTATAGGTATGTGCGGTTCACGTAAGGCTAAACGCACGCAGGATTTACGCGGTAAATCTTTAATTTTCCGCGATAAAAAGTAGCCTATGTGTTATTCCAGACAATAATCTATCTCTGTGCCAAATTTCATCCAAATCCGTTCAGCTGTTGGGGCGTGATTGAGTAACAAACATCCATACATCTATACATCCATCCAAACTTTCGTATTTATAATAGGTATAGATGTACGAAATATAGCGTTTATGTTTTATGTAAAATTCACGTCAATTTATGTTTATGTCGCAAAAAATACGCACCGAATTGACAACCTCCTCCTTTTTATTCTCAGCTAAAAAAGTTTACGTCTTAAACGCCTCTTCTAGCAGTTGTGTAGCGAAAGTTAGTGTCGTTTAAGCTTTCGCGTTTCATGTCACGATCCTTAATATGTGGAAGGGTCTTTAGATCCTTATCATTTGGACGCGAAGAATAGTTCACTTTCAATACAATTGTATCGGAAGAACAATAGACATCCGATGTACGATGCATCTCACATTATTACTCTTCATATTATTATGGGAACACTTATTGAATACATACGACGAATTGACGAGCGGCCATTGTGACAACTCATCATTCCATTGAGTAAGCCCAAGTCAGTAACTATAATCTGAATTTGGCTTTTTCGATTATCCGAATTAGGCCTTTTCGTTTCCTCGGACCCAAAGAGTCCATGCATTGCATTATGTCCTGCCCATTGCATTCTCGACAATTTAATGGTTTTGATGACATTAGGTTATTTAAAAAGTCCGTAGAGTTTGTGATTTTAACGAATACGTCAAATATCATTAGCTTGAATAGCATCGAAAATCCAAAACCTTTCGTTCAAAAATTAGCAGGCTGCTTTCATACTTAGGACCCAGCATTCAGCAGCGTAAGTAAGAATTGGTCGAAGCGAGGTTTTACACGGGAGTATTTTAAGCTGAAATAGTACTCTCCGTTGAATTCTATGCGGATGGATCTGGGAGTCCACTGCTCTATTATCCCAAGAAAACTCCTACCGTTATGTGATTAATGTAAAGGGTTCACGATCCTTACAAATGAGAACTATGGCGCAGAGAGAAGGGAAAAGCAAAATCCAGTCGAATTTAAGAGCTTATTTATTTATTTGGCCACTAAAACAGATTACAATACTGAACTAACCCAAAGTCTTAACTAATAATATTTTAATCTTATTGTTATCCTACAAAGTCGCACTACATGAATAAGGTTCTAGCGTGCAAAGTAAACCACAAAATAAAAAACGGTTAATAATACCTATTATATGTAAAGCAAATACAGTGTTATCCTACTTAACTATTTTATACAATCTATTTATGAAAAAAGACAATCTAGAGTTAAAAATATCAATATTAAATTTTTCTATTTCATTATACGATCGACAAATTCTTGTGATAGGATTGTAATATGAAGTATTATTTCTACAAACTTCGAGTGTAAATGTACGGTAAATGTACGGCATATATGCCTAGTGTTTAATTTAATCTGAGATAGCAATGCATATGATGGGATTTGCCTGGAGATCCCGCATCCGAAAGCGAGTATTCTCAGGCATTCTAAGCTATTATCAATAATATAATATTATAATCAGGTATTCTAGTCCATATTTATATCATAAAAGAGCAACGGACCGGCGGATTTTTTGCATGGGCATAGTTGAGGACCAGGAGAGTGACATATGCTACTTTTTATGTGGGAACGTAGGAATCAAAAAACTTTTCCGCACAGACGAAGTCATGGGGATCAGCTAGTTTTCCATATTGTTCTCAAAGATGTATGAAGAGGTGAGATGTGGTAAGAGTTATCATCAGATGATCATTACCATGTAAAAAGTTATTACTCTATGCTTTTTCTTTATAAATAAATAAATCATTCATTGACCATAAAAAATCACAGTTCGTAATACAATTGAGGTAATACAACTAGGTATAACTTAGAATATACACTGTGATTAATCAATAATAACCCTTCCCCTTAGAACCCTCCCCTTAGAACCTGAAATTATACAATGCAATGCAAAAGGTGAACAATAAAGTTTTTGAGGTCAGAGGGAGGGCTTTAGAACCCGTACTAGGAAAACCTGTGTTACGGGCGCCGTAGCCATCCCGTCGGATCCTTAACACCAGCTTTAAGACCTAATTTAGGAGTAGATAAGAAGACATGGCCTTCGCTTCTCTATCACAACCTAATAGTAAGTAGTTGATTGTCACGATAATAGTGCTTTGTTGTGGATTTTCCCATACTACGACGATGGTAGGAAATAGGAATTGATGTTGTTTCTATGCAGCGAACAACTGTGAGAGTTTTTATTTATTTATGTCTTTTAAGATTGTCATAATATTTTCATTCACACATTTAGGGTGAAAACTCACAAAAAATGTTTTTGTTTGCTCGTTTGCTCTTCAATCACGTCGCAACTCGCAACGAAGCAACGTAGTGATGTGAATTTTGAATGCTAGACAGAAGGACTTGTTATTTTTCCTATTGTTGTTGCATTGATTTAATTGTATAACAAAGAATCTTGGCTAGCGTCTACTAGATTCGCCGAGTCGAGTCGAATCGAAAAGCCATAATTCGCCACCTGTATTATATTTACTTACTATGAAACCTCGTCGATTAGTGGCTTGCCGAAGTGCTCCGAGTCGGAACAAATGCGACGCAATTCCACTGTATATAGTCGACTACGGGCTTAAGAGTGCTTCTACTACCTATCAAGGCATCCTGACGGAAGTCAGACCATACCTTACCCACTTGGACGAATTACTTACCGGTATTATTGTCCTAGGTGAGCGAGAAAAGCCAAGCAACGCGATGCGACGCGATACGACTCAATAGAAAGCAGGTAGGCCACGTGAAGGATGAACTGTCTCTGATATTGTCGCGTCGTGTAGTATCGAGTCGCGGTGTCGCGTTTGTCACTCACATAGGACAACGGGCCAAATTTTCATATGAAGTTTGAACTTAAAGAATGGAAGTCCAACGTATTTTGTTGTGGAGTCTCAATATATATGTATACAGTCCAGAAAGGCCGTAGCCTGGATTTTATATAGAGGGGGGCAGATAAAGAAAATCCTACACTATATTTTTTTTACTAACTCACATTAGTAGTGGGGGTCGGAGGTGAGGTAAAAATTAAAAACACAATATAGAACAATCACAAATAACTTTATTGCTTGACCAGTAATCGGCGCGATTCTTCACAAAATTTGTTTAAAACTTCTCTCAAAATCTCTTCTTTTTTTTCTTTGACAATTTTCCTGTATATCTACGCTTAACATGCATAGCCCGTTCAAACGGTTTTCGGTCATCGTAGACCTCAGCTACATTTTGACACGAACGAAGTATTATTGGTACGGCCAGGGGGCAGCTGCCTCCCCCTGCCCGTACCTCGCTACACCCTTGCAGTCCTGCATAATACTTTACGCAAGTGATGATTGGACAGCAATTAAAGCATACCGGTATACGATACATATACCTATTACCTAAACTACAAGCACTTCGCTCCATTTGATCCGACATATGTAACAATGCGAGTGAGTATTACGAAATACATATTTATTTTTAGGGATTCGTATTTAATAATTGAAAATACCCGGCCAAGTGCGTGTCGGTCCACGCGCATAGTGGGGTTCCGTAGTCGCCCGTCACAATATGCGCACATTTTAAACGTTGGTTGACTATTACTCGTAAACTTGTAAAGTCTACCTAGCTGTGATAATTATTTTGTCAGTTTCACATATCCAAATACAACCGTTTAGCTGGTAGAGGGGGCGGGAGGGCACTGGACTCTAAAAAAATTTCGCACTTTAAAATTTATGATTTCGCAAACTAATCTCTAAATTGAAAAATGGATTTCCCACAACCGCAATATTCTTGAACGGCCTATCCAAGAAAAAAAAAGGAAAAAAACAATCCCTACTTTAAATGTTGGGAAAAAAAATCTTTTAAAATTTTATTTCACCACTTTACCGGCGTGATTTATATGTATACCCTTGACAAAATACAGCTTTCTACTAGGCCTCTAGTAGGTAGGTAATAACACGGAATAGGTAATAGTGGTAATAGTCTCTGAGCTAAGCCGAGGACGGACAGACATGGCGAAACTATAAGGGTTCCTCGTTGACTACGGTACGGAAACCTAAAAATGGAACGTTTAGTCAGCCTGTCCGCGTTCCTAAACTTAAGTAGGTATCATTCTTATATTGTACACAGTAATACATCGAAATTATCTTCACCCGCTTTATGGTTCCCTGATCCGAAGATGTAATGGTACAGAACCCTTTGAAGGCGCGAGCCTTACTCACTATTACTTACTCGACAATTTTTTTTGTTGTTGATGCCTATAGTCATCACGCTTCATTTAATATAGGGTAAGGATGTGACTCGAAAGTTGAAAAGCGGGTTTTTCATGGTTTAAAAACCAGTATGTATTCTAATTAAATATTGCGAAACAGTTTTTGCGGTGTTATATAATTTAACTGTTACGAGCACATTCAAATTTTAGAGAATACATAGCTAAGTAGGCACAGGATAAGACGAACTTTGCGCGTTTAATTTTAGGACGCTTTGTTATTTTCGTTGTATACAGGCAATATTTTGCAATAAAGAATTATCAGCTATCGATCTAAAGGTAAAATTCAGGCAGAATAACTTAGTATGTTAACAGTAGAGTATTTCAACAATAAAGTCTACTGTGTAGGTACCCATGCTATGATAGATGCTAAATTGTATAAGAACTAGCTGATGCCCGCGACTTCGTCCGCGTGGATTGAGGTTTTTTAGTTCCCGCGGGACTCTTTAGTTTTCCGGGATAAAAAGTAGCCTATGTGCTATTCCAGACTAAAATCTGTCTCTGTGCCGAATTTCATCCAGATTCGTCCAGCCGTTCTAGGGTTATAAGTGTTCGAAAAAACCCGATTTTGTTTTATATATTAAAGATGAACTTTTTTCAATGTTATTTATAGTAATCTTCTATGTAAAATATTATGACATACAAACATTATTTTTATCGAAATCCCGTAGTTACTCATTAATTTTAATTTTTTATTTCTCCGCTCTTTTTTGTAAACTTCTCCGGTAGGTAAATAAATATAATTAGGCCGAATATGTAGCCTTTAATGATCCGGTGTATGACATTTGCGATTTTCAAAAATTACCTACTACAGTTTCCAGATAAATCGTCGCGTTGGCCGAGATCCGTTAACGAAACTCATCATTACATCATCAGTTGCAAGTAAGCATAAAACAGTTGTACATATACCCTTAGTACGAACTTTTTCGAAAACTTTGATAGATTTCGTGAGCTATGATATTATTACATTGTTTGAAAGCCATAAATTATGTACTACCATTATTTTTTATAGCGAGGAATTGAGCATATTCACACCACTGCCCATGGAGATCTGTTATTACAAAATTTTTTGGTCTGAAGGATTTTAGTGGCTTAACACATTGTCTCGAGTCTCGACCCATTGCCGGCCCTTGATGATTTTGTTTACCTTTAAAATATATACGATATATACACTTTCAATAATTTCGTTCAATAATTTGAAAAAAGTATCAGAATTAATCTGAATTAACAGGAGGTGGAAGGAAATTATTTTCTAAAGCTATTCTTAGGTACGCCGGTAACTCAAAATCCGAAAGTATTCAACTAATACTAAGGGTGATGGAATCCTGTAGAATTGTGATAAATGCTGACACTTTTATGTATAGTAATTCCGTGTAATTGGCATGGATGCATAGTTTCTTCAATATTTATATGCCCATGTTAAATGCCTTAAGTTTTACAGATTTATTATATTTTTTAATAGCTTAATTACGACTCGTTGGATGCCGCTAGTTGAGAGGATTAATTATAGGTATATTAAATTATTTTTTATATTATTATTGTTTATTTTAATATTGGATTTAATAAAACTGTATAAATAATAATAATAATAATCTTTATTTGTTCAAACAAAAAGTACAAATAACCTATACCCCGTAACTAGGATCAACTAAATCGGTGAATAAAATGTATTCAGCTCCCCGATGCTTAAATTACCCTGGACCCCGTAACTAGGATCAACTAAATCGATGACATTTTATTCAGCCCCCCGATTATCTAAAAGTTGCCGATCAAATCGTCAAAGTTCGGCATCGTAGGTATGTACGATACCCTAAACGGATGGGAATGGATTCACGAAATTGAGCTCTAATTAAATGCTGTTATGGTTTATTTTACTTTGACGCCGAATTTTGACGATTTGATCGACACTTCTTACACAATCGCACCTCAGAATCCTAGCAAACCACGTGTACGTGTAGCTTGATGATCAACAGATAGGATATACCTAGTAGCTGTACATCACCTATTCTGTGCTATTAGCTAAAAAAATACAGCAATACTATATTTGGTATCCACCACTCCACCTTAACTTAAAACTTAATTTATGCCGTTCATGCAGCTTTAAAGTTTTCACACAATAAATTGTCACAGAATATAAAAACGGCCTTTACCATGAATAACATTATTTTTAATGAGCGTACTATGTTCATAATATATGCCTTGGAATGATTTAAGTCTTAGGAAGCGTGTCTTAACAATCGCGCAATATAATATTTCGTTACATTACGACAATAAGAAGTGATCAAGGTAGTACGGCGGAAGTAGATAGCTTTCGATATAATCATCTGTTACCCATGTATATAATATAGGTATGTTTACCTATGTATACATACAAAAAGACCGAATATTTTAGATTATAATAAACTTATTATAAAGTTAATAATTCTGACTCATTTATCAACGCCCAGCCCGAATGGACCTAGAAAGCTTCCCTGGATAAGGAATATGATGACATATGACAGCATTTTTATAAAAATAGTGTAATTATATTTTTTGTCAATGTTTAAAAAAATGCGACATTGATACAGACATAGTTTGCACCCCGATGAAAAGCAGATGTAAATCCTGGGGAAGGAAGTCATTTTATCCTAAGATTGCGAGCATTTTCCATCAAATTTTTAATTCTGTATGATTATTAGGTCAATACAGCTTATAAACGAAGTCCTTTGGTCTGAACCGGTGGTCTTGACTTATCATAAGTAGTACAAGTGGATCTACGGATCCTATTTCATTTCATTTGATTGATGAATAGGCAGTAGGACTTTATTTCATATACTTAACTTACCGAGTTGCGGTTCATGATATAAAATATAGTTAATAATGTATACATAGTTTGTGCCCAGCGGCCCATGTAGACATACCCTAAACACAATACGCCTGGGTGCACATCTATCACACATGATATGCCTAACAACGAAATATTGGCACATTCCCTACGGTAGGCATATTATTGTTTAGGTAGTTTTTGATGGTGCGATACATCGCAATACGGAGATCTATGCTGGAGGACATTTTGTTTTTATTTTTTTTAATTTAATGTAACGTGATCAAATCAAGAATGAGGAGATCCGTAGTAGAACTACAGCACCGATATAACTCGGTGGGTTACGAAGTTAAAGTAACAATAGGCGGGCATATAGCTCGAAGAATAGAGGTTAGGGTACCAAGGTGCTGGAATGGCAGCCCTGCAATAGAAAATGCAGCGGCAACAGCCGCCCACGAGGTGGACGGACGCAATTAAGCAAGTCATAGGTAGTTGTTCGATTTAGTTATCAAGACGCTGGCTTGTGTGAGTCCCAGTCAACTTTCGGACAGAGATTTCTTGTGTGTACATCTACCGGTTGGCAACGACGACGAAGATCATAGTTTCGTTCCCTATACAAGATTTTGCTCGTAATGATCGCACAGCTATACTGATCGCACCTGTGTCACTGCTGCCCAACACCATTACCACTAATCTAATAATAGCTATGACGTCCTGCCGAATTTTGGCAAGGGCCATCTCCAGAGAGATTAGCCATCTGGGCGTGAGATATTATAGTTCACAAGTGTGTGTGCATACACAAGTCTACTCTCTGTTCTTTTACTCTCATAGTCCGATGGGATGGAAAATCCGACAGGACCGGAGAGAGATCAGGCGCAGGACCGACGGCTTAACGTGCTCTGCGAGGCATGGGGGTGATACACCTTCCCAACTCCGGGCCTGTACTGAGAATTTCTTGTTAGAAAAACCAAATACTTGTTATGGCTCGACCCGGACCCAGGACCTCGTCGGCCGCAATAACATATGTATATAGTAGAGTTCTGACATATAACAAGTTATCCTACATGAAATAAATATTTAATTTCAATTGCTGTATCATTTATTCAGTCCAGCCAATTCGAATGATTTTAGCGCTATTTTTCGGTTCCGATTCTTAACCAGCAGGTAGGTAGTTACCACGGGCAATGAGATCTGACTGTTGGAGCACTAGGTGCAATTTACCCTTAAGTAACTAATTATGCATAAGAAGAATCTATGTAATGTTCATAATATATTAGTATTAATAGGCATCTTAAGTAACTCGCAAAACCAGAAACGTAGGTATATAGTTTTGTCATTGAGTAAATACTTACAGTGAGACGATCTATCCTTGATGTTTTTGGACGTAGCACACTCGCAGAAATCCTAGGGACTGATCAATCATTGAGCACATTATAGAAATTAAAGTTAAATTTTCCGACTCTACAACTTACCCCTGAGATCCCGGGATTGCTCTATCGTCACAATATGCCATGTCACACCTGACACACACCTGACCTAGTCAACTGACTTGACCGACTGTATGGAGTATCTCTTTAAGCTGTGGTATTGTAATATTAATATCGTTTAATATTGTAAGGTAGACAGGAAATACATAGATGTTGACATCACACACCTTACATTATAAATTGTTTATTATATAGGTAATTATCACTCGTATGCAAAATGACGCATTATTTATCAATATTTTCATTTTCTATATGCAAAATCTTCCAATAAAGTTTTAAACGTAAGCTAAATTACTTTGTAAGGTACCCAAGTACTGGAATATTCAGTACAGTACTGCAAATACTAGGTAATGCTCACGACGACGTAGACGATCTACGAGAATTCAGGGCTTCTAATATCTTGTGGGAAATCCTTGATTTTTCGAAATTAAGCTTAGGCTATGACACTCTCAATGTCTCTAACCATAGCAAAACAAAGCTAACTATCGATCCGTTGCTCCGCTGCAGCGTGATTGAAGGCCAAACGTGGCCAAACCAATAAACAAACGCACTATCATTTACAATAGCATATTTATAATTGTATGGACAGTTATTTTATCTTAATGAATTTTATGCTACCGTAGAATTTACATGGAAAATTAATGTAAACTCTACACGCTCATTTATATACTTTGCCCTTCATTTTGTTTGTCCACAAATGCATATTCTATAAGTACCTACTTATTTCCAAAGACAAGATCCCTTTTTACCCGACTGCGGAACGCACAGGGTTATGTGTTCATCAGTCTATATATGTTTGTTTGTTCCTTGCAGGACAGCTACAGCCTAAACGCGTGGACCGATTTTGATGATTCATGCACCAGATTATGCCGAGTATATCATTAGAGTGTCACTGTGGAAGCCGAATTTGAGAAAAAACAAAGTGGCGCCCTCTAGAAGCCATAATGTAACAAATTAAAAAAATAAAGTCGATAACCTATTGCGTGTGGGGTATCAATGAATAGGTCTTGCAAAATCATACTTAGGTTCCCTTGATCATTTTCTCATTTTAACGATCATTTAGGATTTACGAGGTTTCAAAGGCTCATTTTTAGTGTATTCCTTCGTGTCGCACTACAGACAAAACGGCTGAACCGATTTTGATAATACTTGTACCACTAGCTTTATCTTAATCTTCCGAGTGTCATAACGGAAGCCGAATTTGAGAAAAACAAAATGGCTGCCTCTAGAAGCCATAATGTAACAAATTAAAAAATAAAAGTCGATAGAATATGGCAAGTGGGGTATCGATGAATAGGTCTTGCAAAATCATAGTTAGGTTTTCTTAATCATTTTCTCATTTTAACGATCATTTAGGATTTACGAGGTTTCAAAGGCTCATTTTTAGTGTATTCCTTCGTGTCGCACTACAGACAAAACGGCTGAACCGATTTTGATAATACTTGCACCACTAGATTTATCTTAATCTTCCGAGTGTCACTACGGAGGCCGAATTTGAGAAAAACAAAATGGCGTCCACTAGAAGCCAATTAATAAATTAAAGTCCATACTCGATATAGGTGGATTATCTCAAAAACCACTCAACCGATTTTAACAATTATATCACTTATAGAAAGCTACATTATTAACAAGTAAAATAGGCTATATTTTATTTCCACAAAAATTGGAGAACCTTACGAAAATTGCAATAATGTGAGTTAAGTCGGAAAAAATCATCTCATCTGAGAGCTTACGCAGCATGCGCTGCCTAAATCGTTAAAGTTACACGACAACAATGTATTGTGGAAACGTTCCTCTCAAAAAGTGCTAAGAAGAAGTCCGCAATAGTATATAACTATCTTTTAAGGTTGACTCACAATAACCATTTTTATGATTTTCAAATTTGGTCTAAAACAGTGCTTTACTTGCGAAGGTGTTTTTACCAACATAATCGTTAATTCCTTATCAAAAAAAATATCTTACTCATCTCAAGTATTTAATTAAGACAAAAATTGTCCTTTACACCATTCAATTTAGATGAATATCTTATAAGATATCATAGAAATAAAGTTTATCATGCAAGAGAACACTTCAGGCGGATAAACGTCTTTTACAAATATCACTCGCGGGAGGCGGGTCCGCGAGGAGTGCGGTGCGGTGCGGTGGGGACTGATCTTTTTTTTTCGGATTGAGTATACTACATAGGCCCTACTAGACGCTACAGCGTCACCGGGGGGTTGGACGAGCGCTAGGCGTCGCCGAGAAAAGAGCTCTAACGCTCGATGACATCGGGGGTGGGCAACGTCCTCCTAAGGGAGCCTCCTGTGAGGCTCGGACCACGGCTTAGGATGACGTTGGGATGAATGGGAGGTCGGTTGGACTAGATTAGTCCTTACGCCCTCGAGGCCGTGAGTTCAGACCACGTCCGGGTGACGTGGATACCGTAGATATCGGGGTCCTCGTCTTCGCCGGCGAAGACGCTGTGTTTGGTTAGTGTTTGTGTGTAGCTCTAAGTAGGGAGTATTGTCGGTAGTTATTTGGTCATTGGGGTCGAAGGGGGACTGATCACTGGGGTGCTTGTGGTAAAACGAACTACAGCCGCACCGCGCACGACTGACGACATTTGCGTGCGAGCGTCCTGATGATAGCATCACCAGAACGTCGCACGCAAAATTTCTTAATTTAAGCTTCGCAAGCCTATGCTTGTGAAGCTTAAATTAAGAAATTTTGACGCGTTCTCATAAATTGTTTAATTGGTACATATTAATTTTGTTACTACCTAATAAATACTGTCATTTATCTACTGTAAAATTAAAGTTAGGAATAGTTATATTAATATAGTTTAGGCACCTACCTAAATAAGAGCCAATAAACCGTTAGTAAATCTAAATTAAGGAATCTAATAGTTTAAATAAATAAAAATACAATTAATACAAAAAAGAATGATTCTTATTACGGCAATAATATTATTAAGATTACCTTGCAGGTAAATAAATAACCAAAAAGTTTAAAATAAAAAAGTTATTTAAAAAAAACAAAAAACCCGACTGCTTGGACACCAAAAAGTATAAAACAAGATGTGAATTTCATTATTATCAATTTACATAGTATAATACTTTTAATGAAATAATGAACAAAATAATATAGCCAATTCAGTATTCTCACAGCTCACGTTTTATAATAATATTTTTCTCTCATAAATAATTTTGTAATTATTACAAATTATCAAGGCGCAGTCGCACGTTAATATTAGCTAATGGACGTGCGACGCGCCTTGATAGTTCGTAATAATTACAAAATTATTAATGAGAGAAAAATATTATTATAAAACGTGAGCTGTGAGAATACTGAATTGGCTATATTATTTTGTTCATTATTTCATTAAAAGTATTATACTATGTAAATTGATAATAATGAAATTCACATCTTGTTTTATACTTTTTGGTGTCCAAGCAGTCGGGTTTTTTGTTTTTTTTAAATAACTTTTTTTGCAGTATCAGGTTAAAAAGAAATATTGCATCCTTGTTCGTATTTTTGTTAAAGTTTTTAGTACTTAAATAGATTCAAAGTCTCTTCACAGGAAGTGTTTTGTTTACAATGAAATATTTAAGAAAAATAGAAGTGATTTCTCTAAGCCTAAAACTTTTTCAAAATATTGGTTTGTTTTCACTAAGATTTTTACGGTTTAAAAAATACAAGGCCAGATTAAAATCGAACATCAGAAAAACTAAGGTATATTTAAGATAACAATTAGATTTTTTAAAGAGCTAGTAATCACACTTATATACTTTAATATTACAAATGCGTTTGTTTGACGGTTTGTTAGTTTGTCCTTTATTCACGCTGCAACAGAGCAGTCGATCGACGTGATTATTGGCGTGGGCTTAGTTGAAGACTGAGAGTGACATGCTTTCTATCCCGGAAAATTAAGTTCTCGTGGGAATTAAAAAAACTTATTCCACGCGGACGAAGTCGCGGGTATCAGCTAGTGAGAAAAATAATTATAAAGTAGATACGCTGTGCATTACTTACAAATAATATAATATAAAAAATACAAATTTTAATACATTTAAACGATTTTTGAAGAACACAAGACAGGCAATGTTATATGTTAACCGTATATTTTACGTTTGGTGTATTAAGGTGGAGTTCGAAGGTAATTTTATAAATAACAAAAGAATTAATCTAAAACGAACACGAGCGGCCTTTATTATTAAAATAGAAAGAAAAAACTGTAAAATATGAATACTGTTTGTTAATAATGTACGTAGCGCATTGTTTCGTCAATATTTAGGTTTTGCGTGTAAAATATGTGGAGTCGAAATTATTTCGTCTGACCGATCGTGTCGACCCAGTTCGGCTATGGTCACGCCTGGCACGCGAGCCCGCGTAATCTTCTGGTAAATGAGCTCGTGGAAAATAGTAGCTCACAGTTTTATTATGGGTTTTCTCAAATTTATCGATGCGGGACCGGCTTGAGTTGGTCAAAATAAGCTCAGGACTTGTGCCGCGGCCAGAGTGCCGTCGATACCGCGTGACTTCAGACTACACCTGAAAATACGTAAGAGTAAAAACGCTTAGTATTATCTACTGATATGCGTCATCAAAATTCGACGCACTTTTTTAATTCCATCGATTTATCTATATCTCTATCTTCTATGGATATTATGAGGTTTGGGAGATCCTCTATTTTATAGAGCATCTAGATAATCACACAAAAAAATATATTTTACTAGCAGTCAAATACCCAATTGTCAACTGCACGGCTGATAAAACGTAAAATATCACTTCAATATACAAACTAGCTTTCAAGCACCTTATCAAAAAATACTATGAACTCTTAGGCTAATTTATCTATTGCATTGCAGGTTACGTGTTGATTGCGATCTGTATTTGTGAACTTGTGTTTCTGATTGGAGATCCAAGGAGTTACTTTTTTGTTACACAAGAAACACTTTATTACTTAGATTGAAATTAAGTACCTATTGGCAAAGATTGCACTACGAAATGCAATGATAGTCTTCTTTATTTGTGGAGTCAACCGTTTACTTGATATATTTTGGTATAAACAATTCAAACGGTCTATTCAGGTAGGATTATAGTTACCTACATACTTTGGTGCCTTCAACAATAACAAGTATTCATTAATATAATATTTCTTTCCGGTAGCTCTTTGATAAGGATAACACAGGAAAAAGCTAATCGGGGGGGGCATGGCAATGTGCTCAAAAATACGAGCATATCAACAACAAACGTATTGTTACGTACGTATGTCTGTCTGTCTTAATGCTACGCTTTCACGGCCAATCTGCTCAACGATCTCGACGATTTGAATACATATTCTTCTTCACGGAGATAGAATGCATCCCGGGCAAGGACATCCCATCTTCTCTTATTCACGGAGATAGAATGCATCCCGGGCAAGGACATATCTATGTATACTAATATTATTAATGTGAAAGTGTGGATGGATGAATGGATGATTGTTACTCAATCACGCCAGAATAGCTGAACGGATCTGGATGAAATTTGCCACACAGATAGACTATTGTCTGGAATAACACACAGGTTACTTTTATCCCAGAAAGTTAAGTTCCCACGGGAGTTAAAAAACCTTAATCCATGCGGATGGAGTTACGGGCATCAGCTAGTACTAATCATATTTTTATCAAAGAAAGTATTTCTCTTATAATAAAGTTTCTTGCTACGGAGTGTTCTATAACTTCCCTTCTGATAACTGAATGAAAGTGTTATTGTTGCACTTCTTGCTAACCTGAGAATTCTATAACGCCAACTATTTCCTCTCTGTAATTAATTATCAATTTCCCGACGCTTATGAGATTGTAGGAACTGTGTTTTTTTTTATTCGCGGGTTCGTGATCAAACGATATTGGTCGACGGGTTACGAAGCTGAAGAGGCAAAGTCCAGGGCACACATTTCGAATGTGTGGCCTTCTATTAATTGGGGTCATTTAATAGAAGGCCACACATAAATAGAAGCATACATCCAGCACCTTGGATCCCAACGTGCTGGAATGCCGAACCGTTTTTTTTTTATCTACTTCAAGTTAGCTCTTGACTGCTATCTCACCTGATGATAAGTTATTATACAGTCTAAGATGGTAGCGGGCTAACCTGTTAGGGGCAAGACACTTATATTAAAACCATAACCCCTATTCGGTTTCTACACGGCATCGTACCGGAACGCTAAATCACTTGGCAGCACGTCTTTGCCGGTAGGGTTGTAACTAGCCACGGCCGAAGCCGAACCAGGCAAGAGAAAAAAAAGCGTTCTGAAAAGCGCAACGATTGCAGGATGACATCAAGTCTTGCACGCCTTCAAGCGAGTCACAAGGAGCCATTCAATGGATCCAGACGGGCGGCGCTACACCGCAGCGTGTGGAAAGTTCCTACAAAACACTAATGTACAGCCGTGGACGTCTATCATTGTGAACGACGAGCACGGCGAATGCGAGAAAAAAATATGCCATTTGTTTGTAAAAATGTAAAGTTTTATTTTATATAAACACTTATAGCTGAATACTCAAGTAAATATCTCAATTTAAGAGGGCATCAATCGATTGTTTTTCGACATTTCGTGTACGTATGGACAAAATATAAAAAATCAGACACTTAATTTTAATGAAGTCCTTAAACAAGTTCATTATTCGGCCTGTTAATAAATAAGGTTGTGTGAAATGCTGCCAGATTTTTGGTATTTCCTTATCCATAAAAGTCTACAATCACCATCAGTATTGGGATAAAATAACAAGGTTGCTTTTATATAATGTAATAAAAAATGTGATTGGGTTTTTGACTAATAAATGGCCATTCATGTGATACTGGATTTGTTTTTGTATCAATTAAGTGTACAATCGACTTTATAGTAAAAATCAATTATAAAATTGTTTTGACATAAATATGAGGAATGGGTTGAAAAAGTTATGAACAATAAATAAATTTACCATTAATAGGCAATAAATAATAAATGTAATCGTAATAATTGATCGATTAACGGTGTTAATACCTAATATTTTTATTCTATAAATACTTGTAAACATTAGACTGCGTATGCTTGTTGCCATTTTACACGTGTAAGGCAGTAAATATAAAAATGCCTTTATTGAATCCTGAAACATAAAATAAATCAAGTTGGCACATACTATGTGTTATTTCTGAAATTTTAATATTACATAGGTTTTGTTTATGGTTAGTGCAAATTATTATAATTTCAATGGTAGAGTTGCTAAATTAACAGAGGTTAAAGAGTCTACCTCTGCTTCGAAAAACAGAATTTATCCAATACTGCCAAAGAACGAAAAATAGTCGTACATTAGTTGTGAATTTTAGTACATTTCACTATAAGCAAAATCATTGTAAAAATATGAAGCTCGTTGATGTCTTTTGTTTGCCCGAATACGACTTTTCGTTGCGTTCGCTGTAAACAGAATAATCTCGCAAAAGATTTAGGGAACAGACCATACTAATGCAGGTATATCTGTAATAAAAAAAAATTATTTTATGTTAGAATAAATTAAGCCATGTTATTAATTAGTGTTCACTTCGATGCTATCTCAATTTACGTCATTGTAATCTGAGCCTTCATGGTGACTGTATGACGATGATGGTCACTTAATTTAGGGTACCTTAGCAGAAAAACACTTCGCAAAAAATGGTGCAAAATTATTTCACTTATGAACCAAATACATTTTTTATTTCGACGAGCTACGGAAAGGTTACAAAAACATCAGCGTGACACGCACGCCTCGTATGAGAAACACGTTGCTACCTGTGCAGCTCCCTGCGACTCCCTTGATGTTGTGCGTCCACCTAGTGGGGAGTCTGCCAACGCTGCGCTTTCCAGTGTTATATTTTTAGAGTTTATTACTAATCGCTTTCCTCATTTTCTATCTAAAATAAGAAAAAGGAACCTTATATATTTTTTTTTATTTGATTTACTTGACTTGACCTTTAATTTTTATGAATTTGCCTATCAATTGGATTTATCTTTTGGAGCAAAATGTTAACACTTTTGTGGCACATTGTAAAATGCCTCATCGCAGAATATATTCGCGGCGGTGACCCTTGATATTGATAAATTTAATTCTTATCCGATGGAAAAATCTTCATAATGGTGGGCAAATATAATGAATAATGTTTAACACCTATTTATACTGCGAACATATGTAAATGGATCGTGATATTAAATTGCTGCTACATTAATCTAGATCTGCGAATTTATAATTACTAGACGATGCCCGCGATTTCATCCGCGTAGAATAAGTTTTTTGATTCCCAAGGAACTTCTTAGTTTTCCGGGGTATGGATGTAAGTAAGCTATAGCAAATTTCATTAAAATTGGGTGAAAAGACGGGCCGTTAAAGCAGACATAAAGATAGACATACACATTTTCGCATTAATAATATTAGCATGGATAATAAGGCGTGAGGCTTCATCCACATGAATTTAAGCAGTAAAACTCTCTTTGATTTACCCAGATAAAACAAAACTCAACTACATACGTGCAAAAAATCTGGTCGATCCGATCCTCCATTGCGGCGTAACTGAAGGAAATACCGACAAACAAACTTACTTTCGCCTCTTAATATTAGTGTTCCCAGTAGGATGGGATTTAAACCAGAATATAACTGGCATAATATCAAATTTAACTTGTAATAACTACCCAGGTTTTCTATAAAATACTATGTTTAAAACGTAGAGCGATAACTTCAAAGCGATAAGGCCGCCTCATGTACCATAGCTTAGTTTTATTGTTATTGTTTATAAGCATGGTTCTTGGTATACAACAAAGACTTTTTCATTCATTCATTCATTCATTATTTGTGGTACGGATGTACAAATACAGTGTATGTAACTAGCCATAACCGAAGAAATTATGAATTTACAATTAGATCAAACACCGAACCCGGTTCTCGCCAGAATCATGTACGATTAGGACTTTACATAAGATAATTCCTTTTCTCCTTCGTTTCTTGCTCCATTGTTTTTTTCCGGTGGGAGGCCGTAACAATCGCACCGCGCGTAAAGGCCGTGCTGCATTTTTAGCGTTCCGGTACGATGCCGCGTGAATGATATCTCTTCAAGGTAAGTCATTTAAAGTTTATTTCACTACATCATCACAAAAATATACGGTGCTGGTGCTATCAAAATGATAATACTGTTATATATTTTGACCTTCATATCTAACTGTATCTAATTGCTCTACTACCTCATATCTAGAGTAGTATCTCTTGTGTAAGAACCTTATTTGCTACGTAATTGCTTCATACAAAACACGTAAAATTACTTGTCTAATAAAATAATATTTTGCTTTATTTTAAACTTGGCTAAGCATCTGTAAGAAGATATTTGCTTCATTAGTTTAAAAGTGGGCATTGTGTAACAAAAAATAATAATAAAAACAATAGTGTGAATAAACTAAAACTAAATTGACTGTGTGACTCTACGTAAGATTAAACGTAATGATAAGTTTCATAGTTTTCAAAATGAATGACAAATTCCGAATTAATTGGTCAGGTATCCGAGTAAACCTATTAAAAGGTCTGATAAATATTTTTTGAAACAGGAAAACTCGTAAATAGGTGCCGTTTTCTGAAAAAAATATCAATTGCCGCCCCCACTCTTGAAGCGAATGTTTATTGTATGGTAGCGAACACTCAGGCCAGTCGCCGATTCGCCGTTGCCTGCGTCGTCCGCGCCGCGCGGCAAGAATTTTCCAACTACGGAAAAATTGTGTCGCGAGTGCCTCGGACACAAGGCAAAATTGAGACTGTGTCCTTCACCTTATCTATCCTGACTCTGTGTTAACGTGATGGATTGTGTGTATGGCGTATAAGTGTGTACATTGTGATTTTCTTTGCGGTAGCGCCCCCGGTCCACCCTTCTGTTTCTGATACTTCCTTACCACGTAAGTATTGCTCGGTTATGAGAAAATGAAAGGAATGTACATACTTTACCTTGTAGTATGAACACTTTTTGGTGCACACTATCACATAGTTCTTATTAAAACTATATAGGTCAACGTTTACGTAAAGGTAAGTATGAATTTGTAGCTTAAAATATTTGTATATTGAAGGTTTTTGAGTACACCCGGAAAAAATTACACGTTAATAAAAGTTTCCTCACAAAAACAATGTAGGTTGTGTAATCGAGTTGTGCAAACTTATTATGCGAATTTTGAAACTGAAAGTATTGCGAAAGGCTTCGTTCTAAACACACGTATAGAGTCAAAGGCGCTAATAATAATTCGACCTATAGAATATTCGACTAGCATATGCTATTTATAGTACATGGCTTTGCGTGATTGGAAGTTGTTAATAATCGAAGATAAACTTAAACTTAAATGAGGTTAACATTTTTAAATAAACCTTTACCTAAAAAAGTCGTCGTCGTCGACGACCACTGCTGGTCGAAGGTCTCCTGCATGGATCGCCACAGAGAACGGTCTTGTGCCGCTTGTTTCCAGCGGCTCCCAGCTGCACGCTTGAGATCGTCCTTCCACCTAGTGGGGGGTCGCCCAACGCGGCGCTACCTCAAAAAGTATCCTTGCTTAAGTACCTCTAAAGACTAAAAGGGATATTTCGGGAACGATATGGTAACCGTGATTCGGAAATTATAAAGTTACCCCAAATTGTCCTTACGCTTCAAATTGTTTTTATTTTATTCCTAATTTCGAGTTTCGGCTCATTTTCTGAAATATTGCAGATACATTTAAAGTAGGCTTTTATAGATAACATATTCAGACCAGAAATATTTATTTATAAGAAGTGTTTTTTTAGCAGTTTAAGGATAGTTAAAAAAGCTGACACTCGAAAATCAAATGATCGCGTTGCAGAATCGACAATCGACAGCATCGTAAAAGTTTCTTAATCTATGACTGATGAAATCAAATTACAAGTAGGTACGATTGTTGCTCATTTATCTAGAATGCAACCCAATTTAAAAATTCATTTACGTTTCATCTCAACCAATCGTTGCTCATGACTACGCAAGAGTTTCTTTGTAAGGTTTTGGCCATAGTCCACCACGCTGCCATGCGGATTGACAGACTTCTCACACCTTTGAAAACATCACGGAAAACTCTTAGTTTTCATCGCGGTGTTTATTTTAACCCTTATTGCAATTGTTATTTAATTGGTTAATGCATATATTATATAATATTAAGTTCGACAAGTTGCTTGCCCGGACCATTCATCACTCGGACGGAATCCAGGACCATTTGACTAACAAAGCAACGGTTATTCGATTTATAAACATCAGTAAAAAGCGTTCGTAATCTGCGTGTAAAGTACTCGTATTTGTGATTTGGAGAATGTAGGCGTGTCGATTGAGTTAAGGTTAACATCGCTCTTGAAGTGTCTGTGTAACCTTAAGATAAATTGTTGGTAAAGAATTAAACATTATATACAGTTCTGTTTGTATAGATAAAGATTACGTTACTGTTAGATATACAAACAGATTTCTCAGTAAATCCATCTGGATTTGGATCAGAGATCATTTGTTTTGTACCAAAGGCAAAATATGCTATTATTTATCTCGGAAAATCAAAGAATTCTAATAGATTTTTTTATTTTTATAATAACATTTTTTGGATCTATTGGATTATTCTTTAAGAATTACATACTTAGTTAAACTAACGAAAAAAGTTTTCTTTTTTAATATTCTTTATGAATATATTTCATCTTTTGCTATATTTTTTATATTCTGTTACAAAGACTGAAGCTAGAAATCTGAATATAAGGATGGAAAGATATATGTATTACCTAAATGGTGGTTAATAAACTAAAATACATATAGGTACGTAGTTGATGCCGTAAAATAGTCTCCGATTAACTTTTTCTTTCATATTAATTTATATTATGATCCTTTAAATATGAGTCCGAAATTCAAAGTATAAATTGATATGAATAAAATGGTGATGAGGCCACTTTTAATAATCGTGATTTGCTCTACTCTTAATAGCGAAATAATGGTAATGAACATCAAAATAGTGGCAAGTATTGACAATTGGAAAATCATCTTCCCATAATTTATTTTATTAATAATTAGGTCCTTTATACATAATCGCAAAATTTATCGATCACGATTGCGAATATTATAGAAGATATTACATAAATGAGGTGTGGCATTTAAGACCGTAAATCTATTGATTGACGACCTCTCTGGTGCGGTGTTGAGCACTGTTGTCTTAACAATAATTACCACCCTACCGGCAAAGACGTACTGTCAAGTGATTTAACGCTCCGGTACGATGCCGTGTAGAAACCGACTAGGGGTATGGGTCTAATATATCTAACTGTCATACCTCTAACAGGTTAGCCCGCTACCATCTAAGTAAGACCTTAAGGCGTAATATTCTTCTTATCTTTATCTTATCTTACTTCTTATTAATATTATAAATGTGAAAGTTTGGAAGGATGTATGGATGTGCGGATGTATGGATGTATGGATGTTTGTTACTCAATCACGCCCCAACGGCTGAACGGATCTGGCTGAAATTTGGCACAGAGATAGATTATTGTTCGGAAAATTAAAGCGGGTACCAAAAAACCTCAAATCACGCAGACGAAGTCCCGGGCATTCGCTAGTATAAAATAATAATACCGTTCAAAAAATATTTATTGGTATAATAATACATAGTTTAAGCATTGATATATAACGGATATTAGAATACCATTGAATATTTAAATATAATATTTTGCTTTTTAATTTTAAGTGAAATTAAAGTTAATTTATGTTGTAATGTAATTTCATTTTGGGCTACTTGTAACAAATAAAATTAATTCAGGCAATTCATTTTTTTTTAATATTTTATTTAAATAAAATTAATATCATCAGTCTATTCAAAAGTTAATTAAGAAAAATGTTTATTTTACATTTTATTTACATTATGTATATGTCATTATATTATATTATTGTTAATACATATTATGCATTCTGATAAGCGAAATTATATGATACTAGCTTTATTGCCTAGAATAATGACACTCACAAATAATGAGGCATTCTATTGGTACCAGAATTTTCAAAATCGGTTCAGTAGATCCAGAGATTACCTCCTACAACGTCATAAACTCACAATTCACAAACTTTACCTCTTTATAATATTAGTATAGATTAAAGTATCTATACACATGTTTAACATGCCAAAAACAGTTTCAACATAATATTTGTACAATATTTAATATCTATGTATAGATGAATTGATGTCGATTTTACAATCGATTCTCAACCGGTCACTCCATAAAACCAGTACCCGCCACCTTTGAACTATAAAGGTCCCAATAAAGTATATGTATAGGATGCGTTTATTTGATTTAAGACAAAATTACGGACATGTCAAAATCTTCATGTATATAATTACCTACCACTTAGTTAAAAACAATAATTTACAGACGTGTGATATATAATTATACTATTTCCTTATCAATAGCGTAGCGGAAAAAACGCTAAAAATATGTGATTTTTAAATATATGTAAGAAAGGATATAAGATTTTTAAATATATGCTCATAAAAAGTTACCTATTTTTTGGGTAATATCACAAAATACTGATGTAATGGAAATGAAATGTAATGGAAACCCTCATGTGAAAATAAAAAATACCAGTTACGTATTCAGGTTGTTTACTGTAATATATTTAAGGAATAGGTACGCACTTTAAAGTGATGGATATAATACCTGTTAAGTTTTTGATTTTTTAATTACCATTATTTAAATTATTTTATCATAACCGCAATATTAATTATAAATTATTTATAATATTACACTGGCTATTCTCAAACTATAAAATAGCTACAAAAATACCTGTCTGATAAATTAATTAGGCGACAGGTTAAAAATATAATTATACCCCATTAAGGATGATGTAACTCGGCAGCCAAACAATCTAGAATCCGCCTGACGCCCGTCTTTGTAGCCAAATATTTGCACAATCTTGAGAATAACCTTCGAGTGAAAACCTTTCGCATGTGGCCTAAGGGCTGTTTTACACTACGAAAACTGTGACACTACTGTGTAGTCTGAGTTTAGTTACATTTTTTGGATACCTTTTACCGTTAATTTTTTTACGAGTATTATCGGAAAATTGAGAATAACCTTCGAGTGAAAACCTTTCACATGTGGCCTAAGGGCTGCTTTACACTACGTAAAACTGTGACACTACTGTGTAGTCTGAGTTTAGTTATATTTTTTTGAATACCTTTTACCGTTAATTTTTTTATAAAAATTTTCCGATAATACTCGTATATCATACCAATATTATAAATGCGAAAGTGTGTTTATTTGTTCTCCAATCACACCGCAACAGAGCAACGGATCGACGTGATTTTTAGCATAGATATAGTTGAGGACCTGGTCAGTGACATAGAATACTTTTATCCCGGAAAATTAAAAGTATTCCCGTGAGAATTAAAAAAAAATATTCCACGCAGACGAAGTCGCGGGCAACAGTTTTTTTCACATTCACATTTTCGCATTCACACTTCCGCATTTATAATATTACTATAGAGTTTATCGCTGTTTTAGAGAACTTGGATTCGCTATTAATTTCCCTTTATCAGTAGGAAGTAAGATTGTCTAAAAACCTACTAATTGCTTTATGCAAAATTTAAATAGCCAATTCCTACATATGTTACAATTTGTATAATTGAAGAACATAATTAGCAAATTAATTGTTTTGAAATTTAAATGCCTTCATAATTGACGTTAATAAAACGTGAACTAATAGTAACCTTTTCTGTGTGAGTACCAAAACAAAATTTGTAGTAAATCACTCTACTTAAGTTTATTGCTAATTTACAACTCATTTCAAATCGTGGTAGTATCGAGCTTGGTAACCTGATTATAAGAAAATAGTTCCTATTTCTTTATATAAGATTGATATAATACAAGTACTATTTATCTTTCGTCTTATAATATCTGTATAGAATGCAGATATTTAGATTAAAACGTCAGTAAAAAACATGAAAATGTTAAAGTTATTTGGTTATAGATTTTATGGAAGAAATAGATAAATACAAAAAGATTTAGGAACAAAATCTAACAAAAAATACCTTTGTTCTTCGTATGTTGATGTTACAATTTATTATTTTAATGTTATAAATGGAGTCCTGCACGTCGAATTAATCATCTTGTACCGTTTCTAATTAATTAATTAATTTAGTTATACATAAAATCACAGTAAGAAATAAATATTGCAGCTTCATATGAAAGGCGTATATGTCATAACATATTAATATTGTATAATAGCATATTGACTTATCTTGATCACTACAAGAATATGATTAAACTTTTACTTGAAATGTCATATTGTAAAATAATGACACAAAATGTGGACATCATTGTAAAGTAATAAATTCGTAAGTGGTATTAGTGGTTTCGTAAACTAATATAAGATGAGCATTAAATGTATAGTAAAGGTGAGTGTACACTTGAAAATATCAGATTTAATGGCATTACAGTACGTACCTACTGTATTGGCCTATTCGCCCACACAGTGTCTACAAAACTGATTTCCTTAGAAAAGGTAGTACATAACTACTTTAAAATGGTTTTTTAATTTAATGTGTAGTGATTTTATTCAAAGAAAAAAGAAGATCACATACTCGTAACTTATAATATACTGTTCGATGATGGTTAATAGTGTTGATATAGAGACTCACTAAAACTGTCTTCGACATATTAACCTTTGCTAATTAGTGTGTTAATCAAAATATATGATGGCATACTAGTTTTAAAACTAATGAAGTTTTCGAGCTTGCCTACGATACAGGTTTTATGACATAAGCAGACTTATTAACATGCTAAATCATAATATGACGTTTTTAGACAGGCCACACAATCGGTTTTGAATAACCTTTGACATATACTTAAATGTGCCTATATCTCATAACTTCTTTATCGCGAAGTTTTGACATCTTATTATTAGCGTCAGCTATGTCTGCTGGGTACCTACCTAAAGTTCGCGCGCGAACTGTAAGCTACGTTGATTAGTCATTTTGCCCTCTGTCGCTCCAGAGTAAAATAGTATAAAGAAAAAATATAGTTATAGTGCAATCGAGTACCTTTCAGTGCAAATTCGTACCATTCTTGTATATATATATACAAGAATTGTACGAATTTATGTAAATATATATATATATATAATCTGAATCTCTGAAACGGCTCAAACGATTTTCATGAAATTTAGTATGCAGGGGGTTTCGTTCGGAGGCGATAAATCGATCTAGCTAGGATTCATTTCTATCCGTTTCTTCAGGCAATGAAAATAATATCATTAGAAGGTAAATTTCGCCTCCATTTACAAGGTTGGGACCGCCAAGCTATTAGGTCAGGTGGGAAAGCGGGCGGTCCCATTACCAGAAGACCCCGGTTCGAGTAGTCTCCGAACCGATTATTTTTTTTCCTTTTTTTAAATATAATATAATATTTTATTTAAAAAAATAGAATATAATTTCCAAAAAACACGATTCACCAAAAAAAAAATACCGAGCAAAGCTCGGTCATCCAGGTATTACGTACTTAATACTAAACGTCTAAAATGGTTCAGTACATTTTTATAGCTAAACCGTAGTTTAGAATAGACAAAGACTTGCTATTTTACTATAGACTGAATGGACTGGGGACCTAGAATTTTGATTTGAGCAAAGTAGGGGGTTTTAACTGGCTCATTATAATCGATCCAGGACATTCGTATCAACACAATAAGCGATTGATCACTTCTCATACGCCTGCTATCGCTATTTAGATTTAGCTTTATCGACCGTTATCAGTAGTCGTGATCAATCAGTAATCACGCAGTGTTCGAAGGTGATTCATAATTATATATTTAATTGATCAGATCAGATTTAAGCCGATTGTTTTGATCTCAAAATTCTAATTGTAATTATTGGATACACTATTGTTTTCTGGCTTGTAACTTTGCAAGAGATAAATACTACATAATGTACCTACGTTATAATTTTAAATAGTTATGTGTATGGGCCAATGATATTGGATAAGTAAATATTATTATACTAGCTGATGCCCGCGACTTCGTCCGCGTGGTTTCAGTTTTTATTATTCCCGCGGGAACTGCTTAACTTTCCGGGATAAAAAGTCACTAGCCTATGCCACTCTGCAAGTCCAAGATTTTTGGCATATCCATGCCAGAATCCGTTGCTCCAATGCGGCGTGATTGAAAGACAAACCAATAAACCAACAAACAAACACACTTTCGCATTTATAATATTATTATGATAGTATGATTTACTGGGCTATACAATCAAACCTGCTAGAATATTATGCAGAGGGAGACTTTTTGGTATAGAAAATGGTTTTTTTTTCATAAAAATTTACAATTTCGAAAATTGTCATAGATAATATTATTTTTCTAGGTTCAAAGGTAAAGTAGCTACCTACTCCTTTATAATAATATATTAATACGTGAGTTTGTTACAAAGCGAAGATGTTTAATATGAATATGTTTATAATCGCTTTATATATATAGTACTAGCAGACTTGCACGCGACTTCGTCCTCGTGAAATAAGTTTTTTGAATCCCAAGGGAATTCCCTAATTTTTCGGGATAATATATAGCCTATGACACTCACGAACAATGTGCGTTTCTATTGGTACCAGAATTTTCAAAATCGGTTCAGTAGATCCAGAGATTACCCCCTACAACGTCACAAACTCACAAACTTACAAGCTTTACCTCGTTATAATATTAGTAAGATGTAATAAATTGATATAAATGTAGATATATAAGTATAAATATACGTCTGTTTGTTAGAGTAGTGTGAGGCTGTTAATTAGAATTCAATATTGATTCTCAAACTGGTTTCTGTTACACAAGTATAGCTGTGTTTGTTATGAAAATACAAATTGAAGGTATATAGGCGTGTGCTTACAATATAATTTATTTGATGTCAAATGGATAAAATTGTTCACGAAACACACTATGTTTTTTCTAACGTAAGCAATAAAAAGGATTAGAAATAAGAAAGGAATAAGCAATAAAGAGCGTTAGAAGACTAAGACAAGAACATTGTAAACTAAAATAAAGGAACTTAAAAAAGAGACAACACACTACGTCCAAAAAGCTTTAAATTAGTAAAAATAATAAAATATGCATAAAGTAGGTAAGTAACAATAGAATATTTACAAAACCCATCATAAATAGCACACTGAGATTGCAAATTCAATTGCCAATTGCAAATATCGAAGAATCTATGAGCCGCGCATATTACATAAAATATCCATAGAGCAGTGTACGCGCAGACCTTACATAATATAACCTTTAAGTTCCCGACCTGTACCGTTTTGCAATCGGTAGCATCTTACAAGCTGTAATAGTCTAATAGATGTTGCATATTTTGCTTTCGCTTCACCGCACCGTCTCAAACGTGACCTCTCACTTCCAGATGTGTTTGTTTACTCTGTGTCTTATTACTTTAAAAGCGATTACGACACTTGACTTTCAGTTTCAGCACAAACATTTATTGTTGTGATGCAATTGATTGGCATTATAGCTGTAATAAAATACCGTAATAAGATTGTGATGCAAAAGTAGGTAAGTAGGTATATGACAGAATGAAGAAAAACGTTTATACATTATGCATCATTATCAAACATTGGTTGTAGATTGTCTAATATCAATATTTTCTTTAAACTCATATGCCACTGACTTTTTCTAGCTTACTGGGATACTCTTACCATAAATTAGTCCCCAACTATACATACTAGACATCCAGGACTTTATTTCTCAAGTTTATTTGATTAGTTCAAATAAACATTGTTCGAAAATGACAGTTTACATCAGTAAAAAGCAGAACAGCAATGGACCCTCTTTGGACTCGTCTCTTTCAAGTAAAGTTTGCTTAGGGAACTCATATTAAAACATTGAATCAATACTTTCTTCGATGACCGTTAGGTGTCAATATTTTAAAAACACAGAGCCCAAAATTTGTGCAAACAATACAGGTTCATCGACCCACGGGAAGTGAATTTAGGACCGTATCAAGTACACATTAGTCAAGTATCTGAAAGGCAAGATCAATGTACTATATTATTACGATGTCAATTCTATGACTAACTATGTTCTATGTAACTTTTTATGTTTTGTTTTTATTTAATTTGTTCAATAAGTCACTGTTATTCAGTGGTGTCATTATAATAAATTAATACGGAAAATTTACTCTTTGTGTCACCGTAGTACAATTTTGTTTGTGATCATCAGTTTTTTATTAGACTTCGTTCAGTTGCTCTTTTTTGAAGTTAATAAAACTTTAGGAAAACGTTTTTGGTATCATATATGGAAATAACTATCCTTCTATTTCCTTTCTTTCTTAATTCGGAGATTTTAAATCTTATCCTAATCTTTTTCTTTTAATTTTTTTGTACTGTTGAATTAAGGCTTTTGTTATTTAACCTCTGTTTCAGCACTCTAGTCAACTCGAAAGTGCATTGACGTTTCGAGTAGGTATCTTGGAGAATTTGGGTCCATCTTTATCTAACGGCATTCATTGGATTTGTATTGATTTTGGCACCTTTTGTTTACTGTTTTTTAATGGTATTTATTAGCATCTTTGGCACAGGTTTAATGCTTAGGTACTGCACAAACAAGATATTCCATGTTCAATTTAAAAAGCTTTTTCAATTTATCTACTACAACTTTTAGGCATCGTACGACTTCGGCCGTAGCTGGTTGAGGAAAAATACATTTTGTAACCTTTTGTAAACATTATGAAAAATAATGAATTTGTATTTTGTGTTTAATTTTGACTAATGAAATCACCTTTTTACTCAGAAAACTATTCTATTATAATTAATTCAACAAACCAGTATGTAACTTGAAACTTACCTAATGCTATTGGCGAAAGAAAATAGCGCTCTTAAACTGGTTCACCCCCATAATTTGAAATTTATTGTCATGTTTGTGCTTAGGTTGTGCAAATTAATTAATAATTATTGTTCATCATTTCAATACATCGCCGGCCCACTATCGAGCACGAGCACAAGTCACATCTTAGAATGAGAAGGGTGTTGGCCACATTCCCCAAGTCAAGATGGGCAGACTTCAGACACCTTTGAGTACATCATAAAGTGCTTTTGGGCATTAGGTTTCCTCACAATATATTTCTCCACCGTTTCTTAAACATGCTTGAAACACATATAATTCACAAGAGCGTGCCCGGGGATCCAATCTCCGATCTCTCGAATAGGAGACCGATTTCAAAACCACTATGTTATCACAGCTTCATCTATACTATCTATGCTTATATTATCGAATTTAGATGAAATTTGTCACAGAGATGGATTATAGTCTGGATCTAGTAGATATTTCTCTCCCTTACTTTATTTCCTTTTGCGGGCTACTTTTAGCTCCAGCATCAGACGCTGGCTTAGCTCTATATAATTGAATTCTTGGAACTCGATATTGCTAATTAATAAATCTCCCTATAAACGTGTTCGGGGCTTTGTGCCTGGTAACATGTGTGGCATTTCCGGATCGCGTGTCTTTACCTGTTGTAACATGATCCTATATCAATTATTTATTAATTCCCACCAATTAATTTTTGAAATTTTAAATTGTCGTTGAGCACACGGTCATGATTCTGTTTTATTTGATTTGTTGATTCAAAAAATGTGCCTTCAAATTATAACCTTCGCAAGGATAATGAGAAGGTAATTTAATACCCCACCAAAAAGCACCAAAAGCTTATTTTGCATCAAAACTCGTAACACCATCATGTTTGCATACAATAACATTTCATAACGCTAAAAGTGTTACATTTTTTATTTTATTTAATAAATTTCCCAGAAATTATCACGGGATTGTATAATATGACCGTAATACTCAAATTTTATTATCATAACAGATTTTTCATCTTTATATTCATAAAGTAGAGCTGAATTTAGTTTGACAGGAAAATATTATGATAAGCAATATTTGGCAACGGATTTTAGATTTAATGCTTTAAGTATAAGGGTCATTTTAAATCAATAACAGTGTTCGTGACAGAAAAGTAGAGCACGGTTCAGAGCTGAAAAGCAGAGTACAGGTTAAATTGTGTAATATTGGAGTTCTTTTTGCTAAATTAAAACTATGCTGAGAAAACCGGAACGAAGGCATTCGTACCGGTATTTCAGAATGCAAAAATTTTAAAAAATTAATTGATTTGTTATATTTTTTAAAACAAACATTTTTCGCTGCTCGGAAGTGGTGATTGAACTTTTTGGGAAAACTAATTTTTTAATTTGCTGGTTGAGTTTTTTATTTCTTGACTGCTATTTCAGCTGGTTATAAGTGTAGCAATCTTAGACGGATGAGGAATAACTGGGAAAGGATAAGTATTGTTTTATTAAACCCGTACAGAATAAGGATATTAAATGTCTTTGCACAGACCCTTCGGTTTCTAGTTTTATGTTATTATCTTTGTCGGTACAGTGGTAAAAAGTCACATTCAAAGATCAGAGGTCCAATTGTCTAAGCAAATCGTTATCATTTGACGGCTTAAAACGAATTGCTCGAACTATTTTAGGAGTTCATACATGCTTTTTGACGTCTAGGCATCTATGAACTCCTGAAACAGGAGACAGGTCTAATAATACGTTTGGCAAACGATTACGATTACGATTTCCTTACACAATCGGGAGGCAGATTGGAGCAGCTTAGGAATCGCATATTCCTCAAATAAAAAAAAAACTAAAGCAAAAAAAAAAATTTGAGGTAGGCTTATAATAATAATATAATATCATACTAATATTATTAATGCGAAAGTGTGTTTGTTTTTTTGTTGGTTTGTTGGTTTGTCCTTCAATCACGCCGTAACGGAGCAGATCGACGTGATTTTTGGCATTTGGCACCTGGAGAGTGACATAGGCTACTTTTTACCCCGGAAAATTAAGGAGTTCCCGCGGGAATCAAAAAACTTAAATCACGCAGACGAAGTAGTAATGAATAAAAAATAATAACATTCCTCAAATAACCTCTAATGGAAATGGATATTATAAAACCACAACTCGCACCAATACACCAGGTAAATTGTAAAACATTCTTTCCTCAGACTAGACTTATATGTGACTAGAGTTTTGTGGATAGGAAACTATGAAATCCGATTATACCATAAAATGTAAATGAAAACACTTTAAAAAAGCAAATGTTGCCAAACCGAAACCCATAATTTTACTGAACCCGGAACCTCCAGTTTGTAAAAAAAACTGATTCCAAATTCAAACACGAAACTAATAAATAAAAGCTAACTAAACTACTGTCTAGACTTTGAATGTTGACTTAATGACTTAAAAAAGCAACTGTACTTACCCGATCGTATTTTGTTTGACAACAAACTTTTGCTGTTAGACAAAGTACGTGTCAGCACAGGCCTTTAAACCCGTTTACTAAGCTAAGGGCGTGGCCTCACTGGTCGTGTAGCTTGCAGATGACAATAATCTGCAGTTTTGGAGGCTTTTCCATGTGGAGTGTTGTCTAGTGAATCAGCCGCTTGGCTTAATATCTATTATTATTGGACTCTTTTTATTATTAACCAATTATTTTAAAACTATGCTACTGTTACTGTTCCTTTGTTGCTGATTAGGGAAAACAGATATTATTATTCAGTTCCACTGCTAGAGAACAAGGGTTCTTACTTCTCAGTTTTACATTCACTGTAAACAAGGACGTGTATTTTTTAGATTGCTTTTTTTTTTGATTTTGCAGTTTTCACAGCGCTCTTCGCAAGCAAACGTAGATACTCTTTGTGTCCAGTTGCTTCCACCTGACACTCAGAAATTGCCAATCACAACGTTTTCGGTGTAAGCACCTAGATACTAAAAGTTGTCAGTTGAAGATATAAGAAACATTAATCCATGCAATTTGTGCAAATTGTAATGTATTAAATAGCAACTACCGGGGACTGTATCCGATTGCCGACACCGGACACAGTAACCACGGTTTAAATCTGTGTCGGTGTGCCGTGTCAGTAACAAAAAGTGTCTACGTTTGTAGCAACTAACCAGTAGCAAACTACGCTCCTGGTTAGACCACGACCTAATACCACATGCCTAATACGAAAAATATTGGATAGAAGCAGGCGTTACTTTGCCATAACACACACACAATCGTGCATTGTCGAGTTAACATCTCCTGAAGATGCTCCGGTATCAGAGTGAAACGTACGTTGAGAGTAATTTTGGGGGATTTCTGTGGTGTGGTGAATATCGCGGACTATGGTTGCGGGATACACGTTGTGCCACATAAGTCTAGCTATTGTCGCGGATTATAGTGAATTAAACTTCTAGTTCCTTCATTAATACGTTAAACCCAATACTGTTCGCGATTGTGTCGGAAGTGTTACGTCATAGCCAACTTTCGATCCAGTTCGCAATAAGCGGCGCGCGCGCACCATGATCGTTAGATTGGTATTGCAATATAAGGATCGTAATAATTGAATAATTTATTACTTACCTAGATTAGGTATCCGGTCATCTATCTATCTACATAATATATTAATTAAAAAAGGATGTTCTTTATTCAGTGACATCAAAAAAGAACGCGTTGATTTTTCCGTTTGGTGTGAACTGACTCTTTCTAAAGAGCAACTCAAATCGCTGGTTATAGGATGTTGAGATGTTCAAAATCTCAACATGACGTGATATATGTACTTGTATTAATGCACTCTAGTTCGTACCTTTTATAGGATATTCTATAGGACCTTTTTCGCATTTTTTTGATAAATTGTATCGTTAAATATAAATGATTAAAATTTTAATTAATTTGAATTAATTATAATTTATTTTATACTAAATAACAAACAACGTCTGAATAAAAAGGTTTTATAGGACCAGCTGTGAGAACAAGTCATAAAATTACGAGTTTGTTTTGAACAAAGTTATTTTTATATTTTTCTTTTTTGGTACGAACGTTCTTTCACATAACCAAAATAAATTAGTTACATTCTAATTAAGAAAACAGAAAGATTATTAGAAGGTTATAAATAATTCAAATGTGTTTTAAATACTATTTAACACATTTGATTGATCGCTATTCGGGGGGCTTATGGGTTTAAAACGAAGACGTTTCGGATATAAGTCCGCTCCTTGAACTTTGTCTATTGAAACTCTAAATAATAAAAAAGTTTTACCAACAAAACCATAGATTAGGTATGTATTAATAGAATAGAATTTCATATAGGTAGGTACATAGATCACAATTTGTCTAATTTATTTGGGACATTTTGTTCGAAATACCATCTCGAATTTAAGTGTCGATAACTTATACTTTTCTTATTAATTCTATAAAAAAAGTTTGCATAAATTATAATACATTATATTATTAGCGCGATGAGTAGCGCGAAAATATATAAAAAATATTATATTTTAATATAGATATTGGCTAAGTGAGAATCATATCTGCTTTAATTTTTAATTATTATATTGCATTCTATTATAATGCATTTGGACCTCAGGACCCTTCACGCGTAGGTGTCTTTGTTTAGACAGGTAAAGCCTGAGCAAAGTCAACGTACGCTCTATAAATCTCAGAATTAAACTGTATCATCATTTACCATCAGGTGAGATCGTATGGTCAAGGGCTAACTTGTAATGGAATAAAAAAATGAACGCATGTACTGAAAATGCATTATTGTTCTGATTTCAACACAGAAAAATTATTTGTGAGTTGAATGAATGAATGCAATATTATTTCTTGTACACCAAAACAGAGACAAACAATAAAACTAAAAATAAAGATTTTCGAGATTTTCGTCATGCCTGTAGTGCGTGACTAGCAGCGCTATAACATTGAATTTTTTTAGCATCAGCATCATGCTTTTTTACGGAACCCTAAAAACCAATAAAAGAAGATTTTTCGGCTTTATACGAACACGAACAAGATGAAGCGATTGAATTCTCCACGATTAGCATAAAACTCAGGTTTTAGTGTAATCTCTGATATATTTTACAAGCGCCAATGTCATGTCCGTTTTCATTGGTCACGAAATATCCATTTTCTTATTTCATTGCATTTGAATTTTTTTGTTGTTGTTGTTGTTGCCATTTTAGTTTGTAAAAAACCTGAAGTAATTCTAAATGTTATTATAGTATTGTGATTATTTTTTCAAAAAAAGTTTGTATAAATTAATTTACCTAAGAAATCGACCCTGCTGTTGTTTGTTTTTTAAAGTATTTAATTTGTTAGGCATTATAATGCAGATCGTTAACAAGTATGTAGTTGACTATTTTAATAGTTCTTTAATAATATTATAATCATTAGGATTAATTATTACATTATTTTTAAAGTAACATTGCATTCCAACTTTGATGATGATAACGAAGCATCGTGATTTTTACGATTTAGAAATAGTACGAGTACCATTGCGAAGTTATAACGAGTTCTCCTAAAAACGTAACTTATGCAATCAGAATTATACTACAAATTGTTGATACCACCGTAATAATATAGTTTGTTTTTCCAGTCACGTCTGGTATGACGGGCTGATCTCCACTTTTTGCTATAGAAAACCACGAAAACCAATTTTTACTGGCAATAAATAATTGTCAATTTAAGGGTCTTCCTACATTTATTTATGCCGTTCCATTTGATGACTTCGCGAATCAGTGCAGAAAATTGTAAGGCCGTGGGCACATTGTCAGAAAAGACTTCGGCTATTATCAGGTTAATTTTAAAAATAGTTATTTTTGGCTGAATATACCAACAGACTAGGTAATGTAAAATGCGGAGATCTGGGCTGGAAAAGTCGTACGTGACCTAAAAGCGTCTGCCTTTCTCGCTCTAGTTTACATGGAGTGAGACTCTGAGTACGTGTCGCAGTTTTGAATCCCACTCGGGACATTCGCTTGTATTTTTTTATAGAACAGCAAAAGTAACTGAGTTCTTACGAAGTGTCCAACAACACCACACGGTTTGTTTTAGTATTCAGAGCTCAGACGTCTCATGATTGGAATGGTGAAAAAGAAAAAAAGATAAGAGACACTGTTATGCCACCATAATAATAATAATTAAGATATTCATTTTTTTATCCACTACAAGTTAGCCCTTGACTGCGATCTCACCTGATGGTAAGTGATCATGCAGTCTAAGATGGCAGCGGGCTAATTAAACCTTATTCGGTTTCTATATGGCATCGTCCCTGAACGCTAAATCGCTTGGCGGCACGTCTTTGCCGGTAGGGTGGAAACTAGCCACGGCCGAAGCCTCCCACCAGGCCAGACCAGGGAAAATTCAGAAATTATAAATTCCCAAATTGACCCTGCCGGGAATCGAACCCGGGACCTCCCGCACGTTAGGACAACAGCGCTCAACATTGCGCCACGGAGGTCGTCAAAAAAATATCATGAGGAGGATGTCATGATAAAATTACTCTTAATCTCAACTCAACAAAACTCAGCGGCTTAAATATAATTAGTTTAAGAAAGTTGTGCTTATACTAAGCTTAGATAACTCGTAAAAGCCACTATTTCTTATTAAAGAAGAAATAAATATTATTATTTGCCATTTAACATCCGCAACGTTGGGTTTGTAACCTATCTAACATACCCGAGTCAACTCCGGAATCTAGTCGGATAATCTAAATGATAGACTAAATAAAGAAACTAGATGTGCAAGGGACAGTATCATATTGTTAATTAATAACTAGCTAATGCCCGCGACATCGACCGCGTGAATTAAACTTTTTAATTTTCCGGGATAAAAAGTAGCATATGTGTATAGATTATAGTTCCTTATGTGACTAATCTATGTGCCAAATTTTATCCAGATCCGTTAAGCCTTTCTGGCGTGATTGAGCAACAAACATCCATCCATCCAAACTTTCGCATTTATAATATTAGTCTATAATATATATAGCTCAATTAACACTCACTCACTGACTCACTCATTGACATAATTGTTCTCCTAGAAAGAGACAGAAAACGATACAATGGTGTAAGGGAGATGTGTTCTGGTGGGGGTATAGATAGTATAGAATATAGATGTTATTTTGAAATAAATGTATCTTATCTGTTAGTCGAAATTTGCATATTCGTATTTTTTATTCGTTTTTTTTTTCTGTTCGTCTATCATGTTAAAAAATTGATTAGCCTTAAAACGCTGGAATAAAGAAGTAAGTATAATTGGGTATTTGACTACTATCCAAATAAATTATTTTTTTGTGATTATTAATTAGGGGATCTCCCAAAAGTCGTAATATCCATTTACCCTGATAGTTTTATGTTGAATAACCATTTTAAACAATGGATTACAGAAAAAAGTGCTTTGAACTTTTTAATTTCATGTAAATCCAATACTTAGGACGCGTTTTGACGTTTTAAAAATAGTCACTGATTTAACTATTTGTCGAATACTTACCTAATTATCTTAGTTTATAGTGATATAGATACTTATCAACTACCAACGATTAAAATTTCGTTTGTCCGCAATTTTTAGCCATGTAATTTCGTTCGGCTGCATTTAGTCTATATTATACTTACCTATTCTGTGCTTCTACTAACTAGGTACGTTTTACCGAGCATCTTCTTCTTCTTCTTGTATCCTGGGATTATTTTCCACACTTGGACGCATGCGTTCGCTGTGCGTGAAACCGCTGGTACGACTCCCCGCTGGATCACTCCAGCCAGCCGAGCTCACTCCAGAATCCATGCAGGCCACCCAGGTCGGCGAGGACTTCCGGTAGTGTTGCTGGGCAGCCAATGTATACTTCTCGTTGGGTGGAAACACCGTTGCATTCGAGCAACACGTGTTTCGGTGTCTCGTCGCTCTCCATGCAGGCTCTGCATAGAGGGCTGTCGGTGATACCTAGAATAGGTGTTTGTTTAGAGGGCAGTGTCCCGTTATCATACCTACAACTATCCTGAGTTTGGCTCATTTTACCGAGCATGTTACAAATTATAATTGTAATCGAACATTTTTTTCAATATCCACCAAAATCATTTTTTATCGCGTAGGTAGTATAACAACGTCGTTATTATTAACACCGTCAAACATGCGGGCGTAAACTGTACACTTGGATAATACCTTTTGTAGTATACTCGTTGTATAATTAAAAACTGTGTGTGTGTGTTTTACACTTTGAGAAGTGTTTAACTGACAGGCGCAAGGTGGTCAAACCTAACCCAAATTTGGTAAGACCATTACTTGCTACCTAATTTGGATCAATCGGAAATTGACTCCGGAACCCTTTACTTGCAAGGCGACTATAGAAACTGTTGCTTTTTTTCTTGCCACACAAGTTTTGTCTCAGAATCCATGTCTTTTTTTTATAAGTTTAAGTTACAAAAAAAACATACGTAATATTGTATGTCTGCTCCTATCCCTTTTCAACCGTTCAACGAATTTTGATCAAAGTTATTAAAGAGATGAAAAGAAATGATAATGAATACCGGAAAATCAAAGAATTAAATCCTCTGACATCGACACGTGACATCACAATAATATAAAAACACCACATCTAAGTTATATTAAGATCAAACTCTTGAAAAAATTAAAGAGTTCCGTAGTAATGTTCATTGACAGTAATTTTTTCGTAAAAGACTTATTTTTTCCAAAAAATGTCTACGAATGATTTTTAAGTACCAATTCAACGGTACGATTAAGGATGATAATTGCTTAAATTGTTCTTCAGCTCTCGTTGTTCTTTTTTAGGAGGTACTGAAGTAGAATATGAAAATTTTATTGTTTCCAAATTTTAATTACACAGCTGTGATACAACGACAATACAAAGAAGGAATATACGAAAATATAAGAGTTCCTTTTTTACTACAGATCTCTTAAAACTGGTCAATCCAAATAACGCACTCCGGGCTATATTGACACCTGATATGAACTCTTATATTACAAGTTTTATAGCCTTTGCTCTGGTATCAAACTAAAGTTAAGAAACATGCAATGCGGTACAGTTACTCAACAGCGTAACACTTACAGCAGTTACGTTAAAATTTTTGTTGATCGGTTTTTTTGATAAATTCCTGGTATTGAAACACGTAATGTACGAGTACTTATTGCTTTCTTTGAAACTGGTTCTTGGTTCACACTTTGCTAAGCTAAAGCTTTTTGACATACCTAACCTTTTTTGTTTCGTTCTGTTTTCCGATGTTCATTGAGCTTTACCGTACGTCAACTATAATATATTAGTTGCTTTTTGGCAATTACATCAACCAATTAAAATTATAAGGTACGATTATCTATATTTTGAATAGAGTAATTATGCTTTCTGGGAAATCTACGCATACGCAGAGAATGGAGACCTCAATTTCAGTTTTGAAGTGGGGAACCCTAAAAGTCTTTAGGAATAGCAATTTGAAAGGCAATGCAAGCAACAAGTCATCGGTCATCCGTAATAGTTTGTTATATCATCATCATTCACTATATAGATAGTAAAGTCCAAAAGGTGAGGACTTTAAATGCATTACTTGCAACAGGATAAAGATCAAGCAATCTGATAAGATATGATGTTTTTGTAGGTATTTTTTCGTATGACTCCTAAAGATACCACGTAAAAATTTATTACAAAAAAATTACACACTGCTTCTATGATCTTTACATGATTAACTAGCTGATGCCCGCTACTTCGTCCGCGTGGATTGAGGTTTTTGGTTCCCGTGGGAACTTACCAAATTTCATCCAGATCCGCTTAGCAATTCTGGCGTGATTGAGTAACAAACATCCATCCATCCAAGTTTCACATTTATAATATGAGAATAGATGAAGGGATCTACATAAATATTACGTGTAAGCTATGTCAAATATTAGTGCTTAGGTAGTTTAAAGGTGTATTTAAAACATGTCTTTGATATTTGACGATTCAGCATCATCGCGGCCCTACATCGAAGAACACAGTAGCGATCTGTCATATCCATGCCCTTAACTGCCCCTATACCTTTCTAGTAAGCTTCAAGTTACGGGCCGAGAAATGCTCTTGCCTTAATACATATTAAGCTATAGACGAAATTAGACAACTTTTTGTGAGTCCAAAATACGATCCATTAAAAATATTTACGTAATATACTTTTTAAATAATCTATCACGTAAATCATTGAAGTGATTATGCATTTAATAGGCCTAATCAAAATCTATACATCGCTACTAGATTATGCGTTAATAAATATAGACTCGTTCGATTTGACAAACCAGTTTAGAGGTTCCTTTGATAAATAAACTATTTTGGCTCATTTAACCGATAATGTCATGGATCCTTTTTTGTCCGAAGCCGGAACTGTACAATATAATTTTGATTTAAGCCCCGATAAATGCAATAGCGCTGGTTGGACATGTCTTGTACCTGTTTTTACATGTACAAAGGAATAGGTTAATTATTGCCTTACCTTGGCATAAGGATATCCTTTAGTAGTTTCTACTAATTGATTGTAATCATGTCTACAGGCCGGGATATTATAATCACGGTGAATGTATCACTGATAACGTAATGTTCGTTTGTTTTGTACCCATTGTAATAGGATTTATTATAATCACGTTAGAGATCAATATAATGACCAGATAGTCATGTTTGACAGGGTTTTTTAGGGTTAGACCACGTATTTTTTAGAGTTTCTTGCCGGCTCTTCTCAGTAGAATAGCTTTCCGAATCGGTGGTAGAGTCTTAACGTTTCATAAGTGACACAAGTTGTCCTACATGAAATAAATAAATCATTTATCATTTATCATTTATCATTTATATATATGTCACCGTAAGATTGTAAAAATCGTTAGATTATAATATAACTCGCGAAATTTCAAACTGTCGAAAGATTACAATTTAACGCATTATTTTTCGGTAGATTGTAATCTGTTAGATATATTAACCCGATAAAACCTAAGGCCGGGCACTAGGTACCTTATTATTTATGTCGAACCCTAAACTAACCTACAAGGAACAGTCAAGAAAACGTAAATACAATGAATATTTCAAAAATTGAAACTCAGAACATTGAACGGTTCACAATCTTTCGACAGTTTACAATTTCGCGAGTTAGATTATAATCAAACGGTTATTACAATCTTACGGTGACATATATAAAGGTGGCTTCCTTTAAAGTATGTTTTTTTATTTTCTTTCTATTTTGTATCTAGTTTAGTATGCAATAAAGTGTATTTTCGTTTTTCATTTCATTTTCATTTCACCTGTTGACCCTTCTATAACCGGGATAAGTCTTAGATTTATTAAAAACCTGTTTATGTTAAGCATATTTGGTTTTCAGTGGCTAGCGGTCCACCATATTGTTTTTCTCTGTGACGTCACCCACCCAGAACTATATAAAACAAATCTTACAGGCTGAACAGCAAGCGTCGTCAAACCTTTTTTTAATACATTGTACAAACGTAGCCATACCAGACATTACATTACACTTCTTCTAGTGAAGTAGGGTAAAAACTGATTAAAAAAAGCAGTCTTGATAGTCAGCCTTTACAATTATGTTATGTTGTGATAGTGGTATCGCTGCAAAATGCCACTTCGATTAGACGTGTAAGCACTTAAGTATGGAAGTTACACATTTCCATAAGCATGAGTAACGTAACTATTACGAGCTTGGCGTTCCAATGACCGCAATTTTCGGTCATAAATAAATAATTTAATCAATGCAAATTGAGACCGGCATTTTGCGAGCGTGCATATTGTCATGAAGCTGGTTTAAAGAAAAAAAACGCGAGAACATTTTAATGAAAAGGAGTGCTCGTTTTTATTGACGCTACAATCGATTGAATTTCCTCTTTTGGTGGAATTAGTACATGTTTGGTCATTCACCCGCCTTATGTTATGCCTAAGGGCTAGCGATCAAGTGTACTCTTATTGATTGCTACAATGCAATCAATTGCAATCACCTCTGATTGGTTAGCAGTCTTCCGCTATTGGTCAAAATTCACTGTCACAGCAAGAATACCATAACCGATTACGATTATCGAGTCGTTTAGCTAGAGACATTAGTCGAGAAAGCAATTCTAAAGTGAAAAGCTGCCTTAAAAACCAGCAGTAATTGTTTTCAAAAGCAGAAAAAAAAACTAATATAAGCATTAATAAAAAATATAAACCAGTGATGTAAAACCTTGTGTGAAATACGAAACCAATGCTATCCTGTAAGATGCATGTTGGATTTGTTTATTTACTAAGTACTAAAAAGGGGATATATTATGTATGCAAACAAGCCTAGGTATTCGTACATTTAATATGTGGATGTGGAAGTATATAGGCACCGATATGCGTGTGAGTAACATACCTACATATATTACATACGTGCTTGGCGTTCTAATCGTTTAGCAATCGATGACCTTTATTTTGTCTATTAAAAAACCTAAAAGTGATCTGTTTTCTATGTTTTCATTTTTTTATTTCGGTCATCTAGCATGCAAAAGTTACATACATATTACATAATAACTAGCTGATGCCCGCGACTCCGTCCGCGTGGATTGAGGTGTTTTAGGGGTATGAAAAATAGATAGTAGCCGATTCTCAGACCTACTGAATATGCGTATAAAATTTCATAAAAATCGGTCAAGCCGTTTCAGTATGGTATCTAATATTGTGACATGAGAATTTTATATCTAAGAAGATATTTTAAGGTCAACTTGCACAAGACCGTGAAATGTGTTTGGGTTAAATTTTCTTTATTAATAACCTTTTCGTGTCAAACCTGGAATAAACTTACCAAATAGTTATCAATACAAAATGTAACTAAATCAGTTTAATTTCTGAAGATCCAACAGCAAAATGGCAGTCTATGGAATAAAAGCTAAGTATATTCTTAATGACTTTAGTATTATATTCTGTGCTGTATTGTAGTGCAATGTATTATGTACTGCAATCAATCAAATCAAATAAATATTATAAATGCGAAAGTTTGGATGGATGGATGTTTGTTACTCAATCATGCCCGAACGGCTGAAAGGATCTGGATGAAATTTGGCATAGAGATAGATTATAGTCTGGAACAACACATAGGCTACTTTTTATTCCGGAAAACTAAGGAGTTCCTGCGGGAACCAAAAAACCTCAAACCACGCGGACGTAGTTTCGGGCATCAGTTAGTGTAATATAAAGTACTGAACTGTCCTTTACCGTACTGTACTGTATTGAACTGATGATATTATTATGATATTTACTACCTTAAAAAAATTACACCCAACTCAAAACCTTCCATTTTCAAATCAAGAGGAATTTAAAGTGCTAAGAATTAAAATTTAGCGTCTAGAGATCATTATCCGATGTTAACGACAATTTAACATTGTGTATTATGTTATTGGTTTCGCTGACGGCAGCTACAGTGATAAGAAGCAGATAATGTTGCGATACGATCGCACCGAGAGGTTTCTCCGTAATCGGAGTACCGTGATTTATCTACTTTATATTTTTCACACTGATATACAATTTACTGGAATCCTAACCTAATAAATGCGAATGATTGTTTGTTACTTTTTCAGGAGATTTTGATGAAGATTAATAAACTGTGTGATGTGTCCCGTGAAGGGACATCTTTATATACCTACTTTTCTTCATCCCGGAAAATTATGGAGTTGTCGCGGGAATGAAAACCGCTTTGAACCTTTGAAATCGCGCAAAAACACAAAGAAAGAATTTGTAGTTTTTATTAACAAGTATGACTTGGGTACCTAGTAATTTTGTGTGTATAAAAATGACAGTTTTTTTAATAAGGTATTTTCTTACTCCAAACTTTTACGTAAATTTTAACATGCATACCTGTAGATTCAAAGACGCAGCCTCGGCAAGAAAATGTCTGTGTTATTACTGCTTTACTAATGTTATTATAATTTAGATTTTTCGTTGACCAAGTGACCAAGGAAATACATGTTTTAAATCTTTTAAAAATTCAATAAGAACCATGAAGTCTTAGTACCCAAAATTTCGTGTCAGCCAGGCTGTCCAGCGCGAAAATGCAGCCAGCATTCTTGCCACCATTTGTAAGCATTCATAATTAGACTAGACTAGCTAGCCATAAGTTTTATAGTAAAGTTTTCGATAAATTTTCCGAAACGGTGGTAGAGTCTTAATGTTTCATAAGTGATACAAGTTGTCATATATGAAATAAATAAATCATTTATCATTTATCATAAAAAATTACATGTCACTTCCGTTTACCAAATATCCGTGGGCATCTGATCCACTTCTCTTCCTGGACACTCACACATACACAGATCACGTGCGGCGAAAGAGACGCGCGTGTGTGCAACACCTTCACTTTCGATCGATACGATCGACGCGGTATTCAGTCGATTTGTCATTGTTTTTAACGAAGACCACCTCTATTCTGTACCGTGTAACTCCTACTAAGTCCCTATAGGTAACCTATATAGGAGAAACTAAAAACTCCGGTTTCGATTTTCGATGATGCCTTTTTGTTAATCCATACTATATTATAAATGCGAAAATGTGTCTGTCTGTGTGCTTATACGCTTTCAAGGCCCAACTGTTCAACCGGATTTGGCATAGGGACAGTTGGATCCCGCGGAAGGACAGAGGCTACTTTTATACCGGAAAAAATAAAGAGTTCCCGCGGGAATCAAAAAAACCTTAATTCACGCGGAAGAAGTTGCGGGCATCATCTAGTAATTAATAATTATTAAAGTTCTCATCAAAAAGTTCGAAACATCTAAAGTAAACCTTTACTTAGCTTGTTTTGAGTTTTGATGAGACGTATATATATCTATATGTTTTTAATTAATTTGATGACTCAGTTCGAAACCAATATTTTTATATGGAATATTATGGATTCATGCATGCATTCGTTACTTAGGAAAACCAATATTGTTTTATTTATTCCAGGAAAATTTTGAATTGTTTCTTGATTTCATAGAAATCCTAAAACTTAAAAGCAAAACGATGATAATTTTATTCTAAAAGCGAAGTAAATAGCTGGCGTATTTTAAAAACAGTATAAAAAGCTATTAGGATACCTACATACCAATTTTATCCCAGTAACATAGTTTTGTTTGATCATAATCTATTAAGTTACAACTTCCGCATTTGTATAAATTTTGTACGGTTGTGTAGATTCCATATCTATAAATGAATAAGCGAAATAACTATCTGTGTTTACTGTTTACTAAATGATCTTGAAATCTAAGGTTTTAATTTGTTCATTAAATTACAACCTTAACGGGTTAGCCCGCTACCATCTTAGACTGCATCATCACTTACCATCAGGTGAGATCGCAGTCAAGGGCTAACTTGTAGTGGACAAAAAAGAAAAAAAAGAAGATTATTAATAATCGTATTATTTTGCTTTTATTTCAATTAAGCCCTAACGCTATGGTAACAGTAAAATCAATAATATTATGTTACCCCATATTCTTATATTACAGCCATGTAATACTTACTTATTAAGTACTAAGTACAACGTCATTGATATATTTTGTAACATTACATTTTTATACTTCTATTCTAACTATCCATTATCATCAAATCGATCAATCAATGATTTTAATCATCATTAAATACACTATTAATCCCGCGAATTTGATCGAGCGGGTTCAAAAAACATTTTGAGTTTTTGACAAAGTATAAGAAATCTTACATATATAAAGCATTTTTGAGAATACCTAATAAAAAAGAACATTTGTTTAAAATAAATCTCGTTTCTTTACATGTTAAGCCAAGTTATTAAAAAAGCGGTTGAAGCCAAGTAAGAAAAACTGGTAACACATGTACAGGAAGGCATTCTATGGTGAAAAGTGTAAGTTTTCTCGACTCTAGCTGGCGATGGTGTGTTGCGTACTTTTACACGTACTTTAATAACTACTTACTGTTAACATACTGTAATGGTTAAACACACATACACAAATAACTACACGTTAAACAAAACATATATTATTATTATATTAGGGTTGTACACAAACTAAACTTGTCTTATATTTTTAAGCCGACTTAGTTTACACTTTACATCTGAGTTAACTTAGGGCGAAAACACACTGAGTGAAAAAATGTCCACATCGTTCACTTTTATATTAGCGCGCATACTAGGCGATAGGACAAAACCTTATTTCACTCCAATGATGATGTGTGTTTTCGCTTTTACTGAGAAATGTTATGATATGCGGTCACCGTCAACTCATGTATATTTACTACCCATGTAAGTTTTGCTTTCAAATTCATAAATAATTAAGTAAATATGAACGGTCAAAAAGTAGTAAGTAAGTATCTTTTTATACGACTGCCTGAAAAAAGGAGTATATTGTTTTTAGGGTTCATATATGTTTGTATGTATGTGAGATTGTATATTTCACCATAACTACTATACGCCTGAAAAAGTTGAAAGAAAAAATTCGAAAATAAGATTAATTATATAATCATCATCTTGAAAATGATAAGTAGATTCCAAAAATATATAACACTATAGTTCAATATCCAGTGATTCACAAAAAAATATAATTTAATAAAAATGTTAATAAGATTCTATTTAAAAACTATATTAATTTAGATTTTTAACTTTTAAGTTTTGTTTTGGGCAGGGCAGTCGTGTTTTTAATTTTTTTTAATTGCAACAGAATCTGAAACAGATTGCACACATTTTAGATAAAGATCATAATATATTTTTATACATAGCTTGTAAGTTACTTGGTTAGCTATGCCTAATTTTTATTATAACATTTTCATTCTAATAAAAAATATGTAACTTTGTAGGGCAAGAATAAAAACTTATACAATCACGCAAACTAGATTTTCCTTGCATAATATTATTGTTCATACCTACTCGTATTTAAGCAAGTACAATATGATTTATGATTAATTATGTGGTCGATTGAGCAAACTTCCCGCCATGACAGAGTGTTAATGGTGTTAGAGCATTAAATCATGTGCTTTAACATAAATTATGGTACAGATAACATTTACAAGTAGGTAAGTAGCATAACTTATTTCCTCTTACGTGTTATATTGCTCAAGACTCCTGCGAACTGCAAACTCATGTCAAAGGCAAACTTTTGTACTATAGTTATTAGAATCTTTGCAAGTTCTTTTATGTCAACGAAGTCGGATATCATCGGTTAACGTTTTATTTACTTAGGTACATAAAGATTTACCTTAATGCAAAAAAAAATGCAGAGACAAAAAGAAAAAAGATGGGTAGGTAGTTGCTTAATTGATACGAAACCTGAGAAAACTATAATTACGAATACGGTAGGTATACCTACGAAAAAGTGCTTTATGAAATAGACGGCATTTCGTCTATCAATGTTTACCATTTCATTAAGTTTAATCGAAAACTAAATAAAATAAGGAAACAGAAATAAATGTTGGCAGTCAAGTCTCCTCTCAGAATGAGAAAGATATTAGTGGCAGAACTCCCATACCTTTGAGATGTTTTTGTTTTTGCTAAGTCATAGTTCGTATTTAATAGAAATTGCTTAACGCACATTAGATACACCGAAAAATAATAATTATTTCAAAGTGAACTAATGACTTGCCTTTATGTGAAGTAGGCACAAATATATTGCTTATGGTTTCAGTTGGCGCAAGACGGTAATTTCCTCTGTGTCATAGTTTCCTATTGTCGAAACCCACACATGAGCATCTGGGTGAGGGACAGATATAATCGAATTGTAATCATCGTCTTGGTGTGGTAAACACAAATTATGTCTCACTCGAAATATGATAAAAAGTTGCGAAGATGCACTGCGTAATGTTAGTGGATTCTAGGAGTTAATTAGACTATTTGAGAGATATTTTATAATTAGATATTTCCTGTGGTGGTTGATGGTTTCCTTGCTAATAAGTATCCTATAACCAGTTCCTACTCTCCAGTTCCTCAACTATATTATTAAATCACATCGAATCGTTGCTCTGTTGCATTGTAGGTAGGTAATTGACAAACTAATAAACAAGCACACTTGTGTTTATTATAGGGTAAAGTATTGATCGTCAGAACCTGTAGAAAATATATTATGTAATGATGCAATATACCTTATAATAACTTATAAGCATAGTTCAGTAAAGCTACAGATTATTTGTAGAGCTATAACATAATTATTCACATGGCGATTGCTGCCATGTAACGTCGAGTGAAACTCTCCACTGAAACTGAATATCTGGCTAGAATATTGTCAGGTAATAAGTATATTGACAAATTTCTAATTCTATGGTCTTGTTCAGTGATTTAAGCATATTACACTGCACTTTTTACAGAGGCCTGTGGTAAGGGCGGGCGTGACCGCTAGTTAGTTAGTTACACAGCAATTAGGACCAATTTAGGGACCCTTACTCCCAAAATCTTATTACACTACACTGATTCAAATGGAAGGGTCCCTGTGAAAAGTGCAGTGTAATAGGCCTAAACACGCACAACGCTACATATTGCATTTCTTTCCTAATAGAAAACCTTTTCTTTAAGCTCGAAATAAAAATACGAATGAGCTTTCTGAAAGCACCTGCTATTATGTAGGCTATTAATTTGTAAATATTAACTTACCAATAACTTAGCCACAATAGAAAATCATTCAACCTTCTCACTTACTCGTAGCTATACCTATTGCATGTTAGTATTCTAAAACAATGCCTCAGTAAGCAATAGAGGGACATTGTGAGTATAATATTGTTCGTAACAATGGGTAACTGTTTCTAAAATAGTGGTTTCTACCTCAAACTACGCGGCATGCATGTGTTAGCTATTTGTTGTCTTCACATCGAACTTAGGACCTCTTTCACAATGTGCGGTTAAAGTATTAAAGTCCTGAGTAATTACGTAAGAATGTATTTGTCTATTCTCATTTAAGGAGACAAGTTTTCATAGAGCTGAGCATTGTAGCGAAAATAAAAATTGGATGGAATATTGTAGAAATTCTACTTAGAAAAGAGATAGATTCTACTTAGAAATACCTTAGCAAAGTTTCCTAAGATTGACTGCTTTTTTTTTTCATTATCAGCATTAAAAAATGTTAAAATGTTCGTGTATAGAGTAGGTAGTAATGAGAAAAACCTCATAGGCTTAGGTTGCGTGCTGTTCGGTCTTCCAACATTTTATAATTACATTACAGAACGTCGGTGCGTGCACTTTTATATGGAGCTGCTCAGATTTGCGCGACACGACGAAATATGTTTCCCATACAACACGGGTATGACGCGCTGAAGTTTTGTCATATTGTCCTGTTAATAGTGTATTTTCACCCTCAGGCAACGTGGTTTAAAAGAGTATAATCAATTTTTCGTTACCTGATTTAAAAAAAACTTGAAGAAAACTGCTAGATTGAACGCGTAAGCGCCGTACTTTGCCCGGCGATAAACGTGTTGGGTTGATTTTTTTTGCGTGTCATACAAAGGAAAAGGTACATTTTAGGCCTACTCTTGTACACTCTACCATGAATAGAGGCAAATACATAGATTGTATTAAAAATATAATAATTTAGAACAGTAAAGTAAATAGCGAGCAAGAAAATAAAAATGTATTTCAAGTTTTCGATACGTTTCCAAGATGGCAACCTTCAGCCATAGAGAAGGCAGCAGGCGCGAAATGTATGAAATGTCATTTCTGACAGTCCTTTTCTTTTGAAAACGTCAAAAAATATTATTGTTACCCACTTAAGTTTAGTGTTCCATAACTTGGAAATATTAAATAATTTTACCACTGAAATTACGACGAATTCGTAGATTTGATCAATAAAACTGGTCTAGTAATTTATTTTCCTTCATTTCTCTGCTTGTACAAGACTTGGCCTACGCCCCATACAAATCTGAACCGTCTCCTTTCAAACGTTACCTACAGAAGTTTTGCGACGCAAATATCTGTACCGCTTGACAAGCAGTCGTGAAAACATTACCAGTGTCGAAACATTTCGTTTGTTGTAAGCACTAAGTTGAAATCTAGGTTTTGTCATCCGCTACTGTTAGTACCGCTCTATTCTTTCATAACACACTTACTTTCTACAATTGTCCCTAAAATCAGATATTTAGTTTAATATGCTCTAGAACTCCAGGTTAGGTAATGGAATTAAATGTCATACTGATTAAGTTTAAATGGACTGCAGAGATCAGAACTAAGATTATAATCACAGCGAAAACATTTCAAAGATATCTATCTAGTGTATTTTTATGTGGCATTAAATTGTTTGATTGCATTCCGATGGGGTAAGAAAGGAGAGAAATTAAAAGGTCGGAATTATAATGTTAACGATTCATTAAATAAATCGTAAAATTTAAGAGTCTTTATAAGGTACATATAGCGCAATTTTTTAATAAAAGTAATTGCACATAGCAGCAACGCATTTTCAGTAATATTATAAATGGACCTAATAACATTAGCATTACTTTGCCTACTTTAACTCTCAGTACTAAGAATTAACTTGGTCTCTTATGTGAGACCAGCTAGTGAAAATCATCGCTTTGACGACCTCCGTGGCGCAGTGTTGAGCGCTGTTGTCATAACGTGCGGAGGTCCTGGGTTCGATACCCGGCAGGGTCAATTTGGGATTTAATAATTTCTGAATTTTCCCTGGTCTGGCCTAGTGATAGGCTTATGCCGTGACTAGTTACCACCCTTTCGGTAAAAACGTGCCGCCAAGTGATTAAGCGTTCCGGTACGATGCCGTGTAGAAACCGTATAGGGGTATGGGTTTAATATAACTGCCATGCCCCTAACAGGTTAGCCCGGTACCATCTTAGACTGCATCATCACTTACCATCAGGTGAGATCGCAGTCAAGGGCTAACTTGTATAGTGGATAAAAAAAATCGCTATTTTTTTTGAGGTCGTAGGTCCAACCAATAACTTACCATTGAAGCCATTGCCAAAAAAAAAAGTAAAGTAACAGCCTGTTTAAAAGTTTTATTACTGAAAAAAAGGTTTTTTTTTCATCAACTACAAGTAAGACCATGACTGCGATTTTACCCGATGGTAAGTGAGATGCAGTCTAAAATGGTAGCGGGCTAACCGGTTAGGGGTATGGCAGTTATATTAAACCCATACCCATAATCGGTTTCTGCACGGCATTGTGCCGGAACGCAAGTCTTTGCCGGTTTGCCGGTGGCCTTTTATTTTAATTTTAATTAGTACATGTAGGTCGATAAATTAAAATGTAATGTGTAAGACTTACTGGAATTGTTAATAGGTATAAGATTGTTTAATAGTACTAATATACATATTGCAATGCCCTGACGGGGCCTCAAGTTCTTATATTAATTATATTATATTGTATGTACATGAATGCAATGAATAAATAAATGAAATGAAATAGGGTGGTAACAAGCCACGGCCACAGCCTCCCACTAGGCCAGAGCAGAGAAATTGAGAAATTATAATTTCTCAAATTGACCCTGTCGAGAATCGAACCCGGGACCTCCCTCGTTAAGACAACAGCACTCACCACTGCGCCAGGGAAATTGTCGGGGAGTACTACTTATTAGAAAAGATATAAAATATACCCTTATTAAGACCCTAGGGTGTTAGACCGTTTATACTGTATTTGAGAACATTTTCGATACCTTTTGAAGGTAAAAAAGGCCATTGAATATTTTTATAAAACTAGGAGATGCTCGCGACTTCGTCCGCGTGGATTAAGGTTTCTTAATTGCCGCGGGAACTCTTTAATTTTCCGGGATAAAAATATGCCTATGTCCTTCCCCGGGATGTAACCTACCTGTATACTTACCAAAATTCATCAAAATCGGTTAAAAGTATAGGGCGTGAAAGCGCAGCAGATAGACAGACACACTTTCGCATTTATAATACTAGCTGATGTCCGCAACTTCGTCCGCGTTTGGATGGATGTATGCATGTATGGATGTTTGTTACTCAATCATGCCCCAACGGCTGAACGGATCTGGCTGAAATTTGGCACAGAGATAGATTATAGCCTGGAATAGCACATTGGCTACTTTTTATCCCCGAAAATTAAAGAGTTCGTGCGGGAACCAAAAACCCTCAAAACACGCAGACGAAGTCGCGGGCATTCGCTAGTATTATATAGTACAAAGTGTTCAAACCCCAATTCGTTACTGCTAAGCCTTCGCAGCTGCTTTCTACACACACAATAGTGAATAGGCCAAAGAGCGAACACTGCTTGTAACTTTGCAAGAAAAACGTGGATTCTTCATATGATGAGGTATTGTACATTATGCGTTCTTAATTCAAACGTAATGTGCATGAAAGTATTTAGTATTTTCACTTTTGTAACGTATGAGTATTAAAAAAAATTAATAATTATAATTTGTCTGTAAAAAAAAGGAACTGTTATTTGATTTATATTAAACTGTATTTTAATTTATATGTATACTCGGTAACTTCTATTATATTCATACAAACCCCTTCAGGGTTTGAATTTTTCAAAATATCATTCTTAGTGGATGGCTACGTGTTAATAGCTATCCCAGTTGGCCAGTTTTCAGCCCGATTCGTTCTGTGGTTTGAGCTGTGCGTTGATAGATCAGTCAGTCACCTATTCCTTTTATATATGTACTTACTAGATCATGCCCGCGACTTCGTTCGCGTGGATTAAAGATTTTGATTCCCGCGGAACTCTTAAATTTTCCGGGATAAAAATAGGATTATGTCTTTCCCCGGGATACAACAAATTTCAGCCAAATCGGTTGAGCAGATGGGCCGTGAAAGCGTAGCAGACAGACAAACACACTTTCGCATTTATAATATTAGTATGGATATAGTTACCAGTTGGGTTGTACATTGTGTGGTCGACCGAATAACTAAATTTTTCTTGTGCCAGGATTGAACCTCTCTGCAAAAGAAGTAATAAGATTCCTTCTTTTTATTTCGATGCCTTTTAATATTTATTGACCCATTTCTATTGACACAATAATTCGTTCAGGAAAGGTAGAAAATTGTCTGAAAACCACTTTTAAATTTTCATTACGTACCTATTTCAAAAAAAATCTCACGCTCAAATTAGTCGAAACCCACAAGACTTGGTCAAGCATTGATCGAATGGCTGTTGAACCCGTTTGCATTGACTTGTTGTCGAGGCGCTAAAAATGTAATCTTATTATGTCATATTATGCAGATTAACAAAACCAGTGAACTAAGTTGGAATATTCTTATTTAAACTAATAAACTGTTAACAATTTAATATAAAATGACATCTAAACATAAAAAACATTTTGAACTATATCAATTAATTGTACAAATCCTACCATTATAGCTATTGTTCGTATAAATACAATTACATTTAATCGTATGATTTCAATATTTATTTTACATATTATTCAATTTAAGTCCTTAGATTCAAATTCGTATGACTGTCAGTTTTTGTTTTGATTAGCAGAGTATGGCACCTTTATTGTATACCTTTATAGAACACATAGTACTGTGAAATTTTAAGTGAGTTCCCTTATTCCTTTTCTTTAATATTATAAAGGGAACCCTTGTACTTGAGGCTTCTAGGTGGAAGGGTTTGGGCTGGGCATAGATTCCCATGTATGAGAATCTATGCCATATCTTGTTTTCTGCATAAAAAGCTAAAAAATATCTTGAACTTCATCAATATTAGTACTAACGTCCTATCATAAGCCTTTGCCGTCATAAAAAACATACACAATAGCATTTATCATTGCATACTATGACTGCCAATAAAGGTTATACGTATTCGACCAAAATACGTTAGTTCCGGTTATTATGCTATTCCTATTGTTTTGACAGAGAACCGTTCAATTAATACCGGGTCTATCTCAAAACGAATATTTTACGCCTGGTTATACACAGCCTTTGTTTGATGTTAATTACTGTTTGTGATACGTCGTATATGAGAGCTAAAATGCTGCTGGCACTAGTTATTATTTTATAAAATCCATACTAATATTATAAACTAGATGATGCCCCCTACTTAGTCCGCGTGGACTAAGGTTTTTTGATTTCCGCGGGAAATCTTGACTTTTCCGGAATAAAGAGGCCTATGTCCTTCCCCGAGATAAAAAGTATCTCTATACCAAATTTCATGAAAATCGGTTGAACAGATGGGCCGTGAACGCGTATCTTTCGCATTTATATTATAGTATATATAGTATGGTTGCGAAAGTGTGCGTCTGTCTATATGCTACACTTTCACGGTCCATCTGTTCAACCGATTTTGATGAAATTTGGTATAGTAATAGTTTGTATCCCGGTAAATTAAAGAGTTCCCGCGGAAATTAAAAATCCTTAATCATCTAGTAATAGAAAATATCTTAAAATAACGGCTGCTTTATTTTCAATACCTGAAATTTTTATTGTTACATCTGTTTTATTTTTGACAGATAGTTTCTTTACAACATTTATTTTATACTATACACACACACATTTCTGTAACCACAATAATATAACTTAAAATTTTATTTTAATAAGTAAGTTAGATTCATCAAGTTGTAAATCTATGGACGCTGTTTTATTTTGTCACCTGTGTTTAAATTAATATACTTATTATTTACATATAAAACTTATTTCAGTGATTAAATTGAATAAATAAAATAAATTAATATATTAAATAAAAATTACCTAACTAAAAACTAAATAACTACTAAATAACTATTAAATTAACTGCCTCGTTGGTCTAGTGGTTAGCATGTTTGACTGCGGCCGACGAGGTCCCAGGTTCGAGTCCCGGGTCGGGTCATAATTAAGTATCGGGTTTTTCTGATTAGAAATTCCCAGTACTAGCCCGGAGTTAGGAAGTTGGCGGTGTCTTCACCCCCGTGCCTCGGAGAGCACGTTAAGCCGTCGGTCCCGGTTATTATCACTATCATGATAATAGTCGTTAAAGGCCGCCAACCCGCATTGGAGCAGCGTGGTGGGTCTAAGCTCTAATTCCCGCTCTCCTATGAGAGTGGAGGCCTGTGCCCAGCAGTGGGACGCTAATGGGCTGTAGTGGTAGTGGAAATAAAAAATAACAATAAGCATCATTTTAGCGGCACAAGTCTCAAGATCGTGCGACTGGTTACAAAACGTATTGTTTGCCCTGTAATTACTTGCTGCTTGGGCAAGACGATACACGGTCTGCGGCTGCGCAGAAGACCTTGGGCATAATGGCGAAATGGATTTATAACCTTTTGATTGTTAAATTAATTTAATTAGCATAAAGAAAAAAAGACAATTTCTACGCCTCCTACCTACCTACGGTCGGTTCGTGCTGCGAATGGGTCAAGGTGACTAGGTGATAAATGAGGCAAAACGGGAGCTTAACATAATATGAAGCAGATGCTTCTTTTCAACAGATGTCGTCGTCAAGTGAGAGACGTCCAATGCTGGACGTATATCTCTTGCAAAGAATCCCACATGTCAAGGTCTTGCGCCGCCTGGATATAGCAGCTTCCTGTGGCTTGTTTTATGTCGTCCGTCCATCAAGTGGGGGCTTGTTAACGCTACGCTTGCCAGTGTGGGATCGACTTACCAAAGTCGATCAAAGAGTATTAACTCTTCGAACTATGTGCCTCGCCCATTCGCAATACGTCGAGCTATATCGCGGTTGCCCAAGTTCTTCTACGGATCTCCTAATTTCTGATTTGATCGCGTAAAGAAATTCCGAGCATATCCCACTCCATCGCGCGCTTTCTAAGTGATCCTGAGTTTTTAAACAGCAGTAAAAGCAATAAATAACCGCATCAATGGTCAAGTCTTGTTTAATTTTGGTAACCTTATGTTACGAGCAAAACCGTATAGAGCCTGTAGAGTTATGTAGGATTTAAACCTACTTAACCCCCTCGGTGGCCACCCTCAGCGTATATTGGGAAGCTTCAAGATATCTAGAAAGTGAAGGTTAGAGTTCAAAACTAAAATATAACTTTTACAACCAAGGCCGTTTTCTCACCCTGACAGATTGACCGTGAAACTTTGATCCGCCTCAAATCGAATTCCATTGTCTTTTTAGACATTGTTTGAACAATGAAAGAAAATTCCTGATCCATTGAGTGGTTACATTAAAGGCCTTAGAGTCAGGGATAAACAAAAAAAATGTAAAAATACCTTGTACAACTGTAATGTAATCCGATTCAGTACTTTTTTAAATTTTCGTGATATTATGGATCTTTTTAACGATACCATCCATCCATAAACCTGTATGGAATTAATTGATTTATTAAAGATTGATTTAAATTTTAAGCTTTTCATGATCGTATTATTTGAAATAAAATTCTATTAACATTAATTTAAAACAGGTGCTGTTTTTTACTTAGCTGAGGAGCTTAGAAAAACTCAAGGCATATTCTTTATTAAAATTAGGTATCTTACAAGATAATTTAACCGATTTCTCAGAGCAAAATCTCACTAGGCACCATTCTGACAAAACTTCCCCGTTGAGGTAAAATAATGTTTGTCCTATTGGACATAAGCAGGCGTTACTTTGCTTTCCTTTCCTTGACGTTTTGTTCTGTCGTCGAGTGTGTCCATATAAAAGTGGATAACACGGACTTTTTATCCACAAGATTATTTTTTTTATCCGTAGTGTATTTTCGCTCACAAAAAATAATTATAGGTATCCGCCTTCAATTTGCTTCACTGGGAAAGCTTCGCTGAGACAAATAACCTCCATAATTGATTTGAAGGTAGAACGTTGAACCTTTGTACCTCCACAACGAAAAAACATCAATTGATTCATGCAATAAATAATTGAAGAATTCCATTTATAAACCATCTATAACATCATCTGATCAATTTATCTGATGGTTAAAATGCCTCAAAACTCATAATTGATTTCCTATCGCGGCCATCTTAGTTTTTTAAATTAGGTACCTAAGTACTATACTAAAAAATTAATTTTCGGTAATGTCGCAATAATAAATTATCTCTGTTCACGGCTTGTTTGCATCATTAGTCCAGTACTTAGGTTTTTAGGAACTAAAATAAAACTGTTGACAAATAGCTGTGAAAAATCCTATCGAAAACTACAATTGCTTAAGTTTTAATGTGAAACGAAATTGCATTGAACATTTGAATTTTTTCTTGTACAAAAAATATATCAGTTTACATTTTTACTGAAGAGATCGTCTGCGTTTTATTGGTTTCTACAGTTAAACTTTTTAGTAAAAATATTAATGCCTTTTTGGGAAAGAATAATTATATAGTACATATTGTAGCACTCGTAGGTATTGTGTAGTTGTTGAACTATACCAAAGAACTTGTTGTTGTTGAACCAATCTCGTTCTAAAGTTTAATGCTGTTTTGGCCGTGTAAAATGGTTGTCATGAAATGGTAGCGATATTTTTAAAATAAGTATCATAAAATGTGCGACGATTTTCAAGATTATCTGTGATATTGATAGAGCTTTTCTTTACCTACCTACTCAATAAGGTTCCAGCAAAAACTCAATGTAAAATTGCAGAAACCTGATAGGCACCTAATTTAAAATTGAATCCTATATTGTACCCAGCCGTGCATAATATTATTTATTTAACCAAAAAACTTTATAGTATAAACTTTAAATTTGAACTCTTTGGTTTGTTTTGGTTTTGAAACATCCGTGGTACAGATGCTATATAGTCTAGGCAATGGTGCGGTCCGTTGTATAGAAACCCCTGCATTAAATCCTCAGTCAATGAAACTTGTCTGGGTTTGAGTATTCGATTATCCAAAACTTACACAAAAATATCCAACAAAAAAAACATCCGGAAGTTAGGTATTTATACATAAATCTTAATATTTATAACTGAATATTTTTCGATTTCTTTTTAAAATAATAGCAGGTATTATATTTACACTCAAAACCGAAATATCAAATGAAATAATCATGCAGAATTGATATTTAAACCGATTTTTTGATGAAATCTAAGCTGCGTATACGCGATAATGCATCTTCCTGCTTTAAGAATTGGGTATAGCATAAGAAAACCTTACTTCGTTTCTGATTTTTTGTTCGATATAATATACGTTTAATTCATGATACTTTATCATACTATAAAGTTTCGTCGCCTGAGGAATTATTGTTGGGCTTTATTGCCTAGACTAATACCTAAAAATTAGAAACAAATTTTTATGCATGTTAAGTTTTTTAAATTTTATTTTTCATATTTACTGCTTACTAACTATTTAGCGATGCTGAATCTACACTATACTGTAACTCTCTTGACAAAAATATTTTGAATCTGTATGTGTGCCTATGGTAGAGTCACCAACTGTCATTTGATTATTGAAAAGCAAAGCGAGAAAAGATAATTATTTTTATCCTTTTATCATAGTTTATCTTGTAAATAATAGTTTAAATATATTCGTATATGGTATCGTAATGGACCGTAAGTATAGCTTGATATAGACAGTTCTTTGTATCCATAAAGGACGGCAGTGGGCACATAACAAAGAAATATCACATGGTTACATAAACTCAATAAATCTGTTTAAACAATGTATGTCGATGAACCATGTCTAAACATATTAGAGGAGTTAATGGAGACGTGACAACTCAGTTTGTTCCATACACGTATTGTTTGTTCTAGATAATGAAAACATAATATACCGCCTGTTCTTGTTCACTGAGCTGTGTTTGAGTGGCCTTAGGGTAACTTTATTTCTAATAAGTACTTAATTTCCCATGACAACTCCCGTCAAGTTCACATCACACTGCGAATAAGGCCTTATTTACTAGCGAATCGGCAAGTAGATACGTAAGCTTAATTTTTTTGATTGTGAGATAATTTTGCGCTTGATGACAATCATGCTTAGTGCAAAGGAATGATGACGTCTAGGTTGGAAGACGCTATTTACCAGGTGCCTAACCACAAGGTACCTAAGTGGCAGGAAACACGAGCGCTGGGAATGTGTTCGTATCAGAAACGTCGAGCAAAAACGTTTCGTGCGCGCAGATTGGACGTTAACGACATAAAAATAATGTTATAATAAAAATAATGTTTTACATGTTATAAAAGCTGAAAGCGTCATGTTCTAAAGGATGCACTAAAGTAATACCTCAAGCAATTATCGTATACATACATGTCGTAGGTATTGTTGATAAAAGCAGTGAATGTTGTGCTGCAGTAAATACTTTTGAAGATTTCCTTGTCTTTAAAGTTTTCATAACTTTAATTTATTTTACTGTTGATAGTAAAAACAGATTAAAGTTATGCTAGTAGGGTAGCGGTTATGCATTTCAGTTTATTTCTGTACTTCAAATTACTAATTTCATTATTTTTCTCTTTGCAGGTAAGTTGAACTCTACGAGTACGAGAACATTACATATACACAATATATTATCAGGATACACCATTCTCTTTAAGTATAATCTAAATATAATCTTAAGGTTAGTTTTGGAGCATAGAAGATATTAATAATTGCACTGAAGAGATTTTCCCTGGGTTGTATAACCCATACTTCAATTCCTAAAATTATAATCGCGAAAGTGTATATGTCTGTCTATTACCTTTCCACGGTCCGCTGAATCGATCATGACGAACTCTTGGGTCATGCATAATGGAGATGGTTAGAGGATACCCTAAGATTTTCTGGGATATCTGAAAATGTATATTTTATGCTCGTCTTGACGGGGGCATTGCTGTGCATTACTGAAAATTGCAACCGGATTTAAAAAAACATAAATCCAATGCAGACCAATTGCCAGGCATCAGCTAGTTATCTGTAAAATATGGTTAGACGGATTTATTTTATGTTTCCGTCGGTCGATATTGAACAGTTAAAATGTAATATTATGCAGTACACGCCACTGAATAATAAATCCTAATGTTGTCTTTATATAAATAATAATAAATTATGTACCAATAATGGAGATTCCCAGGTCCGAAGATTCTCCAAGAATGCGGATTCGCACGCATCCGTTTCGATTATGCGTGCATCTTAGTAAATGTAAAGTAGACATGACCTTTGGCTAACGGACACTAGTTTAATTGTAGATACCTGAGATTTATCCTAGATGTTCTAGAAATCCATATTATCTAGATTGTGTGGAGTGGATATATTGTTAATAATATAAATTAATATTAGCCTATAAATTGTATCTATACCTCATGCGTTTATTAAAAGTAGTTAATAATTTATGAATTAAGGTCGCAAAATTAATTGATTAATGTTTTTAATTTAAATTACATTTACCTACTTAATAAAAAAAAATTACATTGTTGTTGTTGTCCACATTGCACATGGACTCTTAAATTGATTTAGTTAATAATTTTTTTTAATGCTGTCACTTTTTGGCAACCGGAATATGCTCTTTCTAAAAGTTACAGCAAATTTAACTGAATTAGTTTAAATGTTCTTGTGCAAGCGGCCATAAGTGTGTGTTTATAGCTGGGTCAGTAAAGGGAAACTCGACACCATACTCAAGTTATTGACCGACCGAAGCGCTACTTGAATGAATTTGCACTTGTCCGTCCGTCCGTCTGTCAGAGCCTTATAACTTCTGAATTACTGAACGAATCCTACTGTCGAGTTCCTTGGTATCAACATAGCGTCCAACCTCAACTTTGGACAATGCATCGAATCCAAAGCAAAAACAGCTGGAAAGAAAATTGGCATCCTCAACAAAGTCAAGCGGTACTTCACGCCGGAACAGCTTCCTATCCTATACCAAACACAAGTTCGATCGTGCATGGAGTAATGCAGCCATTTATGGGATGGCTCTGCCAAGTACCAGCTTGATTGGATTTGGTGGATCGTCGCGCCAGGAGACTTATTGGTAACAAAGCGCTGATCAGTTCGAAGCTGCAAAGCTTAGAACATCGGCGAAATGTTGCCTGTCTGTCGGTATTCTACAGGATATATTTCGGAGAGAGTGCTCAGGAACTATTCGATCTGGTTCCTCCGTCACCTTTTTATTATCGAACCGCAAGGCATCATCAAGGTCTGCACCCTTACGCAGTCGAAATTCCGCGGGCTCGTACGAAGCGATTTGCTTCCTCGTTTCTAATTAGAACCGCTAGGATATGGAATGCCCTTCCGGCTTCCGTTTTCCCCTCCTCTTTTAAAATAGGTACCCTCAAATCAAGAGTGAATAGGCATCTTCTAGGCAAGCTCGCTCCACCTTAGGCTGCATCACCACTTTAAGCAAGTCTGATTGCAGCCAAGCGCTGGCCTATATAATTTAAAAAAAAACGTATTTACTTCAAATTTAAATATAATATGTAGACCAATGGCCTCCAGCCGAATATGGCTTAAAAAGTTATAAAATTCTTTATTTCAGGGGGGCTCTCATAGAAACGAATGCGCAGTAAAATATTTTTTATAGCATTATATAGGGCTGTGGTATACCATTATAAAGATAATTAGGAATAGAGTCTAAAAATATTGTTTTTTAATTTTTCCCCTAAAATTAACGAAATGGGAGGCTTTCAAAATGGAGATTTTCGAACGTCCAAAGTTGACCTCAGAACTTTCAATTTTCTGAAAGGTTAAGCCTGAAACCTGATCAATTATTTGAATTATATTCTGTACTTGAATAACAAGTACTAAAATTAGATCAATATTATGAGGAAACGAAATTATTTATTTTTTAATGAGCTTTTAACAGAAGTTCACAATGATGTCAATAAATGGCGCTCTGTAAAACTTTATTCGTTTCTCCAATAACTCTTTAGCTCTTTTGGGTCTAATGTTAAAAGTCAACTATTACAATATAAGTATAGTTAAAACTATCTTATGGATACCGCGAGGTCTCAGTTCGGGGCGAACCACTAGTTATTATTGATTGTGAAAATATACGCAGTAGGGTACGCACGAGCTCGTTTAAGTCTTTTGTATGGCCACCAACGCATACCGAGCGAACACTCACTATAAATGTGTTAATGTTAATATTAATCCAATAACTGCTTACCTAACATTGACTATTACGTTAGTTGTTTGTTTAACATACTTTGTATGTTTTTGTTAGATAGTGTAAGGCCTAATAATGCCTATTACCACAGAATAGGTAATAGCTTTTACACAATTATTCTTCTTAACAGTTGTAAAGGGTAGAGTGAATCTGAACTACATGGCGTAATGCATCTTAACAAAAACAGTTATGATTGTTCATATTGTGGTGTTGATAAAAAAAAAACATTGAAAATAATAAATTGTTTTATCATTTTTTCTAAATTTTTAAAAACAAATAATTTTCTTCGTTGAAAATTAGCCTATTGCGCTTTATGTAGAATCGCTTAGTATTTTTATGCAATAATACGAGGAATGTTTGTATTAGGAATGTATTAGGAATCGTATGTATTAGGAAATTGTGAAAAGGCATGCTGATAAAGGATTGAATCGGTGAAAGCTTTGTAGTTACAGTGAAATTTAAAACACGAATTGAATCCTAAGTGTCATAAAAACGCTACGTTAAGTGAACAATCATTTTAATTATCTAGATCTCTATTTGCTATAGCCAATTAAATTGAAAGTACTGATTAAAAACTGAATTCGATTTTTTTAATGCAATCGCAATAATGAGTTATTTCATATGATCACAGATTTAATTTAGATCTGGTTTTAATTATTTTCGGATGCAATCAAATAATTTCATTTGTTTATTTAGAAATAACAATTTTATTTTTAACTTTTAAACTTTAAACTTTATCTTTTTAAACACAACAACATTGTAACTTTCTTCAAACATGATTGATATAGGAAAGACGTAGACGGTTACTTATGAGTAGCTTGACAATTACTAATAACTATTATCAATAAGCTTTTGTTTGCCACATATGGATACACACCTGATAGTAAGGGCAAAGGCTCGGGCATACAAATAGCGTACCTGCAAATACGCGCAATAACAAATGTACGACAGGACGTCAAGCTGAATGTTCGTGTAGATAGGGCCGAAAACACAATATGGAACGGTAATAACTAGTGGTTCGCCCCGAACTGAGACCTGGCGGTATCTTATGATAGTTTCAGTATATAATTAATTATTATACTTGGTTAAAAACTACATGCACCAACTTGATATCTGTGTGTTATTTTATAGCTTAAATATCAGTACTACTACTCAACGCAAGGTGGCGGAAATAATCAGTTTGCATTAGTAATACATTGCAAGATGTCGCGATATAAAGATCTAGTTAGTTCTAAATTTAGTAGGTATAATGAACAAACGTAAAATAACAATGAATTAGATTAGTTAACAATTACTTAAGAATCAACAAATATTATGTCAAAGTAAATTAGTACCACTTCTCGACGCAAGATGGTATTAACTGTAATAATTTATAATGTACCATGTTCTGGACATTAAACGAATTATGAATTATCAGTACTATCAGTAGACAACGTCTAACGTCTATTATTTGTAAGCACTTAAAACGAATAAACTTTTACAGAGCGCCATCTATTGACATCCTTGTGAAGTTCTGTTAAAAGTACTGAAGCTAATTAAAAATTAAATAATTTCGTTTTCTTATAATATTTATCTAATTTTAGTATTTGTACTATACTATAATACTAAATTGATCAAGTTTCAGGCTCAGCCTTTCAGAAAATTGGGAGTTCTGAGGTCAACTTTGGACGTTAGAAAATCTCCACTTTGAAAGCCCCCCATTTCGTCAATTCGTCATTCAAATCAACAAAAAAAAATATTTTTACTCTTCTTAATTATTTTTAAAATGATATACAGCAACCTTATGTAACGCTATAAAAATATTTTACTTCGCATTCGCTTCTATGAGAGCCCCCTTGAAGTAAAGATTTTTATAATTTTTGAAGCCATATTCGGCTGGAGGCCATTGGTTTACATATTATATTTTAATTTGAAGTAATTACGTTCAGTAATTCAGAAGTTATAAGGCTCTGACAGACGGACAATTTTTTTGGCAACCCTAGGACGGACAAGTGCAAATTCACTCAAGTAGACTCAAAAACCTTCGCTTCGCTCGGTCAACAAAACGTCCACGCGAAACGCCCGCGTCAGTGGGATAACATATTTTTTCCAGACGTAGTAGGGTGTGCAGCTCCATATAAAAATAAGTAACTTGGCCGTTTTATACGCCAGACAAAAACTCCGTACCCGTTGGCCCATTGTATATTTTCGCTCTCACCCTGTTCTTTCAACGAATTCTGATTTCACTTTTTCACGATTTTCAAAATAATAAGGGGTTATCCAATTTTTTTTTGCTAAACTTTCACGAACAAAGCAAATTTTGAAATAGACGATATAAAAGAAAGTGAAAGATGTCGAATTATCAGCCGAATTACGGATTCGCGCCACGGTCTGTTTTCACGTGGCCGATATTATTATACCTTTCAAACTTTGTGCACCGCATCCAAAGTGGACTTTCTTCGGCATCATCTTGCGAAAGCGGTATTCTTTATTTAAAATTTTAGTATCCTATGGCTTGTATTGCAAGATATTGACTTTGAGAGAAATGCCACCCTTGTGAAACCTGGAGGGTCAGCAGCTAGTAGGTTTCCAGCTGTAGTATCACAACAGCTGGAACTCTAGGGTAGAATTTCGGAAGTGAAATCTTGTTATGGGTCTACTTTTTAATTAACCTACACAACGTTACAGGTTTCTATATTTATCAGTGATTAACATTGCTGTCAGACAATTGAGCTCTTTATATTAGGTAAATTCAGATTTTCATGTGATGAAAGCTTTCTAGTTGAGGGCTCAGGTTCAATCCCTGAACCTGTATCTCTAACTTTTCGGTTTTGGAGCTAAATAAATATGTGCGATAAAAAAAGATCTTGTCTTTTGCCGATAGGTGTCCAATCCATCTGATCATACTTCCAAATAAAACTCAAGAAATAAAAAATATTATAAAAAAGATTGCTTGAACGATTTTGCAACAGACATCAGCTGTTTGTCTCGAAAACGGATGACCGCCCTTGACTCGGTTGACGAATCAATTCGTAACTTTCTTCTTTGTTGCTCAATGCTTAGCTTTTAAATGACGAAGCAACCTGAAACTCAGTTCCGTTGCCGTGTGTGGCAGAACTTTTGAAATTATTTTGGTAGATTCGGTAGGTTCATTATTTTTTCACTCTGAGCTAGAGTCACATTGACACGTTGCGTTTATTTTAAACAAGATGATGCTAGCGTCTTCGTCCGCGTGAATTAAGTTATATATGCCCAAGCGAACTCCTTAATCTTCCGGGATAAAAGTAGCCTGTTTCCCTCCCCGAGATGCAACCTATTTTGTAACAAATTTCATCAAAATCGGTTGAAAAGATAGGTCGTGAAAGCGTAGCAAACAGTCGGACAGACACATCTCATTTATAATATTAGTATGGATATGGATTTTTCGATTCAAAAATTTTGCGTGGATGAAATTAAACAAACTAAGATGCGCGTCGTAGCGCTCTTTCGCGTATATTTATTTTGTTTTCCTCGTTGATAGTGAAAATAAACCCCATTTTAATTATTTGAAGTAAAAATTAAAAAACATTCTTATTTAGAGTAAATTGTATTAAAACTGTAACTGATTCCAAAGAGCCTTAACTATAAAGAAATAAGGACATACATCCTTGAACGAATATAATATTCGTTTACTTCAGTAAACTTTTAGATTAGGTACGTCGAATATAAGGTTTTTATGCTTTACTAGCTGATGCCCGCGACTTCGTCCGCGTGGATTGAGGTTTTTTGGTCCATGGGAACTTTTTAATTTTCCGGGATAATAAATAGCCCGTGTGTTATTCTAGACTATAGCCTATCACTGTGCCAAATTTCATCCAGATCCGTTCAGCAATTATGGCGTGATTGAGTAACAAACATCCATCCATCCATACATCGAAACTTTCGCATTTATACTATTAGTATAGAAGTTTGGATTGAAGCAATAAGTAATTTAAAGTTTGTATATTATATAACTAGTTTGAACTGTTTATATCACTCACTGAAAATTACTAAAGGGAGGATGCCCTACCTACAGACAGACAGCCTACCTTAACTAGTAACTCCTTTTATTGTATGTCTGAATTACTTTCGCCTGTTGACCAGTATGTTAACTGATAAGTAACTGAATAAAGCAATCTCATAGAGCATTGTTTGAACTATAATGGCATTAGAGAAGACACCATTGAGTTCCTTAGGTATACAAACGACATAACGTATGCGATAGCCTCAATGGCATACAGATTTTAAAGCAGCAAAGTATACAATATTTTTTTACAATGTATCTAGTATCAAACGGATGTCGTTCACGTGTTTTGTTTAGCCTGACATGTTTATCTTGAAAATGTACCACACAAAATCACTAAGCTTTATTTGCAAGGAATTGAATACATTCTTGACCTACTTTAAAGTTATAAAATAACGCATATTAGGTTCATACGTGCACGTAAAATACGTAAAATGTGCTTACATTTAACAAACACGATATGGTAGCGCTTGCGACACGACTTCCTTAAAAAATTAAAATGGAATAATGAAATATTTGTGAGTACAATAAGGTGAAATTGCGCCAAAAATTTGCTGAGTTTGTTTGTTTAATATTCAATCTCATACATAATCAGTCTGATCCAAGGAGAAAAATGTAATTCCGATATCTTGGGTGCCATTCGCTTACACGTACCGGATGGATATGCGATTGCTCGTCGGCGCACTTTGTTTGCGCTACCATATTGCCGGACAGACCTAGCTAAACATGCGCCAGTGGCTCGTGCACTGCGCTTGCTCAATGATTTGGTTAGTAAAAATACCGGACTTGACGTTTTCCACACCCCAATCACCCAGCTCACGAAAATAATAAAGTTGTTATTAGAGAATAGGTAGTTTTAATTTCATTTATGTTGTATGTTTTTGTTGTTGTTTGTATATTTAATTTTAATTTAATTAATGTGTTTTTATTGTTTTTCTATTTTTAGTGTTTTTGTTTGGGATGTATGTGTAATTTTTAGTAATGTATGTAATTGTAGTATGTAATACCCATTGTAGCCTGATAAGACGTATTGGGAAACTGTAAGGTCCTATCGGCTATGTCGTATCAATAAATAAATAAATAAATAAATAAATATTGATGGAAGTCGATAACTGCATGCGATATTAACCTAACTTTGCAGATTTTCCTGCTTACGATAATCTCGTTGCGATATAATTTGACATTTGACGACCTTTCTGGCGCAGTGGTGAGCACTGGTGGCCTTACAATCGGGAAGTCCCACGTTCGATCCCCAGCATGGTCAATTTGGGAATTTATAATTTCTAAAAGTTACCATCTTACCAGTAAAGACGTACCACCAAGTAATTTAACATTCTGATGAGTTAGTTTAAAATAACGGCCATACCCCTAACAGTTTAACTCGTTACCATGTTAGACTGCACTATCACTTACCCCACATTACATGAGATCGCAATCAACGGCTAACTTCTAATAGAATTAAAAACAATAAATTCTTGGATTTTACCTCTCCGAATTTCTCCGTTATTCATTATATGTTTCCATGGTAACACTTGTGTATGTTTCCATGACTACGTAATGTATTTTGATGAATATAAATTATATAATTAATATAAATGAATATATCAAGCACGCTTTCAGTAATATAAAAAATGCGTTCATTTATCCTCATTTACTAATATATATATTTTATAATCGTTCATAAAGAGTAAACTCCTGTCGTGCGTCGGAGCTAGCACACACAACTATTTTTAAGTTTAAGATTTAGTCGTTGCGTGTAAAGGGTAATGGTGTAAATTAGGCAGTTTCTGCTTGTTTAATGGTTTGCCGACACCTCAGCGATAACGGGATGGGGTTATTCGTGGCATTTGCCGGGGGTCAAAAAACGTATCATACTCAATTCCTTGCAATATCTCCGTAAAAGGTAGGAGGTAGGTATATGTCACCGTAAGATTGTAAAAACCGTTAATTAGATTATAATCTAACTCGCGAAATTGTAAACTGTCGAAAGATTCAATGTTCGTTCGAACCGTTCAATGTTCTGAGTGTAAATTTTTGAAATATTCATGGAAAGACATGGGCTACTTTTATGACGGATAATTATGGATCGCAGACGAAGTCGCGGGAATCAAGTAGTTGATGATTTAAAGAAATAATTAGTGGGGTTTAATTGTAACTTGGTAAAACTAAATAACCATCCGTACTATTATTGTAAATATAAATATCTCCTTGTTTGCAACTACTTATGGATTTTAATGAGAGATTAGGTGCAGTTTGAGAACACATTATTCGGACGGGATTTTATAATCAGTAGGTACAGCCAAAGGTTAAATAGAGCTTTTTTCCAGGTTTCTTTTATTAAACTAAAAACAGAAGCTGCGATACTATTATACTAGATGATGCGCAACTTGGTTGTGTTTAGATTCACGTGAGAACTCTTTAATTTTCCGGGCTAAAAAGAGCCTATGTCCTTCGTCGGGATTTAACTTATCTGTGTAACTTACCTACCAAATCAGACAGACAGGCAGACAGATAGATAGACAGAGAGGCACACCTTCGCATTTTTAATATATGTATGGATATAAGATAGTTCAAGTCGCATTCGTTTCGCAAAATCGGATACACCTTGCATAATCGCCGTTCGCACGGTCCCGGTCACTGCAATGTGTATTTTTGTAATATACCCACTTGTCCCTGACGCAACCGGCTCTGCGAAACCCATAGATACAATGTTTCGACACTTATTTATTGTTTGACAACAAATTGGTCAAAATATCCTACAATTTTCGGCTCATAACTCACGATAAGTACGCGATCGAGGTTTGGGCTTAAAATTATTTTGAGGGAAATTGCTCAACGCGTTGCCAAATTGATTGAAGATGTTTGTTTTAATGCAATTTTTGCAGTCTGTTGATTATTTTATTAGATGTCCTAGTATTTTACCAAGTGCTCAATATTGACCCAATGACCTTCCTTTTGTATTCAGTTACTGATAAAATATGCCTGCTTTAGCTCAGGGGGCCTAGTGGAAGTTTTTTACGACCTTATTTGCTTATTCGATTGCGTTTGTTAACTTTTTGTATGGAGCTGTCAAGGGTTTGATGACAGATGACAGCTAGTGCTTGATCAATTTCATTCAAATATTAGTTCGTATAGGTCGGTCGCCTACGTCGACTTTAAAAAAAATTTAAATCACAAAATGTTGAATTCTTAAAATCTGTATTCCCAAAATAAACGACGCATGATAATATGTGTTTTGTGTGTGTGTGTTTGTTTAACTTAAACGCGATCGAATAGGTAAAAAATCTCTCACTCGGCCTGCTCATATATCTTGCGGATGCTGCAACTGTCTGCGACCTCCTGTGTATCGCATAGCAACTAAATTCTCATTGAAAGATATATATAATGATTCATATACTACTCTAATTAGCAAAATGCCAACATATTAACCTTAAACTTAAGCTTCGGTAAACATAAATAACTAAACAACATTCCGAGGCAGTGTCATGAATATTTCACACGTAAATAATTACTTATTATATAATAGCAGAAGGTATAATAGGAATAGCTAGCGAATGCCCGCGACTTCGTCTGCGTGGTTTGAGGTTTTTTGGTTCCCGCGGGAACTCTTTAATTTTCCGGGATAAAAAGTAGCCTATGTGCTATTCCAGACTATAATCTATCTCCGTGCCAAATTTCATCCAGATCCGTTCAGCCGTTGAGGCGTGTTATTTAGTATGAAATATCCATACATCCATACATTCAAACAGCCATACATCCATCCAAACTTTCGCATTTATAATATTAGTAAGATTCGTTTACTTCAGTAACCTATTAGATTAGGTACATCAGTTATAAGGTTTTAATGCTTTACTAGCTGATACCCGTGACTTCGTCCGCGTGGATTGAGGTTTTTTGGTCCACGGGAACGTTTTAATTTTCTAGACTATAGTCTATCTCTGTGCCAAATTTCATCCAGATCCGTTCAGCCATTATGGCGTGATTGAGTAACAAACATCCATCCATCCATACATCGAAACTTTCGCATTTATACTATTAGTATAGAAGTTTAGATTGAAGCAATAAGTAATTAAAACGTTGTATACTACTTTGAACTGTTTATATCACTTACTGAAAATTATGCATGCCCTACCTACAGACAGACAGCCTACCTTAACTCGTAACTCCTTTTATTGTATGGCTGAATTACTTTTGCCTTTTGACCAGTATGATAACTGATAAGTAACTGAATAAAGCTACCTCATAGAGGATGCCTTGCTTGAACTATAATGGCATTAGAGAAGTCTTCATTGAGTAGCCTATATGCTATTCCAGATTATAATCTATCTCTGTGCCAAATTTCAGCCAGATCCGTTCAGCCGTTGAGGCGTGATTGAGTAACAAACATCCATACATCCATACATCCACACATCCATACATCCATCCAAACTTTCGCATTTATAATATTATAGTAAAATAAGATTAGTAAGACTTTTGGTTATTTTTTGGTTCAAATAAAAAAGGAGATTGTAAGTAGAGTTTTCGATGCTAAGCAGTTACAGTGACTTATTTTAATTTTATAAGTATTGTTTTTCCTAAAATACACAGGTATATAAATTATTTTTGTGTCAAATAATTATATTAATGTATCGGTATAGGAAGGCAAATCTATGTTATGTTCATCACACAGAGTACTTTTTATATGGTTCATCATTAGACGCTAATGACTGACTAACTTAATGTTTTTTGACCGTTTGAATATAAATATGGCAAGAATTGGACAAGAAAGATTAATTGAGATGGTGGGTAGGTATTTTTTTGCCTAAAATACACTGATTTAATGTGTCATAATAAAATATGTATTTTAAATAGCTAATCCGAATTAGCATAAATGCTACACAGATTGATGTATGTGATTCCAAAGGTACGTACATCATTGTTTACGTAATTTAAAACAATTCTTTACACGGACGGACTGCAAATGATGGCGATAAATCAATTGAACATCTCAATCCCTTAGAGTCAAAACACACACTGCGCGCGTCGGCGTCGGCGATCAACCACTTGCGATGTTGCATCCGCGTTTTGGCTTCTTAATGCGTTTGAGCATAGTTAAAATTTCCGCTGATGAAAGAACACTAATACCTACTAAATGAGTGCAACATGCGTTTCAGGGTTTGGGTTTGGGTCACAGTTTAGGTTATTGCGTGCAGAGGGACACGGGCAGTCGCTTTTTAGCTTTCAAGGTCCAAAACTAACCCGTTTTCCTAGATGAGCGATAGAAGGGACGCCACGCGACACGATGCCATACGACGCCGAAAATGACAGACGTATCTACACGAGAACGTAGACGCGTCATACGGCACCGTAGAAAATGACAAACTTGTCTACGCGACAACGTAGGCCACATGAAGGGTCAGCTACTGTTTGATACTGTCGCATCGCGTCATATCGAGTTGCGGTGTCGCGTTTATCGCTCACGGCGGACAACGGGTTACAAACAAAATAGTGGACCAGAGTCACCATAGCGTCTAGTTTTCATAAAGTTAGCAAGTCGCTTATGATCAATACTAATAGCATCGTGTGTGTGTTGTACCTAAGTCAAGGCGAATCGGTCAATTATTATATGCCATGTGTATTATTTATTGTGATATTTCCTAAAGACCCTTCCTGGATGATAAACTTATATTGCATCCGTATAATGACATATTATGCCGTCGCCTGTGGTAACCTTTTCGAGGAATTTCCATTGTTTAATTGCGATAAATTTTATTTATTTGCCTGTCTGCAGTCCCTATTGTCTATACATTTTATAATTACAGTCATTTGAAGGGGCAGCATAAAAAATGTAAATAAAACACGACATTTCAACTTTGCTATCAATATTTTCACTGTTGTATTTCACAAATCACTCACAAACGTCTTATTTCCTGAAGTAAAACATTTAAAGTTCATAATATACTCAAAAGTAATTCAATTTAAGCATTATGAAGCTAATAAATTATCAATTATCTAGCAAGAATCGCAAAATAAAAACAAAGACTAATGACCTAATGGGTATTTGACATATACAAATAGAATGATTCCAAAGAGATGTGACATGAAAAGTGAACCATAGACTGAATGATAGGAGCGGGTTTAGTCGATTGTAAAAATCTAAAATCCATTACCACACTCTATGATTATGAAATTACCTTGTGATGTTGAAGAAGATATTATAATTAAACCTTTCACTAATATCTTACCACTAACTTGATAATACTTGTTAAAGTCCGCCAACCCGCATGGAGCAGCGTAGTGGGTCTAAGTTCTAATTCCCTCTCTCCTATGAGTGGAGGCCTGTGCCCAGCTGTGGGACATTAATGAGCTGTAGTGATCAGTGATCAAGTACCTAATTATTAAAAAAATAGTGTGTGTCAGCTCCGACGTACGACTGGAGTTTACTCTTTACGAATGATTATAAAATTGATATAATTAATACATCTAAAATCGTTTGTGTACTATGTTATGCTACTTACATTACTCAAACAAAATAGTAGGCAAAGATTGCTTTATCAATATGACCGTCTTTGCACCCTTATGTATTATCTTTGTACCTTTTTGTTTAGTGTTTCTGTTTTAGGTGTGTGCAATAAAGAGTGTATCATCTATCCATATTTTTTTTTATATCATTGACAACAACTCCTCAACAGATACTTAGTTACTGATCCACGGTCCATTCAACTATTAAATGAAGATTATCAGTCTATTCGTATTATAATGAACTCATTTATAGAGGAAATTCGATATCTTAGCTGTAAACCCACAAGTATAAAGTGCTATTTTTTATACGCATTGCCATCTGACCTCTGCGTTCGGTTAGAGGCAAGCAGGCTAATCGATTTTGTAAATGATAATGATCGTCTGAGGCGTATTTATGACACTTGAAGGCGTTATATTGGTACATTTCAATTAGAATGGGTGTTTCCAGATATTTACAAGTTATAAAGTTGCAGAAACATGGCATGTTTCTGTCACTAAATACAGCTTAATATGCACGTATTTTTTGTAGCGGTGATAGGCTTAGTAGTAGTGGTTAATGGGTGACGGTTCTATTCTCGATCACGTACTACTTACTTTTAACTTGCTATAGCGAGCGGTGAAGGAAGACGTAGTCCGGAAACCTGCACGCCTGAGAGTTCCTTATAATGGTGTGTGAAGTCCGCAAATACCCCTTGGGTAGCTTGGCTAAGACCTTCTTATTTTTAGAGGAGACTCGTGTTCAGTAGTGAGATTATAGGCTAGATCAGGGATTCCCAATTTATTTTGGGCAAGAGACCCCTTTTCCAAAATTAACTGATATCTAAAGACCCCTAAACTCAAATTACTTTAAAAATCCTATCTCTAGTTTTTCCTATTGATACAAAATACTTACCAATGTAAAAAGTTGACATCACTTTCTTATCAAAATTTAACAAAATAAATAGTCATAAAATTCAATAAATATCAAGTGTTATTAATAATTATTATGAATACCAATTACGTAAAAAAACAGTAGGTAATTGTATCTTGAAAAAGAATAAGGGTCGATTTTTAGCCCTCGTTTACCCCAAAATCAGTTTCCGTGTATGTTGACCCCTGGGAAACCGAAATTGACCCCAAGGGGTCAATATCGGTTTGGGAATCCCTGGGCTAGATTATTAAATGGCAACCTATCAGAAAAATAAATCTTAATAGTTTACGTACTACTACTACGTTTTTTTATGTTAATTCCTATATTTAAGTTTTAACTACTTGGGAATTTGTTTATTTTTTGCGAAGTATTTTTTTAGTAAACAATGTTATGGCTCATTTGTTATTAAGATTCTTGTTTGTTTTGTTCATTGCTCAAAATTTAATAAGCTTATTTCGACCCATGATTTTATGATGCGTTAGGTTCCTTGACTTTTAATATGTTATTATTATGTTAATCTCTACCTTGCTTACTTGATTTCCATACAACATATTATTTTTATTACTAGGTATATAACCTACCAAGGTACCTACTTATTCTAAACTAGCGAATGCCCGTGATTTCGTCTGCGTGGTTTGAGGATTTTTCGTTCCCACGGGAACCCTATAATTTTCCGGGATAAAATGTAGCCTATGTGCTATTCCACACTATAATCTATCTCTGTGCCAAATTTCAGCCAGATCCGTTCAGCCGTTGGGGCGTGATTGAGTAACAAACATCCATACATCCATACATTCATACATCCATCCAAACATTCGCATTTATAATATTAGTAAGAATTAGTAAGATAACTGCATATACTTATTTAAGAGTATAACTTTCATTTAGTTCATAGTACTCCATGACTTCATCTGCCTGGATTTATTTAATATTTCAATTAATTCTTTGAACTACTGTCGAAACTTTTTGATTACGAAAAATCTGTGCTTTTTTTTTTCAAAATCGGTTCAACAGAATATATGGGCCGTGAAAACGCGGTAGCTAGTGAAAGGAGAGAATTACTGAGACACACTTTCGCATTTATAATATTAATAAGTAAGGATTAGCAACAAAGTTTTCAAAAAATTCGTCGTAACGACCACACTCGTAATTTATAAATAGACGAGTATTAAACAGTTAACATAAATATAGCAAAAAAGAAAAAAATATATATACTTATATTATATGAGATAATATATACTTATACATACATGTATAAAATAATGATAAAGATAATAATGATAAATGAAATGCTAAAAAGAAAGAACATAGCAGCTTATTCTCGTCCAACAGAGCAAGGCAATAAAAAAAAACATGAAGCCATGTCAGCTATCAAGTCTCCGATCATGTTAGAGGATAAATAGAGGACAAACATAAAAAAAATTAAATATATATATATAAATATATAGAGCCTATTTTTAACGTCTTGTGATATTTTACGATCTTTTTATTCTGCCCGTAACGGAGCCATATCACCTGGCCTTCATGTTTATATCATTTCTGTTTGATAATTAACTGATATTAGTATTTTGTGTTTTACTACGGGATATGCATGAACTTATGTCGTAAGCGACAGCGTTAAAGTCGTCTTTTGAGAGTATAATATTTGAATAAAAAGCTATTGTCAGTTGGTAATTAACTTATTATTATTGAAGTTAAAGTCAAGTCTTCTTTAGCTATTATTAATAATTAGAAATACTTTACTTTAGAAATACTACACTTTTTATACTAAATTCTGTAAAGCTAATAAAATATTTAGGTACTTGCCCATTTGCTTTCTTATAATTTTTTAAGTAATATTCAGTTTTAGGGCTATTGATTTACATAACATTTAAAAGTTTGAAGTTATTATATTCATTAATTCAGAAGGCTCGGACAAACGGGCTGAAGACGGACGGACGGATGGACAGAAGGGCAAGTACCAATCCACCACAAGTAGACCCAGAAACCTTCGCTTCGCTCAATCTAATTATATTTTAGGTGTTAGCAACCCTACTTCAGATGCGATATATCACGGGGCTGTCCAATTACCGGGATAAGGACTTCGGTAATCCGTTACGTAATTTTTTATTCACACAAGTGATTATGCAAACGGAGTTATTTATGTCACGCGCGTTAAACGGTGCCTTCGTTACTTTTGTGTTAAATGTTCAATTTAATGTGCGATGTGGATTTATTAGCTTTTATTTGGTACACAACTTTTCGTGGAATGGAAAGCTTGCAGATGACCTTCCAATGTTCCATCTCATAGCATTCACTAGTAAGTAGTAACAAAAGTAAATAACTTTCAGGATTGCTAACAAGTCTAGGAAGCGTAGCGATTTGTTGAATGAAGAAAATCCTCAGTCGTTGGAACTTGGCAGGGTTGTAGTATTGTATGACTCAAAACGGACCCATACAAAAAGGTCCAAAATAAATTCACTAGGAACTTAGCTAATTTTAAAAAGTCTTTTCACATTCATAAAATAACGGGTTTTATGCAAAAATAGTAAGTCGTTTGCACAATAAAGCGGTTTGGAAAATAAAATCGCGTGCAAAGAAACAATTTGTTAGAATTTGTTCCAAAACGGTTGTAACAAGCGAGTTCACAGGTGTAAATTAATTCTGACGACACGAAACAACATGGTTACGGTAAAATGACGAATGAATGTTTATACAGCTTTTAATTCTGTGAAAGACCTGCCATTTGAACTACGAAAGAACTGTTAGAAATAATTATTACAAAGCCATGTCGCTAATTTTTCATTGCTACAAATTAAAATTTAATTACAAAATACATTTCTCAGGTAAACCGCATACAACCTGTAACACACAGAAAAAAAGGAACTCAGAGAAGTAAGTGTTAGTAAGAAAATTAAACCAATTCCAAATATCATTATCTAAATATATATAAATCAATTGCTGTTCGTTTGTCTCGCTAAAACTCGAGAACGGTTGGGCCGAATTATATGGAATTTTTTGTGTGTGTTTGAGTGGGTCCAGGGCCGGTTTATATGTATTTAAAAATTACATACCTAACTTAAAAGAAGGCTTTTAAGAAAAAAATCGTATCCTTAACTGCTTGTCAATAGTAACATGTGTTTCAAACAATTGTGTTAATTTTTTTTGAGCACAAAAATAAATGAGCAATGCTACCTGCTCTTTATGAAATCTTGTTTTTCAAACGGTGTTTTTTTAAAACTTACTCGTAACGACTGTAACAAAATAATGTAAGCAGGTCCTTTTGTTGACGCAAAACGACGCAGTTACGGTAAAAATACGTTAAAGGTATTTAATTTTATGAAAAATCGCCCGATAACATATCCTTAAAAAGTACGGTTAGGAAAAATAAACTATAGGTTTCCTTCTACTTTTCCGTTTTGTTAATAATTTTTCCTCTCGCCTTCGGCCATGGCTGCTAATCTCAACGGAGTAGCTGTGCACACTTATTGTGTGTGCACAGCTACTCCGGTGTTCTCTTTAGTATGACTAGCTAATGCCCGCGACTTCGTCCACGTGGATTGAGGTTTTTCGGTTTTCACGGGAACTCTTTAATTTTCCCGGATAAAAAGTAGCCTATGTGTTATTCCAGACTATAATCTATCTCTGTGCCAAATTTCATCCAGATCTGTTCAGCCGTTGGGGCAGCCCTTTCGCATTTATAATATTAGTATCGATGAGACAGTAATTCAATATGGCCGAATAGAGATCACGTGCAGGACTGGCAGCTTTTCCCTCAAATGCAAGGGAGTTCAATATTACGTATTTCGGGCTACTGTTGAGAATTTCTAGACAAGGAAAAGCTAATAACTTTTTGTTGGCCTCCATAGTAAAAGATACCTGACAAGAAATTTTGACAGCTGACAAACATTAGATTGTTAAATATTTATAGCATTTTAACCTATACTAATTATTTTTACTTAATTTATAACAGCTGGAATACTGGAATAAGAATCTGTCGAAATGTTTATTAGTCTAACAAAATAGAAAGAATATTGCATGGTTAGATAATGGGGAACATTTTTGCACTTCTGACCTTTCATTCGTACAGAACTTTCCATGTTTCAATTTTTTGTTAACCGTACATTTAAACGAGTGCTAACCAAAGCTTTATTAATATTTCGGCCAGACTTCTGAGAAAAGACAGTGTCCTTTTGTACGGTGGTCATCGACCTGGCTCTGCTTTTATAAAAGTTCGTATTATTAATCTATGCTTTTCAACTTTTATTTTTCTTTAGGGTTGCCAGGGTTAATAAGAATAATTAAGCACATAGCGTAAGAGATTTCTTATATTATTACGTGTTTAATAATCTGGCTGTGATTCTTATGTAATCGTGACGTTTTATTAACCTTCGTTTGAAGTGATAATGAAATATTTGAGCAACTTATTTGATTCATAAACTCAAAATTAGTAAAGAGATACTTACGTAGTTGTATTTTTTTTAAAAAAGAAGTGTAACGTAATAAAAAAATGTGGAAACTGTAGTGGAGAATCGCAAAAACTTAAAATAATTTACATGCATGCCCTAACATGCAAAGCGTTGACAAATATTTTTGTATTCTCTAATATGGATGAAATTCTTAGAATTTAGTTTTTTCTTTTTTCTAGTTCAGAAAAACTACGTGTTTGAAAGAGTGGCAATATTCTTCCATAAAAAAATATGTTTTGCTTCTTTTGGCAACCTTGCATTTGCACGTTTTATCAATAAGCACATTCAGCGAATATTGAATTAATATTTCAACTTAACCGACCACCCATTCACCCGCAGGCGGCAAGGATCGCATGTTCGAATCCCAATGGCGCTATAGCCATTAATATATTATTTACGATTTATCACTTATACACTTACAAGATGTACCTTCCTAATTCGTTAAGGATGTATAAGGAAAATACTAATTTAAAAGAACATAAATACTATGCCATTAACAATTATTGAGTATCTTCAAATCAAGAATGCCCTTCCGGCTTCCATTTTTCCCTCCTCTTCTTTACTTCCTTCAAATCAAGAGTGAATTAACATCTTGTAGGCAAGCAGCATCCAAAATGCTCAGTCAGTCAGCAGTTTCAATTTAGATGTAAACTGCAACAAAACTTATTTAGCAGTCGGCTTTCTTCGGAGTCTTAGGTTATTGAATAAGTGTTGTGAAGAAACTTGACTAATTTTTGTATTCTTCTTTCCAGTTCCACTATGGAGACGACACGGCATGTGTCGGCCCATTGGCTGTCCACTATAGTTCTTCTCTGCTCCTTCTGTACGACACACTCGCTCAATAACAAGGTAAGCTGAAGCTATTAATTTAATTGCCCTTTAATATGACAATATTTAAAGTATATCCTGTTTAACAAAAAGAGAATAAATAAAATCGATCTACACGTTACAAACGTACACATTTTGACTTTCATCCCCTATCCCACGGGAAGTGTGCTGAATTTCGGGACAAAAAGTATCCAGTTTCCTACCTCGTAGTATGAACTCAAATCCTGTCAAGCTTGTGTGCTATTTCAGACTATAATCTATCTCTGTGCCGAATTTCAGCCAGATGCGTTTAGCCGTTGGGGCGTGATTGAGTAACAAACATCCATACATCCATACATCCAGACATCCATACACCCAAACTTTCGCATTTATAATATTAGTATAGATAGCTTATCACTTGGTATATAGCGTAGTGCCATAGTGCATACTTTGATTTGCTTATTCATGTATCAAGCGAAATACATTATGCTACTAAACTACGGGAAGTGAACTATCTGTCTCGCGTGCGAGCTCTGAGGAATCCTATGGAATGTTAAAGTAATGACCTAGAGTTGTTGTTGCAAAACAATACTGCTATCGCAAAATTACACGCGTCAAGCTCGAACCTAGTGCTGGGAGCGAGCTGGATATGGAGCGACGATCGGGGGTGGCGTACAGCCGTCGTTTCTTCAGACCCCGATTCCTCGGAGCTCGTGCGCAGACTGTACATACCCGTCGAAATTGGTTAAAAAATTACAGCCAAAAAATCTACTACTCTCCATCGCATTTATTAGTGGGTACATTGAGACAAGTAGCATGTACAATGTGTATCGATTATGTAGTACGACTACATAATTAAAACAAAATTACCAATGCACCGGATTGAAGACAAGATCAGTTCATTTCGTTAACCACGCCCGTAAACGCACAGTTTCATAATGGACCGGTTATACCACTTTGATTGTATTCTGTAATCAATGACGTCATATTGACAGGAATAGGGTATTAACCTGTACGATCCAGCGTATAATAATAATTTTAAACTGTTGCAAACATTATATAACATAGTTTAATATGTTTTATAGGTTATTTGAACACAAAGTTATCGTGATTATTACAAAAAGTAATAAGATAAAACATCGTATGCAAACGCAGTCTCATCTTTCTTGATCTTAGGTATAATTATTTAAAAATGATACCCATACTAATATAATAAACGCGAAAGTGCCTGTCTGATTTTATTCGGAAAAATGAAGGATTTAAAAAAGACCACGTCTAGTTTAGCTATAAATCTGTTCTAGGACTGATTGGCATGGCACAGCCTAAGCAGTATTATGTAAAACGTATCAATTATTGTTACAATTTCCTTTGTTATGATGATTGACTGAATTTATGGTATTCTTGCTACCACAATGGATTTTGACCAATAACAGAAGAGCGTTTTCTAACCAAACAAAGTTGAATGTGATCGTTACACTGTATTAATCGTTTTTACGTTATAAGGCCCCTGGTTTATCTTAAAAAGTTATAGGCTATAACTATAATGTACCTGAAGTCCTTGACCCGCGTTAAAACATAATCTGAAGAACCTAATTCCACACGGACGATGGATGTTGCGGAAATCAGATAGTTAAAGATAAATAAAATTATTGTAACATGATAGTATAAATTCATTATTAATATTATTAGTAACTGACAATTTATAGGATGTTGTTATATCCTACTGTTTATTATCTATGCTAATATTATAAAGAGGTAAAGTTTGTGAGTTTGTGACGTTGTAGGGGGTAATCTCTGGATCTACTGAACCGATTTTGAAAATTCTGGTACCAATAGAAATCTACATTATTTGTAAGTGTCCTTGGCTATACATTTAACCTGAAAAAATAGGGAGTTCCCGTGAGAATTTAAAAAAACTTATTTCACGCGGACGAAGTAGCGGGCATCTGCTAGTTCTGAAAATTAATTGAAACACTATAATTAGGAATAAGTAGGCTAATTTGAACTAGGTATCTTCTATAATTTGGTTTACTATGTTGAAAACAATTTATCATATCACCGATCGATCACTTTGAAAAATTGCTTTTTGATTCAAAGTGTCGAAAATAAATCTAATATCACAAAGCATAATAAATCTCTGTCTGCTCCCAATCAGGTATCAATATTATATATTATATATTATTATAGTTTACATTATAAGGACAGTCCCACAAAAAGCTTATTGTGTTACGAAATTTTACTAGCCTAGCTCATTTGAGGTTGGTAAATAAGGTAGGTAATTAAGTATTTATTCCGGGCCTGAGTCACAACATGGTTGTGGTGACCCGTTCCCATTTTCCATTACTATGTAAAATCGTATATTGATAAAATAGATGGAGCACTACAAAATCGCTCCTGACAAAAACTACTGAAAAAAAGTGTACCTGAGAATAGTACCTGACTGCCATTAGTTCTAATAGTTAGTTATTTTACTAATATTACAAAGGCGAAATTGTATCTGTTTGTTTCCATTCAGTTATGTCGCAACAAATGCTCGAAGGATCGACGTTATTTTTGTGTTCATATAGCTGGAAAACTCAGTCACGGGAATTTTTAAAATCTTAAAGCCACGCGAACGAAGTCACGGGCGATATTTAGTATTACAATAAGTTTTTGCCCGAGTTTTATGTTGCAAGTCCTTTAACAACTTTAGCTATAGTGTTTGCGTAAGAATACTCATCTCACGAAGGTCGTCTAGGATTCGATATTACACGATTTCACATCGAATTAACTCCAGATTATGTATTACACCACGATGTCCTAACGAATTCGTTACACCTACTCGTCGTTCTCGCGTGTAGAAGTTCATGCTCAATTTAGTTCTAAACTTATGTATGTACTTATATACCTACTTATCAACCAGCGGAAGACTCAACTAACAATTTAATACAACATGTAATAAAAAAGGTCATGCAATTGGGTATTTATAGGTCTTTAATAATAAAAAGGCTGTTAGTATTATTTTTGAGAAAAAGTAACTGGATCGAATATAATTACGTAATTCTATTAATATTATAAATGCGAAAGGGTGTCTGGTAGTTGGTATATTGATCTTCAACTACGTCACAACGTCAAAAGGCGCTAGTATGGGATTTTATGTGAAGTATGTCAAATCAAAATTCGACACGCTTTTTTACTTCAATCGATATTTTAAAATGGTTTTTAAACATAAAACTAGCAGGGGACGTGGATATTACCACTTTTGGGAGATCATCTATTTAATAATCATAAAAAAATATTTTTTTGAATTGTTGTCAAATACCCCGATATTCGTATCTACAATATAATATCATACTTCACTTCATCATCATCATTTCAACTCATTTCCGGCCCACTACTTAGCAATATTTACAATTAGGGACAGAGATAGATCATATTATAGTCTGGAATAACACATAGGCTACTTTTTATCCCGGAAAATTAAAGAGTTCCCGGCGGGAACAAAAAAAACATAATCCACGCAGACGAAGTCGCAGGCATCAGCTAGTAACTTCTAAAATAGAGATGCGTTCCCGGGGATTAAGCCCCTGACATTTATTATTACTCACACAATTAATTACTATACAGAGCAACCAGGTTTTCAACATTCCATTCCCATCAATTTAACGACAAAGTGTTTTACCACTTTTCCTTCTGACTGTTCAAAGGGCTCATGCAAATAAGATTCCAACCTTTTCTATAGTAATTGTCACACGTAAATGAAACCTTGGCATACGAGATGAATATTAAATGTACTTTGAAATATATTCAGCGTGAAATAGTTCAATCACCCCACGTGTAGCTACAGAGTAGCTTGTGCGTGTAAAGTTACAACCACAGAATATAAAAACCCCGTATTCCGAGGTTTAATTTTATTTGTTGTGGTATCAAAGTAAAATATAATGTTACATATCTTTTTAAACGCACGAAGTAGTAGCATTTTATCACCATCAAAATCATTTCAACCTGCGGAAATCCATTGCTAGCTTTCCTCCTTCTCCTCGTCCTTAATAAATAATTTATCTTATATAAATATATTTCGTTTAGTTTATAATAAAATAAAATAATGAAAAAGGACATGACCAGTAATTGCCCTCCGATTCGGGACAATGCACAGGATTTCCGTTTTTACAGTAAGGTTTAAAAATTCAAAACGAAATTATTATGGATTTATTATTCCAAATAAGGTCAGGGTTCAAATGACAAAAAAAACAGTACGTTTATTGTTTAAATCTTGAGCGTCCGCTTTCCTCTTTAAGCACTATTCCATTTTGACGTTCCATTATATCCATGCCTAATAATAATCTTGTAACCCTACATGAATACCATTTAAGTATCTTACTCATTATATTATGAATGATTTATTTTTGATCAATTAAATAGTAATGAAAAAGAAATGTATGTTTTGTTTATAATTATTTTTATTTTTTGACAAGTCTCAAACTAGTAGTTCGAACAAAGCATTTTTGAATACTGCGTTTAAAGGAACGCCCTTTCACATTGCATATGCCGCCATCTGTGGTCGAATAGTTGAACTGGAACGCCCTTTCACATTGCATATGCTGCCATTTGTGGTCGAATAGTTGAACTTGTTAACCAGAAGTAGTGAGCAATACTTAAAAATATTTTCTAGACTCACCACAATACATAGCGCCATCTAGTGTGGGAAAGCAGTTTTTGGTGAAACTTTTTTTATTTATTTTCTCAGTTTTCAGAGCCTTCAGACTCCTGAAACTTTTTTATCTGAAAACTATAAAATATAACAATTACAATAATAATGAAATAATACTTGAAAATATTTTTTTAGACTCGCTCAACACAATAAATAGCGCCATCTAGTGTGGGAAAGCAGTCTTTTGGTGAAACTTTTTTTGTTCATTTTCGCAGTTTTCCGAGCCTTCAGACTCCTGAAACTTTTTTATCTGAAAACAGTGAAATATTACAATTACAATAATAAAGAAATCATTGTTGAATATTGATTTTTGACACCTAGGCAAGCTGCCATAGTTCCACCGGTCAAGTCCTTTCTTTTATAATATAAACAAGTGATCGCACTTGTTTATATTATAAAAGAAATATATTGCCGTCGCGTCGCTGCCTTCTTCAGCCAGCCTTCCAGCCCAGCCTTAAATCCAGCCTTATTGTTGTGTATACTGTGTCCTCTTATGTACATTATTGTAGATAAGTAAGGGGAAACCGCAAAATTTCAGGTTTTTAGATCCAAGGGTTGGGCGCTTATAAGTCATCCAGTATGTGAGTGAGTCATGAATTTTCTCTTCATTTCTCTTTAAGAATGGAATATACTTATTAGGTAAATATATTTCTCTTTTTACTGGTTTTTGTTAATGTTCAGACGTTGCGTATGTCTGGGAGTATTAAAGTATAGGATAATATTTCACTACATACCTGTCTTTAAATTATTATATCTATGTAACCATTACTCTGCACCAATCATGCCTATTGTCCGTTGCCTATTGTTACGCAACGACATACAGAATACCAACAAGCAGTTACGTAGATACGTGCAAATAATAATGTACACTGACAGACTTTTTTCCTCTCCATACATTAAACATCGCTACAGAGATTAAAGTTCCTGCACTTGCTTCAATGGATAGTGCTAACGGTTCAATGCTTTGTACTCTGTATTTATCTTATCTTACTAATATTATAAATGCGAAAGTTTGGATGGATGTATGGATGTATGAATGTATGGATGTATGGATGTTTGTTATTCAATCACGTCCCAACGGCTGAACGGATCTGGCTGAAATTTGGCACACAGATAGATTTTAGTTTGGCATAGCACATAGGCTACTTTTTATCCCAGAAAATTAAGGAGTTCCCGTGGGACCTAAAAAACCTCGAACCACGCAGAAGAAGTCGCGGACATTAGCTAATATTCTACACGTAGTTAGGTTCAATAGAAAAAAATCGTAGATGTCAACCGATAGAAAATAATTATTGCTGCAATAGGTCTCTTGGAGTAGCACTTCCAATCGCTGCTGTCTTGTGTAGGCCTGGGTCCAGCGACTCACTTCGACTCGCTGGATGTCGTCAACGGTTGCCAATGGGAGGTCGCTATTTCAGCACTATGGTACCCCAACGACTATTTGTTCTTTGAACTATGTGCTTGGCCTATAACCAATTCATCTTTGAGATAATGTGCCTACCTACTCCTGTTCTTCTACAGGTGACTTAGATTATTATTTATGATTTATGATTAATTTTTCGTAATTCGTAAAGCATTAAAAAGCTGAAGAAGCGAGAAGTTCAATGTAATGAGGAAATGAATGAATGACTGAAAGTATGAATGAAGTAAATGATGCCCGCGCTTCGTCTATGGAGGTTATAATGTTTTTAAAATATTTCATGTCTCGTGGGCACGCTTTAATTTTCCGGAATAAAAAGTAGCTGTCATTCTCCAGGTGTTCATGCAGAGTCACATTGATTATGACGTAGTTGAAGGTCAATATACCAACTACCAGACACCCTTTCGCATTTATAATATTAATAGAATTACGTAATTATATTCGATCCAGTTAGTTTTGTTTTCTCAAAAATAATACTAACAGCCTTTTTATTATTGAAGACCTATATATTATCGGGACATTTAAAAGCTAGACGCATATAAATAACATTAACAAATCAAATTTATAATAGGTATTATTCTAAGTAGTCGTATTAATAAATTGGTACTTAAAAACTAGGAATAATGTTTCACCAAAGTGATTTATAGGTATTCTTACAACACGTGAATCATAGATGTGACATTTTCACGAAAACCATTCTGGGATTAATCTTCTTTTATTGACTTATTTCAACCTAAATTGGTAAATGTATTGGCGGCGGCTATTTCTTATTTATTGCGTTAATTAATGGTTTTTAAACGGCAATTTGCAATGTGACAAAAGTTTACACTTATCTATAAAATAAGAGGAAAGGCAATTTACAGAAAATTGATGATTTTGAAAGTAGTTTCAAAGCGTTTTTCAAAGCCCTTTATATTATTTACAAGTTAATAACCGCGACTTCGGCCGCGTGGAATATGTCTTTTTAATTCCCACGGGAACTCCTAAATTTTCCGATATAAAAAGTAGCTTAGGTAACTTTCAGGTCCTCAACTATAGGTACGTTGTAACCATGTAAAAAATCAAGTTGATCGGTTGCTTTGTTGAGACGCGATTGAAGGACAAACCAACAAACATACACACTTTCGCATTTATAATATTACTAGCGAATACCCGCGACTTCGTCTGCGTGGTTTGAGGTTTTTTGGTTCCAGCGGGAACTCTTTAGTTTTCCGGGATAAAAAGTAGCATATGTGCTATTCCAGACTATAATCTATATCTGTGCCAAATTTCAGCCAGATCAGTCAGCCGTTGGGGCGTGATTGAGTAACAAACATCCATATATCCAGACATACATACATCCAGACATCTATCCAAACTTTCGCATTTATAATATTAGTATTAGTATAGTAAGTATAGGACTATCTGAGTATGTTGTAGCTTAAATTTTTTAGAACGGTTTTAGTTGTAGAATAATTCACGGATCTAGAAATCCCGCCATTATTATCCCAAGAAAACTCTTACGAAAAATGAATTACTATTAACTAGACATCGTCCGCGGTTTTGCTCCAGTGGAAATTTAATAGATAGATAAAAAATCCAGCTTTATGGGTCAACTAGATTTTAAAACGACCCCCTGTTCATGTTTGTATGAATGTATGTATGTACTTATGTGAGTTTTTTTTCAACATAACTTCTAAATGCCTTAACTGATTTGGACATATGAGGTATCGTTAAGTTCCAATCATCCCGAGTGACACGACTTCGATTCCCGCGGAACTCCCTAATTTTCTGGGATAAAAAGTAGCCTATGCACAGGATACAACCTATCCCTGTAACAAATTTCATCAAAATCGGTTGAAAAGGTTGGTCATGAAAGCGTAGCAGACAGACAGACAGACAGATAGACAGACACACTTTCGCCTTTATAATATTAGTATGGATACAATATAGTCGCGTTTTTTAATATTTTAAATTAGGTTCACTTCTTAAAGTTAATGGAATACCATCAGCAATGAGGAAAACAATGCAGATATAGCTCATTAGTGCTTTCAAGTAAAAGATAAACCAATAAAATAAGCACAAACGGAGCCAAATACCGCAACTGGTCTTTCCATTATCGTTCTGTCCCAATTAATTATTTATTTGACTCTTCAGTCTTGATGTGATTCGTGGAAGTGAGATTTTTTCATTTTTCACGACTCATGAGTCATTGTAAAACCAGCCTGGTGTTATTCCATGTTCGTAGTGTATTGACCGTGCAGATAGACCGTTTTATTTTGTTGTATTTATTAAGTTCACTTACGGTCACAACGAATGTATCCAAAAATACCTACTCTTATACTATTTAAAAAACCGGCCAAGTGCGAGTCGGACTCGCGCACCGAGGGTTCCGTACAAACCTATACCTAGTAAGTTTAAAATTATTAAAATTATTTTTATTTCATGATGTAACAAAAAATTTATGCTTTTCGCAATTTTTCCTTTATCTGTGCTTTGATTCCCTTGCAAGTGTCGAAAATTTGCAGCATACACGGCTATATTTTTTGATTGCGTTGGCTTAGAGGTTTGATTTTTTCACGGCTCCAAGGGACAGTAGACCGAGTATTGGACTGAGTATTTGATATGAATTTCTCGATGCGTTTCCCAGAAGAAGCGTCTGGACAGATAGACGGATAACAAAGTGATCCTATAAGGGATCCGTTTTTTCCTTTTGAGGTACGGAACCCTAAAAATCGCTTGCTAAATGTATTGACCACTAACAAGTAATCACAACATTTCCAACTATTCGTTACAAAAAATAAAAACATAAAAAATATCAACAGAAAATTAATTGGAGGTAAAAAATACCTGCTATACCCTATTCTGTGATAAAACTTAACTACTTACTTACTAAGTACTGCGAATATAACGAACTAAGAACGAAAAAATATCCAAATATAGAACTTAATCCCTACCAATTATATTTTAGGATTTAGCAGATAATGCTATGACGTGGTATATGGAAACACTAATGACGCCCGCGACTTTGTTCGCATAGAATTAGTTTTTTAAATAACCCTATTGATTTTGCGGGATAAAAAGTAGCTTATATGTCCTTTACGGGATAAAAAGTAGTCTATATATCCTTCTTCGTAATGCAGCCTATATCTGAACCAAATGCCGCCAAAATCGGTTGAACAGATGGGTTATGAAAGCGTAGCAGACAGACAGGCATACATTCTCGTTTATCAATCAGTAAATAATTAATCATTAATATTAGTATGGATGAAATATAAACAGTATCTTAAGCATATACTACATTTTTATACAATCAAATATCAAATCAAATAAATATTATAAACGCGTAAGGTTGGATGGATGTATGGATGTATGGATGTTTGTTACTCAATAACGTCCGAACGGCTGAACGGATCTGGATGAAATTTGGCACAAAGATAGATTATAGTCTGGAATAACAGATAGGTTATTTTATCCCCGAAAACTGAGGAGTTTCCGCGGGAACCAAAAAACCTCAATCCACGCGGACGTAGTCGCGGGCATCAGCTAGAGTAATAATATACGAGTAACTAAAATATAGAAAACCGTACTATGCTACAACCTTACTACCTTCCTACCTTACTACCCAGGCAACTTAGGTTAAGTTAACATTAACTTGATGTTACCCATTCAGATGGGTAAGTCACGGTCATGGTCATGTCAGCATGACCGTGACTTATCCCAAGTTATCGAAACTTAACTTACGCTTAAAAGATTCATTCCATCTGTCTGTCTGCCCCCGCCGATAATAAGTTAGGTAATGAGCAACGTTGTTTTGTTGTCAATAAATGCACGGTCATTTTTAACCCGACACCGCCGCGGCGTCTTCAAAGATATTCATAGATTACTATGACATAGCATACAGAGAAGTTTATTAACCTCTAAATTAGATAATGTTTTATTCATGTACTACTCAATTAAATGTCTAAAAGTTAAACTTTTGGTAAAGTTAAATTAATTTCTAACCATCAATATGGCTATTTTTTAAAGTTAAAGCTTTAAAAGCTTTAAAGGTAAAGTTATAAAATTGATTTGATTTTCTCGATCAAACAATATTAACTATTAGTGAAATAAAAATTCAGAGCTTTTAATGATTAGCTGTCGCTATAGATTGAATAAATAATTAATGAACTTAAGCAGGTATTTTAATTTTCTAACGATTATTATTAACGATTGCAGGTTTTAAAATGTTTCGATACAATTATTAAATATCTAGTCTATTATTTTTGTTACATCTTCACTATAAATGGTCCTATTAGTGATTTCACTAGACGAAGTCCACGACTTCATTCGCGTGGCGTAAGTTTTTAATTCCTTTAGGCACTCCTTATTTTTCCAGGATAAAAAGTAGCCTATGTCACTCTCCAGATCTTCAACTATATACCCATGCAAAAAATCACGTCGATCCGTTTCTCTGTTGCGGCGTGATTGAAGGACAAACTCTCTATTTAACGTCCCTGGAGATAGAATATTCAAAAACTGTGAATCTCGTATTTCTCTATTTCAAACGGAAATCCCAAACACCAAGTTTTATGGATATAACTTGAAAAATTACCGACTTTCATAGAAACTTTTAACCCCTATTTAACTCCTTTGGAGGAGGTGGAATTTGGAAAAGCCCTTTCTTAATGAGTGGATACCTACACTTCACAAAGACCATACCTTCCAAACATGTCTCTAGGACCAGAGGTTTAGGCTGTGCGTTGATATATCAGTGAGTCAGGACTTTGGATTTTAATATAGATTAGGTATTTCTCGTTTGCCGCCGTTCTACTAGAATCTACCAGACGTACGAGAATGGGTTAGAAATAAACAATGTCACTTCTGCTCGTTAAAAAATTCTAGTAAAAATAGAACATAATATTCTAGGATTTATGCGCAATGACTACAACTGGAAGTAGATTTAAGCAGCTTTTTGCGTTTGATGTAAGTACGAAGTATGTTGATGTAAGGAAATTAAGAGATACCCATCGGTACCTATATTTTTATAGGTACTTATGGTTATGTCTTAATTTCCTCAGTGACGCACATGTTTTGGTTGCTTAAAAATATTCGTCATTCAGGAACAAACTAGTTCTTTTTAATTCCGAGAACTTTCGCACAAAACATAAAGAGTAAGTAAGAAATAGCAGTGACAAAGGCGCAAATAATATATTCCAAGAACAAGTTGTTTCCTCATGTCCAAAGAATAATATGATGTCACACATCCTGGCAGATTTTAATTAATAATGTGTGAAAATGGCAATTATCTACTTTGTTATACCTAGCTAATATACCTTCAAACATATCTTTATGTATATGTTAGGTTTAAAATATAGAACTTTTTAGACTGATCTCTCTAGCTCTACGAGTCGCAGGGAGCCGCTGAATTCAGACGGCACAAGTCCAAGTGACCTTTGTCCAGCAGTGGACGTTTATTGGTCGACGACGACGACATTATAGCTTGGTTTCATACAGATTTAACTCTCTTTATCAGCAGGCTGGCAAGCTGACATAACCGCCGTCTATGAACATCTGTGTACCTACAGTGAAGTTACCGGCAAATAAGGAAATTATTATTCCCTAATTATAATCGTTTCAAAGGAACATCGCTGATGGAAGCTGGTAACTTAATTTGCATGTGCGTGGCATTAATGACCGGAAAGAACGGGAACTAAAAGAGTACCTATCATGAAGGTTGTTTTATCATTTGGAAACTTGGCATCACAGTGAGAACAAGCGGTTCACAACGGAATCTTTCACCCCTAGCAAGCTATAGACAAGCTCTAGTTTAAATACAAGCCCTAGAGTAACATAGCCATTTGTCTCTGCAAAGTTCCAACTTGATGGATATTGGATTTAGTAGTTCGCCTATTCTAAAGGAAGTAAGCCGAGGCGAGACGAGAGTTGAAATTTAATTTTTGTTTTGCCGGATTATAGCTAATTAAGCTAATTCTTGTTCTTTGTATGGCAAAATTTAAATTCCTGTCCCATCCATCTTTTGTGTGAAAGGTCCGGATGTGCGACAATATATCTTACCCTTCAACGCGAACGTTTTTGCCATCCCTCTGTCTGGGGCCATACTGCCAAGGTGTTTCATTAATGTTGACTTTCGTGTTATAGAATTGTAATCCTTATTTTAGGAACATCAAGGTACGTGACATCAAACTGTAATTTTGAGTAATATTGTTTGAGTATTGCTTTAAACTGGCGGTATGGCCCCTGATCCTTCATGTGTATGTTACCGTAAAATTGCAAAAACCGCCAGATTGCAATCTAACGCTTTTTGTTTGTTTGTTTAAGGTTCTATCGGGTTAATATACCTAACAGATTACAATCTATCGAAAAACAATGCGTTAAATTGTAATGTTTTGACAGTTTACAATATCGCTGGATAGATTACAATCTAACGGTTTTCACAAACTAGCGGTGGCATGTATATCCTAGATTGCAGTAAGGCGTAACTTGATCAAAATTCACTTCATCAAAGTCGCGTTCAAAACTTAACTTAAAATTTACTGACCTCATTGTAGTTAACGTGTACCGGGCTATTGTGTTTCACAAGAAATCAATAGTTATTTTAAATTAATTCTAGATTTCATCGGTCGAGACCTACTTAACTATTGTAACATGATATTTGTTAGTTAAACCTTACGTAACGGCCCTGTTGAAATTAATGTATGAACTGGATAGATATGATAGAACTAATTTGATATTTCAGAGATATAGCTTATAAGGGGCTCTAATTAATCTATATAAAGGTCATGCTCGCATTAAGATCTTTTATTTTATTTGCTTCCAGCACTAATTGCTCTCAACTTTTTCGATTTCGAAATAATGCTCATATCATTGTGAAGCCTGAAGGTATTCGAAAGGAGGTAAAGGCCCGAATCTATACAAATCCATACTAATATTATAAATGCGAAACTGTGTCCGTCTTTTCAAACGATTTTGATGAAATTTGTGAGGAAACCTGAACCCCCGAGAATTCTCCGTAATGTTATCAAACGTGTGTGAAGCTGCCAATCCGCACTTGGTAAGCGTGGTGGACTTTGGCCAAACCCTCTCATTTCGAGAGGAGACTCGTGCTCAGCAGTGAACCGGAAATGGGTTGTTGAGAGAGAGAGAAGTTTTGGTAGTAAAGATAACCCAAAACCGCAAATACGCAAGGTTAACCAATTTACAGTCCAAAACAAATGCAACCAACATTTCACAAGTCCACTTGGCGTATCTAAGTAGCTGCAATTATTATTATTTATTAACAAAGTGATGACACTGAAATCATTCGACCACGATTTGCCAAACGCACACATGCAATTGCAAAAAAATATCAGTCACTACTGAGATAATAATAAAAGTCAGTGCATACTGTGATACTACACTAATTAATAACCATAGATTGTTTTTTATATGTTACTAGCTGATGCCCGCGACTCCGTCCGCATGGATTGAGGTGTTTTAGGGGTATGAAAAATAGATAGTAGCCGATTCTCAGACCTACTGAATATGCATATAAAATTTCGTAGGTATATGGTAACTAACATTGTGACACGAGAATTTTATATATAAGATTATAGCCTCCGAATTCCTTCTAATTGCATGGAATAGTGCTAATAAAGGGTTTGGAATCGTAGAGCTGTAGAGTTAATTAAGCTTATTAGTAGGTATAAGCTAGACTCAAAGTAAGGAGCTGGGTTCTTGGGTCGATAACTCGTCCTGCATGTGGACAGGCAGGAAAACGACTAGGTACCAAAATTAGCCGGTTGGAAGTAAGCTATAACTGAGCACACCCTGCTAACAATCAAAGAAATTCACGAGTTGATAGCAGTATCGACTCTATCGATCTATAAAAAAAAATCACCATATGCATTTTATAAATTGCCTCCAATTAGAATGCATTTCCTACCGAATAATTAATGTGCGATCTTTATGCAACGAAATACATACGTTGCGCTGCTCTGCGTTGTTCAGCAGCCATTGCTGAGGGTCGTGACAGTCGTGACTCGTGACTACAAGTCACAAAATGGAAGAGGTTTCTTGGATTAATATTTGGTGGGATCCCAGGTTCCTTGAAGGACCTGTCACTCACTAAAATCTTAAAATACTGTAAATATCTAACGTATACATAAACAAAGTAATTAATTTATTGCAATGCAGTTATACAATTCATAATATTACGTTACTAGTTGAATAATAATTCGTAATAATAATTAAAAACGATAACTATTATAAAATGTATGATATGATTTATAATTTATAGACGATATTACAACAACTGAATGATTCTATAAAGAAAAACTTGTAATTAACTATTTATTACCACTTTGGATTGATTGAAAGTTATTACTACACTTACCTACATCAGGCCCGGACTCTCGACCAAAGCGGAGAGGAGACGAGAGGAGAGGAGATGTGATTTAAACAAAGTTTGATTTAAACACAGATTTAAACATGAGTTGAATAAACTGGAAAACGGGACGGCTTTTGATGATAATAACTATGGTAAATAAAACAACCAAAATAAATAATGTCTTTAAGAATTAATTTATCATTAGGTTATTTTTAGATGAGGTTATTTAGTTCATTTAAAACCAATAAAATTGAACGAATAAACGATATTATATTCTATAAAATAAGATATATGGAACTAATTAAATAAGGGACCAAAAATCAATTTCATTGCAACATCTTGTACATACCACATAATATATTATAATAAAGGTCAAATGATAAATACCACTAGGGACAAAACTAGCGGAAAAAATGCGGTTAAAATTTTTCCTCGGGGCTCTCTAGCCTCTTTATTACACGGATTTCCGCTTGCAGGAAGTCCGTTACACCAGTTCTTCTTCTTCTCCACGGATACTTTTCCCGCTGACCGTCCTTTCAATTGATGTACTTTTAGATATAATATAATATATACTCTCTGACGTCATGCTTTGCTCAACAAATATAGGAATATTATATAAACATAATATAACAGAATTAATTAAGTGGGTGCTAGTGGCCATAACCTGTTGTCATACGTGAGCGACAAATGCGACACCGCGACTCGACCCGACTTGACACAACAGTATCAAACAGTAGCTGGCCCTTCATGTGGTCTACGTTGTGGCGAAGACAAGTTTGCTATTTTCTGTGGCGTCATAATATGGTGCTTCTGTCGCTTACCTAGGGCAACGAGTAACAGTACGTAGCCATCATGTCGACGACATTATAAAAGCAAGCAGTACAAAAGCAACGAAATAACAAGTTACCAACAGTGCACAACCATTACGGTAATTACGCAAAAGCCATTTCATTTAACCGCGAAACCTTCGGGTTTGATCTTGGACTGGATTAGAAACCTTTTGTCATTGCGACGCCAACGGCACAGTATAGAAATGAGTAATGTGCTACTTATACACGGGCCAGTTTACTTTTTTTATAAAGCGCAGCTTGACCAGTATCGTATCTATTGATGAACTTATTTACATATATACCAATATTATAAATGTGAAAGTGTGTCTGTCTGTCTGCTACACTTTCACGACCCATCCGTTCAATTGATTTTGATGAAATATGGTACAGGGGTAGGTTATATCCCGAGGAAGGACGGGGAAGGCTACTTTTTATCCCGGAAAATTAAAGAGTTACTGCGGGAATCAAAAAATTCTAATCCACGCGGACGAAGTCGCGGAAATCATCTAGTTATCAATAAATACTTATAAATTTAACAAAATTTTTAGTTACATGATCTCTATAATAAAATATCGATAGATACCTATTTGAAATATAGATATCTCACATCTCACTACACACAAAACACTGATCACCATGCAAAAACTGCATAAAGAAAATATAGACATGGCACACATATTATTTTCTGAACATAATATTTGACCTCTGTATTATTTTAGATTCGAAAAGTTCGAGTTTGCAGGAACTTAGCACTAAAGCCTTGGTTAGTGTGCCAATTATTTCTACCAGATATGTGCTAAGTTCCTAAACTAAGGATGTGTGTAAAACCCACAAATAGGAGCGCTTAATTTTCTTAGCTTCATAGTTATCATGTTAGATCAAGCGCTCTTATTGGTGGATTTAATACATATCCGTAGCTTAAAACAACGTAGCACATCCCTGGTGGAAAAACACCCTTAAGCATAATATCTGCCCAAATAGAAATTTAATCAATAATCGTGTAGACTGTAGACTTTAATTTATCGGAAATTAATCGTAGAAGCAATAATAAAAAAATCATTTTAACGACAAATGTTTAAAAAAGTTGTGATTTGTGGCACGTGTAAAAGTAGCTTTACGGACTGCATTACATAATTCAAATCACACGATGGTAACTCTTTTCGCATAATATTAAGGATCATAATTGCGTGTCAACAGCAACAAGTGTTAATTTAATTGGCAAAACATTAGCATTAGGTGGGTTGTATGTATTCAGAAATCTTTACACGTAGTTCAGATTACACATCAAATTTACTTTTAAAATAATTAACTATTTACAATTTTTAATCCCTGTTTGATTTTTTTTTATAAAACGAATAACTTTGAACTTAACCTTATCAAAATCGTAATTTTAATAATTGGCTGAATCTGGTAGGTACTGCTGTGAATATTTTCACTCATTCCCGATTTATTTTCAGGAATATTTCAGAAGGTTTTGTTTCAAAAAACTAAACCAATTCATTCCTTAGAAACAACGACCATAACCTGTTGTTTCCCACCTGAGCTATTATTACCACAAAATTTACCTTCGTATTCTAGTGATACTGTTTTTCATTGCCTGAAAACACGGATAAAATGACATTTTCTAAAAATGAATCCTAGCTAGATCGATTTTATGATAATGAATTCTTGTTCTTGCTCGTTTAGAGGTTTTAGATAGATGTGCGAGGTCAGGGGATATGACCAACATGCCTACCCACGCAGGATTCCACGACGCTTAGAACGGAAGCTGAATGTATGAATCTTAATAATCTTGTTAATTGTTCAATTTCACTTTGTGCGAATCTTCTGACTTAGCGCGTCCTGTTGAAACCTACCTAACAACTTTCTGTAGGATGTCGCATGTAAACAACTTTGTTTATTGAGTGAAGATTTCCTAAGTGATTAAAGAAAATCTTGATTCAAACGTTTATAAAGATTACAGTTTTCTCGACAAACGTTCGTCGGCACACAATCATAATTTATAAACACTAGATGATGCCCGCGAATTCGTCCGTGTGGATTAAGGATTTTTGATTCCCACGGGAACTCTTGAATTTTCCGGGATAAAAAGTCTAGCCCTTAAAAGTAGGGAAAAAGCCTATGTCCTTCCCCGGGATACAATCTATGCCTCTACCGAATTTCATCAAAATCGGTTGAATAGATGGGCCGTGAAAGCGTATCAGACAGGCAGACAAACACACTTTCGCATTTATAATATTAGTATGGATATGTATGCTATTGAAAACTATATGATTTTTTATGGACCTAGAGTTTAAGTTTAGCGAGCAAGGATTTAATTTACATGAATAAATATCATGGTAACCAACACCACATAACTGCACTAATTAAAATTAATACAATCGAGCTAACAAGATTGATTGATAGATCAGCCTAAACAGGTTTCCTTTTGTATAGTTGTAATCGATTTAACCACACCACACTAAGTTTTTATATCCACTGTATGTGGTGCAAATCGGTATAATCATACAGTTCTGAAAATACAATTAAAAAAATAGAACCTCCAAAATCGGTAAACAAACAAGGAAGACTAATGAATCATCGTCGTCGTCAAAGTCGTTAACCGATAGATGAAATTGCTGGACATTTTATGTCTTATGGGGGGTTCCATAGGCTGCAGTCTTGCCCTGCCCGGCTCTTTGCTACTTGATTGATTTCGCCCGTCCACCTAGTGGAGCGCCGAGGATCTGTCTGCTGCATGCTGCGCTTTCCAGTGCGAAGTCAACGTTCCAGCACCATGAATCATGGGACCTCGACGTCTATCGGTTCTTCGAATAATGTTCCCTGATCATTACGCACTTCAACCCAGCACTTTTACTTTGGTTCTTCTACATTTCTACAGTTTCTACTTCTACAGTTCTCCTCATTTCTGATATAATCACGTAGAAAAACTCCAAGCATAAGCTTTCTACATTCCCCGCTGAATAACGGAGCTTTCTATGTGCTTTCATAGGAATCAATAAATATAGATAAAGAAAACTTGTCTATTTTAAAAACGAGCAATGAGCATTGAACATAAAATTGCATAAAAAGTAACAAGTTGCCAATATAAAGTAAGTGTAGGTACCTATTCAATGTTGCGTTGATTATGAAAGAGTTAGTTAGCGGTTGCAGGAAGGCGTTTGTTGTAACGCTATTTTAGGTGAATTTATAACTCGTTGAATAATTAATAACGATCTAGCTAGTTTACCTGGCTTCCCTGGTGTTGTTCGTATATTAAACAGCTCTCGGTTCTAGCCCTTTAAAGACTAACTTGAACTTTTTTCTTCTACTTGAGCTTCTGGGCTCAGAAGTAAAATTAAGCATCAAGGTTAGGCTGTATTTAGGCATCAAAACGTGTCTAGTTTGTCGTACTCAAATCATAGAATTCATAATTTCATAAAGTAGTCGAGCATTTCGTGTATTACCTACTATACCATAAAACGTACTAGATATACCATAGAACTGCAGCTGGGAGCTAAGACAGAACGAAACGCACGCTTCTAAAAGGGAAACACCATTCGTTCTGTTGCAGTAGTCTATGCAGCTCCATATACTTACCTGTATACGCGCGTGATAATCGGTACCTACTACATAATATGCAATTTCTACGCCCATACAGCTATTACCATAACTATAAGTTTTTACATATGTTTTTACGTATAAGTAAGCAATTACCGTTTGTATTGTTCGAAAATGTAGGTTGACGTGCTAAGCACAGACCTTGAATAAATCTTACACGTCCGACTGAGCACTGCGAGAAACTGATAACGTTTGTTTGACATGCTCAACAATATTTAGCCTTAACCTCCCAAACAATTTAACACCGGAAGCCGTTAACAATAGACTATAGACTTCCCGTTTCCGCGACTCGTGAACTTGTCAAAGCTGTCAATAGCTTTCTTCTATTTTGAGTACAACTACATACGCGGAATCAAAATATCGAAATGTCTGTATCAATACAACCTTGTAGTATTGAATTTCCTAATTCAATCTGACCGGACCCAGTACTGACAGTGTAATTTTTAATAAAAATTCGATTCGCGTATTGTCTCAACGTACACGCCCAATGTCAAATCTAAACAAATTTAACGCATGCGCCGTGATTGGTCATTGAAAAGTATGTTTTGTTAGCGTGGCTACTTAGTACTTTTTTGCGTGCACAGATGCTTTGCCACTGTTCAACTTTTTGCTCATACAGATTTATTTGTGTTACTGGGTAAAGGGCAAACATGTATAATTGTATATAAATAATCTTGATACAAAGTATTATTGTAACCGCAAACTTTTTATGGCATTATGTATGTCATGATGATGGTGACTGATGTCTTAAGTAGTCGTTGAAATTATTACTTTTTGCTTCAAACTGAATTCATTTTGAATTTAAATGCGTTGCATTTTTTAATGAAGCATGATATTTCACTTTTTATACCAATAATGAACATTATTAACATTATTGGTATAAAAAGTGACATAATAATATGTCTCATTTTCATTTTTTACTATTTTACATTGGATTCAGATTTATAGAACTTTCATTTCGAAGATTTTGCCAGCAATTGAGATTTTATTTGCAATTAAATACAGACCTACTGCAGCTTTTATGATATTTTTCATCTTCAGCAGGTCAATCTGTTTATTAGTATTTTCTTATTTATAAAATCAGGATTTTATGATGCCGGAAATATTATCAACATGACATTTGCCGCGTTGTTAAATTTAGACACAAGTAAAAATGACAGCTTATTAGTGTTCAGAAACGTGTTAATCTAATTGGATGGAAAATCTTATTCTTTAGTAGAAATTAAAATATAATCGGTTTTTTATTAACAACTAGGGAATGCCCGCGACTTCGTCTGCGTGGTTTGAGGTTTTTTGGTTCCCGCGGGAACTTTAATTTTCCGGGATAAAAGCCTAGCCTTAGCTTATTCTAGACTACAATCTATCTGTGTGCCAAATTTCAGCTAGATCATACATCCATACATCCATCCAAAGTTTTGCATTTATAATATTAGTAAGAAGTAAGATAAGAAGTAAAATGTTACAAGCTTGGTACAATAGTGGTATGGCATTAAATAGTACGAGTTTTTCTGTAAATTGTAAAGTAGATCGGCATCGTACCGGAACGCGTAATCGCTTGGCGGCACGTCTTTTCCGGCAGGGTGGTAACTAGCCACGGCCGAAGCCTCCCACCAGGCTAGACTAGGGAAAATTCAGAAATTATAAATTTCCAAATTAACCCTGCCGGGGATCGAACCCGGGAACTCCGCACGTTAAGACAACAGCGCTACACACTGCGCCACGGAGATCGTCGAAACATATTGTGCGATTGTAATAATATTTTAGGGACAATAAATGATTTATTCATTTATTATCATTGGTAGGTACCCACACAATATTATAAATCATAATTACATAGCTTCATATCCATAGTTACTAACTTAAAAAACTTATATCTACTTATTTAATCGTCTATTTTTTTATCGTCTGTTGCGTATGCCCAAGTTAAATAAAGGCATCGAATACCTAATCATTGTAATTTATATGCCTTTCTTGTAATTTTCTCATCAATCAGTTCTTTGTACATTCATAGCCGCTAGGCTACAGTCTACAATCTCCCTTATTGTAAGTCACGCAACAACAGTGACATAACATTCCTTCCCGCTTCCGAGCGCCGCCGCCATGATGCAATTGCGTCATGAGTGTAGTTGCGAGATTGACTTACAGACAAAAAATCTAAGAAATTAATGAATTAAATTACATTATTTATTAGCAAGAACGATTGAACGCTCGCTTAGTTATAGAGCTATAACGAAGTAATTAATATTCATTGATTAACTGTTACAGAGTTTAGAAAATTAGATTATTTAATTTACTTACTTCGTATCTACTTTGTTACTATCTATTAGATAACTTTGACTTCTATCTACCAATAGTACATATATAAAGTTATCGCTGTATGCAAGATGTTCCTACTGTAAAGGATATTTTTGCTGAACCAAAACTGAGCTAAGTATGGCTGAGAAAATTGTACCTACCAAAATATAGAATTAAATTATACCTAAAGCTAAAAATTATACTTATTTCAATAAATTGAGACACCTACCTAGATATTATAATAATGCTATATATTCCCAGGTCGTATGGGATTCGGCCTGCTTCGGGCTGATTACGAATACACTTAGGTATCACTTCTTGGGTTAGTAACGATTATTATCAGATTTAAGTAACAAAAACCTGGACCGACGGCTTAATGTGCTCTCCGAGCCCTAGACTGCGGCCTCTTGTCCCTCAAAAAAAAAAACATAGCGCGCCTAATTGAATGATAACATCAAAGAACTTAAATATAATAATGACCAGGAATCGGAAGTACGCTTTGGTCACGATCAAATCTCTGATCAGGCTTATACAATACATAATCAGTACAGATGTCAGACGGTAACAAGGACCCATTTAACAATTATATCTATAGTCAGACCGCGTCCTAACAAGTAACTATCTTCGACTTGGCCTTTTAGGTAACAACCGAAAGTCATCTCTATTTACTTATGAATATGCTTGAAATTGGATTCAAAACAAAACATGGGAGAGACGACCTCATTCGTGTGTCGTTTGCATTTTGCATTCTATCCAATTCCAACCATATCCTACAGTAAATAGGGCTAAGTTTATATTGTTATCAAAAAAGCCACTTCGCATTTCGACTTCACTTGGCATTTATTTATCTGGTTTAGCGGCTCTGGATTCTAGTCCTTCTCAGCCTTTCACTTGGCAAGGGTGGTGTCAAGTAGTAGAGTAGAGAATTGTGAGAGTAGAACACTTCATTTTCATAGCTTATATTGTCAGATGTTAGATCAAGCTCTCCTATTGGTGGATTTGACACACATCCGTACCTTAGCAACGTAGAATAGATTAGAATATGTATTATCGTTTATCCAACCCATAGTAAACACCGTAAGTAACTTTATTATCGTCTATGTGTTGTGCCAACAAAAGGGTCCTAACTCAGCTAAAAATGTTGTGGGTACGAAATGCAACGTAGCACATCTCTGGTGGAAACGCACCCTAATGACACATCTATATTAAATACATATTTTATCGCTCGTGTGTAGTTTTCATAATATCACTTATGAATAACAAATTGAATGAACATCCAAGGACATAATGAGGTTGTAATCGGAAGTAAAGCATTCCGCCCTAAATCGAGACACGTTGGTCACGATCACGAATCATTTTCAATTATGTAATTACTAAACCTGAATTGAACAGAGGCGCCATGCTGTTATTAAATTAAACAGTCTGTATTTTTTATCAGTTTAAAATTAACACCGATGCGTGTGTTTCAATAATAAATAATTAGATTATTAAATAGTTCAATGGATTCAATTTGAATCTATCGACTTTTTGTACGCAACATCATCATTGCATTAGCAATAAATATAAAATATAATACAAATTTTCCGCCATTTAATTTGAAGTATTTCTCCACTGACCTTATTTGCATTTTAAAATCCTGTTAATATTTTTTAAAAATCGAAGGGACTAATGCAAATCCCAAGTTTATAGACCCAGCCGTTTAAGCTGTAGGTTACTTATCAGTCAGTCAGACAGTTCTCTTTTTTATTATACGACTGCCTGAAAAAAGGATTATATTGTTTTCAGGGTTCATGTATGTATGTATGTATTGATGTCACCCCATCAAGTTTTTTTTTAATTTTACTAGCCTATGTCACCCGGATAAGATAGGGATTCTAACGATACCTCATTTATCAAAATCGGTTCCGGCTTATAGAAGTTATGGTGGACTATACAAACTCACATACATACATACATGAACCCTGAAAACAATATACTCCTTTTTTCAGACAGTCGTATAAAAAGAACTTATCAAAGAGACGGAAAAGCAAAGAGTTCCCACGATTAAAAAGTCTAAACCTACACTGATGTAGTGGCGGGCATCATCAAGTATTATAATAGTTTTGTTTGTTATCAATACAGTCTCTTATTTAAAACTACCTTACTTTAATTGTTTTTTTTTAAACGCAACTTTTGCTAAAAGCTTAAAAGACTTCCTGCTTCGTTACCGAGAAATTAATAACGTACCTACTCGTACGTACAGTACGCGTAAAATATTATGAATCTCGTTGGCTTGCGATCTTCCTGTTTGTAATAAATTGGTTTTTTTCACCGACTTCAAAACAGAGGTTCTGCATTCGACCCGTAATGTATTTAGGTTGTTTATTTGTTAACAATTTTCTCGGAAACCAATGGACCGATTTTAATGATATTTTCACTATTGTAATCTACTTACTTTTAGGAAGGTTTTAGGATATAATACACCTCGGTATCTTTCATAGGTACGATGCATACATTTTCTGTCATGTGTTACCAATATATTTTAGTATAGTAACAGTGATAAAACGAGCGAGCTCTCTCGATAGTGAGAAGCTTTGCTTCCAAGGCCATATCGAAAACAAACAGTATACAATCCATGCTAAATACTAATATTAATCCTATGTCCGTATTTCCTTTTCTCTTCACAGTCCATCCGTTTAACCAATTGAGATGAAATTTGGCCCTTTGCACTGCAATTTAGATCATTGGTTCAAATCATTGGTCATACTAATTATTAAACGTTTGAGCGTAGCACTATCAGTGCTATTACCTACTGAGTACTGGTAAATAGTTTTTTAAGCGGACGGTTAAAATTAGCGGTCACGGCTATTGATAGGTTGAAGGGCGGTTAAAGCCTCTTGCCACATGACTGCATACATCTTAATGGATTCATATGATACAAAGATTGAGTTGTATTTTCATTGACCCTTATCAAACTTTTTGATCGCAAACCGTGTTAAGAGCTTTAGAGGTATGCCTTCATATACTCAGGTACTTTGCATTACTATAATAACCTTCTAGTGGCGGTTCTTTGGAGCAGTGGTGAATGCTGTGGTATTGTATGTGGTAGGTTTCTCAGGGGAGTTTAAAAGGTAGAGGAGACCAATACAGCTGTTATTTACGTAAGGAATAAATTAGCGTAAATAGTGGAATAGAGTTGAGTAATTTTAATGACAAATAAAACTCAAATTTAGGTATGATATATATCGTTGAAATTGGTTTACTCAAAATAAAACACAGAGGATGCGAACAATGCGTTTCTGCTTAGTTTGAGTGTTTTTATCAACAAAGTTCCCGCGCCTCGACTCAGTCTTCAGTACTCAGTCTACTCTCTACAGGGTTGCATTGCCGTCACTGCCCACTTCTGACTATTGCTTCATCGTCACTTACCTTTACCACAAGGTGCAGTCAAAGGCTAGCTCCATTTAAACAATAACAATACTTCCGTACAAAATAAAATAAAGCCGCGATCACACTGGCGCCAACCACTGTGTTTAAATCTTAGATGTAGGACGAGGACCACTTTCGGTCTCCACAAGACTTTCGGTTTCACCGGCGCGCGATGTGATGTCATGAATGCGTGTCATTGTTGTGAAATTATTATACAGTAGTGCTTTATTAACTAATTTCAATTATCATCGTTTGGTATGACCTTTTACACAGTTAATAAATATAATATCTGTGGCATATTATGTAAATGGCTTTACAAATTATCACTGTGAAATGAAATCTGAGAACACACTATTACATTATGCATGACATAGGGTAGGTCATGTAAACTTTACATCGCTAAGGGCGTGAACACACTAGGAACCGGACAGTACAGCGCAAACCTTCCGCACTGAAAGGAAACGATGTTATGTCCGTGCAGCTATGTCCGTGCTATGCCGAAGTGGATGTTCCGCGCGGACGTTTTGTCCCGTCACGTCCTGAGTGATTTGGATCGCCGACGGAACCTATATCAAATATTCACGGAGACGAAGTATTTCGCAGCTCTAGTATAAAATAACTACGTGATAACAATAATAAAAAAGCTATAAAATAAGATAAATAAAGAGCTTAAACTACATTTTATTATACTTTGGAGCCGGTTGCCACCCACACACTATATTTATTCGATATTCACTCCTAAACATTTTTTACGTGGCAACCCTATATATAATGATCTCAATCCAAGTAATCTCGACGACATAATATCGGCACTTAAACAAAATTATCATAATACGTACTCGACTCTACTTTGTGAGTTTCTAGGTCATCTAAAGGTATCTTCTCATGGTTCTTGAAAGCGCAAGCAAAATAGGCTGGTTTTATCTTTAACCACAGCGTTCGTAGGCTCTCCAAGTACGAATGTATGAATATGAAGTATATAAATATTGATTTGTGGTATGAATGCAAGGGTAGCTGGGTGGGGATATTTATACCTTTTTTTGGAGGATTCATTTTGAACCGTTACAATTATCATTAGGTACTTATTACTGAACGCAATATATTTGGTTCTAAATGGCCAATATTGTACTGCCTCGTTGGTCTAGTGGTTAGCATGTTTGACTGCGGCCGACGAGGTCCCGGGTTCGAGTCCCGGGTCGGGCCCTAATTAAGTGTCGGGTTTTTCAGATTAGAAATTCCCAGTACTAGCCCGGAGTTAGGAAGTTGGCGGTGTTTTACCCCCGTGCCTCGGGGAGCACGTTAAGCTGTCGGTACCGGTTATTATCACTAACATGATAATAGTCGTTAAAGCCGCCAACCCACATTGGAGCAGCGTGGTGGGTCTAAGCTCTAATTCCCTCTCTATGAGAGTGGAGGCCTGTGCCCAGCAGTGGGACGTTAATAGGCTGTAGTGGTGGTGGTGGTTGTGGCCAATATTGACCCAGTTTTAAGAATCTTAGTCACTATGTGGTCTGGTCTAAATTCATCTAATTTAGTTGTTTACATAGTCATGCAGTTTTCATCTATGTAGTGCATTACATGAGCCATAGCTTAACTATGGAGAGCACTATCGCCTGAAACACAGGTCTATACCTATATTAGGGACAGTTGGTTTTGTGTATGTCTATTTATTTCGATTTGTAACTTCAATTAAGAAAATTTTAATACATATAAGATTTTCTTTGTAAAATGTAGATGTTATCAGTAGTATTTATGTTTCTTTGGAGCAATGAACAATTTATTTATTTAAATTACATAAATAGCTGATTCAAAGCCTACTGTAAACCAGCGCATTGCCTTGTAAGGATAATGCAAGGCTTAACGCTGAGCTGTACAGCCATCCAGGGTGGCGTCACAGACGAAACTGTTACATCTGTAATCTATGTTTTGTCTGTGACACCATTGTCGAATAAATTGTTTTTTTTTATCCACTACAAGTTAGCCCTTGACTGCTATCTCACCTGATTACCATCAGTGATGATGCAGTCTAAGATGGTAGCGGAGTAACCTGTTAGGGGCATGGCAGTTATATTAAACCCGTACCCCTATTTGGTTTCTACACGGCATCGTACCGGAACGCGTAATCGCTTGGCGGCACGTCTTTGCCGGTAGGGTGGTAACTAGCCACGGCTGAAGCCTTCCACCAGGCCAGACCGGGGAAAATTCAGAAATTATAAATTCCCAAATTAACCCTGCCGGGGATCGAACCCGGGACCTCCGGGTTCGATCCGGGAGGTCGTCAACGGAGGTCGGTTTTTCTTTCTTTCTCTGTTTCTTTACGGCAGCGTGATTTGTGGTACAATGGGAAGCCACCGCTAGAAGTGGTACGGCGACCACTTTCGTCCTCTATAACACTTTCGTTTTCTACGCGCTCACGCTGTGATGTCACTTACAGCGTAAGTCGTGTTCTTGTTGTGTAATTACTGTTTGTGGGAACTATTTTAAAGCTTTTTGTCTACGGCTGTGACACTTTTTACTTTAGAACCGATTTTAAGTAGGCGTCGAGATTAATGTTGCTCAAATAGCTATGTAGGTTACGACGGTGTTGAGGCTTATTGCTAGAAGAAGTTCTCTGGCAAGCATTGTCACAGAAACTGCGTAGGAGGAAGAGGCCGTGTGGTGTCGTTGGACATCCCGTAAGAACATAGTTACTTCTAGGTATACTTCTATAAACAGTCTACATCTGGGTATACTAGATTAACGATTTTTTATTACGTATAATATAATTGTTCCAGCCTACATCCCTGCGTTTTATTCTGCTATAAAGTTCTATGTTTTAAAAACTGCATCAAAATTCTCACAAAAAAAAACGACTCTGACGCATAATATATTAAGATTGTTCTATTGTGAGTAATACGAATGTGCCGGTTTCAACAAGTGTGGACGAACCCTTATGCTGAGATAAATAGAGCGTTTTTGCTCTGACTTCGTGTGACAAAGTTGAATAACGTTTACGTCTCATATAAATTTACATTGTTGACGCTCTTGTTTCAGAATTATATTCCCTATCTATGGGACGTAAATCTACGTCGTATAAAACTGCAATATTAAAATAATACTGCTTTAAGCGATGGTAGTAAGCCTAAACGCTCGACTCGCAGTACGCTTACTTACTTACGTACTGTAACGCTAATGCAATCGAATGCTCGATTACATTCAATCGAATCGGCAATGTAAAAACTTAGAATAAGCCTACTGATCTCAGCCTTACACAATCACATAGTGAATGTGTGATTAAGATAACTGCAGAGAGCAATTATTGCCGATTCATTGTCACTCTATTGCATCTTCAAATTAATAATGATAGATACCATCGCCATTTGAACCGGAAACAATGAGCGACATCTGCTCGCGAAGATTCGAAAACAGTATGTGTATTACCTAACAGCTTTCTATTGTTTATTGTTTATATCCTAAATAACATCCGATTGCTCTGGTTGTGAATTGGAAAGTTAGAGTTATTACTATTCGATTGCTGAGAAAATGGCATAAAGGAGAAGTAAGAAGAAGATAGAGGAATAGCCAAAGCCATAAGGATAAGAAAGCTGAATTGGCATGGAAGCTAGGTCATGCCAGTCGCTTCGATGGCCACTGGGGCGGATATGAAATCTGGATGGTAGCACAGCTCGGTATTCCTTTCGAAAGCAAGAGTGCTGGATGCTAGTTCAACAAGAAGAGAAATGGGTAAATGAAAGTTGGCAAATGTCACATAAGAAGTTGTGAATCATATAAGTGCCAAAGTAGGTGACAAATATAGTACACGAATTCTACAGTGGTGTAGTGCAGCTCGCTAGATTTCCAAAAATCCAATAGAGTACTGGATACGGGTCGAACAAAAGATAAATGAAAGAACCGAAGTTGTCAATTAACTCCAAAAATGAAGATGGTGCTGGGGAATTAGAGTACCAAAGTTATCAAAATTGCCTATGAATTCGAATTCGAACACGAAGTCTGTAAAGGAGCGAAGGTTGAGATGGCTTCCAAAGGACAAAGCAGGACATATGTAAGCTGATGGATACCGTGCAGTCTTTAGCAAGCACATGACTTTTATCCATGGATGTATTTTATCTATAGAACACAATTCTTATCCGATTTTGGATAACTAGAACTTTAGAAGATCTTTGGAATGGAAACCGTAATTTAAAGTATAGTTGTACCAAAATATCTATATACAAGAACTGCAAAATAAAACACAAACTTAGCAAGGTTGAAGTAAATTACGCTTAAAGTTCGCCTTTCAATTTTAAGTTCAAAGTGACCGTTACGTCAAATTACAAATTGATTCAGCCACTCTAAAATGTATAAAAATCAACAAAATCGAGCAAATTGTGGGAAATTTTATTTACCTATTTCATATTTTATCGATGTTTTTATTGAAACAATAATATTTTAAGGAAACTTAGAAAGAACTTGCCAAACGAGCGATGAAAAACAAACCTTGTTCAAATCATCGGATTGTAGAATGGTGTAGGTGTATTATGAAAGCTGAATTGGACCTACTTATGCATACAGGAACCAATCCACACACATGCCAAAAATGACATTAGTATACAGAAAGCTTTTAAAATGCACCTTCTATCGACCCTATAAAAATCAAAATGATCTGACAATTTTGACAGAATAAAACATTTCTATGACAAGTTTATCAACCCTCTTAATGTACCCACAATTTTGACTTTTTCTCAAAACTGTCATTGTGTGGGTTGACTGAGATCTTATCTCGGGCACCCGTAAACTATCAGAGGCTTAGGCTTGTGTGTCTTGCTTTACCGGAAAACATCATGAATAAAGAAACTTGTAAGCCTGAGAGATTTCCATAATGATCTCAAAAGCGTGTTGAGTCTGCCAATCCGCAGATGGCCAGGGTGGTTGACTATGGCCTAAATACTTATTCAGAGAGTGGCTTGACATGATGATACCAGTTTTATTATTTATTTTTGTAGGTCAAACGTGCATAAAAACTCTCATACTCTGTTCTGTCAGTTTTCATTTAAAGAAATCATCTTTGAATCTTTAAGTGATATGTTAGTGAGGCGAAACCTGTCCTCGAGGTCGCCTTGAACCTTCAAACAAAAGCAAAAGGTACAGTAAATGAAGCCAATGGTGCATTGACTCCAGGATAAATGTAATCTTTTGGAATGCTAAAATGTTTGCACTGTGCATTATTTGCGCATTCAAGTCTGCAGATAGTGGTAAGTAAGACGTTTGTTGGTTTGTTCAATTTATTTCCATTGTACCAATATGCTGCTCTGCTGTTGCCCTTTTTAGGGTTGTCATTTATTTCTAGGTACTGAATCCATACTTATATTATTATAAAATATAAATGTGAAAGTGTGTCTGTCTGTCTGTCTGTCTGACTACTACTCTACTGAATTTGATGAAATTTGGTACAGAGGTAGATTACATCCCTGGAAAGGACATAGGCTCCTTTTAATTCTGGAAAATTTGAGAGTTCCCGCGGGAAACAAAAAATATCAATCCACGCGGACGAAGTCGCGGGCATCATCTAGTAAGTTATAGTTTCCTAGGTGCGCTTTTCAAATTTTTACTTCTGAAATGCATCTTGAATCTAGATTATCGTATCAGTAGTACTGCTGGCTACGTTAATTATGACTCATCAATATGACGACTGATTCCAGTGAACCTATCGCCGTTCCACCGAGGACAAACTTCTTCTCAGATTGAAAATCCTTCGCATTCACACTAAATAACATTAAAAACGTGATTGAATAGTCATAATTATTAATGAAAGCACTTTTTTATCTTTTTACTTTAGTAAAAATCCCAACAAGAGATTATAGATCCAGCTGTGGACTTCCATTAATTGAAACTATGACATCAATTCTCGAGCTTCTATCAGATTTGATCTGATAATTCAATCAACAAATACCCATACGCCAGATGACAGGCAGAATTTTGTGCACCAGAAAATTTTGAACTAACCCTATTTAGTGTTTATAGCAAAAATGAATGGAGCTTAAATTAATGTATTATTCATCACCTAGCTATTAAATTTTAAAGCTTTATACAAAGAGCAAGTCACGACGACACATATAACAGCAACATTTGCGCTTTTGAAATATCCGGTACGATGCACGACGTGTGTAATCTGCCGTAACTTTCTACAATACTAAGATCGAATTAAACCTCTTAATACCTAAACACTCGTATAGATTTACATACATTACCATACTTTGGGCAACATTTCACTTCAATTATAGTAGGGGTCTATCTAGGACAGCAGATCAAAATATTAGATAAATAAAATCGATCATCAGATGTACTCAAGCGTGTCAGATTAAGGTAGAGTGAGTTAATTACATGCTGAAAAGTATACATTCAAATAATCTGACGATTTGAGCGAGACCTAAAGGAGTTGGAGAGTAAAAAATTAAAAACCTCCAAAGATCTTCAAATTAAAAAAGGTCTGTCCTAGACAGATCCACCCAATATACAAGACTAATATTATGGTGAAGGTACTCTACAGGGTCCAAAGAATCGCCCTTTATATTAATCTGCCGCGCTGGAGTAAATCCAAAAATCCCCTCTTGGGCTCCCCTACTATTATGGACTAACTGTCTGAATCGTAACATTATAAAGTATTTCTGAACTTCAAAGAAAAGTAAGTTCCCAATTTAGAATACTTATTACGTAATATTAAATAAGAATAATGCCCAATGTCAAAAATATCATAAGAATCAATAGACAAACGAAATTTCCCACTATAGTATTGCGAAACGTACCGGTGCGTTTCTAGAGCAAGGTCAAACAAAGATGACCGCCAAGTTAAGATGGCGCTACGAATGTCAGACACTTTCGCGCCAATTTCGATGTCATAAATTTTTTAAGCTTTTCACAGACACCGACGCTGATTAATAACAATCTGCCAATTTAAATTGATAATTAATTAAATACAATATTTTTTGCCTTTTCTTTTTTAGTGATGCTAAGGTGTTGTAACACTACAAGGTTGTCGGCAATGGAATGGCGGACGTTCAAATTACAGGGTTTGTGTGAAAAAAAACTCCGAAGTATTAGCAACACAGTCGTCGGAAACTATTGGCATTAAACAGATGTTATGAAATATTTCGGAAATTCACACGCAGGTTATTGTTACATCACAGTAAATCGTTACGAAGATCAGTGGTTGTTTAGCCCTCAAGTAAGTAGTTGAACATTAAAGCTAAAGCTCGGCATATACTTGCATAATTCCTTAATCGCGCGAGTATTTCGTTTAACTAGGTAATAATATGGCCAATTCTGTATGACACAATCTTTAAACCCAACTAAAATGACAGCTTAAATTTAGTTCTGCCCCTTTCGGCAGGGAGTATTATGAAAGGGTTAGCAATATTTTTTTATGCTGTCATTTTAGTTTAGAGATTGTGCACTACAGAATCAGCGCCATTTACCTATTAAGTTATCTGCGATCCTTGTAGCCCTTATTTAAATATTTTAGTTTTCTATACTTCTGTCTTTCTTTGACATGGTTCCATGAGAGTCCCACTCCTATATGGTATCCCCAACGACCTCAATTTACATAGACGGGCCCTGTCAAACAAAGAATGTGGGCGTATTTTTAGCAACGCCATCAACGCCATCTAGTCTGAAAAGCGGGAACTTGCTTGCAACATATGCGCCATCTTGAAAACATATGACTCGGTCATAGATTAGTACAGATGCGCTTGTCGAAAATAATACCTACATCAGTGTACTCTCTGAGGTAAACGATAAATGTTAGTATGATGTTGTTATTTTTACCACTTTTTTGTTACCAGTTTCCTGGAAAACCATTGGACCGATTATTATGCGGTTTTTTGCATTAGATATATATAGCTTGTGAGAAGGTTCTTAGATATATTTAAAGATCAAAGTCAACACAATGGGGCGCTGCAGTTCGTCGTGGGTTTTTTTTAAATTTAATTATTTGTTAATTGTTGATAAGTTTTGTCGAAAAATAAGTAAATAAATAATAATAATAAGTCGCGGGCATTCGCTAGTACAAAATAAAAATTACCAACTTTAATAAATGAAAACTCTTTATTTATTGAAGTTGGTTTAAACATTAAACTCACGTCAATAACTAATTTTATCATATTATTATAATAGCATAATATTGCGTCTCGGAAGGTATTATTGCCTACTGTCCGTTCTGCCCATCTATGCATTAACTAATCTTGGTTGCATTTTTTTTATCGTACTGGACTGGACTATTCTAGGGTTGGAATCTAAAGCCGTAAGGCCAGTGAGTAAAAAAAATATATCATACAGTTTGCCGCGGAAATTAAATGAATGCGTAATGGATAGAAATATTAAATAGGAAGATTAAATAACGTTTTTTATGAAATGTATAATTGTGAATTGAAACACTTACCTTAAAATAAAAATTATATAGTGCCAAACTAATAAAACTTTAGATGATAACTTAATAACAAATTATCTACACGATGAGCGACCGTGACAGCGCTACGACGGGGACAAAGACAGGCTTATGACAGGTTATAGGAACGTGCTCTCATAGTTGGTCGCCCGCCATTTTTGTATGAAAGGGCCCATCTAGTACCTACATATATATCGATGGGTATCCCTCAATCTCCTCTCCCTACAGGTTGGTTGGTCGACCGTCTTCTTAGACAGGTTAACATGGCTTCATAAGTCAATAATTTCATGAAAGTAGAAGAAGTATTTCATATGAATAGGTAGGCGATTTCAAGTAATGGGCAGATAATACATAGGCAGATACGATCATTAAAAGATATGTTCTAAAAGAGTGAATAAGCTGATACCAAGACACATTATTATTCTTATTCGCCATCTGTTAATACTAGTGTCACAGAATATATTATATCTAATAGTACTTAGTCTCTGATCTTGTAGGATTTTCCGTTACATCGGGCTTTATGGAACTCAGGGAATTGAGAGTTCGCCTGTGTTTGCGCACACGCTTGTGCACTTTAGTTACAACCACTAGATTGCCGGTCCAGATGTCTTATCTCTATGGAGATTAGCCACCGTAACCCCAATTCAGTCAGAAGGATGTTATATTATTATTACTAGTGGCATTTCCACTAGTTTTTTCACGAAGTTTTATCTGACCTCCGCAACCGGTTAAGATTAAACGAGTAACACAGGTTAAGTATATTTAACTTCTTCCATTCTTAACGATTAAATCATCTTCAGATGATATGATAATGATAATTGGCACTGACATCTTAATGAGACCTCCAAAACACGAAGGAAGTTAAATTGCCACACAAGTGCAGATAAATTCACTTCAATTCGATTCAATTTATTTATTTCAGGTTGTGTAACCTATATTAAATACAACAAGCGATACGTCAACACATAAACAATTACATTACAAAATAATAATCCAATTTTATTATTTAATTGAATAATGTAAATTAAATAATAAAATTGGATTACCAAGTATTGTTAAATAAAATACACTACATTATCACAAAAAATCGATCCGTTGCTCTGTTGCGGCATAATTGTAGGACAAACAAACGAAACAATAAACCAAAAATCAAACACACTTCTGCATTTATATTATTATTATGAAGTATTATTCACTTATTTACTAGGATTAAGTACTTTTATTTTTAGCTGTCTAGATTTTACCTAGGCAAAGATACTATAGAGATATAATAGAAAGGCAAACCATTTAATAATATAAATAGAGACAATAGAAATTCAAGTCCTTGGATTAAAAATAAAATCTAGAATAGGAACTAAAGTCTGAACTGGTATCGTTAACACGAAACAATAACATTAAGTTATAATCCATTCTCTTCGATATATTCGTTTGAAAATGGTGTTTTTGGACATTGATTTAAATGCTAGTATTGCCAGCACCAGATAGCTATAAAATATATTGACAATGAATTTTATACTCAAGTAAGTTAAACACAATTCTGGTTTTGCTGTACTCACAATTGCTATACGGAACAAGGCAGTGTCCCCACCGAAATATGTACGGAATTTTATAGCAGGTAAATATCTACACGTAAAGCTGAGTACTGCAAGCCGCAAATTTATTTATTGAGTTATTTCTTTAGTTTATTACTAGGTGATGCCTGCGTCTTCATCCACGTTGTTTTAGGTTTATGTAAAATCTCGTGTGGAACTCCTTGATTTTCTGGGATAAGTAAATATTAAGCTGTTTTTCGGAGATCTCTGTAAGTACCAAATATAGATAGTTAAAATCGCTTGAAAAGATAGGTTATGAAAGCGTAGCAGACAGATAGACAGACGGAAAGGCACACTTTGGTATTAATAATATTAATAGCTGATGCCCGCGACGTCATCCGTATGGAATAAGATTTTATATTCCCACGGGAACTCCTTACTTTTCCGGGATAAAATATAGCCTATGTCATTCTCCAGGTCCTCAACTATGCCCGTAAAAAATCACGTCGATCCGTTGCTCCATTGTGGCGTGATTAAAGGACAAACCAAAAAACAAACACATTTTTGCATTTATAATATGTATTAGTTAGACTAGTGAATTAGTGATAAGTGACTTACTGATTAGTGATAGGACTATACCTATGCGTTATTGAAATAAGACCACGATTCATCCAGCCTACTCTGGTTAGATACTTATCTTAAAACTAAATCATATCCGATTATCCTATATCAATGTAAAAGTTAGACAAAGCCTTATGCAATACAACTTTCCCATTCGCTCGCCAAGAATATCTGAATCAAATCACTGCGACGTAATTCTAGTTCGAGCAGAAAACGAGTTAGGTAATCTAGGTGTATTTTAGTGTTTATACATGTTTACAGGCAAGCAGAATAAAAGAGGTGAAATTGATATCTACTAACAGGACATTTTTTTCAGTTTTTTTTTTATTATTATTATCGGAATGTATCATTATTGTGACATTTTATTTGATACTTGAGCTTGATATTTAGTTAAAACTAAAATAAACAAATATTATACTTTAATATGCTAAAATCTAAATATTAAAATAACTATACAATAAATTTAAAACAACTCCTTATAATATATATTTTTTTAAATACATAACAAATCCTTTTTTCAATTAACTTATACAATTATAACTTATATAACTAACTTATATAATTTGGTCTTGACATAGAACAACGATCTTGACTTTTATTTCATACTAAAGGTAAAACCTATTTTCACATCTACAATTCACAAAGGTAAAATGCATTGCTTGATTGAACTTGTTAAATTGTAAAATTTAATTATTTTGGAATAGCCTCATGCCTAAAATTCCAAAGAGATTGATGGTTTTCCAATCTTTTTCAGCAAAAATTCATGAACTGGCTAGGTAGGTACCAGGAAATGAATGTCAAATGTGAAACATAAGTGTGTGTGACCTCTGTTTATTTTATTACATTAGTTAGTGCACTTAATAGAACCTAGATACCTATTGCAAGTTTTGGAGTGACAGTACGAACCTATATGTATTGAAATAGTTTGATCTAGGAAATAAATAATGCGTCATTAATTAATTATTTTCTGTACGAACTAAAGGATCCCTTTTACTATTGATAAGTTGTTTATTATTTTGTGTCGTCGGATGTCGAATCCACATCCATAAAATACGTCGTTTAAAGATCGTATTTGCAAGTCTACACCAGATATATCGTCAAAGTGGTGCCTCAAAAAACTTTAAAGTCAGTCAATTCGGTACTTAATTGATTAATTCGAGGGGGCTATTGTCATTAAGTAAGACCTTCTACTAATTTAGACCGTTTGGCGAAACGAAATAACAAATTAATTAACTAAATAGTTGCGGTTACAAATAATCTTTGTCTTTGATGATGGTGATGGAGTAATTTTGTTTTTTGTGGAATTTAGAGCTGCTGCAGTAGATTTCCTCTCCTGGTTGGTCATAGTTTATCAAGTATGGATGGAATAATTGCTGAATATAAAATTGATTGACGAGTAGCCTAGTTGCAACAACGCATATCAGTCGATTATGATTGTTAAGCAAGGTTGACCCAAGTCGGTAAGGAAAGGTGATCGAATTTGGAAGTCCGAATTTGGCCTTCTCGTTTCCTCCGCTTCCGAGAGTACGTTAGGCCATCAGTTCTGATTATTATCACTAATCTGATAATAATAATCGTTAATAACCTAAGAGTTAAAATAGTACCTACTCTTAGTCAAGTCGTATGCAGTGGGACCTGGGAATCTACCGCATTATTATCCCAATAAAACCCCTGCCTTTATATGATTAATGGACTGGAGTCACAACCCTCAGGAATGCGTCATTTCCGGATGCATTGCCATGACCCACAGGCCACAACTAAACAATACAATTTTAATACCTATATCTAAGCTTTCCTTACGGCTTTATACCAACAAAAACTAGTTTAGATCACATCCATTACATAATAAGTAGATCACTCGATCGAGGCCAGCGACTTCTATACAGCAACCGTTGTAACAACAATAGTTAGAAAATAGTTCACACGATTATCATCCTTGTTCTTCACAACTTAGAACCTTTAATCTTGCGAGTAAATTATAGATAAAAACAATAATTAACTGTTTCAGTAACAGCTGTATCTAACAGAACAATCGTGGCTTGGAATACAAAAATAGCAAACGATTATGCTATTTATGCCTAAAAGGATTGAAGTTTTTATTGCTTAGCGGAGGGGAGGGCAAGATGAATATAGCAGGCAACACGAATCACTCCTAAATTTTTTTCTATTTACGCGGTTCATAAACATCACAAGCACGCAGAGATTCACGACGAGGCAGGTGTATGCAAACCAGTCCAAACATGGCTGCTAAACAAAAAGCGCGTGCGCCAGGATTGCTAAAACGATATTTTATACTCGAAAATAAAATATTTCATTACGGTATTTCAATAGAACCTAAGTGCCTGATTATTCATGTCGAACCCTAACCTAACCTACAAGAAAGAGACAAGAAAACGTAAATACAATGAATATTTCAAAAATTTACACTCAGAACAATGAACGGATCACAATCTGTCGACAGTTTACAATCTATCGAGTTAAAAAGCGTTAGATTGCAATTTTACGGTTTTTTGCAATTTTACGGTGACATATATACAATGCTCAGATTGAAAGGACTGGACTCAAGAAGATTCTTCTTATCTTGGAGGGGACCATACTTTTGTGATGATTGTTGAGAGGAATAATGATCGGCGTCGTCCTGAACCATCTTGCCGAACACCATGAATCATCTTACCCGATAGGGTAGGGCAAGATGAGTCAAATCAAAAATTTCAATAATCGATCTCAGGCTACAGTTGTGATTGCAGTTATTGTTATGATATTATTATGATTACTTTGAAAGTCAATGAATAGCTGATTTTGCGAGAAAAAAAAACTTTCTTAAATATCGACCCCAATCATTTATTTTAGTAAATGTAATTAAGTGAATCATCCTGCCCTCCCTTCCCCTACGCGTTAAGTTTAAGTGAAGTGGATAGGAACTATAGGCTTGTAGGTATATCATATACGGTTACGTTAACGTCCATTTATGCTGATTGATCTACAAAACCTGCCCTGACAGCAACCTCCGGTCTACTAAGAATGGTAACATTCTGCGCATTGATAATAACAAAAATGAAACATTTTAACGGTAAACATTCTGGGTGTAGACGATATCCCGTCAAGTACGTGTCTACGTTTTACATTTTATAAGGGTGAAAACAGACTACAGACAGGACAGGACAAAACGTTTATAGAGCAATAAATAATATTGAAAAGCTATAGTTTACTAAATTCTGGCATTATTGTAGATTTTTTTTTGTTACATAAACTCAAAAATGCGCTGTATTATTTAACGCAAATTTCAGAGAAAAATAAATAAAAACTACCAAATTCTGCATAAAATTCATTTGCATATTCGAAATCATATTAATTTCAATAATTTTGAACTTAAATAGAAGCTAGAAAAGTCTTTCTAACGACATCTACAAGAATAGCTGCCTATAAATTAATACCACTCATTAATTATTTATTAGACGATTTTATTCACATATTGTAGGAATAACTTAATATGGCAATAAATATCGTGAAAGGCTTCAAGGGTGTTGTTGACCGCTGCCAAGGTCCTCGGGTTCAACCGGTGACATTCACGCAAAAAATTCTCCAATACGGATGTACGTTTAACTCGATCGTTATTACTCTGAGGTAGAGGTACCACAGGTTCTCATTACTCGAGATGAGTCCTGATTTCAGAACGAATTTGTAGACAAACTCTACAAAGTTTGATTTAAATGTGCTATAGAGTGAAGATAGCCTAGTGGTTTAGATCATTTTTAATTAAAAATTAAATTTTCATTTAAAATAAAACAAAGCATATATATTGACATACATGCTTTGTTTTATTCTTCAATGTCGTTTATTAATTATATTATTTATTATGATTTATGATAAGTCCGCGTTGACAAAGTGATATGATTACTAGACTACTAATTTGTTTTGAGGCGATACGCTATATACGTATTACTACCGATTACATTTGTTGCGTATACAGTTAAATTCAGGTCCTGCTGCAAAAAAATCACTTAATTTTAACCTTTGCGTCCCGCTTTTGACATAATTAGTTTGTTCATGGTTACCCTATAAAATACTAGTTTTTCAAAGACTTAAAAAGTGATAAACAACATATAAATAATACAAAAAGTAATAGTGTTAAGGACTATGAATAGCCGATGGAAACTTTGCATACGACTAAAATCTGCCTAATTAAAATGTGCGAAATATTATTTTATGTTTGTTTATCAACTAGGTACAAGCGTACATTCATAATACCAAGTTCTAGGTTGCATTTTTTTGTATTTTGCTTCAAAGAATATTAAAATAATATTAAATCATATTAGGTTTTTAATCGCTGTCGTCGTCGTCAATCGATAGACGTCCACTGCTGGACATATGTCTCTTTTAGGGTCTTTCACAAGCCACGGTCGTCCGTCCACCTAGTGTAGGGTCTTCCAATGCTGCGCTTTGTGCACCTCGGGACCCCAACGTCCATCGGTTCTCCGAACTATGTGCCCCGCCTATTGCCACTTCATCTCTTCATTTCTGATTTGATCACGGAGGCATATTCCCATCATGGCCCTGTTCACCGCCCGCCGAGTTTGTAATCAGTTTTATTATATTTGATTACTGCTGGTTTTTTAATCAGTTTTATTTTATTTCATTACTTAGACCTTGAAATAAAACAGGTAATAAAAAGTAAAAACCGATTTCAACGTATCGGATTGACGTCAATATTCCGTTCACGTGTTTTGCATTTTCGCATCATTTTTAACAATGAATCGTACCTTTATCTAATATCTTTAAACAAGCAATTCTGGTATATATATAAAATCTGAATCTCGGAAACGGCTAAAAAGATTTTCATGAAATTTAGTATGCAGGGGGTTTCGGGGGCGATAAATCGATCCAGCGAGGATTCATTTTTAGAAAACATCGTTTTATCCGTGTTTTCAGGCAATGAAAAACTGCTACAATATCATAAGAATACGAAGGTAAATTTCGCCGCCATCTACAAGGTTATAATAGCTCAGGTGGGAAATTGGGCGGTCCAACAACCAGACGACCCCGGTTCAAGTCCAGATGTCTCCAGTCCGATTATTTTTTCCCCTTTTTATTCAAATACCTTCTTTTGTGAGAATAACTATTATTGGGAGCCCAATTGCACTCGTGACTTTTTATTCTAATAACCAGTTCATATTTTTTTATTATTATGTCAGTAAGATCGAAAAATATTATTCACATTTCATCAATATATAATTTGTATTGTATTTAAATAAAATTTCCAAAAAACACGATTTACCAAAAAAAAAATACCGAGCACAGCTGACCCACCCAAGTACAGTAATTAATATTACTAATTAAAATTAAACGGCAAAAATAAGTTTATGTAGGTTTTTTACCGATTAATAATCTTTTAACTTACTTCTAAATCCTCCTAAAATGTTTTATATCAAATATTGATCACTTTAAAAAGCTTGCGCGTGTCTAATGTCTGTACCCTTATTCTAAACAGATTATCAATGTTATCATCTCTTGTTACAGATTCACGAGCATATGACTCCAGATGAACTCCGAAACGTCTTCCACGTCGAGGATCACAGCCACGTGCCAATATACCACCTAGTTCACTTAACCCACCACCTCTCAAGGCGGTACATACCAACGTCCCATTCCTCAAACTCACATACCTTCAACCCTGTGAAGGTACCGCACGAAAAGATCTCAAAAACAACAAAAGCCACCAACCCACCGTCTCTACTAAACGACGAGATGTTCATCAAAGCCAAGGAATACATCAAAGATGTTGATATAATTGGTGATTTAAATAATACAGTGAGCGTGAAATTTAACGTGTCGAATTCTAGTGAAAATAGTGATAGTGCTAGTGATGGTGATAAAGAGCATACGGCGGAAAATCAGGAGGATGATGTGCATAAGATTGAGTTGGAGGCGTTTGGGAAACAGCTGAAGTTGATGCTGAAGAAACAAGAAGGGTTGGTAAAGAAGGATGGCTTGAGGATGTGGAAAGTATTGACGAACGAATCTCAGCCTCATGGGGTGGATTATGAGGAAATGAAATCGGTAAGTTTTTCAGCATACCATATAAATCCATACTTTATATTTCACCCATATCCATACTAATATTATATCATACTTAATATTATAAATGCGAAACTGTATATGTCTGTCTGCTACACTTTCACGGCTCACCGATTTTGATGAAATTTGGTACAGGAATCAAAAATCTTAATCCACGCGTACGAAGTCGCGTTAAGGCATCATCTAGTACATCCATTATAATACATATAATATTGCGAAAGTGTATCCGTCTGTCTGCTATGTTTTCATCTGCTTACGAAATTTGGTGGGTTGTTGTTCAATTGGGTTGCTTCCTGAAGAAGGACACAAGCATTTTGATTCCGGAAAGGGTTTTCACGGGATACGCGGGACAAATTGCGGACATCACCTACAAATGTAATAAAGGCAAGCGGAGTACTATTCCAGTTTTGGTGTAAGCATAAATTGACTAAAAGTATTTTTCTGTGGAATATACATTGTGTAAAAAATAAAAAAATGAATTTGTTTGTAGGATTATCCTTAAATCGCACCGCAACAGGGTAACCGATAGAATCGATTTACATCATTATAGTTGGAGACCTGGAGAACGACATGAGCTGCTTTTTATCCCAGAGAATCTAATTTCTCCGAAATTTTAAAACCGAAATCCAAGCGTACTAAGTTGCATCGGGCACCATCTTAGGCTAGCAAGAACTACACTTTTACTCGAAATTCGAAATCTCATGTCACTTTAGCATATGAGAAATTATGCTAATATTGCACCGATATATGATCAATAGAGAAAAGCGAAAACAATACAAAAAAACTATTCGTTGTACAACCAATCCGGGAAAGGTTAAGAAAACGTGTGATAGATTCTTATTTATTTACGCGAATTTCATCCCTGTGTATGCTAAGACTATGTAAAATATTGGCGTAAAGGCTTTCCTGAACTGTGTGTGATGTACACACTCAATTGTTCTCAAAGTCATGTAAAAAATGCGCTCATCTTAGTAAGAGAAAGCGTTCATTTTCCCACGAAGGCTTACCTAACGAAGCCAAATGATACTTCGAGAATTAAAGCATGCTTTGCCAGCATTGTGCAATTGTAGTGAATACCTAGCCACCACCACCACCACTACAGCCCATTAAAGTCCCACTGATGGGCACAGGCCTCCACTCTCATAGGAGAGAGGGAGTTAGAGCTTAGACCCACCACGCTGCTCCAATGCGGGTTAGCGGGCTTAGCTTAGCGGGAATACCTAGCGATCCGATGCGAGCGATGTAATATTACTAACTTAATGAATTTTAATTGAACAACTTATCAATCTATTCCTTAAAGTTGGTTATTAGTCATAAACCTAAAAGGTAATAAACCTTTGTTTTTAAATCAATTAAAGATATTATTGTCAAATCCTAATCTAATACCAATTATCGTTATCCTTAATTATTAGGTACTTATTTTTTTCTAGTTTTATTTTGAAAACATTTACTTTTTAACCGACTTCCAAAAAAGGAGGAGGTTCTCAATTCGGCGCGTATTTTTTTTTTGTAGCAAGATTTTGCACGTGGCGAAAATGGAAAGCAATAGATCTAAAATTATAGAAAAAAATTGAAAACGGTAAGTAATGTATTTTGATATGGTTCAATATCTATTTATCAGCTTAACACGAATGAATATAACAATTTAATTCATTTATTAGCTATTACAAGAATTAACCTTGTAATTGACAAAATATTTAGAGCGAGTGCAGATTGCAGTCAAGGCATTCATGAAATAAAAATATCGTTTATCGAAATCATAAAAATCTGCGCCAATTATTTACCGAATGTAATATCTTTTTTGTAATATCTCATTATTACAATATTCTGGTATTTCAACTTATAAATCTTACACGAAAAGCTTTCTATAGTCTAAACTCTAAATCAATGCAAACAATAATAATGTTGCTATTATAAAAAATGTCTAAATTGGGAAACTGATTTGCATAATATTTCTGTTTTGTTCTGGACAATTTCAGTTCTTGTTCAAAATATCGAAGCTCGAGCCACAGTTGTAAAATTACAATGCTGATATTTAACCGTCTTGGACTATTTTTTTTAATTCATAGTAATTAGACGAAAGTTAACACTAATACGATAATACGAATAACACTCGTTATTCATATTATTATTTAAATGCGAAAGTGTGTTTGTTTGTTGATTTGTCCTTCAATCATGCCGCAACGGAGTAACGGATCAACGTGATTTTTGGCATGGGTATAGTTCCTCAGCTATCGAAGATCCTCATATTGAGAGTGACAAAGGCTTCTTTTTATTCCAGAAAATTAAGGAGTCACGGGCATCAGCTAGTCTTATTATAATAACACTTTTATCTAAGTTTTTTGTCTTCTGGTATTCCAAGTATTCGAGTAATAATTATTATGGATTAATAATTTGAAATGTATTTAACATAAACGTATAACTCCGTTGACTTGTAATCAAGACAACAGTCCATTTCATTGAAATAATGTGAAGTTTTGGTATTTCACCTACTTAAATTTTGTCAGGGGTACCTACTTGGTATTTCTAAATGTTGACGAATTTTCAGGCGCGCCGGTTTGAAATGGGAGTTTTGCTTTTAGATTAGGTTAAAATTCTTACTAAAACAGTGCAACTCACTAAGAAGTTTGTGCTTGAAATGGAAACTTGAAACTACGATACGCTTACAGCAATGAATGCTATAACGACCTTTCGTAATGTGTGTTCATGGCGCAATTATTGCTCTTATTCTATTAATATGAGGTTACTACATATAAAAAAGTAATAAGAAATGGTACTTATGACTTGATGGTATTTTTTCCATATGCAGTAGTCATATTATAAAGGTATAGCTAATATAGGATGTATATGTACTATGTATGGTATTCAAAAATCTAGTAGTTTACAAGAATTCGTATAATCATTGAAATGCGATTTACAATTTAAATATTTTCGTCAACGTCTATCATTAAATTGAATTAACTAGCGACTGGAATTAGCTCAGACGTATTTCAGATGCGGAATTGTAATACTTACGTTACTTACGTTGTGTTTTCTTTGTTTTTTATTCTTCGAGTGTGAGCAGCAGCGTCCGCGTTGAAGTCTTTCTCAAGAAAAACGTTACAATAATTTTGAGTTTGTTAACTCTGAATCCAGGGATAGATTACCGCTTAAAACATTATAATCTAATGTCCATTTTCGATATTCAATCTATCTATATTACTAGAGAATGGTTGTCGAAAATAACCGTTCAGTTTTTTCAGAAATAACGTCTTTAAGCAACTGATGGTCTGTTTAACGTTTCGTTAATCAGACCGTAGTTATCTCTGCAATTCTGCTTTTCTTAATAATAGGTAAGCCTATGAGTATGGCATAAGTGAATTTCAAAATAAAATGAAAAAAATAATGCAAATGACAAGATATCTTAAACTCTAATTAATATCAATCAGATAATAGAGATCTTAAACTCAAATAAAATTGTTTCGTATACCTGATGTTTTATTCAGTTTTTTTGTTATCTTAGTAAATCACTATTATACATCTACAAATAGATTAAATTTTAAATAAATGAAAAATAATGTAACTATTTTTAACATTGTAAAATTTAGTGTTCTTGTTTTATACATTACATACACAACTATTTTTAACATTGTAAAATGTTATCACTTTTCGACTTCAATCTTGGGTTATTAACATAAATCAATATTATAGCTATTTTTAGGGTTCCGTGGTTTTCCGCGTCAAGCAATAATATTATGTGTAACGTTCTATCTAATCTTTTTTTATTTTATCAAATAACCCATTAACATAATCCATACTTCGATACTAATATTATAAATGCGAAAGTGTGTCTGTCTGTCCGTATGTCATGTGTTAAACCGATTTTGATGAAATTTGGCACAGGGATAGGGTGTATCCCGGGGAAGGACATAGGCTAATATTCTGGAAAATTAAGGAGTTCCCCAAGAATCATTAAAACTTAAAACACGCGGACGAAGTCGCCGGCATCATCTAGTATTAAAATAGCCTTAATAATATAATATTAAAATAGATTATAACTTAAATTACTGTTTTTACAATTATTAATGCCTTCTACTCTTACTATAAACCTTACTTTAAAAAAAGATATTATACACTCAAACAGTGACTTTTTAGATGACTATAGGAAGTAACGTTCTTCCTGCAAAACAAAGGGTTCTTGGAAAGAAAGTCTTAAACTGTTTTGATAGTCCAAATCCCGCAAACGAATTAATTAAGTAAAATTAAGGAGGTTGGCTAACCTGGCTGGAGTTCGTTCGAGATAATCGAACGAGAACCTTTGCTCTTGACCCTTAAATGTTAGATCTTTGAACTATAAGATTGAGATTGATTACATATTACACAATACAAATAACATACTGATGACGTCCTTGGTTCAATGGTGAGCGCTGTGGTTTTATAAATGGGATATTCTGGGTTCAATTTCCGGCAGGGATAATTATAATTTCTAAATTATTTCTGGTCTGGCAGGCTTTAGCTGTGGTTACTTACCACCCTAGCGGCAAATTATATGGTGTTTATTCAACACTAGCTGATGTCCGCGACTTAACTTATGCGTGGTTTAACTTTTTCTTTATTCACGCGGGAACTCCTTAATTTTCCGGGAAAAAAGTAGCTTACGTCACTCTTTAGGTATTCAACCATACCCATGCCAAAATCACGGTGATCTGTTGCTCTGTTGTAGCGTGATTGAAGGAAAAACCAACAAACAAACACGCTTTCGCATTTATACTATTATATTATATGGGTACCTTTTCACGAACCATCCGTCTGGCGGATTCTGTCCAATATTGCATCCTGGTGATGCATTATGTCGCGAATTCTCGTAAAGGCATATATATTCCATGACTAAATACAACCTAAGGCCAATTGGCTACTTAGGGATACTCAATTTTAACTGTGCCACCACAATGTAACCTATCGAAATCCTGAAACGTCACACTACATGATATTAAAATCCATCGTATATTAATATTAAATTATCAATAAATTATAACGATATACTTGAGGAAGATGATGCATGGGTATATTTGAGGATCTGGAGAGCGACATGGGCTAGTTTTTACCCTGGAAAAATAGGGAATACCCGTCGAAATTTAAAAAAAAACCACGCGGACGAGGTCGCGGGCATCTGCTAGTCAAATATATTTAAATAAACCTTTCAACACTCCATATCTATTTGGTTTTCCTATTAACAGCGGTTAATTAATTAATATTTTATGCCAAATTTTAATTTTACGAGTATTCTTATCACTAGGAAGTCTTTTCTAAATACGCGACTGCTGATTGAGCCATAAAAAATTGTACTAATGGAATAAATTATGAATCTTCTGCTTAAAAACAAATTAAACTTGTTTTTGCAGAAGCCGGCGTCTTTACACCGGTAGGTACCTAGGCCCAAAATTATTTGTAGGTAACTAACTTTTTTAAAGTAGTTTTTCGAGGTAAATAGGACATTAAACAAAGCCAGCAATTATAATTTTTTTAATAAAAAGTAATTGTGAAATTTACCAAATATACCTCACTACCTACTGCAATTATATAAATGACACATTTGTGCAACTTACCAATTCAGGCACATCATGATATTGTTAGCATTAAAACCTCATTTAATTCAGTGTTGGTAGCAGTTTAACCTTAACTTTGTAGGACGTGTAAGAATTTTTCTCTATTGCCAACGTAACCTTTGCTTTCAGGGTCGTAAAGAACTAAATTGCATGTGCACATACGATTATGACGTATTCCTATCTGGTAATAATATATAAACACTAAGGCCGAAAACACAGTACAGACCATCACTCTACTACAGCCCATTAACGTTCCTATGCTGCGCACAAGCCTCCCAATCTCATAGGAGAGAGGGAATTAGAGCTTAGACCCACCACACTGCCAGTACGGATAGGACAGGACAAAACACCCGCGGCGTATGGCTCATGAGAAACCCTTTTATTCATGTCGCGCTGTTCTGTGCCATTTAAAAATGAGCTGGCTGATTTTCACGCGGTGTTGTCCATAGTGTGTTTACGGCCTAAATAACTTATTTAAGCGATGCCAGAATGATAGGCTTAGCTTTCAAAGCTCCTACATTAAAATTTGTAAATGTAAAGTCGCATGCAGATAACTAACAAATTGTATTAAGGGTTCGGCGAAAATAATGGTTCCGAAACAACTTTTATTTGACTAGTTTTTAAAAAGTAGCGTATTTGCAGCGACAATATCAATTTACATAATTATACATACACAGCTTCAGGGGTTAATATCAATATTTTTTTGGTTTTCCCAATGTAAAATAGATCGTAACCCGTTCTTACATCACTCCGCACTCGGAACGATAGTTAGGTAAGTATTGTGTTTATGAATGAAGTTAATTTATTATGCCTACCTAATGGTTAACCACAGAGTTTGATTACTAGGAATTATTTATTTACTTGACGTTAAAAGTTTTTTCATTATTACCTACGTACTTTGCGCTTTACGAGACAGAGTAGGTTGGTAAATAGGTAGGTACAGGGGTTTAAAAAAATTGGTTAAAACATCATACTAATATTATAAATGCCAATTTGTGTCTGATTGTTGGTTTGTCCTTCAATCACGACGCAACGAAGCAACGGATCAACGTGATTTTTTTGCATGGGAATAGTCAAGGACCTGGTGAGTGACATATGAACTTGGAAGAACTGAAGTCGAGTAGGACGACGTATTTTAACTCCTATGTACTTACAGTTCCAGCTTGGTGCAAAAATGTGTTCCTCAGAGCGGACTTTTGGCCTGAGGGCATAGTGTATCGTCGCTATAGGGAAGTGAGAGAAAAATCCCTACCGTAGTATTAGTCTTTTTTTATTACCTTCATATAGTATTTTAAGTTTGTATTTTATTTTATATTGTTTTTATTATTTAAGTATTTTGTATTTTATGTATTTTATAATATGGGCCTTGTTGCCTGAAATAAATGAATAATAATAATAATAATAAGCGACATTAATTTATCCCGGAAAATTAAGGAGTTCCTGCGGGAATCAAAACAACTTAAACCACATAGACGTAGTCGCGGGTATCAGCTAGTCAGCTTATATTTTATCATATCACGTACATAGAGCTTTTTCAAATATCTTATTACCTTTTGTTCCCCAAATTTAAGCTCAAATATCTATATATAAATATTCATCAATAATTGCGACGTAGTTGCTTATCATGTCATTTTCTTAATAGTTATTTGTAACCGCTTGTTTTATTTTGGCTAAATATTTGATTTTCTTGTAATTTATGCATAGATAGACCAGAGATAAACTTAATAGATATAAATAATATCGTGTTGGGCTATTGTGTAGAATTTAAATTATGTACTTGAGCGAAATATTTATTATTTCGCTCAATTACTTATTATACATTAATTAATTATAATTATATTATAATTTAATTATTATACATTATAGGTTATACATACAATTAAAACTCGTAAATTGGTCTATATTATGTATGATGAAAACCGCCTTAAAATCCAATAAAAATATAGGACTTCTAAGGGAATATACAGCCAAACGCATGCATACAACGTTATTTGATACTAAAAAGATAGAGGAATTGTCGTGCATTAATCTACATCAAGCTCAACCATGCTAATGGTCAAATGGGTGCATTTAACTCACGACCTCTCGTTCCCACGAAATGACTAATATTAAGACTATGCTTATAATTTGGGAAAGGACCGCAGCCGACCTTCAAAACGCGTGTTGCAATTATTACACTTCCGTCTTAACGGCATGTTGATTCTAATTATGACAATATATTTCTTCAATTAATAAGTAGGTAATTAATTTAAATTCGAATACAGATCCGTGTCGAAAATAACTTATTATTGGTGACATGTTTTTGTTATAAGTTTATTGATATAGGTGCATTGTTATCTGAATCTAGTTACTTCAAGTTAGCTCTCGGTTCATTGTGATTTATTTAAATTAGATGCTGTTACATTTTGTAGTCTTGGTCTTGCTAGGTTTATTTAAATGTAATTTTGAAAAGCTGTATTAAACTTATTTTAGAATCCAAACAATAACTTAATTCCCATACTAAGTACTACAGAAACCACATTTAACACTTAACAGTTTAACCACATTTAACAGTAGTACATTCATAACTAACGCTAAGTAGCGCGAAACAAATTCAAAAATTTAAGTAATTGAAAAATTAAAAAACTTAATCGCAAGAATTCTATGAATTCTTGTCATTATATTAAATAAGTTTAATCACTAGTCGATTATCAACAATGAGTTACTACATCTAGTTCAATTTAGCCGTTGAAGTAGATAGTCGTAATATACAATAACTATCTATAGTCTTTGTATGTATATATCTACCAATCGTATTACATATTCGATGTTCTATCTGCCTGTATTTTGCTTTTTACTTTGCCTTTTTATTTGCTTGCTATTTCGGCTGGTAAAGCATAATTTTCCATAATGGGTGTTTAACTTTAATCACATCGGTGACAAGAATAATTCTTTAAAAACTCTCTCAACTATTCTTATTAATGCCGATGTTTATCTTTGTATGGTCTGCACTTCGAATACAATTTAATTATACGAAATTTCTTCATTGCAAAAATGCAGTCTTCATTTTGGACACTTCCGGTAATTGTTGGAAATTTTAAAGGCAGGCGCCTACTGTTTAAAAATTATTTTAAATATCAAATACTAGCTGGTGCCCGCGGCGACGTTCGCGTAGAATAAGCTTTTATTATTCCTCCAGGAAGTTTTTTATTTCCTTATTTATAAATAATTAAAGTAGATTATGTCACTCTCTAGATCTTCAACTATACCCATGCAAAAAAACACGTGGATCCATTGCTCTGTGGCGGTGTGATTGAAGAATAAAACAAAAAAAACAAACAAATACACTTTCCCATTTATTATATTAGTATAGTTTTGAAAAGATTTTTTGGTGCCTGTTTTGTAATTAAGGCTTGTATATGACTGTGTTTACTAGCTTTTATAACGACTACATCCACGGTTTTTTTTATAAACCTATGCCCGTTATCAAGATTTTCCTCATAATTGGTAAAATAGTCATGAAGAAACTAAAACAGGCGCATTTTAAGATTTAAAAGATAAAGTATAGATTTATGCAGGAAATTAATATTTGGACTAATAGGCCTATTACACTGCACTTTCCACAGGGCCCTGTGGTATAAGGGTGGGCGTGGCCGCTAGCTAGAGCGTTGCTTATTACACAGCAATAAGGATCAATATAGGGACCCTTTCTCCCTATATCTTATTATACTACACCGATTCAAGTGTAAGGGTCCCTGTGATAAGTGCAGTGTAAGTGTGCCTATAAGGTAATTTTTTCAATGGCATGTATGACAATACTTTATTGAGATGACGGAAATTTGAAAGAGCTACGAAGACGTATTGTAATTCGATATTTGATTAATGACAAGAGGCAAGATCGCAATCATTATGTGCACGCACCTTAACGTATTGTCCTGAACTCATGAGGTATGGACAGTTATCATAATTCTCTGTATGATACGATTGTTAATAAGGGAGGCAACTGGAGCGGAATAACAAAGAACGTCCTCGAGTATTACTTATGACGATTTTGTTAGCCTTGACCGGTTAAAGAATTTCTTTTTGAATTTATATTTTGTTCAGAAGTTATTATAATTACTATTTGCTGAGAAATGCGTTAATTAGTAGAAATCGGGTCATGGGGTCATGGGTTAGTGCTTATTATTATTATTACTCTTTATTTTGTACACCACAACACACATAAAAAGTACACAAAAAATACATAGAAAACAAAGAACTAAGTAGTATACAAAAAGGCGGCCTTATCGCTTATTAGCGATCTCTGCCAGGCAACCTTAGGAATAGGAGAAGTAAGGAGATTAACTCGCGGGTGGTGTATCAATATAAACATACAAACAATACCTACATACTAATACATAAACTGTTACACAAATAATATAATACTTATAATAAATATATGAAAATAAACTAATATATATTATGTATTTTTAGTTTAAGTAATATCATACTAAATAAAAGTTAAAACTAGTCGTCTGTATTATGGTGATAAATAGAAACTCTTTAACTCTTGCTTAGTTTGTCAAGTGTAAACAACAATAGTTTAGCTGGGGTAAGTATGTTATAATCATCTGCGCAGACAAAATGCCAAAGAAACTCCGCATGCGTCGTTCCGCTTATCTATGATTAAATACTTGCTGTGGAATTTTAGTACCTATAAATACTATCTGCCCCTTGTTTAATTTGAAAGAAATACCCATCTGTTAGTATCTTCTATTCTATACTAATATTATAAATGCCAGAGTTTGGATTGATGGATGGATGTTTGTTACTCAATCACGCCAGAACGGATAAACGGATCTGGATGAAAAGCAAAGAGATTTAGTCTGGAATAACACATAGGCTACTTTTTATCCCAGAAAATTAGGGAATTCCTGGGGAAATAATAAAAGCTTATTCCACGTGGAATATGTTCCCGAAACCTCAATCCACAAGGACGAAGTCGACAGAGTAAAAAAATATGTAGATAATTACCTACATATTTTTACTACCTGCGACGTCGTCCCGTCCTGAGGAAACTTTTAATTTTCGAGAAAATCGTTTCGATTCATCACACGAGAATTGCGGCGTGATTTAAAGGCAAACCATCAACAAACACACTTCCGTATCTATAATCTATGGAATGATCTGTTCCACGTGTATAAGTAGTTGAAAGTTGCACGAAAATAACTATATTTTTGTTTATAGGAAGACGGAGAAGAAATCGGGGATCTTTACCACGACGACGAGAATGGGGCGGCTCTACTGATTAGACGACATCCTAAACACGGAAATCTTGTGGTGGTACGTGACCTTTTTTGCTTAAATTTATTGCATATCCATTGATAGGTGATCGAGACAATTCATCCAAGCATTGGCAAACACCAACAAGTGTATCGCCTGCCTAAGGAGTCTTATTAAGATTCCCTAAAACAGACCCCCCTTATCTGGCAAGTATTTTATTTTTATTATTTTTGTACAAAATAGTGTCTTAAAACTAATTTTAAAAAAATTGGACAAAGGTAAAGCTTATCTCTAAAAAGAAAACTCTTGCAGCCTTCCATGAAAGTGAGTAAGGTGAAATGGTTATGTGTTGTTGTTGTTGTATCTCTTTGTTATCCTCTTTCGTCGAATGTTTTGTATGGGCGTCCACGGTTTGCCGCAGATGTGGGTGGGTACTATCTCGATTATTTTCAACCTTTCGTAAAAACGAATAGGATAGACATGGAAACAGTGGGAATTTTTTGTACGCGTAATACGTCAATATCAACGCTAGCAAGTGCTTTAGACACTTGCCCTGAGATTACCGGATAATGGTTACCAATTCAGGTAACCATTACGCTCTTGGAAATTGAATTATGAGCAAATTTTAATAGATAATATGGAACGTCAACCTCACAAATATGTTGCAATGAGACTGAATTAAGTACGCCGACCTCGGCGCAGTATCACATAATACTTTTTAGTTTCTTTGGTAGCACCTTTAGTTGCCGCATTTTCTTTGTATGCTGGTGAGGTATCTAAGGTAGGCGCAGCGGGGACCACTGCATCCCGTGAACTGGACCCCATCCATGCTATACAAAAAAAGGCCGCATTTCAGATTCCACAGTATAGTAGATACAGTAGTTTGTGTTTGTGTTGTGTTGTCTACAGTGTCACGATCGCAATCACCTCTGATTACTTAATGACACTCTTCCTGTGTAAGTTCTCCAAAATACAGTTTCGCAGCAAGAATATACCCATTAATTCAACCAAACACAGCAAATGAGATTGTATTATTGATTGATGCAGGTTTTACATAATAGGGCTATAGATTATCATCCAGCCAGGACGTAAGCCAATTTAACTAGTCGCCATTAAAGATCTTGAACGTATTTCAATGTCAGAGCCATAAATCTGTCAGTTTATCCAACACATACGTGACTTGAAGACTTGGATAATCCCAATGTTCAATTTGGTACAGTAGGTACTTATTATGGTATCGAGCTTTCGAGGAATTGGTAGATGGAAATATTATCACCATACCTACTTGTATCTTGATGCCTGTATATACCTAACTCAAAGATCGTCATGACTCAGCATGTTATATACTCGTGTTGCGCATTATAATCTCGAGAAGAGGCAGATAGAGAGATTGAAATCAGAACTATATTGAGAACCGACGCGGACGGTTCATTATGCTTACTACCTATAATAGAAACCCATTTTTGTTTTATCTCAAACGATTAAAAGAAAAGTCCAGCAACGCCCAGCACAATCGCTTGGAAAGCTGAAATTTTGCAAAGTGGTTCCCTTTATAATGTAGACAAGAAATAAAATCGTATTTCTCGTAACTCCCTTACTCGTAAGTCGTAGCTAGCCCTTGACTGCGATGTCACCTGATGGTGATGATGCAGTCTGAGATGGTAGCGGGCTAACCTGTTAGGGGTATGGCAGTTATATTAAACCTTAAAGGTGTTAGGGGTGTTATATAAAACTGTTAGGGTAACTAATTAAAGTAGTACTAAGTCAAAAAGCATTGAATTTAATTAAAAATTAAATCCTCATTGCAGCGACTCAGATGATATTTTTAATGTCTTAATTCAGATTTTAATATATTCCATAGTTTTAGTAAAAAATTACCCTTAATCGGTTTCTACTCGGTATCGTACCGGAACGCTAAATCGTTTGTCGGAACGTCTTTGCTAGTAGGGTGGTAACTAGCCACGGCCGAAGCCTCTCACAAGAATAAATAAATTCCCAAATTGACTCTGCCGCGAATCGAACGTCGGACCTCCCAATATAAGACTACAGCGCTCACTACTGCGTCGGGGAGGTCGTAAATGTTTAATATAGAGGCGCCAGACTTCATAAATTTTATAAGATATCGATGCACATTCGAAGTCTATAAACAAAACGGTTAATATTCGCTAATAACGACAGCCACTCATAACCTAAAGCACACAAAGAATACAAACCGAGCCCAAACAATAGAACATAAGTGGACTAAGGTCGAATGCTGCAATCTATACAATAGGCGGGAAAATGCTTTAGTACACCTTACAGGCGTCTAAACCAGTATCGTGACGAATATGATGTTTTACTAACATCAAGTAACGTAGATAAAGTTAAACAACCTATTATACCCTTTCCGTCCTAGTCCCTACCTTACCTAGTCCATTTTCTTTGTTTTCTCTCTCCCTAAGTTTTACAAATATTGTTATTGTTTTATGAATCAACCTTTTACCTGCGGCTTCGCTCACGTTAAGATAGATTTGATTATAAATTTCAACCTCTATCTTGTTATTGTTTTTGGATTAATTTTTATCAAAAATCTTAGCGGATGCATACCTACGTCATAATAGGTATCACTATGCCACATTCAGCCCGATCCGTCGAGGGGTCTATATCAGTCAGTCAGTCAAAGGTTTGCCTTTTATTTATTTAGATTTTTGGTGCCCTATTTTACCCGAGAATTTTTACTGTCTATACTTAGTGTTATTGTATTTCATAATTCTGCATTATGATGATCAGTATTAGTTTCCGGATGCCTACGTCATATTAATAGATTAGCTGCATGGCAATATCTGCCCGATCCGTCCAGTGCTTCAATAGATCAGTCAGTCAGTCATCTTTTACTTACTGTAATGTAATAATTATAAAGATAATGGATATACATTTAATTTCGACAGGAAGGCTCAATAGGGCACGACATGGTGATCCGACCCCTCCCGGACTCGATGAAGGCGACCGCGCCGGATGACGAGATGTTTATGGACCCCTCCACCATGACTGACATGGTCTCCATTGATACTGGACTTCCTATTGGTAAGTATTATGTAACGCGTTTTTATTATGTTTTTCTGTAACTGACTATCTAGCTATGTAGGTATGTAAACAAATCGTAGAAATCGAATTTAACCAAATTTAATAATCTCGTATCGTAATAACTTTGAAAATAATTTGGTCCAATCGAGCTGATCTAATATTACATCCTGGAGGTAGTTTATGGACCCCTTCATGTTAATTAGTAGTTCGTTTCCCGAGTCTCATTTGCATTAAAGGTAAGAAGTACATCTTAGTAGCTTTATAACACGGCTACATGTGGAAATAGTTCCTACACATTTGTATGAGGTTGGTTACCTTTTTTCCTGGCGGTTCGAATGTAAAAGCTCTAATGTTTACGCAGGGCCTCACGTAGCGTTTTTGCATACTAACAAGCACCTAAAACCTTCCTAATTAGCACGTTGATGTCTTTTATTGCGTCATCTCCTAAAATATCGAGGAATAACTCTATATGCATAAATATTTCAACGATAATAATAACCGTGACAACTTTTATTGGCCACATAAAGAGAAAAATAAAAAAGTTCTGTTTAAAACTTCAATATGAAGAGTCGAAAACAAGACACAAATAAATTGTAGGTCATAAAATGCGCATCAATTTGATTATTACCTAACATTTTTTTTTAAATCCATTTTTCTAAAACCGTTTGTCATTATTTTTTAATGTATATTTTGTGTGTCAATCTAAACTAATATTCTAAATGCGAAAGTGTGTCTGCCACGCTTTCATGAGTCACGACCCATAATATTTTCAATCGATTTTGATGACATTTGGTAGAGCTAGGTTGCACCCCGGGAAAGACACAAGGAAAAATAAGGAAATCTTTATTTACGAATTAAGACGACGTCGCGGGCGATCTAGTTGTGTATAAAAATTGTTTTAATCAGTGCTTAATCGACGATCAAAGCGTCTAGTGATTTTACCGCACGCACCTGCTAGATCAACAATAAACGTGTAATCAAGTTAAAAAAACTTTATTGCGCTGTTTAACGTATAATCGCGAATTGCTTTATAACAAAATATGGTAAAAATATTCAAATTGGCTTATGTCGACACAAAACTCCAGGTAGTTTTTCATTCATAATCGTAATATTGATTTATAAAGTTTAAATCGTTCTCGAAACGTGTTTTATATTTATATATTCATATTTATATTCATACTTTTTAACCATTAATACCTAACGAAGTTTGCGGCTTCTAAATATATACCCAGGGCTGAAGACTTTGAAAATGGTAAAAAGTGAAAAAATATTAGGATGAAACCCATCGGGAAAGGAACAGAATATAACAAAAATGAAAGGAAAAATTGTTTACGGGCGATCTGATTTCGGGAAGTGGAGGGGGTGAGTTTTTAAGGGTAAAAAACGATTTCCGGCTAAACTACAAGTCCTATGGAAAAAGTATGGCCAATTAAAACTCACTCCGTGGCATCTTTTGAGTCAAAACTTCCAACTTATTCATTTTCTTTGCTTTGCCTCTGATATAAGAGGATAATTCTTGACTTAGTTAATTCTTTGATAAATATTATTCACTATAATTATATTGTTAGGTACTTGCCTATTGGATTCATACATGTACATAAATAAAGGAAATTAATGTTTCTAGCGTGTACTCAAATCTGAGAACCATGCAGTTTTTTCTCCCTGTCAAGTAGTAAACACTTATTCTTGGCAGAAATAAATTAAAAAAGTAGAGCAGAGTAGTAGTAAAAGTAGAGTTCATGACTGTTTATGCTACTAAACTACGCATCCTTACACTTATGCATCCTGTCTTTTTACAGTAAAGAGAGAAAAGGCTGAACGAGAGAGGTTGCAGGAGGCATTACAGGGCGCAGCACATGTCATCATAAAGAGGGACCCCGCTCACGACGACCACTCTGGCGATTATGGTAAGACCACCTTTTAATAGGAATGATGCATAAATCAAAAATAAATTATTTCTAACAGATTATTAAATAGAGGGTCTTCCAAAAGACCTAAAATTCACATCCACGGTTAGTTTTAAGTTTGATAACCATTTCAAAATATAGCTTAAAGAAAAAAAGTGCGTTTAAATTTGATGACGTCACTATTGTGAATTTCATACAACTTTCATACTAGTAGCGCGTTTTTAAGTTTGATAAAGAGTTGCTGATTTGATTGAGTTGTCATCGTCCCTATTACCAAAGGTAAAGTTCCAACCTTTATACATATTTTTAATAGGGTAGCTATATAATACCTGTGATCTATATTTTATAAGCAGCTGACATAAATAAATTAACGAAAACTTCTGTTAAATTAAGATAATAAGCATGTCAGGATCGGTATCGGCACATCTTACTAAAACACGTATATCTGCGTTATGTAGTAAAATAACCAAATATTATGTGAGCTGTGGAATGCTCAATTATTGTCTTCTCTATACAAAATAATGATAATAATATATTAATAGTGATTACTAAAGGTGTGTCCAAACATAGAGCGTCAATCTTGCGCGGCTGTCGCGTGCGAGTCGCGCTGTATTGCGTCTGCGCTATATTATCCATACTAATATTATAAATGCGAAAGTGTGGCTGTCTGTCTACGCTTTCACGGCCCACCAGTTCAACCGATTTTGATGAAATTTGGTTGAAATTTGGACATAGTAGATTATTTTTATCCCGGAAAATTAAGGAGTTGCTGCGGGAATCGAAAAAACTTAGTCATCATCATCATCATCATCATCATCATCATCATCTAGTTAGGAATATTTTTCAGTAACTAATCGATATTCTTATTAGAGCAAAATTGTGTCCTGCAAATGCCGCGTACTTACCGCTATATGTTTTGACGTACCTTTAGGTGTTAGAAAACATCGGCTGGTAGTCACGTTTAATTATAAAAACAGATTGTACATTAATTAAATTTCGATTATCATAATGGTCGAGAATGTTTCCGTGCAAACACATATATAAAAATCTTTATAGTGCCGAACTCGTTAGTGCGACATTTACTTCGTTTACAGTCTCTGGATTACCGACAATGTTCATCGTAAAGGTAAAGATTACATAAAAAAGAAAAAGAATAATGCCTAATTTACCAAACACTTCCATGCCACATTAAGTATGTAGGTACAATATATACTCATATCTACATGATTTATTTTATTGCTCTACCTATCCAAAAAACTTTTCCTAATGGAAACTTTTTATTTTTCTAATAAGGTATTATTTTTAAACGGCTTGAAAAAAAGGAGGAGCGGTTGTTTTTTTAACACAATCTAAGAGATAGGTACACAAAGTTGACCATCCCGCTCCCCCGACTTCTACATAGTGTGTAGAAAATGAAATCGAGATTATTTTTTACTTTGCAGTGGCTTTAGAAGTCGGTTTTTACTTTTATTTTAAGAATTTTTATTTAATGGAAAATTGATATTGGTATAAGGTAAGGACGAAAATATACTAGGGACCGGACAGGACAAAACGTCCACGTGAATAGTTCGCGTGAGGGAAACACGTTTTGTCCCATTGCGCTAGACTGTGTGGCCCTAATCTTTACCCGTAATACCCCTTGAACTAAATTGGGCTGACCTTTATTTGAGTATCTACTATTTGAACAATGACATTTACTCATGGTTGTTTCGCAGACTTTTATTTATTGCTCGTGATTTTGCCAACGATAAATGAGCTTAAATTTTAAATTTTAGATATAAATGCGAAAGTTTGGATGGATGGATTGATGTATGGATGTATGGATTGATGGATGGATGGCGTTTGTTACTCAATCACGCCTTAACGGCTGAAGGGATCTGGATGAAATTTGGCACAGAGATAGATTATAGTCTGGAATAACACATAGGCTACTTTTATCCTGAAAAATTAAACTGTTCCCGCGGGAACCAACAAACCTCAATTCACGCGAACGAAGTTGCGCGCATCAGCTAGTTTTAATAGATATGATTAATTTACGGGTAGATACCTACGTTACAGAACTTAGACTTTTAACGGTTGAAAACCGTTAATAAAAAAGTCGTGGATTTTTTCCGGATCAGTTGTAGAGTCCTAGGTATACCATAATTGACAGTTGTCGTATCGTGTTGGACTATGGCCAAACCCTTCTAAAAGGAGAACGGAGACTCGTGCTCAGGAGTAAGCCGGCAATGGGTTGATAATGGATATGGTGATCTAAATTGTGACGCAATATGAGATAACATGGGGCCCCAAAAGCTCGAGGCCCTAAAACCTATTAGACAAATGTCCAACCTGTCGCCGGCCCCGCATAAAGGTCGTAAGAACTCACAATAAAATGATCTTTTATTAGCAATACAAGGAAACACATGTTCGCTCTCATGACAGGAAAGGCACCTGTGTGAAAATTATGCAAAATGGTGGACAAACCAGTTTTATATAAATGTCGTCCCAGCGATTTATAAAACTGCGATAATAATTCTACCTATTCTAAATGACTATAAATATGACACGAGACGCCTGTTCGTCTGTTCCATTAACATGTTTTATAGAATTTATTTAAAAATAGGTACCTAAATTAGATTTATTTGAGTTAGTGGACTTTGTGATCGTAACGTATTGGTGTTAGGTCCATATGCCACAAAGCCTGATCAAATAAATATTTTACTTTTAGGCCCAATACAAGCCATAATCAATACACAAGAAGGTACAGCTGGTCTTAACGTAAACAGGTAAGTCATCTTCCTCGTCGTTCTCAATCGATAGACGTACACTGCGAGACAAACCTAGGTTTGTTGTAGGGACTTCCACGGGGTTCGGTCTAGCGACGTCCGAAATCTACATCCAGCAGCCCCTTACGACTCAGGGAATCCCAAAGTCTATCGGTTCTTTGAACATTTTTTTAATTTTATTTACTATCCTGGGAAAATCAACAGCGATTTTTATAAACTAAACAATAATATAACACTAAAAACAAATTAAGTATTGTGGCTAATTACAGATTTTCCCAAAAATACATAAATTACAATTTGTAAGTGATTAGTTACCATAATGAAGGCTTGTCTTGGAGGGGATCACTTGATAGTGATAAGACGCCTTTGCGTACTGATTACTTCTGTTTAATTTTTCTAAACTTTATTATTATCTACTCTTTAATGTTTTTTGTGGCAACGAAGCATTTTTCTATCTATTGTGCCCTGCCACTTTAGCTGTTCTTCTACGGATCTCCGCATAATATGATCTTGTGGTCATTTGTAATCTCTCCATCGCCCGGTTACAAACGACAAAAGTGTAGCTACGCAGGCAATTATAATTGTAATGTATAATACCTAAGTGTATCAAAAACGAGTGCCTAATCAGTCAAAAATTATGAAGAACTGACAGTTTCAGTACATACTACCTACCTCATAAAGTAAAGTATCATATGAACGTGGTTTATGCCTATTGCCACAGAATAAGTAACAGTACGGCTATTAAGCAAAATAACTGACAGCGGAAAATAATTGATTTACCGACAAAAATAGAGCTTACGTTTCCATTATAATTGACTTTTGATGTCTACTTGATCGGTTTCATTAATATTTAGATATGTAAAATACAAGAAATGTATAATCTTTGTTCTTTATTGCTTGCTATGCAGAGGGTTCATAAGGTCATGAATCGATCTCGGGTAGTTGTTAGGCTTGAAACAAACAACGAGAAAAGGCAGCGTCGCATGAAGATAACTGTTTGGTAGGATGTCATTCATATGACGGTGTCAAATGAAGTTTTATTATATCGCAGCGAAGCATCGATGCTTGCCTGTTTTCCGAAGATTTCTAAGTATATTTCGAAGAGTGTGGTTAGGCACTAATTGACCTTGTTCATCCCTTGCCGTTGTATCGAACCGCAAATCTGACACTCTTAGGTTCATAAACTGAAAAGAATATTTACGCTTTCGCGTTTGATTTAATTGCAGTCAAGCGCTAAGAATAGGTGTTAAAGGTATAGTTAAGAAATAAATCGATTGTAATACAAGGAACACCATGAAGCGTGTGACGTCAATGACGGCGAGAGACCGAAACGATCGCTTCTCAGCGTCTTTAGTCTCTCGTTTTACAACTTCTAGAAACCGCGTTCTGTTTGGTTCAGCTTTTTTTGTTACGCCATTCTTATTAATGCAGATTTTTAAATATCACTCATTATTAACCCGATCGAGACTAGCTTAATGACGGGGAAAACCGTTCATTTTATTGATTCATTTTATTTTATAGATTTAATTAGTTGTTGATTTGTCTATTATTCCATCTTTTCTTAGGAATAGAACGGCATATATTATATAATTAGCGATACACCTACTAAGTCTAAAATATACAATCATTATTCAGTATTGACTATTGAGTTACAAATTACGATCACGTGGTAAAATATTGTTCAAAATCTTATTAATATTAAGGCGTGCGTCATGGGTGAGAAATTATCATTTTGAGCACTTTCCAAGTATTTATTGTACCTGCCTAATATTGAACTCGTATATTCACACCACCATCGTTATTATGTAAATATTGCCAATTATTTAGTATGCAAAAATTATTAAATCTTATTTTCGTGTTAATAGGTAAGTATAGAAACAGTAAGCTGACTAACTAGATAAACATTCTGATGTATTCTTTGATATTTCGCTGACACTTCGTTTATACAGCCAGATTGATAATCGTGTCTGATTTACATTTATTCCAGTTTTTTTTTCATTATTCCAGTAGAATTAAGAATATTAATAAATTTATTGCTTCAATTCCAATAGACCAATCGAAGGACACCTCAGACATTAGCGAATTTTCTTACTCAGTTATCAGTGCGTATAATTGTAGCCCGCTGCATTAGTCACAATATCATTTCATCACCACGCAGGCCCATACACGAGTCCCCTCTCAGAATCAGAAGATTTTAAGGCCGTAGTCCACTGCGCTGGCCAAGCGCGATTTGGCTTCACATATTCTTGAGAATATATATTATAAATATGTCACCGTAAGATTGTAAAAACCGTTAGATTATAATCTAACTCGCGAAATTGCAAACTGTCGAAAGATTACAATTTAACGCATTATTTTTCGGTAAATTGTAATCTGTTAGGTTTATTAACCCGATAAAACCTAAGGGCCCTGGCACTACCTGATTATTTATGTCGAACCCTAACCTAACCTACAAGAAACAGACAAGAAAACGTAAATACAATGAATATTTTAAAAATTTATACTCACAACATTGAACAGTTCTCAATCTTTCGACAGTTTACAATTTCGCGAGTTAGATTATAATCTAACGGTTTTTACAATCTTACGGTGACATATACACCGCGAATATTAGGTAAATGCATAGGTATAACACGCATATTACGTAGCTTGAAAAGGTTAGAGGTGCGTGCCCCGGTACCGAGCTCCGGACCTCCCATCAAGGGCTGAGGTCTAAGCCACAGAGCTAACACCATTTTCCGGACCCAGACAAACTAAACTAATACCCGTTTTAACCAACGATAGAAGACCAGGGTGACAGTGTTCACGTACTACCTGCCAATAAAAATCAACTATAATGGCCTTAGGTGTTCCCTATAAATTAGGCATTGTTGGTGAAAATTGGCTTGATAAACCAACATCAGCTAAGAACGCGTTCTCATTGTATCGGTCTTAAGATGTTCACTAAAATATTATCTTGAGACCGATATTTCAAAACCTGTTCTCAGCTTATATGCCGGTTTATTAATACGGGCCTTACGCAAAGGATTCAATAGGTACCCAGTTAAATTCATTAAAAAAATCCTTTAGGCAGTTACAATATTGTTTTGTTGCTTGGTAGTATTTGGGGGTTTAAAAGACATATTAAAGGTAGAAGTAGTAGGAAAGATTATTATTAGGTAAATATAGAATATAGCTAACTGTATGCATCGTAATTAATATTTTTAGGGGTTATTTTAGGTCTAAGTACCTATGTATCCATACTAATATTATAAATGCGAAAGTGTCTGTCTGTCTGTCTGTCTGCCTGCTACGTTTTCACAGCCCATATGTTAAACCAATTTTGATGAAATTTTTTACAGGGATAGGTTGAAGGATATAGGCTTTTTATCCCTGTAAATTGAAGAGTTCCCTCGGGAATCCAAAAAAAAATATCTCTTCAACCGATTTTGATGAAATTTGGTATAGAGATACCCGGGGAACGACATGGGCTTTTTATCCCCGGGAAATTGATGAGTTCCCGCGGGAATCATAAACCTTAACCCACGCGGACGAAGTCGCGGGCATCATCTGGTTTGAGATAAAATAATAACAATTAAATAGAAAAGTGCATTTATAAATGTTATTATAGACCTTTTAGTGTATAATAACATTAAAGATTAGGTATGCAAATCTATTTAAATTATTAATGAATATCAGTTTGCATGGTATAAATAATAATATAAATGTTGATTCTGTGATGCCGATATTATTAAATTTATTATTAGTAGATTGTAGGTGCAATCGCATTATTCGAATATAAATTCACCATAAACTGCAATTAACAATAAAATAGGGTTGTTAAAATTGATAACTTATGGTTCAAGATTAGAACGAACCTCATGCATCTGATAACCCAAGGATGTACCTAATAGGTAAGTAAGATCCTAAGTTTATTTGATAACTAGATGAAAGGTGCTTTTTTTTTGGCTCATTTACCTATGTATTATGATTAATAAAAAATACTTAATTACCTTTCATCTGCCTAAACGATGAGTGAAGGTCGTATGCATATAAGCGTGCTAACTAAACCAATTATTTTCTGATGACTAGTTAGCTAGACCTTGCCGCCCGGACACAACGGCTTCCTGTTGATGCTTGATGATTGTCAGCCTTTCCAGCGATTGAGTAACAAACATCCATCCATCCAATTCCCATTTTAAATATTAATATAGATACTCGTACGTCGGTTTTATACTTAACTGTCAAATATTTTCTTACAGCTTTCATGGAACCAGACCACTTGGGCAAGCGGTTCAGGCGGAAACGGTCAGCGGAGCCCCACAGCCGGCGGAAGCGAGAGGCTCCTTACGTGATATACCCGGAGATCCTCGTCATTGTCGACTACGATGGCTACAGGTCAATATCGTTCATTATATTATTAGACCCGACAGACGCAGACTGCCAGAATTATGCCGGATCGGACGTAAGTACGCTCCTCCAGGGCGACCGGCTAAAAATGACAGCTACAGTGTAACGATTACACTCACCTCCGATTTGTTAACACTCTTCGACTATTGGGCAAAATGCATTGACGCAGCAAGAATGCCATAAATTCAGCCAATCACAATTGATACTGTAACAATGATGGATGCAGAAGTTACGCAATCGCACTACTGATGCGTACGCGTCTGACGTGAGCGAAAAACACAAGCGATTCGCGATCTCGTGATAAGTGACAGTATCAAAGACGCCTGCTGGGCGACCGCGTATCTCTGACAGCTACAGTGTAACGATCGCTCTGATTGGATAACACTCTTCCACTATTGGACAAAATCCATTGACGCAGCAAGAATACCATAAATTCAGCCAATCACAACAATTGATACTGTAACAATGATTGATGCAGAAGATACGCGGTCGCCCTGCTGTATACCAACATCAGCTAAGAATAAGTTCTCAAGTCTCGGTCAATCTATGCTATCTAAATATGAAAGTATTTTTAAAACCGCCATAAGCATAGGTTGACCGATACTTATTGAAAACTTGATCTTAGTTGATGTCTGTTTGCCTACGTTGTCGCGTAGATAAGTTTGTCATTATCTTTGGAGTCGTATCGCGTAGCGTTTCGTTGCATCGCTCTCGTCGTTCACCTACTTAGAACAACGGGTGAGAGTAGGTGCACATTACGACTACCTACTACACATAACACACACCAAAATTATTCTTAGCTACTATTATTTGTTATTCGTTCGACCCTTCGAAGATATATTCGAAAGGTATACCTAACTTGATGTTTAACTTTGTCTGACTCAGGTTACACGGAGGCGACAATCTGCAAATAAAACGTTACTTCGTCTCCTTCTGGAACGGCGTTGATCTACGATACAAACTACTAAAAGGGCCCAGAATAAGGATATCTATCGCCGGCATTATTATATCGAGGGTAAGTATTAGGTACACATCATAATTGCGTACTGACAGACAGTCACAAACACTTTAGTATTTTTTTTTATCCACTACAAGTTAGCCTTTGACTGCGATCTCACCTGATCGTAAGTGATGATGCAGTCTAAGATGGTAGCGAGCTAATTTGTTAGGGGCATGGCAGTTATATTAAATCCATAACTCTATTTGGTTACTACCCGGCATCGTACCGGAACGCGTAATCGCTTGGCGGCACGTCTTTGCCGGTAGGTTGGTTACTAGCCACTTCCAAAGCCTCCCACCAGGCCAGACCAGGCAAAATTCAGAAATTATAAATTCCCAAATTGACCCTGCCGAGGATCGAACCCGGGACCTCCGCACGTTAAGACAACAGCGCTACACATTGTGCCACGGAGGTCGTCAAAATATAAAATTAGTTTAAAATAATGATAACTATAGGTAAATAACAGTCAAAAATGCCACTTTGAAAATAACATAATTGTTATACTAGATAAGTACCTAATACAATTTATATGGTCTGTTTTATATATGATTAATTCAAAATCAATTTTAATATTGATTTTGAAGTTATAAAAAACGTTAATTCACAAGATAGGTAGTAAGAATTATAAAGTATTTGGGTAATATAACTTGACATCACATTAATTTGTCTAGGGTACCTAACTACCTACCTGTTACTTTGTATTAGGTAACTATGATATTTTTTATTACTTTAACATAAAAAACCCGTTTGGCTTTTAATTAACTCGGAAAACAGCAGACTAGAAACTAGAATAGGAATTTTATTCTCATAGATTTAGGATTGGTCTTATAAATCTGTCAGTTATTCTGTCGTTCGTTCTAAGACGTTTTAGTATACGTACAAAATGTAAATACTAAATAGGCACTAAAATATTATGATGATAGGCACCTAGATATGTAAATATGATGTAAAGATAAAGTACCTACTATCACCTGAGTAATTTATTTTCAGCAGCGGATCGCCACTGACTTTCAGTAGGTATAGGTTTTCACCTAGGTGTCTCGGACATCCGCACGAAAGCATAATATTTTTCATCATACCTATTCTAAAAACGAATATTGGCTTCAGAAGATAGCAGGAGCAAAATGTAATTTTGAGGCCCATGGGACTTTTCATTTCTCTGTTCTGATTGGTCCGCGTTCGTGCTTTAGTATATATACTGCGTTCGTCGCAGAAACCTGTCGATCGCTCGTTCTGTTCGAAATCCAAAAATGTTTGAGTGACTGTTGTCTTCGATAAGTCACGTGATCAATTTGTAATGATCGGATGTACGTCTTTACATTTTTTGAATTTCGAACGGAATTATGGCTGCTAGTCATAAGAGGGAAAAAATACTAGTTAACCGAAGAGGTCAAACGCATAATGTATGAAGTTACCTATAACTGGCCGGTTACGTTTTGGCGGCATTGCGCTAAATCTAAATAATGTCTATACATAGAAGGTTGATCTTCTGGTTGGTCCGCGTTCATGCTTCTGATTGGTGCTTAAACGTATAGGTAATGTCCATACATAGTACGTTGATACTCCTAGCTTTTTCTCATACGTAATGATGAAAAATAGTGTGTTTCACTCGGGGCCAAATTTTTTGTTCTCGGGCGGCGTATATTGAATTCCTCGCTACGCCCAGGATTCTACTTTTGAATCCCTCGCTACGCTCGGGATTCTACTATAGAATCCTTCACTTCGCTCTGAATTCAAAATAGCGCCCTCGGGGAACAAAAATTTTCTTTGGCCCCATATAACACAAATAACTATTAAACATTTCGTAGGTAATCTTTTCGTTACGGAGACTAGACTACCTAGACCTGGCTAGACGGCGGTAGCCAATCTACGCACAGCCACAGAATAGTACAGGCAGTAGGCACAGCCTAAAATTTTTTCCGATAAATAAAAACGTCCTCGAGTTAAGTTCTTCACCTGTATCACGTTTTCATCGTTACTTTGCTTAACGCGTCTCTTATACGCAATTCATTAAGAAGCTAGCTACTTTACCTTTTAATTTAAGGAAAATTAGGCTGTAGACTATAATAATATGTACCTACTTATATACCTAATGACGCATGCGGTTCAGACATATTTATTTGAGCAGAAACAGTTTTATGGTCTATAAATTAAATATAAACCAATCACATTAAAAATCCTCCTTAATTAATATTCAAATATATGTATCTAAAAAAGATTTTTATTTCTCGCTAACAGGTGCACACGTTTTGGATAGGCTAAATAAAAATAGGTTTGTAGTGGAGTGGGTCTGTTAAGTAGGTAGGTGGGTATATTTACTTCCTACGTAGGTAGGGGTTTTTTAGATTGATCATCTCATAGTTTTCTGCTTGGGCATAGGCTGTTGTATGTTCTCAGAAGTGGCTGGATGAGGAACAAGGAAGTAGTTTACTTCTAGCTACCCTCTTTATGTCGTCAGTCCATCTTGCAGTCATCTAGCAGTCTTAACTCAAGGACTTAACGCTTTAACGGCCAATGCAACGGTTCTACGATAAGCATGGCCTGCCTACAGCCACTTCAACTTACTTAGTGATGGTTAGGGTTATCAGTGACCTTTGTTATCCAGTGGATATCTTCGTTTAAAATCTTATCTTTCATGGATTATTATGAAAGCCATTTCCATAGGTCGTTGCGCGACTCTCTTAAGGTGCCTGCCTTATTATGCCTTTCCACCAGATATGTGCTACGTCCCTAAGCTATGTCTGTGTTTCAAACCAATATTAATCAATAGGACTGCTTGATTATCATAGCTAATAGTTATCCACTTAGATTAAGCGCTCCTATTAATGTTTGCCACACATCCATAGCTTAAGAACGTAGCAAGGCAAGGTACCTTTCCACTAGAGATGTGCTACGTTGCTAAGCTACGGATGTGTTTCAAACCAATATTAATCAATAGAAGCGCTTGATTTTCATAGCTTATATCCGCTTGTGTTAGACCAAACGCTCCTACTTGTGTTTGACACACATCCGTAGCTTAGCAACATGGCAAGGGTGCCTTTCCACCAGAGATGTGCTACGTTGCTAAACTACGGATGTATTTCAAACCAATATTAATCAATAGAAGCGCTTGATTTCATAGCTAATATCCGCTTGTGTTATACCAAACGCTCCTACTAGTGTTTGACACACGTCCGTAGCTTAGCAACATGACAAGACAGGGTGCATTTCTACCCCACCAGAGATTTGCTACGTTGCTAAGCTACGGATGTGTTTCAAACCAATATTAATCAACAGAAGCGCTTGATTTTCATAGCTTATATCCGCTTGTGTTAGAACAAACGCTTCTACTTGTGTTTGAAACACATCCGTAGCTTAAGAACGTAGCAAGGCAGGGTGCCTTTCCACCAGAGAGGTGCTACGATGGTAAATAACATAATATTTTAGATAGGTAGGTGCTTATAAATCAGGTACGGATAAATAAAACTCCTTTGGTAGGTAACTAACGTAATTGTATTGAAAAATAGAACTCTACTGTGTCTTAAGACTAAAATTAACCATTTCGTCCGTTTCTATGCAAAGCTCTTCTAGAAAGCTCTTTTTCGATTTAGGGTAGCCTTCCAACACTGCGTCAAGCATATCAGAAGAGATCCTTTTGCGTTTCCTGCCAAATAAAAGACGAGAATATATAAAATGAAGAATCTACCACGTAGTAGATAACTACGTGTCGTTAGTCGTAGCATACGAGCTTTTCTAAGTCGAGAATCAAACCAAAGACTTTTCACTTGCGAAAGTGTGTCATTGTACAACTTTTAGATAGATTGCTGTAATTTCCTCTAAGTAGTAATGCACCTCGCGACGCCTACTTTAATAGGACTATGTATATCACAAACCTTACCGCAAGTACCAACAACAACTGTAAGTACATTATTTTAACTTCTTTGGATTATAGGAACATTAATATGAAACATTTACCTGTACTCTTTTAGAGACTTTTCGTGTTCGTCCAATAGAATTTTCTTTTCGCCAGCACTTATGACTTCAGTGGTATTGCGTAGATCGTTCAACTTTTTCTCTAGTTTTTCTATGCTATTCTTAGTTTCCTCGATTCGAGATTTTGTCATATCATTAGTGGGGGCAGATACGAGGTTCTTAAGATTTGCTTCTGCCTTCTTTAATTCGGAATTCTTGTCGTTCAATATATTCGTTATGTTGCTTATTTGTGTGTCGTAGTCTGCAAAACATGATACATACTTAATAAAAATAATAACGTTTTGTATGATTTAATATGACAAAATTATCAAAACATACTAAATTACCTTCCGTGTCAGTAGTTTCCTCCACATTTTCCAGCTGCAAGGCAGCATAAACCTTCTGTTTCCCATACAATTTACATTTTATTTTACCCGAGTCACCTAGAGCATCGAGAGCTTTTTGAACGGCATTTTTCGTGTACGCCCCTCTTAAGTTTACTGTAATATCTGCACATGAATACGGCCTATTTGTATCTACTAAATATTTTAAAACTGCTTCACTGGCCATTTTTACCACTATTATTTAAATTATCGTGTTATCCAGAAAAAAATCATACAAAATGCCGCGAAAAATAATAATTGTTTTTTTTTTGCGCCATCGCTATTTAGGCTACGGCCTAAGTACGAATACGACGTATTCAGCCTAATAATTTTTTTTATCAACTGTAAAAAGTAATTATTTTATTTTTCTCATAACAGTTTCTTATTACTTACTTATTTATTATTTTTTACGTTAAATAGACGTACGTTAGTTCCTAATTTATAAAAAATGTAATTAACTTTTTTTTTAAGTTGGGTTTGTATCTTTATGGTATCTTAGGAACAGATAAAATAATACATAGAGGCGAAACCAGATTTAGCAAGAAAAAAACCGAATTCATTTGTATAAAATTAGCAACACCTGCAACACCAATATTGAAAAATTAAGTTTTATTTGAACCTACGTTTGACCGGTTGGGGTTTATATTTTTGTGACTAAAGACTGGTTTTATTTGGTGGGTAGGTATTAATTGATGTTATTTCACTCTGTAGTGTACTTAATACTAATAAACCGAAATTAATTGACTTTAGGTACTCATAACGTACTACCAAGGTACCTAGGTAACACTAGGTAGGTAATCTTAATATACGAGTATATAAATCACGTGTCACGTTGTTTGTCCGCGATGGACTCCTAAACTACTTATCCGATTTTAAATTAATTTGCACACCGTGTGCAGTTTAATCCAACTTGAAAGATAGGATAGCTTACATCTTAATTTATAGCCTTAATCGACGCAGACGAAGTCGCGAGAATCATCTAGTAATTTATAAGGACTTAGGTTAGTATGTACTTACCTACATTTACCTACTATTATGTAAGTACTAAATTAGATGTACGGATGCAGAACGTATGTTGCAGAAGTTAATAAGTAAGTAGGTAGGTTACTATAACTTGGTAAATGGTGAAGTTAAAATAATAGGTACTTAACTGTATATCCTTTATTAGTTTATTAGGCATTCTAAGTAGGTACCAGTTCAGCTATCTCTGGTAGTATTTTTGGCTAATAGGTAGCTCAAGGTTAAGTTTGCATAAAATCACGTTTTATTAGACACGTGATTGTGAATCAATTAATTTCAAAGAGTCATAGGTAGGTATGGGAAAACCATTTCGTCCAATTAAATAATAATATGTTCGATTTTTATTTATTTATCACAGACACTTCACTTAATTGATATTTGAATAATTTGTAAATGTCGCCAGTTGGATGACTTTCAAACCAAAATAATGGAAAACGATAGGTAGGTACCTAATAATTACTTACCTGTCTACCATCAATAACAATAATTATAGGTAGGTACTTACCTGCTCTGCTAGTAAACTCTTAGCTCTACCTTTAAATATTATTTTTACTAATCGGAAGCATAAAATAAGTACCTACCTAGATTTCTGTGTCTTGTCGTTCAAACTATGCGACAGATGAACAATCGGTGTCATAAACTTTTTTCTTCTGCCTCTTCTCTAGGTACTTACGTCATAAGACTCATAACTAAGACTGACTGAAACGTTTTTAAATTCATTCTCTAGCTATGTTAAGTAAAATTTTAGATTTTCGCTTAGATTCGTTGCTATGGTACTTACGGTGGGTAAATTTAGGGGAAAATTGGAATCTCATCAGGTATACCGCTGTCGGCCAGTTTTATTATTTCTTAGTCTGTGATTATGAGGTACACACTAGTTTATCGCGTCTTGCGACACACAGAACTAGTAATGTATTAGGGCCTTCACACTTGCTTGGTTTTACGATTCAGAATGTTGGAATATGCAATTCCATCATTAATAACTATCCCATTGTTTCGCCAGGGTCGTGACGCGACGCCGTATCTAGAAAGGAATCGCGTGGGTCGCGACGCAATCGACTCTGCAGCAGCGCTCACTGACATGGGCAAGTATCTCTTCAGAGAGAGACGACTGCCAGTGTATGATATCGCCGTTGCAATTACCAAGTAAGTGATATATTTTGTGAACTTAGGTAGGTATGTCTTGGTGTACCACCATTGACATGGTCGACAGAACTAACGCGACGAGTTGTTCTGTCATGTTGTCGTATTTTCTAGCCTATTTATTATAAAAACCGTTAGTATAGAGCTTAATGTGAACTTGAAAGCAATATTTAGGTTTGAGATGGCTATGACATCAACTAATTTCACTCATTGGAGCTGTCAAGGTCATCCTATTAACATTGGCCTATCAGTATATAGCTAACTAATATTATAAGATAGGTTGATAATAAGCCACAGTCAAGAAGCCTCGACTGCAACGAAAAATATTTTAATAAACGAATAAAGACCCGGAACGGCATTCCAACAAGGCGGGAAACTAAGTTTTGCATGTCAAGGCCTTTGTAACAGATTTAGTGCACAACACTTTAGTCTCTATTCGATCGAAAGAGAGGGTGTGACGCTTGTGACATTTGACTAAAAGTTAGTGTCGGAACTGGGTCAAAAATTCGTAACAGTAACAAACGATAAAGTATGCTACTGTGTACCGATTCATTTTTCATATTCAAATATTGCAAAAGTCGTGAAATGTTCGTTAAAATCAATAGAACTCGTCCTTGACTTATAAGTAGACATAAATAATAAAGATAAATACGATTGGGATGTTACGAATAGTTCAGTCGTGATGATTGCATATGTATTAAGTTGTTGAGTAATCCTGGGATTACAATGCAATCATTTTGCATTGATTATATTTAAATTGTAGCCAAATGCTATAACAAATAATCGCTCTATGTAAAACAGTCATTGATATATGCAGAATGACGCTTTAAAATATAACCGGTAAATATTTTTAAAGGAACAATCCTGGCAAAGGTCCAAAACTTGCCAGAACAAAGTCCACATTATTATTCATGATTAAATTATTTTCTCATTATAAACTTTTGCTTTAGCACTTTCAAATACGGATATTCTGGTAAGTAGACACTAATTTATAAGTAGTTACTCTAATTTGGCGCCATTATTCCAAGTTTAGTTTGCAAATGTTTACCACCCATGAGCAATGAAGAAAAATTAAATATGTTAATCGATTATGAACCACGATGATGAATGAAGACACAAAAACTGATTTTACCAACAGGTATGACATGTGCCGACGACGCAAGGGTGGTCGCTGTACAAAAGGCACCGCTGGTAATTTAATTTTAACCAAACCTTTATAAGGTTGCGACTGGTGTTGACCTACTCGGCATTAACATAGGCTTACGAGTGAAATAATGCGGCTTTATAATTTTACTTTTAATGTTTGCGGTAAAGGATTTGGTAATGGCGCTGAATATTTTGTCATAGACATTGTTAAATTCAAGTTTAATAATAATTGTCCGTGACATCTGGTTTCGGTTAAGGGAGAGTTATATTAATAATCGAAAGGACCCGAAGAAAATATATTCGATTTGAAGCGGATGTGTAGGGTAGAGGAAGAAGCAGTTTGATTTGAAGCAATTTATTGAGTATTTTATTTCGATGGCTTTCAGACTAGACATGTGCAGGAGGCAATATGTGAACGATGCGTGCAATAGAGGGACAGCAGGTAGGCGTGTGTCAAAGATTGTTATCCCCCAAAGCACGCCAATTACTTCATCTAGTCCCTCACCATTATTAAAACGATATTCCAGAAAGAACCACGTTCCCTATGATACCTGTTCCCTCAAATCCGTGACTTCATTAGCACTTTGTGAATAATCTTGTTTGCAAAACACTTTTTCCTACACAACTATCGTAAACTTGCTAGTAGTATTTTCATGTATATAGATTTGAACTTTTCTCCTGTTCGTAGTTTAGCCATTACTCTCAGTCATGTACAGATCATCATACAAACCATGAACTTAAAAAATATATTTCTTTTCGAGACCTTCACATGTATAATATGACTCATGCGGCCAGCATTAAACTGATCGGTCTTTCGTAAAGCATGCGATGACTCTTTTTTTATCCATCAACATAAAACAAGCGTAGCATTTAAAGTGATGCTTTTATTTATTACTGCTCATATTTTATTATGCGTATGGTAAGTCAAAGATAGTCCACCTTTATTTCGACATAATGATTGGCTTCTCGCGCACCGAACCTTTCAAAAGACCTCTCGTAGGTACATCTTCTCACATTAACAAGAAAGTTGCGTAAGGTCACAGGGACCAGTTGGCCCTACCTTACTTAAATGACACGAGGACATCGTAATATAAACTAACCTGCCTATTACATATCAACTGAACTCTGCTATTACAGACGATCAATATTCAATTATCTCGCCCGATTAAGCCATTTTACAATAAAGGCATGACATTTTATATTTATATTCGGGTTTAAGTATTCCCGTACACATATCGGCAGTTCGACCAAAATTTACAGCCATTATAATTAAGTACTTATATTTTTTTATATATTATTTACTGCATACTTATTTAAGTTTTACTAACAGTTTGCAATGCGCTCCTAATATTAATGGCATGGGACTTCTTAATTTCCTAACATAGAAATATTTGCTGTGCATGTGCTTTTCTTGTTATAAACTTCAATTAGCATCTACATCAGCGACATCTTCCCCTGTGAGTATCTTCAAATCTTTTCTTATTACATTGTCTCAAACAGTCCTGGTTCATACATTTTATGTAAGTATATTCGTGTATCCTAAAAATCATCGCCGTAAGTACTTTGTGCAGTTCATTTTCTTATCACCATTCAGATTCCAGAGGAAGCCTTTTAATGATCCTTAAAATTATTCTGATACTTGTTATTTTTTTGTTTGAACACCATAGTTATACATATTTCTTATATAGGATTCGCCTACGTCGGAGGAGCTTGCGTCGTGAACAAACGATTAGAAAAAGTAAACTCAGTCGCCATCATTGAAGACACTGGCGGATTCTCCGGTATTATTGTGGCAGCACATGAAGTTGGACATTTGTAAGAAATCATTTATCATAGTCCTTTTATAATCCATCGTTTATTCATGCAAGTCGATGGTGCACCTATGGTTTAAACTAAAATTTTAAATTGGGGGTAGTTTCATAAAGATGATTAATATTAACGCTTCTTATCTTGGTGTTACAGGCTTGGAGCAGTTCACGACGGTAGTCCACCGCCTTCATACTTAGGAGGTCCGGGTGCTGAAAAGTGCAGATGGGAAGACGGGTTCATCATGTCTGATCTCAGGCACACAGAGAAAGGCTTCAGATGGTCTCCTTGCAGTGTCCAGAGTTTCCATCATTTCTTAAAGTAGGTGTTAAGTTTGCAGTTTTGCTTGATATAAATCAAATCGAAAGTCTAATTCTAATGGTTAGAATACTGCAATTAAATTACAATAAAGTAGGTTACGATAAGTATCATTCAGTGGCAAAAAAAAGTCCCAAATTGGGTGCCAATTACTTTTTATGATAACACGTTGCCTTGTATGCTGTTCAATAATGTAATATATGTGATGTTTGATCTGTAAAAAGCAGAATACTCTTACTAAAGATTACCTAATTGGAAATGTTCGTCGAACATTGGACGCCAATTGTATTACTCATCCCTCATTCGTGTGTTGTCATTTGTCACTCATATTTTGCTACAAAATTAATTATTCAAGTCAAAAAGAAACTTACTTTATCATTGTTTATTAAAATTACATAGGTAATTACGAAAAAAAATAACGCCATTGTTCGTGTAGTATATTTGATGTAGATAAATAAACCTTGTTAAAATAAATTTATTTTAAAATTGTATGTAAGGCCCATAATATCATGTTCATTATGTAAATTTTCTCTGACGATTATGATCTCTGCGTCTGTCATTAACTTTTTTTTACGAATAATTGTTGAATTTGCAGCGGTGACACCGCGACCTGCTTATACAACTCCCCGCATGAAGATGATTCGTTACCTCGAGTACTTCCTGGCCGATTACTCACTTTGGACGCTCAATGTCGGAAGGACAGAGGGACCAGGTATGATTATTTCCTTTCGTTAATATCTTCCTTATGTGTCTATAATGAATATTAATTTAAGTGCCCATTAATACTGTAATCAAACCATTTATGATTTACTCGTATCGAGAGATGTTGTTTTGGCAATGGATGAATGTTTTAATTCTAAATTTCAGTCTTCGACATTGAGAGCATTTCATGTTGTTTCAGTAAAATCTCTAGAAATAATTTAATTATCAAGCAAGCATTTTATTTTTCAATATTTTATTAATACAGTTGTAGTCAATATACGAATGGTAATCATTAATCAACTAATATTCTTATGGTAATCAACTGCAATCCTGACAAATTGATTATCGAATAATTGCATTGATTAAATAAATGTTTATTAATCCCACAAACTTGTCTGGCCCGGTGAACAAAATTTTAACTAATTCTTATGCTTGGAAACTAGGAACTATAAACTAAACTTTTTGTTTTTATTTTAGTTTGTCCTATCCTTTTAAATGCAACATGTATATGTCACTGTACGATTGCAAAAACCGTTAGATTATAATCTAACTCGCGAAGTTGTAAAATGTCGAAAATTTTTTTCATTGAAAATAAAATTCGAAAATAAGATTAACTATATAATCATCATCTACAAAATGATGAGTAGATTCCAAAAACATATACCTAACACTATAGTTCAATATTTAGTGATTCACAAAAAAATATCATTTAATAAAAAATGTGAATAAGATTCCAAAGGCTATATATGCAAATCGCTTCATATGGAGTTAAACTCCAAAAATAATATCGTCGTAGGGCAGTCGTATTTTTTAATTCGTTAAATTAATTTTTTACATCCAATAGGGATGATGCCTATATCAAAATTAAATTATTTCTAACTGTTTATTAAATAGAGGGTCTTCTAAAAGACCTAAAATTCACATCCTCGGCTAGTTTTAAGTTTGATAACCATTTTAAAATATAGATTAAAGAAAAAAAGTGCGTTGAAATTTCATTACGTCACTATTGTGAATTTCATACATATTCCATACTAGAAGCCCGTTTTTAAGTTTGATAAGGAGTTGCTGATTTGATTGAGTTGTCATCATCCCTATTCCAGTGCGTGTTTCAAAGACGAGCGGGTCTGTGCGCAACTGTTCTGCTTCGACGCAGCAAGCGGATACTGCGTTGCTTACAGACCCGCAGCGGAGGGTTCGCCTTGTGGCGATGGGCAGGTAAGTACGTCAAAGAGTTAAAATAATTATATGAAACTAGCTGACCCGGCAAGCGTTGTTTTGCCATATGAATTATTAAACTTGCTATTATGCTGCTCCCAAGCAGTGGCGTGCAGTTCATAGAGGCATAAAAGCACTGCTTACCCAAATGGAAATAATTCAATGATCATTTTTCCTAATGACAGTCAGTAAATAGGTATTCTGACTAACTAATGCCTACCCTAGCTTCAAGCCCTGTGCACGCCACTGCTCCCAAGCGGAGGAATTTGGCAAAACGGGACCCCATTGATCAGCTATCGACCAGGGTTGAAAAATATAAAATGCTATCAAAACATAGGGGTCGGTGGTAGGAGGGTAAGAATTTAGGACTAAATGTATTTTTCAATTCCACACCATAAAAAGGAACAAAAAAAATTGACAACACTTAGGGATGTAAAAATTAGTTATAAACCTATTCTCATACCTACTGAATATACATATGAAATTTCATCAAAATCGGTCAAGCCGTTTCGGAGGAGTTATACTCTAACACTAAAACTGTGACACAAGAATTTTATATATTAGATAACAAACGCAGGTCTTATCATTGCGTACATGTAACCAGTGTATCTGAACTAAAAGGTTTCCTTTCGTTTCCAAGATTATTTAAAAAGCATATCCATTGTAATATTATAAATGCGAAAGTGTGTCTGTCTACTACGCTTTTACGGCCCATCTCTTCAACCGATTTCGATGAAATTTGGTACAGGCATAGGTGATAGCCTGGGGATGGAAATATCCACATCAACAAACTTTAATCCACGCCGAAGTCGCGGCCATAATCTAGCATAAGATATTTTTGTCCTGAATGAATTTTCTTTATTGTTAAAGACTTAACAATACTGAAAGTACACATATAAATCCTTCTGTTTTTATTATTTAGGCTTAAATATTATTTTTTCAGTATTGTATAAACGGTCGATGTATAACGGAGCACGAAAATATCATACCGGACTACTCTCAGCACACACCAAGCTACGTGCGACCTGACACTAGTCCATTTTACGGAAACATTACGAGGTGTGTATTAACGCAGTAATACTGATTATATTTACCAATGTGATATTAAATGTGAATGAAAATATTGCAACATTATTAATTAACAAAAATCAATACATTATTTTTATTGTGGAAATATTTAAAATCTCTTTTTGGTATTATTTTGCAATAGCTGTAGATACATAAAAATATAAGCACTTATAAGTAGTAGACACGTCTTACTCAGGAGATACATTTGTTATGTTAGACATTCACAACTATTCCTAACTATAATTTATAGTTTTTTTTATATTTTTTATACTGCAATTTTGTATTCAATCTCAATATTAAATGAAAACAGAACATCACAATATTGTCACACAACGAAATGAGCAATAATCTCTTAAATGACAAGTTGTGTAGATATCCAACAAACGTATCCTATGTATTAACATATTGTTTTATGAACACGTATACAGTAAAGAAGCCACAACTCAGCCATACGTACCTAGCACGGAAGCACCAGAACCATACAAGCATAAATACAATTCATATTACCAAAAGAGTACAAAGTCGGTATACTCGTCGACAACGACGACAACAACGACAACGACGACAACAACCACGACACCAACTACAACCACAACAACAACTACTACGACGACACCAAAAACAACTACAACTAAAAGGACAACAGTTAATCCATTCAAATATTTCCGCACAACAAGACCGACATCTGGGAACACAGAGAAATCAACGGAGGCGACTAAACCATCTAGTACATATCCACCATCTATAAATAAATACTCCGTCACATCTACAAAGAATCCATACGATTTCAAAGAATACAGTTACAGTACCAAACCTTCAAAATCAGATACACCAAAACGAGGATTTCTTAGCAAAGATGATTTGGACAGCTACTTTGGGCGGGGTACAACCAAAAGTCCTTTCTTGGGTAAAGGAGTAAAGCCTCTCTTCAAGATAGGAACGTATCATTCAGAAGGAAAGTCTTTGGACAACTCGATTAGACCTGATGCGAATTCTCAGCAAGTTCAAATAGAACCGGCGAGATTAGTCTTCTCTTACCAAAGGAATTTGACTTCAGGGGAGATTGTAAGAAAATAGAAGTGCCAAAATGATATATTGGTAAGGCAATCAACAGATTTGGACCATACTGATGTCATTTCCTTCTTCGCCGCCTCATGGTCTTTTACATCTTAAAAAATATCACAATACTTAATCACTTATGTCATATTTATGCATTATTTTCAGCCATTTACTAGTCACTGCATCGATTGATTATGAACTCTCACGACTTTATATTTTAGATCGTTTGGAAAATACAGCATGCAATCAAAATTTTGTATATGATTATAATTTCAGTGTACATACAAATACAAAACATACGTCATTCTCAGCCTTAAAACATATCTACATAATATTACTATTTCATAATAATTTTAAGCAAACTACTCGAGTTGATCATTAGTAGTTGTACATAATATTTATGATAGTTCAATCTAGAATTGTTCTCAATGTAGAATGTAGAATATAATATAATATCGTAGATATAGCATGAGCATTCCTTCAAATTAGCTTTTAGAATTCTCCGCAGGACAGGCAGCTTGAAATGATTCTAATACTTAAATCCTAATGAAAATTCCGTTACAACTTACGTTTATAAAACATTCATTTTTATTTTACAGTAGCCGCCACTAGAAAATCGAGCGGAATAAACACTGAAGACTGCTTTGCTGGACCCAGAGACTGGTACAATCGTGCCAACTAAAGCCTGGAGAGCTATCCAGGCAGTCCCGATCCAGCCTTATAAACACATTTCCGATTGTGAAACGTGCGCATATGCCTAATATGAATATTACCTCGGTAATACTCACCTATTGTGATATTAAATATTATATGGAATATACAAATATGCTATACTGATTTCAATTTAAAATTAAACTATCAATACCTATAACATAAAAGAGGTAATATTCAGTATTCTGCGGGTAATCAAAGGAGTGTGACGCACGAGTGTGAATAAAATGTGTCTGAAGACAGGGACTAGTGTCAGACATAGTTTTGTGAGTGATATTACAATGTGATTGTGTTACGTTTAATGAACTCTTAAGTACATTACATATTATAATCTGTATATTATGAACAAAACCGATCAAATGAGAGTAACTAATGAGTCTCGATGTGGTTTTGGAACTACTGTAGAAATATTTTCTTAGACTATATTTTTGTAAGCTGTTGTAAAAAATAGAATTGTTTTAAGGTTACAAACAAAAACTGCCACGAAGTGCCTTTTTATAAATAATAAGCGAAATATACAATTAAGGCTCACGCTGTGGACAAAGAAGTCCAAATATGCGAAGTTATTTTGACTTGAACTTGAATTTTATTTACTCGATTTTACACATTTTATTATAATACTCTCGCCTGTTTTGGCATCACAAAAATATATTTAATTTTTTGTTAAGTTCTGTTTATTTTACTATGCTGTTTTCTTTTTGTTCTTCATGTACGTACAGCGACTGGCTCGCATCTCTGAAGCGATTCGCATGAAGGGGGCATAATTTACTTAAACGAAAATATAATATAATTAAGTGAATATTGATAGTGGAAAGTAGAATTTTTAAAGTATATTACATTTTTGATTGGGATAGGGCCTTATTGACTAACAATACGTAACCGTACGTTCCTGCGTATGTCTTTCTTTTAGGATATTTGGGATCAAACCCCCATGTAGAAAGAAGAGAGTATCCAAAAATGTAAGCGATGTATCAATAGTTACTTAATAAACCGCGCAGTAACGCAAATTCCAATTGTATTTATATTATATATTCGTTTCCATAATTTATTTTTTCAATATATTTTAGTTTAAGTTACTTTTTCTCTTGTTTTATAAAAAAAGTTTTTAAACTTGTTATAGTATTAAGTCTGTTTTTATTTCTAAATTTATTTATGTAAAATAGATGTGTCTTAAAGTTACCATAGTTTAAAAAAAATAATGTAGTATTTCGGCAGTTTAGTTTAATGAAATAGGAAAATGCAGCGAGCTTCCAATTCTGACATCACTTGCCTTTTGTATAATTATTTATTTTATGCCAATTATTTATGTATGAAGCAACTTGTAAGTTTTCTCCTAAATTGTCTAAATTTTAAGAAAAACAATATAAAAGAAACAATATGATATTGAGTTTTATTACCCACCAAAGAAGCCCCATCACCTCACACACACATATTTTTACACTAACATAAAAATATACAACATTAAAAACATTATTAATAATAACTGAAAAGAAATTGAATATTTTTACAGTAATAATATTGCCTTTTGCGTTATAATAAATACATACAACTTTGTTTTTAAAATATATTATTTGATAACACAAAATCAAGACTTTTAGAGCATAATTACCTATCTTTAGTTATGATTAAACTAAAAATAGGTAATAGAGAGAAACAGAGAGATTTGTATGGAATCCCATTTAAAAAAATATTTTACTAACAAAAAAATACATAATATTATTTGTTAGATTGTCATTGCCATAGACTTTAACTGTATCGTTTTATATCACATAACATTTTTAAATATTATCAACATATTGTGTGCAGGAAAAAGTTCTACATCTATGATTAAAAACCCGCTTAGAAAACACTGGACACTCAACACCTGGGCACAATTAGTTCGATTTCACAGGCATGGGACTTGCGTTGACATTTTTAATCAATAATCTTGCTATCATTCCAACTGATAGACAGAACACTAGACCGGCTGGCATGAACTTCCTTCCATTATAATACCTGAAAATTTCATTTCATTTACTAGTCTGACTAGAGTGATTATTTTACGTGAGAAATTGGGAACACTGCGGCAAATCTCAACAGCAAAAATGTATAGGTTCAATGCACAGAATTTTGCACTCCCAGCTTTAACTGGCAAAAGTGTACACTTAAGTCTACAATCTAATTGCAAAATACTCCTAGCACTGTTCGTTGTTACGGAACGACGACGAAGAAAGAAGGCAGAAGAAAAACTTATATGAGAGACAATGTGTGCTTTTATAATAATTTCTAACATGTCACGGTATTACGGAATAAAATATATAGTCCATATTACTATTATAAATACGAAAGTATGTCTGTCTGTCTGCTACGCTTTCACGACCCGTCTATTTAACCGATTTTGATGAAATTTGGTATAGCGGTAGGTTACATCCCGGGGAAGGACATAGGGTACTTTTTATCCCGGAAAGTTAAGGAGTTCTCCCGGGAATAAAAAACTTACTCCGCGCGGACGAAGTCGCAGGCATATTATCTAGTAATATATAAAGACGCCTTCAAAGGACTTGACCGGTGGAACTATGGCAGCTTGCCTAGGTGTCAAAAATCAATGTTCAGCAATGATTTCTTTATTATTGTAATTGTAATATTTCACTGTTTTCAGATAACAAAGTTTCAGGAGTCTGAAGGCTCGGAAAACTGCGAAAATGAACAAAAAAATTTTCACCAAAAGATTGCTTTCCCACACTAGATGGCGCTATTTATTGTGTTGAGCGAGTCCAAAAAAATATTTTCAAGTATTATTTCTTTATTATTGTAATTGTTATATTTTATAGTTTTCAGATAAAAAAGTTTCAGGAGTCTGAAGGCTCTGAAAACTGAGAAAATAAATTAAAAAAGTTTCACCAAAAACTGCTTTCCCACACTAGATGGCGCTATGTATTGTGGTGAGTCTAGAAAATATTTTTTGTTAACAAGTTCAACTATTCGACCACAGATGGCAGCATATGCAATGTGAAAGGGCGTTCCAGTTTAACTATTCGACCACAGATGGCGGCATATGCAATGTGAAAGGGCGTTCCTTTAAACGCAGTATTTCAAAATGTTTTGTTCGATCAATTAGTTTGAGACTTGTCAAAAAATAAAAATAATTATAAACTAAACATACATTTCCTTTTCATTACTATTTAATTGATCAAAAATAAATCATTCATAATATAATGACTAAGGTACTTAAATGGTATTCATGTAGGGTTACAAGATTATTATTAGGCATGGATATAATGGAACGTCAAAATGGAGTAGTGCTTAAAGAGGAAAGCGGACGCTCAAGGTTTAAACAATAAACGTACTGTTTTTTTTTGTCATTTGAACCCTGACCTTATTTGGAATAATAAATCCATAATAATTTCGTTTTGAATTTTTAAACCTTACTGTAAAAACGGAAATCCTGTGCATTGTCCCGAATCGGAGGGCAATTACTGGTCATGTCCTTTCCATCCCCCATAACTAATACATTTTTGCGACAACGCTGACTTCAACGGTAAAATCGAACACGTCGACGACCACGATGACGTGCAGAATTATAAAAGCACACAATGGATTAATAGGACCTTCCCATAGATTTACTACCAGATAGGTAGGTACCTACCTATATTGTAGTAAATATAGGTAGGTATATATCTTCTGTATTGTATGCATAATTTTGAACCTATGTGTTATGATGCAATAAAGACTTATACTACTACTTACTACCTACTAGGTATAGGTTCCACAGTTTCTCTTCCGTTATATGATTCAATTATGAGTATTATTTCAACTCTCAGGTATAAACAAGATGTTAATTATAGTAATCAAAACCGACAGCAAAAGTACTGCGAGAAATGGATGAAAGAAAAGTTCAAATTCTAACCTCTATAATCTAAATTCAGTCACCCATCCAGTTAGTGACTTTGCAACACTTGATAACAAGTGATATGAGCTGTCACAACAAATTTTATTTTATTTCCAGGATAAAAAGTAGGATATGTGTTATTCCAGGCTATAATCTCTGTGACAAATTTCATCCAGATCCATTCAGCCAATCTGGCGTGAAAGAGTAACAAACATCCATAATCACAAACTTTCGCGTTTATAATATTAGTAAGGATATGTACCTGTATCCCATAAGTCCACCGAGAGTAGTTGAAGTACCCAACATCAATGTGTAGTTTGAAGGATCCTGGCTGAGCTGGTATGCCCCGACACCTGTAAAAAAATTGTCATTATTTTTTTAAATGTATAGGCCAGTACTTGCAATCAGACCTGCTTACAATTGTCTGCATTTCCTAGGAATAAAACGGACGAAACAAAATGTCCGTACTAATGTTATGAATGCGAAAGTGTGTCTGTCTGTTACGCTTTCACGGTCTATCTGTTCAATCAATTTTCACGATCGCATCACAGGGACAGACATAGCCCCATAAATTCAAAGAATTCCCTCTTCCAAAGACCTATTGTAAATCCACACAGAGTCTTGGGCATATAGATGATACTATACTTTAGAATAGTATAATATAATAATGACAAGCTAATATCTAATATATAAAATTCTCGTGTCGCAGTGTTTGTAACAAAACTCCTCCGAAATGGCTGGAAATGAAATGTTCAATGCTAAGCTTACCCAATATTGATCCAAAAATAAGTCCAGCACCCAGAGATGGAATTGATCCTGGAAAATAATGAAAAAACTAATTGAATAAGAAATTATAAATTAATATTTCTAAATTTCAGACATTCTATTATTTTGTTGCTGAGCAGATATAATATATTGCTTTTTTGTAAAAACATACAAACATATTTGCATAGTTACAGTTGATTTACATTTATCTAGTGTAGACTTTAGATACAAAGGATATAATTATATTCTTTTCAATCACGCCAGAACAGCCGAACAGCAGGATGAAATTTGGCCAGAGATAGATTATAGTCTGGAATAACACATAGGTTACTTTTTATCAGCTAGTGTCGAATAAATTAATCTTAAAGTCGTCTTAGAAAAGTTAGCCATTGAAACATAGTTTCTTGATTACTGTAGTCAATTTTAAAAAAAAAGGTCACCCATCCGGTTACTGACTTCGGTCAACGTTGCTTAACAATCGCAATCGAACGATAAGGGTTGTCACAACTAGGCCACTCGTCCCTCTGATAAGTTACATCCTACCAATGAAATAAAAACTGTGCTTGTTTGCTGATTTATCATTCAAAGTCACCACAATTGAGCAATGCAATAGTGTGATTTTGCATGGTGTGATACACATATAATTGAATATTCCAAACTTATCATTGAATATTACAAACAAAACAGCCTTCTTATTGAAACAAAAATATGTGCTGAACACAATTGCATTGTTTTAAAACTGCATTCAAAATATTATTAATTATAACCTCCCCACGGCCAAAGTTTATCATATTTTACTGTAACATCCAATAAACCTTTGTGAGCTGTACTGGTTTCTGGTATACAATTTTTTTTCTGTAGCCTTGACTATACAGAAACCTGATATAGCTAAATGGTGCTTCTTTTCCACTCTAGACAAGTTTTACTTTATTCTATATCCTATTCTCTGTGATAAATTACAATTACTGTTGTATACCTGCCCTGAACCTAGAACCCATTTGCATTACCTGACCTACGGAGTCCAATGTGGGATTTGAATACTAGTCAAATAATTTTTTTTATTGTTTATTAAATAGAGGATCTCCCAAAAGTCATTACATTGACATCTGTTAGTTTTATGTTTACTTAATAACCTAGTTAATGAAGCAAGACTAAAGACAGCAATTGATTTTTATTTATTTATTAGGGTTGTAACAGGGCGTTCTTAGCGGAAGCAGATGCGGATGCGGAGGTGAAGGGGCTCTATGCATGGAGAATAATGGAGGCTGATGGATTTCTCTGATCACATCAACCATTTTCTGTGCTTTAGGATGCAATGAATCCCACATTTGATTTTTGTTTGGGGATTCTTCTAAGGACAGTTGCCGCTATGTAGTTCTAAGGACAGTTAAGGGCAGTTGTTTTGTTTGTTGTAATGGTGTAACTGTCGTCACCTGCTTCGATTTGTACCTCTCACATTGTAAGTCAACGTAAATAAACCTCTGTTACAACTCCACAAAAAAACGGCGAAGGTGGATGCGAGGTTCCGTTACAACCCTATATAATATGAAAAAACATGCTAGTTAGAGAACCAACATGAATCTCTTTATAAAAATTTGCTTGTAATTGCAGCAAAAATATGATCTCATCCAAATTTGATTGCACTTTCAGTTCCAAAGTGTTTTCGAAAAGCGCAACCCTACAATTACTGACATAAAAGAACTTCCATATAAGAATACATATACAGTACACTGATTTTTCAAAATTCAAATGAATTTCAAAGATATTATGTTGGTAATTGAATGAAAAATTCTAGAATATTCCTTTCTGTATTGAAAGAAATAAGTATAGGCATGAAGTACTAATCTTATCTTTCTATTAAAAAAATGTGATATAAATTAAAAGATAGGTAGGCACTTACTATATGTAGCAAGTATATCCATACAAATATAATAAACGCGAAAGTGTGTCTGTCGGTCTGCTACACTTTAACGGCCCATCTTTTCAACCGATATTAATGAAATGTAGATTACAGGTAGGTTACATCCCAGGAAGGGCATAGTCTACTTTTTATACTTACCGGAAAATTAAGAAGTTCCCCCAGAAATAAAAAAGATATTCCACGCGGGCGAAGTCGCGGACATTATCTAGTAATATAATAATCAATGAAACTACTCATACCTACCTACTTAAATAAATATATCTTTAATTTAGTTCACTCTGGCTTTTGTATTGTTTTCGTATAAGTAGCATGGACCTTTAAAGTTCTATGATAACTATAAATAGAAGTTTAATGTTGTGATAAAACAATTTAATAAGTACTAAAGTAACATATCGTAAACGAACTCTAACTAACCTGCTTTAGCATAGCCCATAATACCACCAGCGGCAACAGTAGCGGCATATGCGAAACTTAAAATATCTACTCCCATTTTTGTTTCTTCTTGTAACGATTTTTTACAAGGTATTAAGTAGTGCACAAAATTAAAATGTGCACAATATTTAAAAGTAGGTACGAAATACCAGCGAAGAGCGAAGCACCGCGAAGTACCAAGATACCAAACAGTCTCTGCCAAACAGAGACAAGATATGTTACTTGTCTCTGGAGACAAGTAACGGTACCAAAAAGTTTGACAACTTTTGATTGACACCAATTGACACTAACAGTGACAAGCCAAGAGTGACATTTTCTGTCCCGTTTTTGATGTTTGGGAACATGTTCTCATTAGCTATTGTTGCTATTGTTAACTCCATGTTGCTACCTCGTTGTATGGAGGGGAGAGTTATGGCGTAACATATCGGGAGATAAGATAAAAAAGTGTCCAGTGGTTGCTATAAATAACAGTTTAAAAACCTTCCACTGTGGCGCTGGTGTAGGCAAAGGGTATGGTATGAATGTAGCAATTGAAGATGAAGTGAAGTATGCCGAGTTAAAAATTTAATAATAATGTCGAATAAAGTAGTTAATTATTTAAAATTTCAACAACTTTCGTTATACAAAATGATGATGAATGTTTTCTTTACTTGTATAATTCTCAAACCTACTATAATAATATTTGGCGCTTCCTTTTAAATTTACCCTGATGCTAATGTGGCGCCCCCATTTCGACGGACACTTTTTATATACAGAGATATTACTCCTTATCTTGTACCCTCAATAGAACATTGCTACATTATACCGATTATTTTTTAGGGTTCCGTAACCAAAGGTTTCAGAACAATGGGCAACGAATTATAAGGCATGCTGTCAACTAGAGCTGGGTCAACTCGCTTGACTCCGATGAAGAATGTTGATATGAAATCTATTATATTTTGGAGTAAAATAATTGATAGAAGCTTTCACTACAAAAAAAAAGTTTCCCTCCAATAAAAAATTTCAAAAAATACTATTCAATGTGCATTTACAACTTTCATTAAAAATATAGATGATGTGAAGCTCAATCCTATATTTCCGTCACTATCACTACTTACGATTAGTATTGAATAACTGCCATTACAGCTGCTTAGTATTAAAGGCCCCCAGCCGCGTAGTAGTTGTGTATATTTTAAAGTTTTTATTATGGGTTCAAATTACATATGATAAATGGATTGAATTGAAAAGTTAAAACGAATATTTAAAATAATAAAAAAAAAAAAATAGTATCCATAAAATATAAACCTTGAAACTAAGATTTTAAAGTTAAATTACGAATATACTAATAACTGTAACTATGTAACTGTATATAAAAATTAATTTTTAAGACTTTTTGTCTTCGTAACAACGCGAGGTGTCGGTCACGCGTTTCCACAATGTTTAGCCCCTTCCAAAAAGTGATCTACGCGGCTAAAGAAGTTTTTTTTTCACTTAAAAAAATGTTCTAGAATTGCACCCCCATGGTTGGCATTATTAAAGGCATTATCAGCTTCAGAGACAAAAGAAAGGACAAAAGCATAATATAGCTTATCCCTTCGTCTGGCGCGCAATTTTATTAGGTTACCGCGGATCTGCGCCAATCTCAAGTGCAATCTCAAGATCTCAAGTGGCGGTGTCGAATTTCGCCGGCCGGGCGTGTTTATTTAAATCATATCGTATCACTTGTACGAGCTACGTAAACACACAGTACGTCATTCAAATCGTTACGAAACATAGCTATAGATTACAGTTAAAAAGGTTATCGCACTTCTAATAGAGTTTACACAAAAAAATAACAAAAACAACAACAAAAAATGACCCCGTTTTTGAAATAAAAACCTCAACAAAATAAACAATATAATTTAAAAAGGTTTTTTGACACTATGATTAGTCATTCCAGAGTAAAACAACAAGAACCAAAGATTCTGTTCCATTTGTCTATTTCAAGAACAAAAACCAAAAATAAAAAAAAGAGGGCATCACCTTACATTTCGTGTTTCACTCGCACGAAATTTCTACCCATAAATTCATGTCATAGATTAGGTTCTCCAAAAAATTCATACTCTGTCCTTGTCTAACCTATTCGCATAGAAAAAAATTTCAAAGGAATCGAGTTAGTAAATATTTTGAAATTAATCCCCAAATCGTTAAATATTTTGAAATGAATTCCCAAACATAACGTTAATATTATTTACTCTATGGCTTTGTCAGCTGACAGGTTTGAAGTTCAATTCCAGACAGAGACAAGTATAAAGGATAATTCCAGAGCAGAGACTAGTGGTGGGTCGTTATCGTATTTTCGACAAACGAAACGTAACCGTTTCGCCGACGACGAAAACGGTTGCAGAAAACGGTTATCGTTGCAACTGGTTTGCAAACCAGTTGCGACGACAACCGTTCTTTAGAACGAAACATATTTGATATGGAAAGAGTTGCGTTTTTTTTAGTGAAACGCGTTTTTTTTAGTGAAAAGTAATACATTAACATTATCAACTGTATGTCATAGGCATAAAGTTCACTTTTGATTGTAAGAACTGTTTTGAGAACGAACGTGTCGTTGAATAAATTCATTCTCGACTGTATGTCATCGACATAAAGTTCACTTTTGATTGTAATAACTGTTTTGAGAACGAACGTGTCGTTGAATACATTCATTTTCGACTGTATGTCATCGACATAAAGTTCACTTTTGATTGTAATAACTGTTTTGAAAAACGAACGTGGAACGAGGACGACTACCAGTTATTCGAAGACTGGTCTGTGCAACGAAAACTGTTAACTGTTTTACCCAGGACGTAAAAACGGTTTCACCGTCGCAGAGCCGAGAACGGTTTTTTGAAACAGTTTCTCGTCGCAACGCCCACCAGTAGCAGAGACAAGTAAAGTCTGTGGGTTCATTCTAGTTCAATTCAAGTTTTCAGCAAAATTAAATGTATTGCAATCATTTCCCTATTAGGCCATAACTAATTTATATAAAACTAATAAGAACTTAACACGCCTGCGACAAAATCTTTCTTAAAAATGTAGGGCTCATAACTATTTCGCCATCATTTATTTTAGCACGTCATACGGATACCCATGGGTCATACGACTATTCTGTTTCGATAATTTAACCATGAAATAATAATCATCACTGTACAGCCACAAGGCCGCTGGAGTGTAGTTTATTATCCTTGTCGGTGGCGAGCAAACGCTTTATAAGCATTTAAATCAATAATAATCTGATAACTCTTGTACTACGTACAGGCCGAACAACCGGCAACCTTGAGCTTAAAAATTGTTTTAAAAAGTTAGAAAATCCTTACACAATGTTGCGGAGTGCTTCAAAAGTAACTATAAACACGGGAAATGTGTTGAATCTCATAGATATAAAGAAGAAAGCTGGTCAAAATGTCACAGAGGAGGTTTGTTTGGTTTAGTTCTAAACTTATAAAACTATGAAGTCACTATTCTATTCAATAACATCCCTAGTATTAAGGCTGTTCATAAAAAACTGTCGAAATTATAATTAAGGCATATCATAAATTTGTTACCTTTGCATATATATTTATTGTATGAAAACAAAATAAGACATAAAGATATTAATTTAAATCTTCCTAGCTTCCTACCTTAACAGTTCGATATCAAATTTAAAAAAACCTGCATGGTTTAGGTTTTTGTTTTCTGCAAGAACTTCTTAATTTTCCAGGATATAAAGTAGCCTATGTCCTTCCCCAGGATACATCCTATCTCTGTACCAAATTTCATTAAAATAGGTTGAAAAGATGGGCCGTTACAGCGTAGCAGACAGACAGAAACACTTTTGCATTTATAATATTAGTATGGATGTATAAATATAAACCAAGTTAGTTTTAAATAAGCAAATATTTTTATCTAACTTAGTTTATATTATGTAAGTGTGTGGCTACATGGCCATTACAGTTTACTTTTTGTCTTGCTGGTTGACTTGAAATTACATTTAAATAATTTATATAGCTTATGATGGAATTGTAGAATAGGCAAACTATTGTAATTTATTGAAATAAGTGTTCAAGAAATATTTGCCCTTGACCACGTTTACCTCAATTGAAATATATAATGATCCACAACCACAAATAGGTACTTGTGAAAAATGATAGTCATGAAAATACTGATCAAGTTATTTCAAAAATTATATTGTAAATTTTTTTCTTTAGATATGCTGAGAGTCAACTTTAAAAAATAACATTTTTTTTCAAAAAAAAAAATATAATTCTTGTGAGTACCTATATAGACAGTCTAATTACTCAATATAACAAGAATTAATATTATAATCTAAAAGAAAGTCTTCTATAGTTTGCCTCATGAAAAGATTTGTACTATAGAGTTGTGTTGATATATCAGATTACATAATGTAACATAAGTGAGTTTATGTTAATAGACCATGTTGGCATAACAAGTCACTTGTTAGCATAAAGCCTGAAGACTGATACCTACAATATAACTAAACATCACAATTGTCCTGTCCTTGTTTTCCTTACTTTACTATTTCCTTCTTTGTTTCTTTGTTTATCTACCAGCTACTTGTAACTCTAGTACATACTTAAGAATATCTGAATAAAATACCAGGCAAGTGGGTATCAAGCCATGTGCAGTGTAGTCTATAGTTACCCGTCACATGAAACAGACATTTTACATGTTGGTGACTATTTCTCATTAACTTGTAAAGCCTACTTAGCTGTTATAGTTTTAACATTTTTATATACATAATTTTATATAAGCACTATTTACTGCGATTCATTTTTTCACTTGCTTTTAAACAACACGTCTCCAACAGAAATGAGCATTTAAAAGCTTAATATTTCGCAAACGGATTCCTGAATCGAAAAATGGTTCTCCCACACCCAGAATATTTTTGAACAACCTATCTAATTATACCCCACACCATGGGATAGACAACAGAAAAAAGTCCATCCCCTACAAGTTAGCCCTTGACTATGATCCCACCTGATGGTAAGTGAAGATGCAGTCTAAGATGGTAGCGGGCTAACCTGTTATGGGCATGGCAGTTATATTAATCCCGGTCAGAAACCTATTCGGTTTCTACACGGCGTCGTACCGGAACACTAAATCGCTTGGCGGCACGTCTTTTATCGGTAGGGTGGTAACTAGCCACGGCCGAAGCCTTCCAACAGACCAGACCAGGGAAAATTCATAAATTATAAATTTCCAAAACCTGCCGGGGATCGAACCCGGGACCTCCGCACGTTAAGGCAACAACGCTCAACACAGCGCCACGGAGGTCGTCAAATGAGGTACTAATCAAACTGTTTGACTATTGCAGCTATCAGAAAGCATCAAGCTAACCCTAACAGAATGGGGCTCACAAAATGGGTTTCCTATAGCAAATGGCACTGCTCATGCAGAATCTTCGCGACATTCCGACTACATGGTGGTGTCAACATCTGCAGCATCTGATGAAGCAGTCGTCAACATCACACGACCGCACGATGATGTTCAGAATAAAATGGCGGAGGAGGAACGAAAGAATCTGAAAATTGGTGTTAAAATATTCATAAATGAAGACAGTACGACTGCTTTGAAGGAGTGTTTGGGAAATGGTGAGTCAATCTATTCAAAAATATATTAAGTATAGCTCGCGCGCGAACTGTATAGTATACCTGACATCATGATGATTTGCAAAATAGATTCATAGTCTACTTTAGTTGATTTTATTCTGATGAAAATCATGACATTACATTTAAAAATGTATTGTCATGATTTTTGTAAAGTAACAGGTACTTTATAAAAATTGATTTGATATTATTTTATTATTACAACAGTGAATAAAGATCGGTTGATATTTGCCAATTTACCTGTATCATCAAGACATGCTCAGCTATATTATATTGACATATAAATTAACAATTGATATGTATTGTTAACTACTTACTCAGTCAGGTAGGTAGTAATCCTTATACCTGCTACTTAGATAATTCTGATTGCAGAATATTGATAAGTTATTTTAATGTAATTTTCCCAGATAAAAGGTAGCCTGTGTCTATCTTTGGAATGGTAGCTATCTGTGTACCACATTTCATTATAAATGGTTAAGCATATAAAGTATGAACCATGAACAGTCACACAGTCAAACACACTTACGAATTTATAAAATTAGCACAGATTATTTCTTATTACTGAATTTTATTAACTTGTCCTATTTACTTACAGAAGAACATTTTCTTTTATTATTTTACTTGCTGCAGAAATTGCGTTTTTTACATGCTGAAGAAATGGTGGGTCTAAGCTCTCCCTCTCTCCTGAATGAGAATGGAGGTCTGTGCCCAGCAGTGGGACGCTAATGGGCTGTAATGGTGGTAGTGGTGAAGAAATTAGCTTATATGAAAATAAATATTGAAATGTAATGTTTATTTCATGTAGGGCAAGTTGTTCTTTGTACAAGTACACAGCCTTAAAATATACAAAATGGCAAAGTTTTGGAACCATGTTATGTTCTAATATTTATATTAATGTCATATGACAGTATTCACAGCCCTACAAACAGAACACATAGAGAATGTAATTCTGTCATACAACCCGGACATACTGCATCGAGACGACACCAGGGATGACACCAACCTCAAAAATAATTTCACCAAAGCATCGCCAATATCACTGGGTAGTAATGTTGGTAAGTTTTTTAATTAATTATAAAATTACTAGCTTAAACCTGAGGCCCAATTGTCTAAGCCAATTGTATTCATTTGACAGTTCATAACGTATAACTCGAACTTTTTAAGGAGTAAATATAAGCGTTTTGACGTGCAAGCATCTATGACCTCCTTAAACAGGTCGAATTATACGTTTGACAGACGATTACGATTACGATTTCCTTACATAATCGGGGGGCAGGTATGCGTTGCACGTGCGTACGTACGTAAAATATCAGAAATCTACCTGCAAGTCCCAAAAACAATTGTACAACCCCTATTTGTTGAGCTTTTATTGACATCATAACGTAAAGACAGACACTCTCATCCATACTAATATTCCATACTAATCCATACTAATATCCATACTAATCCATACTAATATCCATACTAATATTATAAATGCGAAAGTGTTTCTATCTGTCTGTCTATCTGTCTGTCTGTTACGCTTTCATGGCCCACCTGTTTAACTGATTTTGATAAAATTTGGTACAAGGATAGTTTGTATCCCGGGGAAGGAAATAGGCTACCTTTTAGCCCGGAAAATTAAGGAGTTCGTGCAGGAATTGAAAAAACTGAATCCATGCGGACGAAGTCGCGGGCATCATCTAGTATTATAAATGCGAAAGTGTGTGTCTTCAATCGATTTTGATGAAATTTGGTACAGGGATAGTATGTATCCCGGGGAAGGACATAGGCTAATATTAGTATGGATATGACAGAAGTGATTTGAAAGTACCATTATTTTTAATGCAAAGCTTCTGCGGGATCTTCAAATTCCGAAATCTACACCCACCCCGTCAAGAAGGCGCTGGTGGTCGCATGTTTATTTAATTATTGTATGTAAAATGTATTAGTTCCACTCATTGTGCAGGGACTTCTCTCGTGGCACGGACTAACATAATAAATGTTAATAATGTGTTTGCAGCACGCATGTCGAGTACGGAAGTGGAAGCGGATAACGAAGCTGACGCGAGGAAATGTGAAGCGATACTGCCAGGTATTAAAGTGTTGTGGGCGGTTCTAGAGGATTATGTTAAAGACGGTAGGTTGAAAAATTATATATTTTTTTCTTATCTAGTAGTAAATGAATTTTAATAATTCACTATAAGTGCCTTGACTGCTATCTTATCTGATGGTAAGTGATGATGCAGCCTAAGATGTTAGCGGTCTAAACTGTTAGGGGTACGGCAGTCATATTACACCCATACCCCCATCGGTTTCTACATGGCATTGTACCGGAACGCTAAATCGCTGGGCGGCAATTTTTGCCGGTAGGGTGGTAACTAGCCACGGTCGAAGCCTCCCATTGGGCCAGACCAGGGAAAATTTAAGAATTTCCAAATTTACCCTGCCGGGAATTGAACCCGGGACCTTCGGAAGTTAAGACAACAGCGCCCAACACTGCGCCATGGAGGTCGTCAAAACATAGAACTTGATCAATGTTTATGTACCTATGTGTTGGCTTGGGATTTGGAGTGTACTTTAAAAGTCTTCCATGCCCATCTATTTGATCCAGCTTATTAAACTTGCGATTTTAATGTGAGAACATTTGGGTCATCAATAATTGTTAAAGAACTCTCGATCTGATTATATCTGTATCAAATGGGAATCATAAATTAAAGAATCACTTTGTTGTCCGTCTTTCTGTCAATCTCCTTTTTCTTGGGAATGCGTTGTGGTAGTTGGTATGTTGCTTGATGGAAAAAAATCAAGCTTCTTAGTCTAAAGCCACACAGCTATTTACAGCTGATTATGTGTTTTTATGACAATGTCTTTCTTGTTTTTTATACTAAAATAATTTATATTGTGTGGGTGGTATGGACTCTTTGTGCGCGAGTCTGACCGGTATTTTCGACTAACTCGCAGTTGCGATAACAAGTTTATATAGCAGTGATTTACTTAACTCTTTTGGAATAAAACGTCATCAAGTCTTACATATTTTATATTTTTGTCACTAGAGCTCTTTATCTTACATAATTCTTTGACGACATACTTTATTCTCTGTCACATACTTTATTCTTTGGCTGATGTTCTTTCATATAAAATGTTTAAAAAAACCTATTTATGTCTAGGACGTTTCCAGCAACTAGGCGTAGCTGACGTAGGCGGTGGTTGCCTCAGGAAACTCCACGCGTGGGCACGGGTCAAGCCCACGATAGCGCAGATCAACCTCGCTTCGTGCTGCGTTGTACCGCCCTCTCTGCACGCCTTCTGCAAAGCCAATGTCGTGCAGTTGCTCACACACGCGGATCCCCCTGGTGAGTATAAGCACGTGACGTCATCATGTAACCTAGGAAGTATCACGCGTGGGCACGGGTCAAGCCCACGATAGCGCAGATCAACCTCGCTTCGTGCTGTGTTGTACCGCCCTCGCTGAACGCCGGGATCCCCCTGGTGAGTATGAGCACGTGACGTCATCATGTAACCAAAAAAACTATTTATGTCTAGGACGTTTCCAGCAACTAGGCGTAGCTGACGTAGGCGGTGATTGCCTCAGGAAACTCCACGCGTGGGCACGAGTCAATCCCACGAGAGCGTAAATCAACCCCCGAACCTCTGGAAAAAAACGTGTCCCTAAATTGACGTAAGAAAATTTAGGAAAAAGGTTATCCTTCAATCATCAATCTTATATTTTTTATTACAAATATTATCTTTCAATCACCGGAAAGAACGAAGTTTAATATGAGGACGTCTATGTCCCTTAATGGATCAACTTAAGCTTTTATCTATACTTAATATAATAATAAATGCGAAAGTTTGGATGTATGGATGTTTGTTACTCAAAAACGCCAGAACGGCTGAACGGAACTGTGGCACAGAGAAAGATTATAGTGTGGAATAACACATAGGCTACTTTTTATCCCGGAAAATTAAAGAGTTCCCGCGGGAACAAAAAAAACCTCAATCTATATAAAAACTGCATTGTTGCTCTAACTGCCTCGTTGGTCTAGTGGTTGGCATGTTCGACTGCGGCCGACGAGGTCCTGGGTCGGGCTATAATTGAATATTGGGTTTTTTTGACTAGAAATTATCAGTACCAGCCCGGAGTTAGGAAGTTGGCGGTGGCACCCCCGTGCCTCGGAGAGCACGTTAAGCCGTCGGTCCCGGTTATTATCACTAACATGATAATAATCGTTAAAGCCCGCCAACCCGCATTGGAGCAGCGTGGTGGGTCTAATTCTCTAATACCCTCTCTCCTATGAGAGTGGAGGCCAGTGCCCAACAGTGGGACGTTAATGGGCTGTATTGGTGGTGGTGGATATAAATAGAAGATTTATTTGCAAACACGTTTCAAATTATTCGAATAGGTTATCCCTTTTTTTCAGATCTTCTTTCACTCACAGCAGTAAAAACCTTATCAGATGCGGGTATCGGTTGCAACAATTTGGATTGGTGCGCTAGGTACCAGGTTCACATAAAGTGTAGGGGGGTGCTAGCCCTCAAAGGATATGTGTGCAAAGCCACCCTAGGGAACAAGGCCGATTGACATGTTACAATAAATTATAAATAGCTATAAAATATTAGTTTAAATGTTTCCAAAATGGACCCAAAAGGGTGAAAATATAAATTTGTCTGCATATTTTACTTATAATTTTTTGCCTTTTTATTTTTCATTGATTTTAGTTTTTTTTATATCGATTTATAATTTTTGTTTTGTCTGCTGCACTTATTATTACAAATATTTATATGATGTGGCTAATTCATTTGAACACGATCTCTTAACTAACATTCTGTAAATCTAGTACTGTCCTTTGCTGCGGGGAATATTATGAAAGGGGCATACACTAATAAGCCACATTATTTAAAAATAAAATTACAATATTGTAAAAGAAGTAAGGAACGTCTACAAAAATCTGGCAGTTTATACTAAAAATATAATTTTTACCAGTTCTGGGTTCGAGCAGTAATAATTTATGATACTTTTCTTTTGTTTAAGGTATTTTAGTGTTGTCAGGTTTTGACATGAAAATTCGAATTAAAAAAATAGTGGTTACCACAAAATTGTGATATGTGTGTTAATCGTAATATTAATATTATTATTTTTATAAGAAAAAAAAAAACCGTAAACGTATTAAAAGCTACCAGGGCATACGTGTTTCTCCTAATCCTTACATGTACAACGCTACAGCCATTTTAATTTATTTTTCGAAGATTGTACTTAAAATGTACTATGCCTAGCACATTGAATATTTATTAAGTTAGTATGCCTTAAATATTAAATATTCATTAATAAATTAATAAAATTTTATTATTAATGTTTTCATTAAGTTACTATAATTTAAATTAATATTCGTAAAGTATTTCTCATAGTTTCATACAATTTTCCCGTAAAAATAGTATAATCATTAAATAAGGTAAAATTTTCACTGACTTGGTTAATAGTTATGCGAAACAAGGCGATCTAATTGCTGCTTTTTAAAATCTTTCCAAATAGGTAGGTTCGTCCTGAACGGTTTTTGGTAGAAATGTTTGTGGATAATATATTAAATAGTTTCTACGACGCATAACTGCACTTGTATATGGATACCATAACGGTGGAAAATCTCGTAAAATACTTAAAATCTAAAATGAAATTTAATCTCAATTTTTTTTACATAGGTAACTTTTATACATGTACTTTAGGCAATACATTTTAATTCTGTATTATTATGTTGTATTTCACTTAATGCTATTTTAATATTAGTATTAAAAATAAAATATCCGTATATAACGTATACTGTCATGTACGGTTTAGACAAATTTAACTGTTTTTTTTTGTCATACTAAAATAAAAATGCAACATTTAATTGTTATTTTTAATTATATTTCTGTTAAGTTTCATATTAAAAGGTGTTTTTTACATTCCTCGAATTTATTAAGAAGTCGATTGGTTGAAATTATCAATGCGGGGTGTTACACTATCAATACCTTATCGCGATTCTGGTATCTTAGAATTTTGTGGTCATCCAGATACATCAATATCTCCTCGATATAAGACCTCAATGTCGCGATAATATTGATAGTGGAATTATAGCAGCTATAATAGCTATAATAGCAATAATTATTGCGCATTAAATAAAGCGTGGGTTTCTTTGGAGCAGTTTTCAACTGCGGCCCCGCGGCCTCCGTAGAATGTATGTCAAATTAAGAAGCGCATTACACGGTGCGATTAAACGTCCATTGCGGGCGCGATAGTTGCGGGCGCGGTCAACCGCGAGCTTAGCGGCCGTTGGTTCGCGATCAAAGAACTTTTTCATCATACCTATTCGAAAAACGAATGTTGGCTTCAGAGGATAGCGGAAGCAAAATGTAATTTTTAGGCCCATGGGATATTTCATTTCTCTGTTCTGATTGGTCCGCGTTCGTGCTTCTGATCGGTGCTTAAACGTATAGGTAATGTCCATACATAGTACGTTGATACTCCTAGCTTTTTCTCATACGTAATGATGAAAAATAGTGAGTGTCACTCGGGGCCAAATTTTTTGTTCTCGGGCGGCGTATATTGAATTCCTCGCTACGCTCTGATTTCAAAATAGCGCCCTCGGGGAACAAAAATTTTCTTTGGCCCCATATGAGACAAATAACTATTCTTCATGTTTCCTAGTACGGCCACGCGCATCACCCGCGCACTCTGCGCACGGTTGGTTCGCAATTAAAGAACTTTTCTTCATTTATTATTATTAACCGTATTAATTTAGCTCTCACGCCCGCATACAAAATAAATACATATATGGCCAAAAGAGTTATAATAAACTATTTATTATTATTATTTATTTTCAGTGGCGTGCCGTAGGGTTCAAACGTAGGCAAGCCAGACGCTGCCCATCGTATTCTTCCGTTTACTTTTACTCATGTTGTCTAGACGAGCTCAACAAAGCACACAGGCATGTATAAGTATAATAAGGCAGGCAGGCATAAGTTAACTACTTACTAGACAGAATTAAGTCAGCAGTGCAGCAGCTTTTTAACATTTATAGAGGTTTCGCCACTGTTTATTTTATTTAATTAGTACGGACAAGCCAATTACACAAATTAATTAAAAACGCACAACTTACAATTAATAATTAATTAAATTAATACGATATTTGTCAAAAAAATACTTAACACAAATTAAAATTAATAACAATAATACTTAATTAAAAATTAAAATTGATATAATTAAAATTTGAATAATAATATATAATTAACAATTATTTAAGAGAGCTGCATGGTTTCATGTTTCTTAGTAATAATAATAACAAATAATCGATATTGAACTCTTTCGTGGATCAGTTGATGCACCCACAATTCTTTAAGACATTTTAATTCTTCAGTGAAGTAAGTATAACGCATTAGAGCTCGCCAAGTTCGCGGGCCTTTCCGCAACCGTGGCTGCTTCAGGACCGCCATGAGTTTTAAAATAAAACAGCTGTCCTGCACCGCTGCGGACGCGGACGCTCCGTGGAAACCCACTCTAAGGTTAAATAATATTAAATCGAATGACTTTTACCTTACTGTACTTATATTTTTCGAAGATTTGTGACATGTATCCGGCCGCCATCTTAAATTTTCAACAACGTTAGTGTCGCAGATTGAAATCGATTTATATTCATACTTAGAGTATATCTAATATGTATACCTGGATGATCAAAATTTATTTTTTCGTACTAATCAAAAAGTGACAGGATCAAAAAAATTAACAAAATCAATTTAAACAGTGTTGTGCAAGCCGGCCTCAATCACATTAGATAACATTTATTAAGTAGGAACGGTCGACGTCAAAAGTCCATGTAGAATACTTATTAGTTATGAAGTCACCCTCAAACTTACATAAATAATATTAATATTGTTCTTTTCTTGGTTTTTGGCTAAGGTTGACATTATTGAAAATGTATGGCGATAATTTAAGTAATATTGAAAACCTAGTAATGGTTTGAACCTAATGTTGTTAAATTAAGGGTCCCACAAACTTATCTGACCCGGTGACAGCGTCGCTAGTATTTAAAAATAAAATAAAAACGAAACAGGCATTAAATTAGTTCCAATTTTGGCCACCGGGCTAGATAAGTTGGTGTCCTATAATTAATGTTTTGGATTATGACTGTGTGGATGAGTGATTCAGATTGATTTCACACAGTTTTAGCATTTAAGCTATGTATGGACTTTTAACGTCGACCTTACATTCCGATAAATCTTTGGCATGAAATATCTTTGAAACTGGTTTGAACACAAACGATTTACAATGGGATGAAATGAAATTTTGTGACTCTCTGTGTGACTGTGAGTGTCGTTTAACGATTCATAAAGGGTTCATTATACGACTACGATTTCGGAAAAAAGCGAGATTGTTGCCGACTATTATTATTATAGAGCAAGGCTATAGCTATATCATCGAAACCCCTTTTTTAATATTTGACGTATTTTGAACCTAACTTTACAGTCCCACTAACTTATCTGGCCCGGTGGCCAAAATTGGAACTGTTAGTTTTTGTTTTTATATTACTTTTCATACATACCTACTAGCAATGCTGTCACCGTCAGATAAGTATGTGGAACGATACCTTATTATATGTGTAATATTACATACGATATTTTATATTTAATTGTGATAATTCCTACTTAAAAGTGAAATTACCAAGCGATTTAGGGCATTTGCACACTCAATTTTAATCCAGATGTACCTATTCGAAGACTAATTAATATAAAACCAGTTGTTTTGGTTTAACAGTGTGTAAAAGCCCTTAGCGTATGTAAAACGAAGTGTTATAGGTAAATGCACCAATTATGGACAGATTAAGCATTTATTTTTAATTTTTACTTTGTGATTTTTACATTTTACGTATCACGTTCTCAGGGATTTGGAGGCAAATGAAGAAGCATTTTCATAATAAGTATTCGTTGTTTAAAATTAGTTTAATACAAGTTGTAATAAAATATAATTTAATTAAATACCCTTGGTCCATTTATGGACAAGGAAAATCCAATTATGAACCCCCAATTATGAACATCATCCAAATATGGACAGCTAGGTATGGACATTCGGACATGACTTTTAGGAAAATGAAACAAGCTCCGCAGTTGGTTTGATGATTTTTAATATCAACGTTACACCTAGCATGAAAAAAGCAAGTAAAGTACTTACTTGCATCGCGATCCTCATAATAAATCCCGATTTTCAATTTCTTATTACACTGCGCGAGCGATATAAAGATATGGTCGAAAACAAAATGATCGACTGCTGCCAAAAATTGTTGGCTTCAATCTGTAATATTGGTACTACTGATTGACTGAGTGTCGCAAATTGAAAAAATATTCTACCAATTTCTTATTTCTGGAGGTAATTCTAAAAATTGACCATAATTGGTCCGTGTCCATAATAGGTGCACATACTTAATTATTACTTAATTAAATTATTATTTGTAAGTTAAAAGTTAAAAGTGTTGATATTAAAGTATTTATTAGATAACTTTTATTTTTCATTTACATAATGTGTTTACGCTTACACATTTAAAATAGGTGTTTAGATTATAACCCAATTCAGATCCTATTAGGATAATAAAAATAGGTTTATCTCTTTTCCTCTTTTGATTACAGTCACTCGAGAGAAAAGGATAGTTTCATCCTAATACGTCATTGGTCGTTCAGTTACCGGCATATTTAGACATGAATTCTACGGTCGAATCCGTTTGCTAACTAGAGCATAAATGACGCAAACGCTTAGTGAGGCGAGTTCATTTTTAAGTTAAACAGTTCGGCCAATTCTGTGTAACACAACCTCTAAACTAAACTAAAATGACAGCTCTAAATCTAGTGCTGCCCCTTTCCGCAATTATGAGAGGGATAGCAATATAAATAGAGCTGTCATATTAGTTTAACTGTATAGTCCGTCAAACTTATTTAACAGCGTCGCTAGTAGGTATTTATTAAAAATATAATAAAAACAAAAACTTAACAGGCATAATAATTAGTTCCAATTGTGGCCACCAAGTTTGACGGACTGTTGTAACAACAGAATAAAGATGTTGACAACTCAATCAAATCAGCAACTCACTTCACAACAACGCACTTCTAGTATGGAAGTTGTATGAAATTCACAGTTGTGACGTCATCAAATTTCAACTCACTTTTTTTCTTCAATCTAAATTTTAAAATGTTTATCAAACTTAAAGCTAACCGAAAATATGAATTTTAGGTCTTCTGAAAGACCCTCTACTTAATAATCAGCTCGAAATAATTTATTTTTGATATAGGCATGATTTCTGGTACCTATATTAGGGGTTGAATAAAAACTACATATAGTTGCTATACTGTCATCGTAGAGCTGAATCAATCAAGGTGAAGAGTCGGCTACTGTTTAATACTGTCGTATCGCGTCGCGTTGCTACGTTTGTCGCTTACCTAGGACAGCGAGTTACGCATTTATCATTATCTAATAACTTTAAACGAGCACTTCTTGTATATCTGAATCTCGCAAGCGGCTAAAATGATTTTCTTGAAATTTGGCATGCGGGGCATTTTGGGGGCGATAAATCGATCTAGCTAGGTTTTATTTTTAGAAAATGTCGTTTTGTCCATGTTTTCAGGCAATGAAAAACTGCTATAATATCATCAGAATACGAAGGTAAATTTCGCCACTACACTAGCGGCACGCTATGATGGCCGGTTTGACACATTACAATAGTGATGTGGAATGTCAATTTATTCTCGAACAAAAAACAATTAAGTTTTGTTTTTGTACCTGATTAAATAGGTTTAATAAAACAAAAATGTATATGTTTATTTAATTTATTTGAACGAACTGAATATTTGAACGAAAATGAATATACATACTTTATATGCACACAAGAAACATATGAATACAAAAGATACCAAAAAAGGTGCCACAAAAGGCCATAATTAATCAGATTCGTCCATACTACTATTTTCACTGTCGTCACTGCTATCATCACATACATTAATAATTATATGTTCGTTTTCTATAATATTATCTATTTTCACATCTCTTTCATAATCTTCCCTTATTAATTTAACAGTTCTATTCACAACCTTTTCCCAGTCTCCTTTAGTCACATGTTCACAAGCTTCTTCTAATAATTTTAGCATTTTTTTTGTGGTAAATGGGGGTTCTGTATTGTGTCTTGCAGCATATCCCTTAATTTGAGCCCACACCAACTCAATCGCATTATACTCACAATGGTAAGGCGGTAACCGTATAACTCTGTGCCCATGTTCTAATGCTATTTCGTCAATGACGTATCGGATCTTGGTTGGTTTGTTTTCTTTTAAAAGACGTACTAATTCCGCTTTTAACATATTCATGTTTGCATCTACGCCATTTTTACGAAGCCATGCGACGATATCAGCTTTCTTTTGGGATTGGGCAGGTGGCTTGTCAATTTGCATCGAGTGGTATGGGGCGTTGTCCATAATTATAATAGATGGTTCAGGGAGGCTACACAACATTGAGGTAAACCATTCAGTAAACTTTTCTCCATTCATGTCTTCATGATAGTCTCCAGTGGTTTTTGACGCAAAAGCCATGAGAGAACCTTCGACAAACCCGTTGATGGTTCCGGCGTGACAAATTATAAGTCGCGATCCTTTTCCTACAGGAACTTTGGAAGTAGATGCTGCTGTGTCATCGTTCCAAGAACGGCCTACAGTATGGTTAGCATTAAGCCATGTTTCATCCAAGAACACAACATTTTGCCAATTTTTGATTTCTTTCACTTGCCGTAAAAAAGTATACCTTGCCATCGCTATATCAAATCTTTCCATCAATATTTTGCGTTTGTTACATTTTTTGTATCGAAATCCAATGGTCTTCAAAATCTTCGTTAAAGAACTTTCCCCACCGAAGAATAATCCAGCTTCCTTCAGTGAATGCACCAACTTTTTTCTTGTTGGATACTCCTTCTGTAAATAGTAGCCGTAAACATGTCTTCGGATAGCATCGGCATCAAAGCTATCGATGCCTACGACTGGTTTTGCTCGTTTTCTCTTTTTTGGTGTGTGAAGTTTATTTTCTTCTGTGCCAGTCTCGCCATATTTTTTTTTAGTTATCCGTCTAACAGTTCGTTGTCCAATATTAAGCGCATCAGCTACGCGTTCAACCACTGACGTTATAGGTAAAATTGGCCCTCCATTTTGAGCTTCACGATCGAAATAGTTACGAAGGCGTATTACGAACTCACGTGTCTGACTATTTAGAACAGTTCTCTGCGTACGTTCGGTCATATCGACGAAATCCACAACAAAGGGCTTGAACAGAGTCCAAATTAACGAGCAAGGGTCAACAGTAATGCAGTATCAATATTTGAAATCCAAAGCTAGGTCAAAACTATATCACAATCGCATTGCACTGACAGTTTATACTTTTCGAAGCAACGTCAATTCGAAACTGCTTTGTTTTGCATTGAGCATTGACGCGAGTTTGCCGGAGGTAGTAGTTGTGCTAGCCAGCGATCCTATGTGACGATCGTATTAGATTCCATTTTTAAAAATTTATTGATATTTTTTTGCGATTTCAGAGGTTTGTCCACATAGTGAAAATTGTTCATATTCACAAGTACATTCACCCCTTAAATGGTGCAAACTGATTTTTCTACACTTGTATACATTTAAGAAATCAATTTAATAAATAAATTTTGAGTCCTAAACCTAAAACTACATTCGATAAAATTTATGAATCTCTGCACATCACTATCGTCAATAAAGTAATACAATTATTTCCTTCAAAGTCGTTATCAATTAATACGGAACTTCATGAGCGGACAAACGTCAAACCGGCCATCATAGCGTGCCGCTAGTTTAGGTTATAAATAGTAATATACCTAAGTAGTAATAGCTCAGGTGGGAAATTGGGCTGTCTAAAAACCAGAAGACCCCGGTTCGAGTCCAGATGTCTCCAGACCGATTATTTTTTCCGTTTTTTCAAGTTCCTTCTTTTTGAGAAATACTATTATTGGGAGCCCAATTGCACTCGTGATTTTTTATTTAAATCACGAGTGCAATTGGGCAACAGTTCATATTTTTTTATAATTCAGTCGGTAGGTAAGGTCGAAAAATATTATTCATATTTCACCAGTACCTATGTAATTTGTATTTGAATATGATTTCCAAAAAACACGATTTACCAAAAAAAACACCGAGCATAGCTCTGTCAACTAGGTACTTGTGGATAAAGGCACGTGTCCTACTTGTAAACAAATTATTGTTCGCTACTTTTTATTTTCGGTGTGAAACCAATAAATCGCATAAACTTCGAGATTAACCATAGACCACCCTCGTGCCACGTGATATCAGCCAATTTATATTCAGAACCTGCCACTGCAAGGAGCAGCTACGAAATGAAGCGAATAACTTTATAAATTGTATAAAAATAAAAAGGGGTTAGCCGGAAACCGGATATTGCCTTCCGCGGCGACCCTACGCTTCCGGTGGGGTTTTTATGTTGGCTATCATGGTAGATCTATCGTTTATGCAGACAGGTTAGCTCCATCAGGTGTTAGGAATATTTAAGTATGTTGCCATTTATTAGGGATCTGTAGTAAAACAAGGAACCCTTTCGTTTAGTTGCATAGACAAAACAGTTTTGGGCTGTCATCGTAATTGTTTCAAGCACATAAACGATTGATTTATTCATCTGTTCGTCTGTACGTACGTGTGTCACAGCTGTTAATCAACTGTATGCAGTGCCGTGAACAGGGTTTGAAACCAGGGAAGGTATTAATTAGTCAGAATATCTGTTCTAAGTACTGACTGCCATGATTTGCAGTGACAGCAACATTGATGATTTCCACATGGGTAAGCTGTGCTTTTATGGCTTTATGAAGTGCACGCCACTGACGCCACTGTATGGCGGCATTAAAAAGGAAATTCGGTACAGTTATAGGTGCCCGTAACCACTATAGAGAGGCATATTAAAACTCAGGTTAGCTCCTGAGGATGAAAAATGTTCATGAGCTACCCTGAATTTCAGAGCCGGACGAGATGCAAAAAAAATTGGTGTAAGTAGATATTTTCTGGGTTTGATACCTCGTTAAACAGATATTTTGAAATCATTACGAGGATTCCCATACAAAATACTAGGTCTTTTTTTTAATCCACTACAAGTTAGCCCTTGACTGCGATCTCACCTGATGGTAAGTGATGATGCAGTCTAAGATGGTAGCGGGCTAACCTGTTAGGGGCATGGCAGATTAAACCCATACCCCTATTCGGTTTCTACACGGCATCGTACTGGAACGCTTAATCGCTTGGCGGCACGTCTTTGCCGGTAGGGTGGTAACAGCCACGGCCGAAGCCTCCTACCAGGCCAGACTAAGGTAAATTCAGAAATTATAAATTCCCAAATTGACAATGCCGGGGATTGAACCCCGGACCTCCGCACGTTAAGACAACAGCGCTACACACTGCGCCACGGAGGTCGTCAAGTCTTATAAAATGGTAGATAAGCCACCAAAGTTTCTGGCAAAGCATGATTGCCCGACCGTACCTACTAGTATGGAACCCACTGTACGCGTGTTGTGACTAACACTTGACCAGTTATTCTTGGATATTTATTACGTTGGAAACGTAACTATAATTCATAACCTACTGACTTTTTTTCTATAAAAGAAAGCTCTATATAGGTACTTAGTATTAAGGTAGCGGTGCAGATAGTCATCTGTTTTAGGTTTAACTGAATGAACGTTGAAGGTGCCCACTTATCTCAGTTTTTAGTATAGTGTAGAATACAGATTACGTACACTAATCTACATAATCTGAATTCAACTTAGGTAAGTATATATTTTTATCTTAGATACTTACGTTACGTTATTTTTAACCTCTTGCTCTGGACTAACTTGAAGTTAGGGCTCCGATCTCACCTGGATGATTAATGCCGTCTAAGATGGTAACGGGCTAACCTGGAGGATGTACATGTCAGTCTTTTTTAAATCCATACCTGTTAAGACACTACAACGTATACCGAAATGCTAAATCGCTTGGTGTTTGCTTCGTCATGCCACCATTAAATATATATGTCACCGTAAGATTGTACAAACCGTTAGATTATAATCTAACTCGCGAAATTATAAACTGTCGACAGATTGTGAACCGTTCAATGTTCTGAGTGTCAATTTTTGAAATATTAATTGTATTTACGTTTTCTTGTGTCTTTCTTGTAGGTTAGGTTGGGGTTCGACATTTTTAATCAGGTACTGCCGGGCACTTAGGTTCTTTCGGGTTACCTAACAGATTACAATCTACCGAAAAATAATGCGTTAAATTGTAATCTTTCGACAGTTTGGCGTTAAATTCAATCTAACGGTTTTTACAATCTTACGGTGACATATACAAGAAAAGACAAGAAAAAGACCACGGGCGAAGTCTCCTAAGTCCGGACCACATCAAAAATACTTTCAAAGAAAGCCCCTGCCGGGAATTGAATCCAGGACCTCTCAATTTGACTTTGATTTGTCTCTGGATGCAGCGAGAAGGAAGGAAAGGAAATTGGAATAATTACTCACTGAAGCAGGTAGGTACGTACATATACCTATTACATGTAAGCTAAACGTGTTTTTATAAGGTACCTACTCACCCATCTAGGGCCATATCTACTCCTAACGCATAAAGCAATACTTAGGTAAGCAATAGTTCTCAAAATGATTGATGACGTTTCTAAATTAAGGATTATAATTTGAGCGTTGGCAGTATGGCCCAGGTTTGAAAAGCATAACCAGATAAAAAAACTCAGTGGAGTTACCTATTAATTTATCAGGCAAGTATGTAACTGGTAAGTATAGTATATGTATAGTAGTGTAAGCATAATTCCAGAAGTGGGTGAATAATTATTAAATTGCTTTTTATAAATATGTTTGTACTCTCTTTAAAACGTGCACGAGCGAATGGTCACAACGTGTAGCGGTTTCACGAGAGATTTAATGTAAAAACTTGATTAAACTTTAAAGACAATATTCATTTGATCCGGCCACGATTGCTATCGTTAAGCTCAAATCAAATTGCGATCTAAGCACAAAAGTATTCAATAATCGCTGAGTCTGCCGGCAGGAGCCTAACTTTCAAACGTCAAAATATTCGTATTTATGCAAATTAACCCAATATGGCGTATCCCCGCCAAAGAACGAACCGAGTGAAATACATCGAATGAGTCAAATATCAATTTTAAACCTTCGTCAATAAATATAATAACAATCTTTCAACTTTTCTAAAAAATCAATTCAAATTTAAAAGCAAAGCTGACAGTAGGTAAGGATATGATGTAATCAAATTATCTAGAATTGCACAATAGAGAGTTGTGGAAAGCGGGGGAAATTGTGCGGGGACAATTTTGGCGAGATCTGTCCCGTGCGCACGCTTCACTGTCACGTACCGTTCGCAAATACCTACTTGTCTTATATGTATCGATTATTTAAATAATTACATTTTACTTAACGTAAAAAAAAATACCTATTTATTATGTATAATAAAACTTAGGATAATAGGTAGTATACCTACCCAATTTTGTGACTAAAAAGTTACATTAACGTATATAACCTTTTAGTCACCCATGAATTTTTAAAGTTTACAAGTGACTGGTCAAAAACGGTAGGTGTGACTGGTCAAAATTTTCTGAAGAGATTGGCTCAAGTAAGTTGTGCAAATGTAAATAATTATTTAATTTAAAAGATTTTTTTTATTTAGAGTCTACATGAGTCCATAAACTTTTATCTTGTGCTTTTGAATCGTCAAGTGAATCCACTGGTTCAGAATACCAGTCTTGGATTTTTCACAACAGATTTTTCAGAAAGAGTCTGAAAAAGAACTGAACAGAAGTCTGAAAAAGACTGCGAAATCTGCGATTTTTTTTTCTCCCGGAGTAAAAAAATTCGCAGTCTCCGCATGATTCGGAGCATTGAAAATGAGTACAAAAATTTACGAAAAAGCACTTCTCGCCTGCATCCTCAGAGCTATGGCCAAAAATACGTCTCAGGCGATTTGCAACTGATAACCATTTTCAACGGTAAAAAACGTTATGACGTTATGACGTTGACATCCGCTTAGAAAGGATCTTTGAAAATTCCACCCCTAAGGGGGTAAAATAGGGTTATGAAATTTGTATGAAAATGAACCTAACGTGAGCGAAGCTGCGGACAAAAGTTATGTTTTTATAACTTTTACTTGCAAAAATATAAGTTTTTTTTTGTAAACCGTACAATCCCTGCAAGTCTAAGTTCAGCGCGTGCACTCATCGGCGTGAAATTGTCGCACTCTTGCTTTCTCGTCAACGTCCTTTCGCTTTAATTACCTTGAAGCATATTATTGTCATTGCCGAGGTGACTGACACTAGCCATATTGTATGAATATTGTATTCCTGTATCACGTACGCATTAAGCCGTTTTGTAGAAGTTGAGTCCTATAAATGTAGAATTTAACTTGAGTCTGAAATTCTGGAGTATTATATTTATTTAATCAACTATAATATAAACATTATGCCCGTGCCTTCAACCGTGTGGATTTAGGTTTTTGAAAACCCCATGGAAACTCTGATTTTCCGAGATTGAGTTAAAAAGACATACTAAAATTTCTTTTTATTGTCTTTCCCCGAACGTCTGTATCAGAATTGGTTTAACAGAGTTTGGCCGTAAGAACGTAGCAGACAATCTGACAGATGGATAGACCTGGACATCTAGGTACTTTCGCATTTTGTATCTAATATTAGTATGGCCGTATGGATGACTTAGGGATACCTTCCGCAGTGTGAGCACAACTAACAACATGGCCACTGAGTTATGGAATTGGTGTATTTGGTAGAGTAGATTATCTCTGCGTCGTATTCCTCATAGCTCTGGGTCTGACCCATTTATTTTATCTCAGGGGCTTTTAATACCCAAATGAGTTCCTACTATACGTATAGGTCTTTCGACATACTCGACTTCCTAATCAAGTCCAAGACTTCCTGACCAAGTGTAGATTGGCAGTTTCACACGCTTTTGAGAACTCTCAGGTATGTAGATTTTCTTAAGAGGTTTTCTTCGGCACCATTATAGGAAGTAATTGTGAAATGTGTTTCCGGGGATCGAACCCCGAATCTCCGTATATATGCGGCCTATGTAGTAAAGTAACTGTAATTATAGCTATCGTCGTTTTCTGCACTTTTCAGTAGGTGCTTGTAGAATATGCCGCGCCTCCAAAGATTTTAGGATCTTAGTCCGCCACTGAGATACGTACCTACCTATATATATTTTTTTTGGTATATTTTTTGTGTGATGTTACTTTCGCAACATAACGACAATCCGACGCGGCCGCTGGAGACGAGTGTGAAACGAACACGCCCCAGATACAATCTTGATTGCTGCGGTGGATCTTTATAAAAGTTACGTTGTTTCGCGTTTGGTTGTTTTTGGAGAGTTACAGCGGTTATGCATCACCATCATTAACCATTCGCGGGACCATTTCTAAGAGTTCCAAGCGTTGATTGGAAGACTTTAAACACCATTAAGAACATTATGGATATCTCATCATATGCTGGTTTCTTCACGATGTTTAACCTTCGCCGTTTAATCTACCAGGGCCGGAGCCAACTATTCTGTTTGCCGAGACGCGGTCTCCACTCTAGGACCTTACGACTCCATTCGGAAATCAGTCCTCCGGCATACATGGCTTTAATTCAACGAGCTAGCCTTGAGAGCTATGTCGATTACTTTAGTCAAAGAAACTCCGAGCAATAGCTCTTTTCATAGCACGCTGAGCGACTTTAAATTTGTAGACTAGCCTCGCTGTCACGTTTCAGCACCGTAAGTCATAACCAGCAGAACGCACTGAACCCTAGATATAGCCTCTGGCCTCTCTCTCTCTCTCTATCTCTCTCTGTGCTCTATGTAATTGTGAGCAATCGCTTAATGTATAAATATGCTATTTGCTACCTGCCTATTTGAAAATATTTTACTGTCTAATGATGGATATCAAGTAGGTATTTAGGTACTTTACGGAACTCATGATATTTGGAAGTTGCAGTTTGCACACGGTATGTGCCACCCGCGCTACTAGAAGCAACACATGCAGAAAAAGCTAGCAATATGCAATATCGCTCTAAAAATCACACAGATCCTCCAAGTCGTAGGTAAGTAGGTAAGTCGTAGGATGTTCTATTTGTTTCGGTTTGGAAGATCCGATTGCTTACTTTTCCAGCATGTGTAACAGTAGGGAACGCTGGGGATGGTTAATTAAAGCTTCGCACCATTCCAATCTCTTTCGCTATATATCCGCTTAAAGGTATATTAGTTCGTAAATGATCGACTAAGTAACTGTGGCTTTAAAAAATACTACTTTACCAGGAAAAATTGGTATTAGTCTGTATATTTATAAAGATGAATTTTCAGCATCTGTTGAACAAGCCATTTCGGTGCACACAACTGTCAATAATAAAAATTAAGGAACAAAATCTTAAAATCGATAAGCCTATTGCTACGAACATTTGAAAGAAGAAATTGAAAATACTGTACGTATACTTAATAAGGATTAGGATCTAGCAATCAAAGTAGGTACACGAATAAATGAATAACTAATATATATTATAAAATGAATAACTAAGATACCTATATTTACCTGAGTCTTTTTTCTGTGCAAGTAGTTACCAACTTACGATGTAGGCAGTGCTAAGTAGGTAGGTAAATTCCTATGCTTTTCGTGCTTTCATTTCAGAGTCTCTCTCTAAGATATACGAATGTTGATGCTATATATACCCTTAATCTCCCTACACAGGATCAGAGATTAGGGAAGAATTAGAAAGATCATTCTGTAAACAGACAAAACCGGGAACTTTTGCCTGTGAGCTGGACATTATCTCTATCGCACAAGAGGTAATAGGTAATCGGCCTGAAAAAAAATTGTAAAGAAAAAAAGTAAGAATGTAAAATCAAGTTAGGTAATGATTAAAGATATGTACCTACGTTAATATTAATTGGTTAGGTACTAATTATCTACTTATTTAGATGTAAAACTTGCAGCTATAAAATTAATGTTTGAGCATTTAAAAAACTTGATATATTTTAAACGATAAGTATTGAACGCACTCGTCTTTAGAGATAAATAACATAAAAAAGCCCGCTATGTAAAACTGTCTGTATCATTTCCTCCTACCTACGAAAATTGGCCGATCGCCATCTGGGATGAAACCAAAATGGCCACGTCTACATTTTGGTCCATAAAGATGTAAACAACATGTTATCTCTCTCTTATATTCGACTCGATGTTAAGTATGAGAGAGACAAAATAATCGGATGCAGTTTCACAACCAATGAATCGTGTCCACTGTCCGCTTGTGCCTACGCATCCGATGCCAAAATTATCTTTTTAACCCCTACCTCAATTTACGGCAACAATTTAAATAACTTTCAATTTCTCTAAAATATTGAAGTCCTTTAAGCCCATTAATTGTATAGTTTATTTGTTAAAACGTTAATAATCCAGATTATCTTATAACTCAAACTTTTAATAAATCTGAGATAATATTTTACAAAATATTACCTTAGGTAGTGGTGTTAAGATTGAATGTTTGTTAATGTAAACGTAGAGTACTTATGCGGTTCTGAAAAGGTAACTGCAGAATAAGATTCGTGTTAACTTATCTGCGTTATTAGTGTCGTCTTTTTCTTTCTATATTTATATAATCTGAAGTGGGATAGAGACGGTCGTTTTCCCTACGTATACCCCAGACGTTTGATGCATACATTTGTTGACTCAACAGGTTTTGCCAGGAGTCGTCCACAGTTTTCCTTGAAGTATTTTTCTAATAGGAAAATGTATTATACCTAAGTAAGTTATTTTTCTGAGTTTTCCATATGAGCGACTGCGTCATAAGGTCTGGCCCCGCTATAGATGGGCGATGCGGCGCGGCACGTAGCGGCAGATGTACGCAGAGGCAGCATAGGCCCACTGCACACAGTGCACATTACGGTGTGGACAGCTATACACACGCTTTTTCAACTAACAAAATTTAAATAATGTCTTCTTTTTAAAATTTAGTTTCAAATAGTATCGTGATATAAATCAAAATGAGTGGCTATGAATAAGAACTTTTAAAAGTTCCCTAAAATTAAACTATGTAGTCAAAATTTGTATATATGTTACTTGTGTAAAACACTGCTCAAATACAAGTCTTGTAGTTGACAGTTTGGGTAGTTTAGGTCTTTAGATTTTTATCTACCCACATTTTTCAGTTTTCCAGTTCCTTTCTTAGGAACATAAACAGGAAGAGATCATTTCTTTACTACAAAGCCGCCTGTAGCACATGTAGCGCGCTGTAGCGCCTGTATGAAAATAGAATTTTAACCAATTTAAATAAATTTTATGATGGGTAATACAGAATACGAATCTCTTCTCAGAATAAGAAGGGGGTGTTTATGATATTATTGGTTGATAATAAAAAGTAAGAGAAGGCAAAAGCATGAGCTTTAAAAACCACTATTACAAAAGGTTGATCACACCTGAATATATCGCTCGCCCGCTCTGAGGTGCGCGTGCGCCTCCAGTCGATCGTGCTCGCCCGCCGGCGCGAAGTGATCGTGCCTTGTTCCTGATTCAAAATTTTAAAAATTTTCCTCGAACTTCTATCGACTATAGGCAAATTATTACGAACATACTTACAGTCTAAAAATTAACTCTCGGAAACTTAAGTGTAAAGTGGTTTGAAGTGTATTTTTGCGTCATGGATTTTAAGAGAATGTGTTTAGCAAAGTTTATGTGACAAGTTGCGGTTAAAGTTCAGACCTCGTTCTGGATACTACACATAATACTTAGTTAAAAGAAATCGTGGTAAAATATTTACATTTAGTGAGTGGGAACAATAGAATAAAAATATAATCTGTGTGAAATTGAAAGGTATGTATAATTTCCTAGAAAATCCCATTATATAAATATATTGTAAAGTATGTACCTAACATTTTGTAAAATATGAAGATCATATTATACTAATTATAATAGGTTCCTAATGTATTAAAAGTATTTTGACGACCTCCGTGGCGCAGTATTGAGCGTTGTTGCCTTAACGTGCGGAGTCCCGGGTTCGATCCCCGGTAGGGTTTGGAAACTTATAATTTCTGAATTTTTTTTGGTCTGGCCTGGTGGGAGACTTCGGCCGTGGTTAGTTACCACCTTACCGGTAAAAGATGTGCCGCCAAGCGATTTAGCGTTCCGGTACGGTGCCGTGTAGATACCGTATAGGGGTAGGGATTAATATAACTGCTATGCCCCTAACAGGTTAGCCTGCTACCATCTTAGACTGCATCTTAACTTACCATCAGGTGAGATCGCAGTCAAGGGCTAACTTATAGTGGATAACAAGTGAAATTAATTTAACGAATTAAAAAATACGACTGCCCTGCCATATTATTTTTGGAGTTTACCTCCATAAGAAGCGATTAGCATATAATATAGCCTTTGGAATCTTATTCACATTTTTTATTAAATGATATTTTTTTGTGAATCACTAAATATTGAACTAAGTATAGTGTTATATATTTTTGGAATGTACTCATCATTTTCTAGATGATGATTATATAGTTAATCTTATTTTCGAATATTTTTTTTCAATTTTGGTCTTCAATGCGGGACCATGGTCACCCCATCAATTTTTAAAAAAAATTTACTAGCCTATGTCACCCGGAATAAGCTAGGGATTCTAACGGTACCTCATTTATCAAAATCGGTTCAGGCGTATAGAAGTTATGGTGGAATATACAAACTCGCATACATACATACATACATACATACATACATGAACCCTGAAAACAATATACTCCTTTTTTCAGGCAGTCGTATAAAAAAAAGAGAATATCTAAATAAGGTAAAGAAAAGTTTTTAGTAAGAAAAGCTCCATGCTTACAAATACGAACCGTTTTTTAACCAATTTTATAATATCAAGTATCAGTGATAAAGTAATATTTAAAAATTTATACTATAATAAAATCAAGAAGTAACTAGGTGGCAAAAGGCAAACATATTATTAGGTAGACATTCATTTACTCTACTAGATTTTCTTTATAAATAGAAAATAGATTTTGACATCATATAATTTTGGATTACACATCTAATACGTGTACTTATACAATTAAGTATGTCAAAAAGTTAGTAGGTATGCACCTAAATTACTACGGAGATTTAGCATGTTTGAAATAAGCGCACTAGATAACCGCTTTTCCTCAGATTTTCCGTCCTGCTATACGCTCCGATTCGCATTTTCCGACTCACGACGGTTTGTTTTAAACCAGACAACTGGTGAAGATGTTCTAAAATGAAATTGCACGCACTTTATGAACGTTTTAAATGCTCAAACTTTCCACAATATATTATCTAACTAGCTGATGCCCGCGATTTCGTCCGCGTGGTTTAAGTTTGTTTGATTCCCGCGGGCACTCCTTAATTTTCCAGGATTAAAAGTAGCCTATGTTACTCTCCAGGTCCTCAATTATAGCCATGTCAAAAATCACGTCGATCCGTTGCTCCGTTACGGCGTGATTGAAGGATAAACCAACAAACATACACACTTTCGCATTTATAATATTAGTATGATGAAAATTTAATGCGATTATTTTTGAAATTTTTGGAAAATGACACTTTGCTAAACAGTTTGTTTAGCAAAGGCAAAATAACGCTATGGACAGGGCAGGACCAGCCTCGTATGGGAAACACGTTTCGTCGTGTCGAGCAGTTCTATGCAGCTCCATATACCTAACGCGTGAAGTTTCGCGATAACATTTTGTGCTAACCTATCCGTTATATATTTTCACCCTAACATCTACGGCTTAGGTTATGTGCGTTTTGTGCCTTGTACTTGAAGTCCCCATAGGTTGACTGAAACTCAAAAGGACTCCCCAAGATCAAGATCTAACATACAAGGAGCACTAACTGTAAGCTTAGTCGGAGGGAAAAGTGATTATGAAAGAAGTTTAATTCGCTATAATCTGTCATTGTTGGTAAAGTGTGTATCTTACAATTGTAGCTTGCGATATTCACCATGCCACACAAATCTTCCAAATTATTCTCAACATACGTTTACCGGAGCATCTTCAGATGTTGACTCGACAATTAACGATTCTAAAGTGTTTAAAATTTTGTAGAATCTTATCAGCTCCTAATATTTTAAAAGAGATGATACGTACATCTGTTATAGGTATATGTATAATGTGTATCATGGTTAATTTTGTATAAACATACCTATTATTAAGCAAACGAATTCGACCCTCCGACCTGTATTTGAATATTTATAGCAAAATAACATGGTTGAATAAACTTGAAATAAAACGAGGACATTTTAGAAGTTTGTTATAAATTTAAACTAATATTTCCTATACCTAAAGAGGTAATGTTTGTGGGGTTGTAGGTTGTAGGGGGTAATCTCTGGATCTACTGAACTGATTTTGAAAATTCTGGTACCAATAGAAAGCCACATTATTTGTGAGTGTATAGTAACCCGAAAATTTACGGAGTTCCAATAGGAATTTAAAAAAGTTAAGTATTTCACGCGGACCAAGTTGCGGGCATATGCTAGTTTATAATAAAAACTGATTTTAGAAAATCATAATTATTAGCTACATATAGGAAAAATAAGAGAAAATGGACTAAAGGGCTGCAACCCTGAAGCCAGTATCAACAATACAATCATTTATTTATTAGTGGTTAGGTCAATTTACTTTTATGCAAAAATATTAAAGAAGAAAAACTGGCATGCTATTAAATTATTGTTATTCGTATTTCATAAAGTTTCCAGGGGTTTTCCAATAATTCCTTTTCGTCCTCATAACTCGAGGTGGGTACAAATCTAACTCTTCCATTTAACTAAGTAGGTAGAACTTAATTGACTTTTATTGCCTGCCTACCAGAGCCAATATTTTAGTCAAAATTGTTTTCCAAACAATTAGAATAGGTAGGTAACTTTATTCATACTTAATTTCTATTTGGAATTTGTCTTCTTACAATCTGAATTGGTTTGACGCCACTGAAAAAGTAAATGCACCCAAAAAACTAAGATTACATTAACGGTACCTGTAGGTAGCCACTTGATAGTAATCGTAAACAATTTTTGCTTTAAAATTTAAATTTTTATCTTTTAAAAATAAATTAATTACTAAATTTATAATTCCTCTGTAGGTAATACCTACTGAGGTAATTATTCCAAGAACCGTCCAAGTAGCAAACGACTGCACACAATTTTTCAAAATCTTACTTAATTACGAAGTAGGTACTTAAAAATTTTATAAGTAATTAATCTGAGCTTGCAAAGTACGGGAATGCTTTAATCTAAGTATCTAATTTACTTAAGTAAAATGTCAAACTTTGACGTTACTAACAGATGTACCTATGTCGTATCGTAGGTATAAAGAAATCTTATGCTTAAATTAAATCAGTTTTTTTTTTATTGTACATAAAGTAGACAAGTTAAGTGACCATTGCTTTGAAATACCCTTCCTAAAGTTCCCACCAGCATGAATTTCGGCTCGGTAAGCTTAGGACTAAGGTAACCTATAGTAAATGGGAATTTCAGCTGAATTTATATATTTAGAGCATTAAGTATTATTAAGCATTAAGCATTAATTAAGTATTATTGTTGAGTAGTCGCAAATAAAAAGGAAATAGATGATTATCGCGCTTCAAAATTTATGAATAAATCTATCTATGACAACTTTTAGATTACAGTAGTAGCTGTATGACACTTGTTCTCCTCGACATCTTTAGGAAAGGCAGCTAGGTGTAGTTTAACTTACTTTTAGACTAGTCAAATCTTCTTGTGGCTTATCAATAGGTAAAAGGTCGAAATATCGGTAATATTGCAAACTTTTAAGCTAATGTTGTCTAAGTAAGCAATTGTCCGCAATGCATGTTTGATAGAAACGTGATGGCGTGGTTTCAAAAGCCGGGTCAGATACTGCAAGTATGAAAACATACTATGGACAATAAAAAATACTAACATTAATTTCTGTATATCGAACTGATATGACTTTAAACAAGATATTTTTCAAGAACTACAATTTAATAAAAGAGATATTTAAAATTAAAACAATGAAGAAATTATTAAAATATTTAAAAAAAAATGACTATAGTGGACAAAAATCTCCTATTGCGACAGGGCAAAACGTGTTTTCCAAACGACGTGGGCGTGTCGCGCGGACGCTTTTCCAGTCCTATCTGTAAACTTGTAAAGTACTTTCGCCCATACGTTAGATAGATTCAGTGGTAGCATTCGATGTTACATTGCGGCCGCTATAATATGGCGGCGCCACTGGCAGTTAGAGCACGTTAGAAAATATTAAAAGGCTATGAGTAGAATAGGGTTGAAACGAAACCTCACCCCCGCCTCCGTAAGTGCGGAACTTTCGCAAGAAATCGCACCTTGGCTTCCGCATCCGCCTCCGCCGCTTTTTTGCGGAGTTGTAACGGAGGTATTACGTTGACTTACAAAGATAGAGGTACAAATCGAAGCATGTGACGTCAGTAACACCATTACAACAAGCAATAAGGCAACTGTCTTAAAAAAAACAAATGTGGGATTAATCGCATCCTAGAGCACAGAAAATGGATGATGTGATCGGAGAAATCCACCTCCGCCTCCGTCTCCGTTAACCTCCGCCTCCGTCTCCGTTAACCTCCGCATCCGCGGAGGCCAAGCGCCTTCACCTCCGCATCCGCCTCTGCTTCCGCTAAGAACGCCTCCTTTACAATTATAACCCTAGCATAGAACACCAAATACACAGCGAGATAGATATTTATGATATCGCTCTCCAATAGAAAATCAAAAAGTACTAATTTTAAAGCCAGATATAGATAGCTATACACTATTATCTATTCTGTGGCTATACATACCAATCCTTTATATCTAATGACGCAGGAATTTTGCACAAGAGTCCATTTTATAAATGAGCGCATAATGAGCATAAATGTACATTAATTGTGTAACTTTCAGCATCGATCCCACGTTCGATGTTTTTTATTACCTCTGCGTATTAATCAAAACATCGTCGGTTTGTTTTAGTTGCGCGGACAGGCGTGAGGAAGCTATGTCAGTTGCAGTGTCGATTCTCAAATCAATACTACTAATACTGTTATTAGAGATATTAAATAAAATTGTGAATTCTTATCAAATACTAGATGATGCCCGCGACCTCGTCCACGTGGATGAAGCTTTTTGGTTCCCGGGGGAACTCCTTAATTTTCTGGGATAAAAAGCAGCCTATGTCCTTTCCTGAGGACATAGGCTATTTGACCAAATTTCATCAAAATCGGTTGAATATGGGCCGGGAAAACGTAGCAGACGGACAGAAAGACACACTTTAGCATTTATAAGATTAGTATGGATAGTATGGATATATAATATTAGTATGAATTCATATTTGGAAGGGAACGGTACTATAAACGCCTATTTTAAAGTTAGAACGTAAACTTTTTTTACCACCCCCTTGTATATAGGAAATGTACAATTCACACGAAACTTTTCCTTCCATTTTTTTGAAGATATAGGTATGTCTGGTAATATACATTTATATATAACTAGTGAATGCCCGCGACTTCGTCTGCGTGGTTTGAGGTTTTTTTTGGTTCCCGGGAATTTTCCGGGATAAAAGTATTCCAAACTATAGTCTATCTCTGTGCCAAATTTCAGCCAGATTCGTTCAGCCGTTAGGGCGTGATTAACTAATCTTTCGACAATTTAGAATTTCGTGAGTTAGATTATAATCTAACGGTTTTTACAATCTTACAGTGACATATAAAATAAATAACCACCTGACATAATATACCCATCAAGTCAATGAAACAACTGAAATAAAAAACGGAATGCCCTTCCGGCTTTCGTTTTCCCCTCCTCCTTTAATATCTACCTTTAAATCAAGAGTTAATAGGCATCTTCTAACCTTAGGCAAAAAAAAAAAAAAAACTTCTATACTTACCAAGCCCTACTCAGCTTTTCCTCTACTCAGCGATACCTACCCTGCAACGTACACAGAAACGCTGTTAGTTTTTAGGAAAAACATAAAAAATAACCTAAAACTTAATTGGCATTCAGTGCTACCGGTGTTTGGTCGCCTGTAGATGTTTATCGATGGAAGCTGTCTAGAGCGGTGGCAGAGATTGTCGATAACCGAGATTATATCGATGTTTTGGAACATCGAAAGTGAAAGATCAATCATTACAATTAAAATTGTTAAAGTAGTTGTTTGTATGAAAAAAGGCTCGACGTCTTCCGTGACGCAGTGTTGAGCGCTGTAGTCTTAACTATTAACGTGCGGAGGTCCCGGGTTCGATTCCCGGCAATCTGGGAATTTGTAATTTCTGAATTTTCCCCGGTCTGGCCTGGTGGGAAGCTTCGGCCGTGGCTAGTTACCACCCTACCAGCAATGACGTGCCGCCCAGCGATTTAGCGTTCCGGTACGATGCCGTGTAGAAACCGAATAGGGGTATGGGTTTAATATAACTGCCATGCCCCTAACAGGTTAGCCCGCTACCACCTTAGACTGCATCATCCACTTACCATCAGGTGAGATTGCAGTCAAGGGCTAACTTGTAGTGGATAAAAAAACTCTTAGTAGGTAACTAGTTAACTACAAAGTATAGTACGCGCGCGAGTTGAATGCAGAGCCTTTGTATGTGTCACCATACATTAGCTCTGCATTCAACCACCATACATTAGCTCTGCATTCAACTCGCGCGTGAACTGTAGGTATAATAGGTAATTAGTTTTAATGATTCCCTCATAATCAGAGGATTTTTAATAAGTTAGTGACAAAATAGATTACATAGGTACCATTTCTATAGCTATTTCCACTTTCAGTCGGTCCTGCCACTCGTTGATCCAAGTTATGAAAAACTATTAATGATATGTGTGCCTTTTGATACGAACTTTATACCTACTGAATAACTGTTTATTGAACAAAACTTCAAACCAAGTACTAAAATTGAATTCGTAACCAAAAACAAGCATGTAACATAGTTAGTTACCTACGTAGATACATTGCTTTTGCAATTAAGGTAGGTACTTAGGTAGTAGGTACCTACGCTTACATAATAAATTCTCAATATTATGGTTAAGGTACCTACCTACCTACCTACGAATAAATACCTTGTCATAAAATTCACTATAGTGATGATCCAGCATGATTATAAATAGTAGGTACCTATCTACTATGACTAAATAGACACCCAGGTAAGTACCTAGCAGGTAGGTGTATTGGATATTCGATATGAAATTCTATCACACTATAATATAGTTTACTGGTTGGTTGCTTTTTTATACCTCTTTATATACAGGTACGATGTTGTCTATAAATCGTAAATAAAAAAATGTAGACATAGACTAACTCGTTTAAGTGACGTCCCATCAGTAAGTACTTAAGTAGTTTAGTGTTGAAAATATTTTTGTTGATAAATGATCAATCGATTTTAATTATTCATACTAGCTAATACTTTAATGTTACTTACCTACTGCAACTTTATTTTATATTAATTATTTATTTTGTACCCATAATAAATGCAACTATGAGGGTAGAGTCACGAAAAGAGTCAAGCAATAAAAGATTTAAAGACTTACCTATTAGATTTTAATTAAGTCAATTTAGAAATTGGTGTGGCTGTATAAATGTTTAACAAAAGACCTGGGTAGGTAGAGTGAAATTAATGAATTTAACCATCCAATTTAAACAAGGATCATTTTGAATACAATAAATTAGTGGTGCCCCTTGTAACGCGCAGGCAACGGCAAGGCGCGGCGACGCGTCGCAGTGCCGCCAACATTGACAGCTGTCAATCAGATTCAATATGGCCGCTCAGCCGGTTCCCGCCGTACAAACAGGCCTTGCTATCTTTTGGATCTGATGCCGGTTCAATACCAGATGTGTTAGATTAGTATGAAGAAGCTGTATTTTGTAACATGCGTCAGTATTTTAGGGATTACAGTTTGATGTACCTACCTACCACATTTATCATTCTTTAGTGGAGGTTTTTTAACTTGGGCATTACGATGAGATATATCCTTTCTGCTTAGTTTTGATGAACATTGAACATACATCATTATTAAGAAATTAGTACTTTTCGAGAAATACAATAGTGAGTATTGACCTGATATTAGGTAATCGATACAGATTTGTTATTGCTCCTCTGTTAATATACAAAAAATAAGAAATTATCATACTGATATTATCAATACGAAAGTGTGTTTGTTAGCACTTTGTTGTTTGTCCTTCAATAATGCCGCAACGGGGCAACGGATCGACGTGATTTTTGGCACGAGTATAGTTTAGGACCTGGAAAGTGACACAGGCTTTTTATCCCGGAAAAGTAAGTTCCCGCAGGTATCAAAAAAACTTTAACCACGCAGACGAAATTGCGGGCATCCTTTCGCATCGGAACATAATAATTTATCTATATTTTCTTTTTTCAGGTATGAGACAAGGGCAAGACGGACATTAGTGATGTAACGTAAATGTGGCACCGCGTCGTTTTGACGCATTTGACTGTTGGACTAGTGATGTACACCGATACCGATAAATTGTGGTTTGATAACGAATGAATACACTAATGCTGACGACAGGTGCAGTGGTGGATGACCAGCCCATGGACGGGAATATGTCTTTTTCATCTTATAAGTAAGTTTCTCAGACTTATTTTATTTACCTTTTCACTAGCTAGCTAAGTAAAACTACAAAAAATTGAGGAAATGTAAAAAAAAATTGGCACTCATAGAGACTGCCGATAGAAGTGGAAACGAATATTTAAATTAAAAACACAGTACTTTAGAAATAATTAAAATATAAACCTTAAAACAAAGGCTTTAAAGTTTAATTACGAATGTACTACTTAAGACCTTTTGTCTTAAGAAGAATGGTGCTCAACGCGCCTAAAGAAGTTTTCACTTCAAAAATGAGGTAATAAGCTACATACAGAGACTAGTATGAGTTAACAATCGTAAACTGCTGGTAGTCGCAGCATTAAAAACGTAATAAAACAATATTGTGATCATAAAGGATCACAGTTGGAACTTTAATATTGTAATAATCACAATATTGTTTTTTTTTATCCACTACAAGTTAGCCCTTGACTGCGATCTCACCTGATGGTAAATGATCATAAAAGATCATAATATAAGGATAGAAGCGGTGATAGCCTAGCGGTTTGGTCACCAGACTTCCTTCACGAGATCGCGGTTCGATCCCCGGGCATGCACCTCTAACTTTTTAGAGCTAGGTCCATACGTTTCAAGAAATTAAATATCACTTGCCTCAAAAGGTGAAGGAAAACATCGTGAGGAAACCTGCATGCTCGAGTATTCTTCATAATGTTCTCAGACGTGTGAGAAGTCTCCCGATTTGCACTTGGCCAGTGTGATGGAGCCATAGCCAACGCCAAACCGGCAATGGGTTGATAAGACGAGACTAAAAAGAAAGGATCACAGTTCCTTCTAATTCGATTAGATTCGGCACTATAAAAAGCATAGCTTTGGCGAGAGTGTCTAACGAAAATTCATCTAATAACAGCAATAACGTAGCAATATGATTATTTATCAAAAGTTATCTATTGCCCTGGACTCTGTTAAAGTATAAAAATGACATTCAACCTGACGAATCGACATGGGAGAAATCGAATAAAGGTTGTCAATAAAGACCTTTATGTCGTTCATAATAAAGTCCTCATTAACAAGATGCATAATGAAACATTAATGATGATATTCAACGCAAAAACGCTGCTTTCACATATCATGTTATTAATATATCAAATGCCTTGTTTTTCATAAAGTCCATGTAAAGTCAACATACCCTTATGGGAGAGCACAACAGTATGGTACCAGCAAATGAAGACATTTATTCGAAAAAGCGCAGACAAGAAGCTTTGTCCAATCGAAAGCAGAATTCGGATGATTACTTATACTTGGAAATCGCGGTCAGCTTTCGATGCATCATTAACAGCATTATCCGATTTAATTATTGTCTTTTTGTGGCCGCCAAACTCTAGAATTCGATATTTTTAATCGGTGAAAATGAGATATAATATGTCTCTTCTTAAAATTTCCTGGATACGTAATTGCGATATGAAATTTATAGCAATAGGTTACTTCACAGTTTAACTTTCGAGAAAGTTTTGTGTTTCTTTATTGACATATGTTTTTAATTAATAATAATAAATTATTTATTATACGTAGTAGACTTAATGTATGCTCGTGTTAAGTATAACTCGGTACTCATGTTTAATGTGGAAAACAGTGTAGGTATGGAATTGTTTTGTTTTTTTAGCGAATTCATGTTGGCAGCTCTGTCATAAAATGGTTTTGAGCACCACAAACAATTTTTTTTTGTTAAATGAACAAATGGGCGGGGCACACAGACTGACTGGACGTAGCTATAAGGTTGCCTTGTTTCACTATGGAACCCTCAAAAATACATTTTTATGACGCATGGATTATGTTGTGGTCTTTTAAAAATAATCTAAGATAATTTTATATATAATAAATTGTATTTCTTTTTTCCGTAAGAGATATATAACATGTAAGTGTAGGTAAGTATAACCTACATGAAGTATAGTAATAATTTCATTGAGTTTAATACAGGTTTGTATCCGGATATTATGAGGTGGATATTTTTTGTTCTTTGCAGTAATTACTATCAGAAAAAAATAAGATTTATGATGGAAAAAGACTGCGACTTCTCGAGTTTTAAATATTGTAATACTAAGTAGCAAAAGTGTTTGGACCTAAAAGCCCTGAATTTAGGTCTAAGCTAGGGCTTCCAATACCGGGATCCCGGACTTTTTTCTTTCATTTTCAATACCTGTATTGAAAAGTACCGGGATACCGGTATTGGAGACATTATAAACGAAACTGACTATTGCATATATTTCTTGGTACATGCCACTGTTTTTATTCGGCTAAGTTTAAAACTTGTATCTGAAGCACATTAGGTCAATACGAGCACCTTCACAGCTTAAAACCAGTGAAAAAAAGTCATTTTTGATCACTCAGAAGGAAAAAATAGTGTTTGAATTTAGAACACTGTGGCTTGGCATTTCTATTTCATTGACTAACGAAACATTTAGAAATCGGTTTTATAACCAATGCAATATTTTATTATGATATATTTTCTTTTAAAAAATAACTATTGAATTTTTAATCAATTTGCGTTTTGACTAAAGTATTGTATTGTAACGAGTGTAACGAGTGAAAAAATGGCATTTCTTCATTGAATTTAAGCAGAAAAGTGCTCTTTTAGAGTTCATGTGGTGAAAAAATATTTTTTATGGACAAACTGTTTTTTATGGTGCAGTTTCCTTCAGAAAATACTTGTTTTAAGTTAAAAACAATCTATCCAATTTTAAGTTTTTTCGTTATTAATACCGGTATTGAAAAAAACCTTAATCTAGAAACCTAGTAAAAGAACTCGAGTAGAACATACTATGAGTAGGTATTGGAAAAAAGAGTCAAGAAACTAAGACAAAAGCATAATTCACGAAACAAATTACAATGTTTAGACATTATATCACAGTTCACGACATTATAGTGATTTTGTAGTGAAACTTATATTTACTTACCATAGTAGTTTAAGATATTTGTGAGTATAATCTATAATATCTCTGTGCCAAATTTCAGCCAGATCCGTTCAGCCGTTAGAGCGTGATTGAGTAACAAACATCCATACATCCATCCAAACTTTCGCAATTTATTTTTTGTAAAGTTTAAATCTTATCATTTAACATTAACAGAATATGGATTAGATAGACTTTGTGGTGTCAATCTGGTTTATCTCACTGTTCAACCATAGCATAGCTAATAAAAATAGTTCCTATTTCTGAATCGTCAATGGCGGGACTTTATTTGCGGTTTGTCAATAAATTCATTTTATAGCTAACTGATGTCCATGGCGGGTAGAGAATGAGTTCAATCTCATAAACCTCTGCTAAGGTCAACAGTTTTCATTCAGGAACGAAGTGGTTTTAATTAATTTTGTACTTTCAAGTAAATAAATACGATGCAATTATTGAACGTAAAAAGCCGTTGACCAATGAATTCGTCAGGCGGTTACAGTCCTCAATCGGGCACCTTTCATTTTAAAAAAAGAACCATACGCCATTTCATGTCAATTTTTGAATAATTCATCGTGCGAATGCGCGAGCGCATCGATTGATGCAAGCAAAAAGCGCGCGTTCGCTAATCTCCGCCGTCTTTCGCGTCGCTTCGGGCTTCCTCGGGACTCAGTACTGCCAACCATTTATTATTCAACTACTTTTTGCAGTCACGCTGAGCAAGGACATAACCGGGAATGCATTTATTTGATAAATGATGTTTTCTTTTCTAAAACCCCAGAGCAGAGATTTTTTACATAATTTTTCGGTGTCAGCATTGAACGGTAATTTTTTGCTCTTATCTGTGATAATCATTCACGTGGATTCAATTAAAAGAACGTTATTAATATTCTTGCTGCAAGGTAGCTAACACAATAAACTTTCATGATTTACAGTGAAGTTAGCTGTTATGTGTGCCGTAAACGCTTTGATGGGTATGTCTTTATTTTAATTTGGTTTGCGCTGCTACCTCTTAATTTTTTCATTTATCATTGTAGAGAAGCTTTTTTATTATCATCGGTATATTTATCATAAATATGGCAAGATGTTATTAACAGTTGAAAAATAATTGATTTAATACCAAATTCGCTTTTGACCGTTAAGCCAATTACAAGTATCATCATGATGCTTGGAGTGCAGAAAAAATATAGTATTCGAATATCCGAGCGTTCATCCCCCGCGCCCGCACGTCCGCCGCGCCTCGATGCCGCGTCTCGACTGTACGTGATTGGTTTATTAATTAGGCGAATCATCGTCGGGTTCCATTTTTAAAAATAGGCGGGATTCTTGCTGTGCGATTTTTCTTTTTAATTTTGGCCGGCGTTGAACGCAATTAGAGTTACCAGTATACTTTTTGTGTCAATCTACTGACGAGAAAGGCTATTGAAAATTTTGTGCAAAATACCTAATTAACAAGATAATCTTAGATTAAATTCGATAAAATTATTATCTATAAATTAAAATTCTAAGTATTTCTCAGCTGTAGTTTTTTAAAAATTCTATATTAATTATGTTCCTAAGCTCAACTGATGAATTTATTGCTGGAACTGTATACACCTATTAAATAATTAAGTAGTATGTCTTATTAATAGGTTACCATATCAATACTTATTAATTACATAATAATATGATATACAAAATTAAAAAAAAACTATTTAATACTAGATGATGTCCACGTGGGTTTCAGTTTTTTGATTACTTCGGGAACTCTTCAATTTAATTCCGGGATAGAGATTACCCTATCTCCGTCCCGGGATATAGCCAGTCTATGTTCCAAACTTCATTAAAATCTGTAACAGAGATAAGCCGTGAAAACGTAGCAGACACACAAACGGACATACCGACACAGTTTCGCATTTATAACATTAGTAGGCAAGTATGGAATTTGAAGAGATGGACGTTAATATAATATCAATAATCTAGCTCTACCTATCTAAAATGATAAAGCACATGTTTCGTTCACGACGAATAAATTAATCGTTTTTCATAAAACCCTTTAAAATGTCGATTAAAAAGTTAAAAACTCGAACGCGAACTGAGATCAATCTGAAAAATAAAGAAGAAAAAGTCTGTCCGCGGTCCGTCCTAAAGTTATGTCTCCCGGTAAATACCGTTAGGATGCCTCCGGAGCCTAAAATTAGATTAAAAAAACTGAAAACTATGCCAATTGCCAGTATTCGGAATTCGTTTTGTCTGCCATGAGGACTGCTGTTGGTTCTTTTTCTAACATTATGGTTGGACACAAAAGTTTAACACTTCTGCGTCCATTGACTACTTCATACTAATATTATAAATGCGAAAGTGTGTTTATTTGTTGGTTTGTCCTTCCATCAAGCCACAACGGAGCAATGGATCTACATGATTTTGGTCATGGCTATTGTTGAGGACCTGGAGAGTGACATATGCAGATGCTACTTTTATCCCGGAAAAATTAAGGAGTTCCCGCGGAAATAAAAAAACTTAAACCACGCGGACGAAGTCAAGGGCATCCACTAGTAATAAATATTAGTAAAAACAAGTTAGTTTTAATATCGTACAAAAAATAATAATTTAATCTTCTTCTTCATCAGTCTGCTGACTTCCACAGCGCTGGACAGTGCTATGGAGCCATACTGCCAAGTGTCAACGCTGTTTTATTATTGTTGACGTTTTAGAATTATAATCTTAATTTTAGGAACGTCAAGGTACGTGACAACAAACTGTCATTTTGAATAGTATTGCTCAAGTATTGTTTTAAGCAATGGCAGTATGGCGCACAGGCCTGTTCCGAAAATCTCCATTCTCTACCATTTCAGGTCCTCAGCTTTCCTGAACCAGTCATTTCAATTTCCTAACGCGTATGACATATGATGTTATGGTGCGTGCCCAATATCGATCCGCGGACTCCCCGATAGGAGGCCGACGTTTTCTGTTTCTTTTTTTTACAATACTCGCAAAAAAGAAAGAAAATCAATTTATTCGACACTGGTGTCACAGACAAAACATAGATTACAGATGTAACAATTAAAAATGTATTATCCATACAGGCCTCTACGTAATGTCCTTTTATGTCGTCTTCCCATACTACTATAGGATACGCTGCACTTACCCGTTGCCCTAGGTGAGCGTCGAATACGACGCGACGCGATACGACTCCATAGAAAATCACAAACTTATCTACGCGACAACGTAGGCCGCGTCGCGTCGCTTCGCGTTTGTTACGCTCAAGCGGTCTTCAGTCTGCGTAATCTATTGAACCTACAAGCTTTGCCAATAGGATCTCTCTGCGTCATATTCCTCATTACTGAGGGTCGTGAGTCGTGAACCCTACCTATTAAATTCCAAATAATGGAAGGATTTTTCTTGAGATAATAATGGTACCCACGTCCTTCCGCATACAACTCGACTAAGCTAACTAAGCGGCTAAGCTAGTATTTAAACTCTTAGGTTATTGTAACGCCTATTATCAGATGTTAGTGATAATAGCCGGAACCGACGGCTTAACGTGCTCTCTGAGAGGAAACGAGAAGGCCAAATCGCAATCGACTGTTATGCGTTGTCACAACTAGACCACTCGTATCTCCTCAGCTAGGCTAGTCCCCTCCCCACAAACCAACACAACACATAAGAAGACACTGTAGCAAGTTAAAACCAATAAACGTAAATAGCCGTGCAGTCGCAAAATCTAAACGCAGCAACATTTCGAGGGCCAGACAAGTCGGCTGACCGCTACTAAGTAAGACGGAACATAAATTCTTCAAAGAGCTAAACAAAATAAAAAATCAGAAAACCCCTTTTAAAAGAGCTACCGAACTATAATTTATGGTTCGCCCAGCGACGGCCATCGGTCCAAATAAAAATAAAATTGGTCATGTTAGAGCCAGGATTTTAGCTAGAGGTTCCGTACAAACTTACGATATCCTATAGATTAAAAAAAATCCCAGCCTGTGATCCTCTTGAATTTAGGTTTTTTTTCACGACGTACCTATACCTACTCAGTTCATCTTTTTGATACATTTGCGTGTTCATAAAAAATAAATTCGAAATTTAGTATGCGATTTGTATTTTAGTACTTAATTTGAAATGTTGGACCTTGTGCGATCAATAATAAGACAGTATCAGTAATCTATTTGAACATAAATAGCAATTTGGATACGGAATCCTAAAGGACATTCGAAACGGAGACGCAAAACGGTGAAATTGGAAATAATTTCAAGATAGCATCGTTCGCCGGTAACTTTCAATTTCTTGCGTTTGCAAATTTTTGTTTGTTTGTTTGTTTTTATTTGTTTGCCTCATGTAAGTTATGGTCATGCTTCGATCGGTATTAGTTGCAAGAGTAAGTATATTTTATTGGTTTTAGAATCAGGTTGTTATAGGTCAACTTGGCAAAATCTTTTTAGCTAATATTTGTTCCCCAGCTTAGCAAAGGTATCTTTTATTACATAATGGGCGTCGTTTATGAGAGAGGCACCGGGGTAAGTTCTTACGAGTTCCCGGGGCCCCTCATTATGAGCTGAGGACGGTCACCGAGGGGGTTTTAGTGGGTAAAAATCCCACATAACCCGATCCCATGAGGTCGGGTATCTCTGGAAGATTTCCGCCCCGTTAACACAAAAAAGGTAAGTATCTATTAGGTATTTACGCATTAGCGTTCAGAATTCAGATTTTTACTGATAAGTTCATAAGACAGTTTGAGTGCTTTATTCATCAGATCAGAAGATCAAGATCCGGTCAAAATTAGTTAATCATATTGTTTACCTACCCTTAAAATTACTTTAATCACAAACTTAACTGATGCGTCACACTAGGTAATCCTGTGATGTTTTTTCTGTTAATTATTTATGTTATGTTATTTAACTTTTATGAACCAAACCTTCTTTTTCATCCACACATTAGGTATGTGGCCACCAGTTACTTATTTATGTAGGTACGTATGTGCAGTAGGAGATTAGCGAAGTTACGAAATATCGCAAGTCCGTTATCAGAGATCTAAATACGACTTCTAAAGGCAATCGTAAGAGGAGCAAATTAGAAAGCCGATCGACTTCGATCATTGATTAGGAGCAACACGTTATGAGTTCATTCTTTGATATCAATTGCGACAGCTATTATTAGATACTTTGATCCCAACTAGAAATTGTTCGAAGGTTTTTAGGTACTTTTTAGGGATAAGGTAAAGGAAATTTTGGCCAAGGTTGATTTGCTGTCGGTAATTTAAGCTAGAACAACAAAATGTGTTATACTTATCAGTTATGCATGCATGAGGCTGTCACAACTCATACAATCCCCTACAAGTTAGTCCTTGACTGCGATCTCACCTGATGGTAAGTGATGAAGCAGTCTTAGATGGTAACGGGCGAACCTGTTAGGGGCATGGCAGTTATATTAAACCCATAAGTACCCCTATTCGGTTTCTACACGGCATCGTACCGGATCGCTAACGCGCCTTTGCAAGTCTTTACCGGTAGGGTGGTAACTAGCCACGGCCGAAGCCTCCCACTAGGCCAGAACAAGGAAAATTCAGAAATTATAATTTCCCAAAAATTTACACTGCCGTAGATCGAACCCACGCACGTTAAGACAACAGCGTTCAACACTGCGCCAGGGAGGGCGTCAAAAGCATTATTTTTAGTAACTTACTTAAAATCATTAGCTATATGATCAACCTGGTTAAAAACAAATTAATAGTTCCTAGTTCTTGTTAAAATGTAATCCAATTTTTATTACGTTGCAATTTAGTAACAACTGTTCTGTCCTGTCCTAGATCATCGATAAGTACCTATCGCATCCCTCGGCCTAACACTAAATAAATAATTCATACATACCTCACGCGGCAGATGGATATTATAAACTTATTAAATACAACTATTTTAATTGCCACCACTTCTTGTTAGCTTCAGTTTTATATACAGGTTGTTTCGAATGCCGATGTTTATCTCGAAAATTGAGAAAATATTGTAAAAATGATTCAGGAGGTATAATAATGAAATAAATGACGGCATGTGGCCGCGGCTCGGTCAGCACAATGGCTAAATTATACAACTATTTTAATAGTTAATTCGTTTAATAGTTAGTTAGCTAATTGAATTTTTTTAGCATCCTGAGTTAGCATCCTTTTTTAGCATCCTAGGGCAAACGAATTCATGAGTTCAGTCATAATTTCTATTATTTAATACATTGTCTTGCTATTCTGACTTAAACGAACAGAGATTAGTAGATACGTGTGCCCGAACTTTGTTAACACTAAGTGCGATAACTTTTGAAAAGTATCGATTTTATTGCTGGTTCAGTTGTAGATTCACTCGACAATTCAAAAGCACTTGTAAAAGTTTATTTGAATAAAAAATATTTGACTTTTGAATTTTTTGAATCGTCAATGTTCTGCTGTGTAACCTATGAGAAGAAGCACTCCTTAGTGATGTTTATCATATACCTATCATTGAATAAAATAACGTGTAAAATGAAACAGAATTAGGTAATTTCTATAATTTATTTATATACATCCTGTAGAGTGTAAGAATTTCTTTTTTGTTTGACAAATATACAAGATTCTTAGTTAATTACGACACAAAATTTTCCGTTGTCTACTATATATGTCTTCAGAAACCACGGAGATATGCACCGAAATACATTTGAAAAAAATACGCGTCTAGTTGAGCATCTTCTCCTTTATTATAATAAACGAACCTAATTGAGAACCTTCTCCTTTACCTAAAATATATATGAGGGTTTAAATAGGCGCGTATTTTTTAAAAATGTATTTCGGTGCATATCTCCGTGGTTTCTGAACCGATTTGAATTTTTTTTTTCAGTCGTTAGAGGAAGCTCTCGAAGTGGTCCCATAATTAAACAAATTAAATAATTCTGATTCTAAATCCTCAAACCTGACCCTAAAAAGTTAACAATAAAAATTCAACATAGTGTGTAGAAATCAAAATTATTTTTTTGCTTTACCGTGGCTTTGGAAGTCGGTTTTTTGGAAAGAATTTTTATAAAGAAATAGGTTTCATATATTCTTGTTCATATTTTCATATACCAGTCTACCTATCTGCTTGACGACGCTTTATATCAACAGCTTAACAGAATCAGTGCGATACACCGCTCTCGTGAATTTTGCATAGTCAAAGTGTTACAAAGTCACGGGGCAGCGTTGTCACACTATTTGTACTTGAACTGCTAGTTGTAAGTCACGATTCTTGTTATTATGTGATTATGTCACGATCAAAACTATCAATAACGATTTGTCAAAATCGGCAGCTCACTGACCTAACCCAGTTAAATGGTAACAATCAAATCTTTGGCTGTACCTGCAAAAAAATTGTGTATTTATGTACTTACAAAAGTTGTTACTAGAAACCTGCATCGAATCGAGAACCTAAATTATAGTTTGTTAATCGCATGGCAAGGCTGAGAAGCAAATCCGGGATATATATCCATACTTTTATACTCATTGTAAGTACTATCATACTATATAATATACCGAATGCGTCTGTCTGTCTTGATGTTAGTATGCCCATCACCTGCAGCTGTCGGTAACATTTACCAGTTTAACCTAAATTTTGACGGGCGAAGATATAGCAAAAGCGCGCGCTACGTTTGTTTTAAATCCAGTAGAAAATGGATTTAGGACGTAGACGATGTAAGGCGCATTCTCTAGTGAAAAATAAACGCTTGCATGTAAAATAATTATTTTATTATCATCTACGACGCTGAGCCGAGGTGGTTTTTATGTTATTATCCAATTGCAACAACCAGTAACTAGCGGTTAAAAACAAACGTTTAAATGTTACAAGAACAACGTTGATAAATAATTATTCGCGTTGCTCGCAGATCAATAGTAAGTTGGTTGGTGGTTGGTGGTGGTGGTTGGTAAGCGATCATATGTAATGCCGTGCTTCCTTGATATTATGCGAAGGCACTTTTTCGCATTATATAACTAGTATATGATGCCCGCGACTTCGTTTGCGTAGATTTAGGTTTATATATCCCCGAGATACACTATCTCTGTTTTGCCAAAATAGGTTGATCAGATGAGCCGTGAAAGTGTTACAGATGGACAAACAATTTAAGCATTTATAATATTAGTAAAGATTATATGCGAGACTGAAAAAATTATGTATTAAAAGCAAAAGCATACTGTTTACTGTCAAAGGTAGAAACGCAGTAAATGCACTTTGTGTTAGGTAATTCCTTATCGGTGCATTCTTATCATTATCACAAGAGCGTCGTCCTTCCACTGATAACCAGATTTGCAATAATTGCTGAGATAATTATACGGATGCACGTGGATGGATAATGCTAAGTACGAAGCCGAGTACTTAGAAACAGGGACTGAAAAACAGATTTATATAGGCTACAGAAATATAAGTTTTAAGGAATGAAAGTGTATCAGAATCGAAGCTGTAACCCTTTTGAATGTGTTTTAATTCTGTTAACCCGAAACACTTATATTTCTGTAACAGAAATGAAATATTCATTCATTACTAGAAAAAAAAGTGTGACCGAAATAGAGACGTTGCCAAATTTAATGTTGACGCGTATTCAAATTTGAACCTAAGGTGAAAGCAGCGATGGTTGCAATTGATTTGAGTAAAACATGGCCATGTTGTGTCAGTGTGTGTAAAGTCCAATGAAGTGAGAAGACCGCGTTGTCACACCGTGCAGTTTATTAGGGTTACAGATAAAAACACTTATTAACAGAAATAAACGGTTACAGATTGATTTGGTTACAGTATCGTTTCTGTTTCCGTTATAAGGGTTTCTGATTTAATAACAGTTTCAAAAAACAGTGTTTAAACCTCTTATTTCGGTTGCTGTTTCAGTCCTTACTTAGAAACCAATTAGGGGTATGGGTTTAATATAATATTGCTGTATCCCTAACAGGTTAGCCCGCTACTATCTTAGATTGCATCACCTCGTGGCGAGAGATTATAGAGGAATAAAATAAATACCTAAATAATAATACAAATCTATAGCATAGATGTGTAGTGTAGTAGTATTATATTTTATAGTAGACACTTTGGTAATTTTTAAGTCTGTGATTTGTGATTTATTTGAAATTCACTTTTGTGAGTTCACGTTTCAGAGTTTCGCCGTAAGCTCAAGTGGCTCCCGATTCGCCTTCGCCTCATACTCTTCACCTTCTATACTGCATTCTGTTCAATCCCACCACTCCTCATTATTTAAAAGATCGATTTAAGTACATATTTAATACACATGATTATACTCTCCGTTCCCAAAATAATCTACTGCTAAGTACTCCTAGACATTCTTCTTCCTTCTATAGTAAATCTTTTACTGTTACTGCTATACGGCTTTGGAATTCTCTCCCCTTCGATATAAGACTATCTCAATCGCTTCCTATCTTCAAAACTAAGCTGAAACAGCATTATTTATCATCTTAATATACTTATCTATTTGTCGTCTATAATCTATATTACTATACTATATTATTTTCTTTCTATTATATCTATTTAGATACCTATAATTATATTTTTTTATTACTCATTACTGTATCTTTTTGTATATTACTTAATTTCTTCTCTTTAGTACACCCCTTCCGCTTTCTATTTCAATGTATCCTTTGCCCTAAGGTTGCCTGGAAGAGATCGCTGTTTGAGCGATAAGGCCGCCTGTTGTGCCATGTCCATTAGATTATTATATCACTATTGTATTATATTTTTTGTATGGTGTACAATAAAGTATATTTTACTTTTACTTTACTTTTACTTTTTTGTGTGAACTTTATGTTTTCAGATTTTTTTAATTGTTTAGTACTGATCTCGTTTCATTTTGGATGTATTTTCTTTGTTTTTTTCCTTTTAAATTAATCCTTGGGAATTAGAATACAAGAACGAGTCTTCGTGTTATATGTAAAACATTATCACTTTTGTTTTAAAAAGGTGTATGGAGTGGACTCATAAATGGGCACTAATAGCCAGTATAGGTTCCCAGGGAAAGATCCAGTTACTAAATGGTATAATAATATGGTATGGCACATTCTACGTATTTTCGTAGACAGTGGTTTCCACGAAGACATTGTTTGCAGCTCCCAGTAGCGTTTGTTGATATTGATGCTTTCTGACAATGCCTTGTTTGCTTCTGTGCAGATATTTTTAGTTACGGCAGTACTCGTCACAATATGTTTTACTCTAACATATTCAATGTAAGAAGCTTTATGAAATGCAGCAGTAAAGTATCGTGGTTAAAGGAACTGCTTGGATGCTACATATAAACTGATTGTGGGTTTAATACAACTGTAACATTTTAAGCTGCTACAATATGTTTTACAGCTGCTAGCTCGTGCCCGCGACTGCGACTGCGTGGATTCTTTTATTTATTTTCGGAACTGCTTAATATTGCGGGATAAAAAGTAGAATCACTGTAGGTAGGTACTATTACCTATTTTGTGCTAAATGTATCTCTGTACCTAAGATTTGTTCAGCCGTTCTAGCGTGATTGAGTAACAAAAATCCAAACTTTCGCATTTATAATAAAGTAATAAGATTCTATGCTTACTATACGTGCTACTTATTCATCATCATCGTCATCAACCTATCGCCTATACATCGCTGTGCACGATTATCTTCTCAGAATGATAAGGGTTTTGTATAGGACTAGTCCATTACGCTGGCCTACTGCAGATTGGGACGCTTCACACACCTTTGAGAACATTATACACAAGTCTCAGTCATTTTTAACCCACCTTAAAAAAAGGAGGAGGTTCTCAATTCGATTGTATGTTTTTTTTGTATGTATGTTACGCGATCATTCCGAAAATTTATGAATCAATTTTGATGATTCTATTTTTATTGGTACACCATACGTAACTCACGATGGGCTGCAATTAACCTATAAGTTGATTAGTCCGTGTCTTAACATGTTAATAACTGCATTCTTTCTTTTTAAAATTTGTATTTCGAATCTAGTAAAGAAAATTAGCCGAGGAGAAGGATTTAATGATAAGAAATATTTGCTAAGCTAGATTTTTTTACATGACTCAAATTCAATTTTGTTTTGACTCTATTACCCAGATTCTACAGATAATAATTAAATCTGCAGCCAACTAGAAATCCAGTAGGTGAACTAGTAACAATTAATATCTATAATATCAGTGCACTAGAAGGTATTTCGAAGTGCTCGCTCCGTTGCATCTGATAAAGATCGCTTATCTGATAGCTTATCAACGGTTCACATGTCTGCGCAGGCTGTTTCGAATGCGTTTTACAAATGAGAAACGTATCTTATACTTTTTTTTAACCACTACAAGTTAGCCCTTGACTACGATCTCACCTGATGGTAAGTGATGATGCAGTCTAAGATCGTAGCGGGCTAACCTGTTAGGGGCATGGCAGTTATAGATTCAGATTCAGATTCAGATTCAGATACTTTATTTGCATAATATGTGTACAAATAAGATGGTTAATTTCGTTACATAGTCCCAACATATTAGCCAGACCGGCGTACAAATATTATTTAGGTCATGATTTATAGTGAATTTATTACATTACATTATTTCTATACGATTTATCTGCATTTTAAAGTCATTCATAATATTTATTATTTTATATAAATTCTTAATTATAAAACAAAAACAATTTATTAATAAAATACCTACCTACATACAAGTTAATTTACATTTATAATTTACATTTATATTTAACCCATACCCCTATTCGGTTTCTAACCGGTATCGTACCGGAACGCTAAATCGCTTGGCGGCACGTCTTTGCCGGTAGGGTTGTAACTAGCCACAGCCGAAGCCTCGGTATTAACAGTATAGGACATAGGTGAACAGCGGGAGGAAATCTGCAAGCCTGCACGCACAAATTCAAATTTTAATTCAAATAAAGTTTTACAAGTGCTTTTGAATCGTCAAATGAATCTACCACTAGTTTGGAATGACTTTCCTACAAGAAACATCAGATAATGAGGCCACGTGCTTCAATCTGTCCAGGAAAGTATAATAATTATTCGCTTTCATCTAAAACAAACACCGACTTCAAAACTATACCTAACTGTACCAACTTAAGCTAAAAAGTAAAAAAACATTATCTGGGTAGGTGTATATTGTGTTTTTGTTGATTTTCCCAAAAAGCACAAAATCAATTTCGATAAAACATTAGAACTAAGATTTTTCTTTTTAAGTTGGCACTTAAAGTTTGAAAGAACGTAGAAGTTCCGAATTATTAAAATGAAAGATAGATTTCTTCTTTTCTATTATCTTAATACTGTATACAACTGTGCATTTTTTTTATTGAAACCGTTTAGTCAAGTTGTTGGATTCAAACATCATCTGTACTTTCCTTTATGTATGCCACCGTAAAATTGTAAAAACCGTTAGATTATAATCTAACTAGCGAGATTGTAAACTGTCGAAAGTTTATGAACCGTTCAATGTTCTGAGTGTAAATTTTTGAAATATTCATTGTATTTACGTTTTCTTGTCTTTCTTGTAGATTAGGTTAGGGTTCGACATAAATAATCAGGTAATTAGGTTTTTTCGGGTTAATATACCTAACAGTTTACAATCTACTGAAAAATAATGCGTTAAATTGTAATCTTTCGACAGTTTACAATTTCGCTAGTTAGATTATAATCTTACGGTTTTTACAATTCTACGGTGACAGGTATACCTAATACAAAACCAGCAAACTGTAATCGTAAAGTGAAATGAAACTCGAATCGTGAAAATTTTCATGTCATCAAAGAAAATATCTTAAGTAATTCTTCATGAACTAAGCAAATAAAAGTGACTCATACCAATTTCCCAGTCGGCGAAACCTCCAAATCTTCGGAAGTAGGAAGCGGCGATCATCAAATCGATTGTCAGAGAAGAATCGATATCGCACTTTTCAGAGATGGCTCGCGGAACGCTGATGCCGCGCCGTCAACAATGGCCATTGTCTTGGTTTATTTGAAAATAATCGACACATCACCCTGTGGTGCGATTTTGAAGATCGATTCGCTGCGTTTAGCTTGTTTGTAAAATATCTGAAGCAGTTGAATCATTCATCATATTGAGTCACGCCGATAGACACAAGCCAAAAAACATCTTTAAAATAGACTTAAGGGTGGAATCATTTTTTCTCAAACATGCATGGAAATATTGTCATTATTTTCGAAAAAGGAACACGTGAAGTATCGAATTTTCGGACAAAGAAAATAAAATCCATTGCAGGAGCGTTTTTTGAATTTGGAACATTACAACGCTCCTGCAATGTTGTATGAAACGGCGTGCTGGGGTTATTAAATACTCTTTGATCGGATCTCTTCTGTCATTCTTGTCATACCATAGTCTCTTTGCTTAGTACAAATTGGTGGCTGTAAATGCGTTTGCCTGTCGGTACAGATGATAAAAAAAATTGGCGGCAAAGCTGAAAATTCGTCTTGATTTGTTATTTACATACTTATTAAATATAAATTTAATAAGTAAAATAAGTTCCAACGGTTCAGAGAGTGAAATGGAGATTGATTGTACTCCACCAGATTTAAGATCAGAAGCCAAATTGACAATGGAAAACCTGCTTCCAGCGAAGTCCAAAGAGAAATACATGAAAGTATATGAAAATTTTATGAGTTGGAAAAACGAGAAATAAAGTGAACATTTTCTCCGAAAAAGTCATCTACATTAGGGCAATTTATTCCATGCTGAAATGTACAGATCATGTTAAAAACGGCATTAACTTGAAAAATTATGGGAACTTAACTACTTTTCTTAAACGACAATTTTTACTGGCGAAAACATAAAGCAATTTTTAATTAAAGCCCCAGATGATATATATTTAGCGACAAAGGTAAATTAAATTTTATGTATAACATAAAAAGTATGTTTTATTTCCCTGAATTCTTTTGAGAAAAGCACTATATATGCCTCGGCGGAAATGGCAATTGCCTGTCTCGTATTAGTGAAGTCCTCGCCTACGGCTCGGCCTTCAAACTCATACTCGACCTGAAATTGCCTATTTCCCAGCCTTTGCAATAATGTACTATTGCGTACGTGTCCTTTTAGATGCCCTCGCATATTTATACCTATTAAAAGGCATTTTGCATATACACACTATAAATTAAGATTAAAAAACTCTCGACATATTTGCCGGAAGGAGGGGGGGGGGGTAACTAGGCACGGCCGATGGCCTCCCCCCCAGACTAGACCAGAGAAAATTCAGAAATTATGATCGAACCCGAAAACTCTCAACTCTGCGCCAGGGAAGACGTCAGAATCGCAGCTAAATAGAAACACTTACTACGATTAATTTTCAAACCATAAATATAAATTATAAGTATCATTCGTAGCATTCATACATGTACCGAATTGGTGACTTTTTTTGCATGTTCGTGAATATTATTAATCTCTATCTGGGGTCTGGGGTCCAGTTCCCAATCCGTACTCAATTCAGAAAATAATTCCTATATAAACTTTTATCACGTAAATTAGATCGAACGTTGAGAATATTTGGTTTCTTTTTAGAAGTCGAAATTATATAAAAATATCAATACAATGGTTTTTATAATAAACGACAAAGTCAAGTATCTGATGCTCATAAAAGAATATTTCATCATCAATATTATTATTTACCTCATTTATAGGTAAACAGTTGATCAGATTCCATTGTTTTTCTCATTATTCGCGTGCAAACATAAATAAAAAACGGCACAATCGTTCAGACTGTTAGAAAATGCATTCCGCACAGTCTAAACAAATCGTTCGGTGAAAACATCATGTTGTTAGATTTACTGTAAACTTCATTCGTAATCTGTGGTAAACAGTAGATATTTTTTATACGTCTTAATCTTATAACAATAGTGTGACTGGCCCCGGGCCTTAAATTACAGCTAAATCATTGGTACAGATGATGCCCGCGACTTCGTCCGCGTGGATTAAGTTTTTTGATTCCCACGGGAACTCCTTAATTTTCCGGGATCACTACATCAGCTAAGTAAAAGTTAAAACATAAATTCAGCGAACAGCATTTGGGATTGTCACAATGTCTGATTTTCACAGCTGAATCAATATTCAGATTTTTAAAACGGGCGTCTGAAAATGAGGTCCTCCCTACCGAATTTCAATCTGAATGTACCTAAGTTCCAAAGCGGTTTTTTCCTATCCAGTCCCTTAAATACGTAGGTGTTAGTACTTACGGCATACCTATTATTTAGCAGTAATAAATCAAGGATTTGATTGAGCCGACTGCTGGCTGAACTTTATTAGAGAACGTCACATAACTTGTCGGTGTTATGTGACTACGAGAGATTGTCATCTTGAACTGTTTGTGTAGCGTCTGCAAAAATGTTTTATTTGACTTTTTCATTAAAATTTCTTTACTCCGTACCCTTAAGCAATCTTGAAATGAAATATATTAAAGTTCTATTTCTTGTAGGACATCTTCTGTTTCTTATGATAAGTCGGACAACTTGTGTTTTAAGTCGGGACACTATCACAGGTTCGAAAAGCAGTTTTACTCAGAATCTCATTATTTTAAAAAAAGATAACATCTTTCTTATTGGCTTATGATATAAAACGAGGTGATATTCTTAAGGTAAGGCAAATTAAGGGTTTAAAATACCACGGGAACTCTATGATTTTCTTGGTTTCTTGGATAAAATGGGCCTGTATCTACGTCTCCAGACGCAAGCTATCTATATATGTGCAAACTTACGTCTCAATCGGCATTATTCGGTCGTTAAAACGTAGCAGATAGACAGACACACTTTTACAAGAACATATTATATAATATGACTACCAAAACATTAAAAACATACGTTTAGATAAATTACATACCTACCTCTAGATGTAGAGGTACATCTAGAGGTAGGTAGAGGTATTCGTTTAGATAACACAGCCATCATATTTTTCTGATGTCGGTACATAACAGTAACTATTATTGCCAGAGGTGAACGGTGCTATTGGGATTGTTGAATGTTATTTTTATATGTCTTCTAAGCTATGTACCTAATTATTGAATCATATTGGTTTAAAATGTGTTTGTCAAGTAGGTGCGGATGGGCAGACTTCACAGACCATTATGAACCTTAAGGAGAACTCTCAGGTATCCTCACAAGACCTTTACCTTTTGAAGCATGTGATATAATTTCTTAAAAACGCATCTGCTCCGAAAAGTTAGATGTGCGTACTCGGGGATCAAACCCGCGACCCCGCATGGGCAGGTCGGGGGTCTAAAACACTAAGCTATCACCACTTATGAAATCTAGGTATCTATACTAATATTATAAGTTTGGATGGATGTTTGTTACTCAATCACACCAGAACGTCTGAACGGATATGCATGAAATTTGGCACAAAGATAGATTATAGTTTGGAATAACATATGTATAGGCTACTTTTTATTCTGGAATATTAAAAAGTTACCGCAGGAACCAAAATCAATCCACTCGGACGAAGTCTAATCAAGCATCAGCTAGTCTACTAATAAATAGATATCAGGGAGACCGATTCGGTTACACGATAAGCGTGTTCCAGTGTTCAAGTAAAGCATGGAATTCTAAAAATCTCGAACAGGTGTCGTTTAGCCCCGGCGTCATTATCTCGAGTATCGAGAATATAACGATATCAGGAAACTGTGCAAGCCGACACGTCGTAACGATCGACTTCGATATAGGAGCTTAGTTGCTAAGCCTACGCGGAATTTAATTTTAATCTGTTTATGCACCATCGTAATGGTATATTTAGGTTTTAATCGATCATGAATGCTGCATGGTATTCGGGTCTAGTCTTCGTCTCAACCGTACGACATCTATTGTGAAGTATTACTACAGTAGGGATTTCAACACTCTACGGCCTAAAGTGCAGCAGCTTCTTGGGATTTCTATGATGTCCGTTGTATTTGACGTCCGTATTTCTAGTGTAGGGTCACCATTCTTTCAGCGTAGCACCACAACGTCCATCGATCCTCCGAGCATGTGGCTCCGGCCATTGGGCATTCTGGTAAGAGGTTTCAGCCGTGCCTAGTTACCACCCTACCGGCAAAGACGTGCTGCCAAGCAATTTAGAGTTCCGGAACATGGATGGATGCATTTTACGCATATTGCAGTTTAGATAAAAACATTAATGACGGCGAATAAAAGTCTAGGGTGTGGCATTTGAAGATCCAACCAGCAACCGGCATCAACTTTCAAATAAAACGCTGATATTTTGCTATGCTAAGTAATTAGTTATTTATTGTCAATTAGTGCGGGATTTAATCGTAATTTCTAGGAATAGAGGCCACACAGTTACACCTACCACATATTAGCCATAAATATGTTGCCACACAGAGAGTAACGCGATCCGATATGCGATTCCAAAATTAAAGGAAACTGCCGGCTATCGCGCACCTAACACGACACCGAGCTTTCGCAGAATATCCGTACACTGGCGCCTTGGTGGGAACATTGGAACCAGTACATTTTGATCCTTTTATGCCACACTAGTGTACTCGAATTCATTTGCAGGGATTTGCTTTTAAAAAAATTGTAAAATCAAAGAGTTCCCCTGGGATTTTGTAGAATTTAGAACTATGTTCCACGCGGACGAAGTTGTGGGTTACATGGTACACATAATAGTCCTAGTAATCTAAAACATACTATGAAAATAAATTGCGGAAAAGCACCTTCGGACACGGGTTGTTTCTCGATTTCAAAATCAAAGGAAAGTGCTGTGTACCTACATGCGATGCCAAGTTTTCTCGGAATACCGCGAGAGGCGCCACTGTGGGAAAATCGCGTATTGTTCCCGCGATTTCACTTCATTCTTCTTATAGTTACTTGCGAGCGTATTTCTTGTGATACATGTATGAGGATTTGCAACGATATTTCCACTTTATTTGTATAACATTTTTATACATAATGTTTTCTCAACTATAAACTTCATACTAGAAAACCGCTAGAATAGACCAACCACTTACCTAGGTACTAACTTCTATATTACCTCCACACGCGGGTTTTCATCTTACATCGTAATGTATTCTATCTGAGAGCTACGATTGCTGAATTTTACAACCTGTTAAAAAAGACTGACTAGTGAGACTGTCTTGTGAGGGTTTTGTCATACACGTGCCTAGTAGTACCTATTTTGGCGTAGCCCATCGATATTTTATCTTCACTTAGGTACTTATATGGATACCTGCTCTACATTAATAATGTGGTTAAAATTTTAAATAAATCGGAAAACGTTGAACCTTCAATGATATGGCCTGTAATACTTAGTTGACTATTTCATATTTCACGAAATACTCAATTATTTTATGAAAATATTTGAGTAATTTGTGCCCGACCCCTAAACCTATAATTATGTTTGCCTATTTACGGAGCAATCATGTATCTTTAACAAAAGTCTTTGGCCTCCCTTTAGTTGTGCAAAGCACATTAAATTACCACAATATTAACAAATTTCATTTCTTCTACAGTATGATGGACTCCGGTGGAGGAGGCATCGAATCACCACCAACGTACCACAGAACCTACGAACAATACGTCCAAGGAGCAGTAGACAATAGCACAGATTCCGTTCAAGATCAGACCAGTCCAGAACTGGTAGTCTGGTCCACCCTTCCCTATGGCTTGGATTACAGAGCCCAGTACGACTACAGAAGTCCATATGAGACTAGAGACTATTCACCCCAACAATACGCCCGTGCGCCGTTTACCACCAAAATGGGACAGGCAAAGGCTTTGAAGGAAGCTAGGATACGGAGACCTATGAACGCCTTCATGGTGTGGGCGAAGGTGGAGCGGAAGAAACTGGCAGATGAGAACCCGGATCTCCATAATGCTGATTTAAGTAAAATGCTAGGTGAGTGATTTTAAATAAGTATAACTTTTTAGGGTCCACATGCAAGTTTCTCAATGGAATTCGCTTCTGATGGACTACCATAGGCCGTAATGCGTGTACATTTAGAAGTCTCTGCATTCCGAATATCTTTTTAACCGACCTCCAAAAAAGGAGGAGGTTCTCAATTCGGTGCATATCTATTTTGAATCAATACCTATTACTACTTATTGAAAAATTGTGTCTGTCACATTTTTACGAACCATCATCCACTGAACCGATCTTTATGAAATCTGAGACGAGGCGTCAAGTTTGAAAATCCATAAGGACTGATTTCAGCCTTATTTGAATATTACCTGTTGAGTGTTTAATATTCCTGGAAATCAAAGAGCTCAGATGGAATATTTAAAAGTCTAAATCCACGCGAACGAAGTCGCGAGCAACATCTCGGACTATCTATTTAAACCGAAACGTTTAATTCAATTTTAACAGACTAAATATATTAAGGGGTATATTTAATTTGATATTATTAGAAGGAGCGAAGTTAAACCCTCCGCCGATGACTCATCAAAACAAGCAGCCGTCGCTGCAGACGATTTGAAATTCAAATTCGAGACGACTAGCTCAAAAAATTCTTAACCATTTAACATCTATCGCACCGAGTTATTTGTATTAGCATATTATTATTTCTTCCATTTATTTTGTGGTTTTTAATTTATATTGACGATTCGGAGAAAATCGTATTTTTATATTTTATAAACAATTTTAGTCTTTGAACTGTACAAGTCCCTACTTATCTGTGTACCTTCTCAAAATCGATACATCATTCTATATTATATTTTTGATTTTGAGAATTTTTTGAGGTATTTTGAAGTTTTCCAGGAATAAACCTACAGCTGTTAGGTGCTAAGGATTTAATATGATATAAGGCTTGCCATACACAGCTTGAAGCAGTCAGGATGGTATGGCCGGCATAAAAGACTCACGCACTCTCGACATAAAGTTTCCCTCAAGATCAAAAGGTCTAAGTAGGAAAACGTACGTGAAAAGTATAATGATCAATATGACTATGTAGTGAAACGTCCGTGTAGCAAAACGGCCAATTTTCGAAAGGTCTACAAAGTAAAACGTCTAATGAGCTCATCGTAATTTTTTTAAGATTATGTACTCATGGTAATTTAACTTAGTGTCATATATTTTAATTTACTTATGTTAAGTGTAATATATTACTATTATATGTCTATCTATAAACTTCATAATTATACGTATCTATAAATAATATGATTATTCATAAACTCAAACTTATAGACTACACCTACCATGAACTGAAAATATAAATCCTACATAATTTTAGAACTACATTGGTTCGAAATACCATGATAACATAGAATACCGCCGCAGTTGCACTAATAGCTTCATTCGAAGCTGCTGTAGCAACCAGTCACTAATGAAGTCAATGTTAACAGATAAACGCTACAAATATCTTATATTTTTTCCATCCCATTTTCATAATTTAAAACTAAAAATACGTACTTTAATAAAGAGATATTATCAGAAACGAGCAAACGGTAAGTTGTACAACTGTACTGTTTCTTCTCAGTAAAATCAACCCTATCTTTTTTTATTGTACAAGTGCATTGTGGCTAATTCTATTATGTACAATCTCTAAACTTAACTATACCTTAATAAAGAACTAATTGTATAGTATAGATATCCCTTTCATTATGCTGCCTGCAGAAAAGGAGAGCACGAGATTTAGCCCTATATTAGATAAGTTTAATTTAGAGATCGAGTTAAAATAAAATGCACTACAGTGTCTTCATCTATTACGTAAATATGTACTTATGTGTAAAATTAGAAAGTCACAATTTAGAATAATATCAGAAAAGCCTAAGAAGGTCGTTCGTACTTACCTGTTCTGCCTGTTCAAAATAAGATCTACTAGCTTACTTAAGCTTTAAGCTTACTGGAGCTCTTATGACAAAAAACTGTCGCCAATTATGGACATCTCGTAGAATACGTATTGATTAAGGAGCAAAGTGAAGTAGATACTAAGAATATTCTGGATCATAGGAAGGAGCTACTGAGGCAATGCTGCTGTCAGCTATTCATGGACCTAAAGCTCTCTTATTATACATGATATCGTTATAATTGTAATTACGCGACCTTTACAACTTTCTCCCGCCCGTGTACATGAACCCGGCTCACTACGCAATGTAATATAACCCGGACACTCGAGCGCGTAAGTCATAGGTATGCTTTAGGTGAAATAAAATGTACGCAATCAATTTTTTTTTATATGCATAGCGAGCAGGCGGGTCACCTGATGGTAAGTGATTGCCGCCGCCCATGAACATTTGCAGCACCAGAGGAACCGCCAATGCGTTGCTGGCTTTTGAGATATTTGTTGATCCGCCCTTTGAAGTGCCCCATATTATAATCATGAGGGAACACAGAAGATGGAACCTGGTTCCACAATTTGCGGGTACGTGGCAGAAATGACCTGGAATAACGGGTGGTGGAAGAGGACCAGGCATCCAGGTGGTGAGGATGAAATTTGTTTCTGCGACGTAGGGTGCGACTGGAGAACACGTAAGGTGGTGTTAGGTTGAATAACTCCTAAAAGCACTCCCCATTGTAGAGACGATAGAACACACAAAGAGAACTAACGTCTCTTCGGTGCTCTAGGGACTCGAGCGTGCTTTATTTTGATTAATAAAGAAGTAAGAAAGTGATATTAATGCAAATGTAGTAAGTACCTACTGTGTTTACAGGCCTGGGTGGAACCTTTTTAAAGGGGGAAGGGTAGAGGAAGGAGAGTCCACATTCGTGAGAAATCCAAAGTATTCAACAACCAATTAACACATCAAACAATCAAAAACCTTTACTTTTCCTTTTACCTTTTACATGACTTAGATTTTTATGTTATACAACGCATAAGCAAAATTCTTATTATGAAAATTCCAAAACCCTTTCAATATAGATCATAACTTGAATCTACGTATGTGTTAGACCTACCAATATTAAATATCAAAATGTGTTCGTGTGATTATTTTTGTCTTCCTAATTTTTTCGATGTTTCACAATTTTTATATAATAGTTCCAACAGATACTTACTCATACAAACAAGATACTTTGCTTTTTAATTCAATATCGATATGATGTACCTAATGATCTGTAAGCAGAAGCATCAATTAATATTATCCATATTTGTGTCTGGCATCAAATCTCATTCGTCATTACCCCAAATCAGGCCACGACTAACGGTACTACAACTCTTTTGCCTACGACTGTACTCGAGGTTAGATATGGCAAGTCATTATTATGGCGTTTGAGCGTGGGTGGTACGATCCTATCTTTCTTAATGAAATAAAACTCATACTTACAAAAAAAAACATCTACCCGTAAATAGTAACGACATTTTTGTTAAACAATTACTTTTTAAAACAAATACGGTCGTATATCATATGACACGTGCGTTTTGTACTGTGCTGCGGCGACAAAGTTACTAAATGCATTTAGAATTCTGGCTGTAAAATTTTCGAGTTCTTTTTATCTTGTAGATATAAGGGTGAGTTTTCTATGGAGTTTTGTTTGGAAACTGTTGGCGAAAAGTGGTTTAATATTACACTATTATTCATACGTTTCCAATGAGTAATGTATGTACTTACATATGACTTTATCGACCAAAATATGGGATTACCGATGGCTTACGTGTCGCGTTCAGTTGACTCCTTGGTGACGGTTATCATTTTCGTATTAGCTTCCGCTGTAATACCCACTAGGTATTCTTGTTTATGTAACCGAGTATATTAATAATTAATAAGTAAATAAATAATTAATAACAGCTGTAGCCTAGCGGTCCTCGGGCTCTTATTTGGGGATCACGAGTTCGATCCCCGGGCACGCACTGTGTGATAGCAATCAAACGTCACTGGCTCTTGGTGATGGAAAACATTGTGAGGGAACCCGCATGCCTGAGACTTCTCAATAACGTTCTCAAAGTTACGTAAAATTGACCAGTATGGCTAGCATGCGCACAACGATTAAAATTATATCTATCCGTTGTCTCTATTTCTCTCAAAGCTAACATGGTTACTTTTCTCGTTACGTCAAAAGTAGAGATAAAAGTAATATTTCTTATATCTTTGGTATTTTTCTCTACAAACCTTTACATGCCGACTATTTTTTTCTTGTAATATACCGCATTTTGTGCATGTTAGGAAAATGAAAATAAAAAATTTAAATGAAAAATTTGCAGGCAACGACAACATCTCTCTCTCTCTCTCGTTGCAAGATAATCTCGTTGTGCTCATGCTAAGCACACAGGTAATGGACCATATATGATAAATGATTTATTTATCACATATAGGACAACTTGCGTCACGTTAAGACTCTACCACCGGTTCGAAAAGCTGTTCTACTGAGAAGAGCCGGCAAGAAACTCAGCAGTTGCTCTCTGCTTAAAAAAGAAAAAGGTTACAATATTACGTTACAAGTATTACACTGACTTGTGGGTAACTGGATGCGAGGCCGGTCGCTTCTAAGCCTTTTGAAGTGAGAGTAGTTATCTATAATATAAAGTACAGAAAATGCCTGGAACTCTCGCAAAACTTCCAGCAGAGCATAACAGAAGAATGTAAAATATCTTCGAAACATGATAATCACTATATCTAAAATAGTTCACAAAGTCTAGTCTAGTAGAATAGTAGACGAGAGTACTAGGCTATATTAGCCGCGCTGTTCCAATGATTGGTAAGGGACTTAGTATTAGTGGATCGGTGATTGGTTGAGATGATGATGAAGCGGAAAATCGACCTAAGTTTGATAACAACTAATGTGCCGTTGCATACGTGAGTACACCTAGCGTAGACACATTTCATATCACATGTGTTTCCACTGCAGACCAAGTTGGAAAATCCTATTGTGGCCTTAGACCACATGTACTTTGTTGCATAATAAAATGTACAAGAGTGACTTGGCTTAGTTATCGAACCCTTTGGTTGAGCTGCGTTGGCTCAATTCCATGACTAGATGGGTAACCGAACTGTCGCGATGACGCTTTTAACAATTGATTATTTTTCTAAAAAATGATATGAAATGTTTACATTTTATTTTTTTTAACACACACATTTTTTTAGCACATTTTATACCCTCTAAATGAGTTCAAAAGTTAAACTTCCCGGCCTAGGCCAGTAAAGAATGTATGTATTTTCATTACATATCATAAGTTTGAAATTGGAATCTCTCTTCCTGAATATCTTGTAACTTGTTATAATGTTCTTTGGCCTAAATAGTTTAAATTTGGAACTCTACCGTATTACGCGTTCAGCACTCACAGCGCAAAAAAATATATTAAAAAATAGTCACTTGTTTAATTTTTTAGAAAAGCACTATACACACCTCGACCGGGAGAGCATTTCTGGTCTCGTATATAGCCGTATCTAACTAACACTCGACCAGAAAACGCGTACTTCCCGGTCTCGCGATGCAATGTACTATTTAAGTAAATTTTATTTTCAAACTAAAGAATGAACTACCACGGCAAAACTTTATTTTTAAGCGACTTCAAAAGAGGAGGAGGTTCTCAATTCGACTGTGTTTTTTTTGTACGCATGTTCCGCCAATTATGAGTCAATTTTGATGATTATTTTTTTGTTTCGTAGATTATACTTTTGAGGTGGTCCCATGAATTTTTTATCAAAATTGATTTAGCACTTTTTGAGAAAATCAATAAAAAAATAGTACATTATACACCAAGGGGATAAAGCACTGTTTTATGTCACGGGCGCTACATTGAATCCCGTTGAATAAGTTAATTCCCGACCAAAGGGAGGGAATCAAGATTGAGTCCTGAGTGCAGTGAGGGATTCAAGCGCCCAAGAAAAAAACTACTTTATCCCGGTGGTGTATACTCTACTTTATACTTCTACCATAACAGTAAAACAAACTGTAACGGTTAGATATTTATTGCAAATCATAGTAAGTAGGATACATAGGTCTAGTAAATAATAAAAAGAAAAGACAAATTAAACTTTTTATTTCAAACTTTTTGCTTTTCATGCTGCCAGTGTTTATGCAGGTACACATACTCCTTGGTTTAAAAACTTTTATGTCAAATGGTACGATCGTTTGGTCGACCAGTCTGGAGCCTAGACTCTGTTGTGCATATTTACAGTATGGGGTTGGTCAAGTAGTTGGGCGATCGATCGACTAGATTACGGCCCTAGGGCATGAAGACTGACTTTAGACCCGCAAAAGTATGATTAAAACAGTAGTAAAGGTATGGTAGAAGTATAAAATATATATAATGGATAATAATGATAATGTTTTTTACTTTTTAGTTTATGTTGGTATAGGTATAGTTTTGAAGTCTGTTTTTGTTTTAGATGAAAGCGAACAATTAGGTATACTACACATAAATTCTTAAATTTTTACGTCACTCAATTTGACACTACATTAAATAATATTTAAAAGTGCTTTTGTATGTATAGGTAAATCAGTCGAACACCTATTATTTTAATGTTTTATGTACCTAAGTATAAACTGACGCTATTTATTATTGATTTGCGGTTAAACATCCTTGCTCGTAGTAGTTATGTATTTGTGGTTAATTTTAATATTTTCGTTTTATTGTTTTATTACTAAAACGATAATTCTTATATACCTTTATCTGCACAATAATTTTTCCTCAACATAAGAGTGTACCTAATGCATATACTTACATGCAAAATCATTGAGTGTTCCATTTATATTATTCAGTACATACAGTTCAAAAATATGCAAGACTAGCTGATGCCCGCGACTTCGTCTGGGTGGTTTAAGTATTTTTGATTCCCGCGGGAATTAATCTGTGTCAATTCCAGTAATCAACAAGGACGTCATCTATCTTCTTCTTCTTCTTCTTCTTCTTCTTCTATCTATACGTACAGTCGTATTAACTGAGTTCTGACTGACTGACTGACTGATCTATTAACGCACAGCCTTCACCACTGGGGTTAGAAACTTGAAATTTTGACGGTAAGTTTCTTTTGTGACGTAGGAACTCACTAAGGAAGATTGTTCAAAATTCCACCCCAGAGGGGGTAAAATCAGGGGGGTGAAAGTTTATATAAAAGTTCGTCATTTTTAGAGGAAAGTTTGTATGCAAATCCTCCTATTTTTGAATTATATACTCACCTACAAAAATTTGTATTTAATCGATCTAGTAATTAATATCTTTAGGCAGGTACAAGGCGATTCGAAATATTTTTTTGATACTTACATCATACTCGTACTAATATTAAAAATGCGAAAGTCTGTTTGTTTCTTGGTTTGTCCTTCAATCACGCCGCAACAGACCAACGGAGCGGCGTGATTTTTTTTCATGGACCTGGAGAATGAAATAGGCTTTTTTATCCCGGATAATTATGCATTGCCCGGGGGAATAAAAAAGCTTATGCCACGCGAATGAAGTCGCGGGCATCTGCCAGTATATTATAATAGTCTTGATGAGTCTCGGTCAAAATCTAGTATTTGCTGAATGATGCTAAAGAATAAGAATGCATACCTACTGCAGAAACTGGCAAATGTAAACATAAATACTAATGTTTGTAACTAAAACAAGGGGTTCCCCATATCGTATCAGTTTTCAATAATAACAAAAACATCCAATATTATTGTAATTAATGCTGCAAATTTTCGACACTCGCAAGGGAATCAAAACCTACAGGGTACTTCCCGTGAACTCAGAATCTTGAAATTTATTACGAAGCAACTTCTTAAAGCACAGATAAAGGAAAAATTGCGAAAAGCATAAATTTTTAGTTACATCATATAATTTTTTTTTTAAATAATTTTAAACTTACTACAGGTTTGTACAGAACCCTCGGTGCGCGAGTCCGACTCGCACTTGGCCGGTTTATTAACTATAGGCAAGCCTTTTGCTAGGCAAAACACATCCATTGGTAATCTCTGTAACGATTTCTGCTAATAGTCTAGGCAATGGGGCGGTTTGTTGTATGGAGACCCCCGCATTAAATCATCAGTCGTTGAAACTTGGCAGGGTTGTAGTATGGTATGAACCAAAAGTTATACAAAAATATCCAAAAAAAAAAACAATCCGGAAGTTAGGTATTATTTATATCTAAAACTTAATATTTATAACTGAATATGTTTTTATCGATTTATTTTTAAAATAATAGTAGGTAGTATATTTACACTCAAAATCGAAATATCAAACGAAATAATCATGCAGAACATCGATATTTAAACCGATTTTTTTATCAAAACTACCTATTCTGCGTTTACGCGATAATGTACCTTCCTGCTTTAACGATTAGGTATAGAAAAAAAAACCTTACTTTCTTTATGATTTTTATTGGATATTTATAATATACGTTTAACTCATGATAATTTATCATAATGTAAAGTTTCGTCGTCTGAGGAATTATTGTTAGGGTCGACTAGCTTTATTGCCTGGACTATAAATGCAACTACGAGTTTGTTTCTACAATATAAAGAATTTGATTGGGAAGCCTTAGGGAACCTGTACTACCAATTTGGTACGGATTTTTGATTTTTAAAAATGACTTAATATCAAAGTTGGGACAAGTTTACCTTTGTTCGTCAGCTGCTCATATAATGGAATATTTCCATTCTTAGACGTTTACTTACCTAATTGTTATAAATATATAATATAAAACGACTCTGGCTATTACTTGTGAAGTCGTTTCATTAAATCATGTCGTAACCTTGGAGAGTACCACATAGGTAATTTATTAATTCACTTTTTTTTAAATGTTTATTGAAAATAATACAATAGAACTTAATGCTAGCTAGCCTAACGTAATTACTATATAAATCATGCTCGCGTGGAATGGTGGCAAGAATGCTGCATTTCCGCGCTGGACAGCCAGGCTGATCCTTTGCGCAAAAAATGAGCCAGCCCCTCTGTCACCAGATGGGGCAATTACAATTAATTTACTTATTTAGATTACATGCTATTTATCAGATTTACATTTAATACTAATATTGGAAAGTAGCAATAGATTGGATATCGTTCCCAATATGTATTTGAAATTTGAAAAATAGCCGTCTCTATTCCATTTCAATTTCAAATAGGTACCCCGGTAAAAGATTTTATTCCGTAAAATCAAAGGTTTTTATAGTGGCTAGTTCCTACAGAAAAAAAATTGGCAGTCTTATGGACTGTCGATAGAAGTGAAAATGAATATTAAAAAAAAATTAAACCTTAAAACTAAGGCATTAAAGTTTAATTACGAATGTAGTAGGTATATTTAAGACCTTTTGTCTTCGTAACACGAGCGTCTCCGCGAGCATGTCGGAGCCACGTTGAGCACTTTTTTGGTAGGGGGTAAGCTTGTGGATTTTTAGTTTTTTCGCACAGGGTTAGCCAAGGAGCATGATTAGACTAGGTCTATAAGTGTTATTATTATGATTAATTTTGAAGGCTAGAGCATTTGCAAATTATTATCACTAACTTATTATAGGAAGTATCAATCGAGAAGTTGTTATTCAGCGGTGTCCTCAGTATTACCACGTCGCGGCCTTGGACTATCCTCACCATTAATTGGTTAAATTGCACACCATTTAAGGGGGGGCTATACTTATAATGGCATCCTTGTCCACGTGCCACCGATCATACTGAGTGCATAATTATATGCCTTAACTCCTTAACCATGACTGTATCTGATTATAGAATTATTCATATGGAAATTAATTATTAGGGAGTTACTGAAACAGAAATGACATGAGAAGGAAAGCTCTACTAAAGTGAGGGCTTCTTACAAAGCTTTCCACTTATTATATTATGCCTATAATGGCATAATATGGTGCGCAGTCTATACCTAATTCTCACATGCTTGGATATTATTATTTTATATATTCTGTAGAATGAAATGCCTTGTATATCTATAAATTTGTGCAAATTATGCAATCACTTATTTTGCACAAATTTCAAACTTTGTGCAGATTAAGTGCTTTCATAGATATATTCAGCAGCTATAATATTGAAAACATTTTATAAGTAATATCCCAACTTTATCGTTATAGTTAGTTATTACTGAAAAGTGAAAGCAATCCTACAAAAATACTTCAAATATATATTTCAAACCTAAATAAACGCTCCACCACTACAGCCCATTTACGTCCCACTGCTGGGCACAGGCCTCCATTCTCATAGGTGAGAGAGAATTAGAGCTTAGACCCAACACCTCTCCGAGGCATGGGGGTGACTCACCGCCAACTTCCAACCCCGGGGTTGCACTGAGAATTTCTAAACTGAAAAACCCAGTACTTAACAATACCCCTAGAGGGCCTAGACGAACGAGGCAGAAATAAACGCTCAAATGAAACTAATTCCACTTAGATATATAAACAAAAAATAAGTATTATTATTTGTTACCCAGATTGACTCGTCCACCGATAAACAGCACAGTGATGTGACAGGGCAGAAAATTTGCATGTCACTAATACGACACGCTTCAATCGGTGAACATCATTGTATTTTTTGTATCCGAGCGAGTGTGCGTAGAGCTTTTGCCAATTCACGCAAATAAAAAGAAAAGTAAAATATACTTTATTGTACACCATAAAAGAAATAAAATAACAATAATATTAATGGATATTGCACAACAGGCAATAAAGTTGCGATTATATTTAAAAAAGCTTAGAAAAATTAGAACTTGTTCGATGACATCGCGAGCGTTCCATATACTGCATCAACACTTGCCAAATACCAGCAGTTCTAATTACAGCTCAGAGGGTTAGCAAGCTAAAGTGGCAGTGGGCAGGTCATATCTATCGCAACCGATGGCCATTGGGGCAGACGTGTTCTGAAGTGTGCCGCGTACCGGTAAGCGCAATGTAGGTAGACCTCCAGCTCGCTGGTCCGATGACCTATAGAAGGTTGCGGGAAGCGGGTGGATGAGGAAGGCGGAGGACCGTGTTTGGTGGCGCGCTCTCGAAAAGGCCTATGTCCAACAGTGGATGCATACAGGCTGATGGATGGATGGCCAAATAAAAAAATATAAATTTTAATACTTGTTTGGAGATTCCCACATAAGTATACTACAGAGGCTAGCGGCGGTAAAGCGGCTACAGCTAGCGTATGGCGCCATTGAAGAAAAAAAGCGATTCCTTACCTAATTAGTATTCAGTTCCCGAACATTAAATAGGAAATAGTTTTTCGTTGACGACCACTGAAGTTTACGGTGTTTTATTATAATTAAGGCGCCATATTTCAACTTAAATCCCTTTTACTTTACAAAATGGTCAGTAATTAAAACACTAAGTAGCATATCTAAGACATTTCCCGCCAGAACCTATTTTCGGCTTATCTTTTGCAAGACCCGCCATTTTTGGGCAAAGGCAACTTTTTACTCTGTACCCAATATGGCGTCCGCCAACTTATGGAAATATTATCTTGATGTGTATAATAAAACGCATAATATCATATTTTTTACCTTTAAAATGGGACGGCTGAACCTAAACGCTTTATCGATCATTTTGAAAAATCAATCTAAGTTTTGGATTTATCATTTTATGTTCACTGTTATCCCCACGTAGGTACGTAATGATGAGATTGGATCATAACAGAGATCCCTGAATAATTGAAATAGAGAACTAATCTAATCTCGCCTGTGCTGTCCCACGACTGGGTTCCTCCGATTTTTCTTCGATCCTTCTGATTTTTCCATATCTCCCTATTTTGTGCCTTTTGTGCCTCTATGGGCCACTCAACTTGTAATTTATCTAATTCATCACGCCATCGTATCCTCTTCCTTCCTTCCTGAATGATTTGCCTGCTTTCTAGATTTAAAATTATCTATAGTGAGAGTATTATAGGTACAGGTTTTAGATTTAGCCTTGGTTTGGTCGTGACGCGTAGTAGGTATTCTTTTTGCTAAAATTCACTCAGCAACAAGTTTCGAATTCCACGCCGAAACAGACTTAAATCAAAATGAACTAAGAACGCGTACGGCTAGACAAATAACTTGCCAGTAATAGGTACGAAACCTAGGCAGGTAAAGCGAATTCTACGAACATTACACTCCGAAATCCATATAGAATAGTTCGAAACTGTTCTTAGAAGCTGGACAAAAAGCCACCGACCACCTTATCGATATTCTGCCCGCGTGGACTATAATAATACAATTAATTCCGTTTGTCACATCTGATAACGACGAGGCAAACCTAACTATATCACTGTCAACATCCTTATTTTAATGCTCGTAGAGTTCAAAATAAATTAATGGATGATTTATAAGTTTGTATGGCTATGTATGAAAATGTGAAGTGGGGGTCGTGTCGACCTGGGAGGCGATCCCAGAGGAAAATTCACATCTGCGCAGATTGCTTCGATATATCCTTGTGGTACTTAAGTAGATAAAAATTATGATGGATGGCCATGCACTTACTTTGTATTGAACATTGTTCGAAAATCAGAAGTCATCGACGATCGTCAGTGGTCAAACATTATATCAGAAGACACTGAACTGGGTAAATTTGCTTATTTAATCTATTAGCTTTCCGTTCATAATTCGTTCCTGCAAACATAAGTAAAAGTATTGTAAGCACTATTTTTGCAACTTCTAATCTAAAAGTCCATTATGGCGTACCACATTGCAGTGACAATATTGTTGCCGGACACCATTTTACAAATATGAAAACCCAGTTTGATTCACACATACAACAATTACAGGTCACAAATACTGCTGACAAATTTCGGTTAGGACTGCCAAGTGCCAACATGTATAGACCTCTGTCCTAGTAATTTTTAGCTGAACCAATACATATACCTATACATTACAAAAAATATTTACGATAAAATAGACTTAATTAACAACAAAAAACAAACCTATCCTATGAAACTAACTTAATACAAAAGTAACCGTTTTTATGAACTCGCTCAGTGAGCAGCTGGAGAGGTTCCTCTTCAGCTGCTCACTGAGCAAAATGTAGTCCGTCTGATTATACCACCAAAAGTTTAGACTATTTCCTCAGCCAAAAGGTTAAAGGCTTCCTTTTGACTTTTGGCATAATTCTCACAATGAAGGCACAATGCGTAACTCCAGCTACATATTAATTAAACGGTAACTACCAAATAAAGTTACCCACGCTGGTATAATTGGCTCGTTAAAGCAATGAGCCCTGACAGAATTATAGTTGTGAATTAATTTGAGTTGAGTACTTTAGATAGCAACTGAGGTTAGCTCAGTAAGCTGACTAAACAATATAAAGACCAGACTTCTAGACATAGTAACAGATTACATAGGGTAGATCATCTCAATCCACCCCCAGCCTTCTACCACAGATTAAAATAATAATAGTGCCACTACTGAGCAGGAGTCTCCTCTCAGAATGAGAAAGGGTTTGGCCATAGTCCACCATGCTGGCACGTGCACCATAGGCAGACTTATTGACTCACTCTGCTCAATCCTAATCAGGTACTCTGCTTGTAGGTTTAGCTAGTGCAGTGATGAGGGCTTTGGTATAAAACTCGGAGGTGAATTTGATAACCAGCAATTAGCAAAGCCAATTGAGAACGAATAGTTTGAAAATTGATGAATGTCGTTTCAAATATTTCCTACTTATGTTTCCAAAAAATCTCAAATCTCAAATTTTATTTGGGAAAGTGTGATCTATAAAACTCTGTGAGTTTTTCGTAATGTACTAGGTATGGTGTGATATAAGATATTTGTAGTGAGTAGTGACTATTTTATTTTATTTTTATTTTTTTATATTTTTATTTATATTTGTGAGTAGTATACTTACTTTTAAACGAGCTAAAGGAAATCGCAATTACTTATTTTCAAAACATAACCGTCACGTGCCGTCACGGATGCCAAATGGAATAAAATACGAAATTTAAAATTTCTGTTGCGCACGCGCCGTGAGTCATACGCAATAGGGTCACGACTGCTTGGGCCTACTACACCGATATATCCATACTTCATAGCATTACCAAGTTTTGATTACGATACGTACATCTGCAAGAACAGTTTTGATATTTAAAAATGTATTTAATTTAATCTGCAATTAGAGGGGCGTGATACATTTATTTTATGGTGCTATTTGGCTACATACTATACTTGTCCGTCTATGCATAGTGGTTTTGATACTTGAAATGAGTCACTCGCAATATCGTTACAGTGGATCGAGTCAAGTACTGAGCCCATATTTCATAGCAGTGGCCACTGGCCACAGAGGCAATGCACTTGACTTTGATACTTGAAAGTTTTCCCTAATAAGCTTAGTTTATTTTTAAACAACTTATTTTATATTTTCCAGCAGACCTACATTTATAGTTTAACAGCAACAATGTAACGATCGCAATCATCTCAAACACTCTCTTGCTGTAAGCTAAAATGCACGTCTGTTGAACCAAGCGTACCCATCATAACAACTAGGTGTAATATAAGCATAACTTCAGCGTTATGGAAACTGTAGAAACTAAAATCTGTACCTATCTGTATTCTGTAGTGTTTTTGTAAAAATACGGAGCTATGTAGATAAATCTTTGAGTGTATCTAACTGAAATTATAATTATTTGCCTTTTGTTTTACGAACTTTTACAACGTTTTTTCTCAACCTCTTAATCAATATCCTTATACAGAGCTCATCCCCACAACAAACTCGAGTACGTCACACATTCACTCCGTCAACGTTGACCACAACGAAATTAAAAAAAGTATAAGTATGCTCGATACATCGAAAAGTCCTGGTAGTGATAAAATTTCGCCTTACTTTATAAGCCATGCAAGCAGGGCTCTTATTACACCTCTTAAAATTATTTTTAATAGGTCAATAGCTGAAGGCTTCTTTCCGTCTAAGTGGAAAGAAGCTTATATTGTCCCGATTTATAAAAAGGGAAATAAATGTCAAGTTGAAAATTATCGTCCTGTTTCTATTCTGAATGTATTTGGCAAAATGCTAGAAAAAATTATTTACAATACGATATATCCTATTTTGATAAACGCAATTCCACCTGAGCAGCATGGGTTCGTCAAGGGACGGTCCACATTATCCAACTTAATGACATTCACCGAGGATGTGATGTCTTCAATGGACAATAGGGTTCAGGTTGACGTGATCTATACTGATTTTGAAAAAGCATTTGATCGTGTGGATCACGTCATTTTGTTAAAGAAACTAAAGTACCTCGGCATCCATGGAGACCTTCTGAGATGGGTTAAATCCTACCTTTCGAATCGCTCTCAGGCTGTAGTCGTTGGAGGCTGTCGGTCCGATTTCTGTGACGTTCCCTCAGGTGTCCCGCAAGGCTCACATTTGGGTCCCTTATTCTATAATATATACTTATATGACATTAATAATTGTTTTTTTAATTCAAAGTTTTTAATGTACGCTGACGATACTAAAATATACATGGCAATCCATAGTGTAGAAGACTGTGAGAAGTTACAAGATGATTTAAATAGACTTGCCCGCTATTATAAAAATAACAGAATACAGGTTAATATCAGCAAATGCCAGAAAATAACTTTTACAAGAAATAAAAGCCCGATACAATTTGATTATACCATCGACGGCCAATCCATCTCGAAAACTGATAAAGTACGTGATTTGGGAGTGATTCTTGATAGTAAAATGTCATTTAATCCTCATATTGAAGCAATAACTAATAAGGCTTTCTCTATGCTGGGATTTGTTTTAAGATCTTGTAAACCCTTTAAGAATATTAGTACACTTAAGACAATGTACTTCGCATACGTGCGTAGTAACTTAGAATATTGCAGCAGCATTTGGTCACCTTGCTACATAAAGCCTACCGAGACAATAGAGAAGATACAGCGCAAGTTTATAAAGCATTTAAATTTTCGTACTTACTCTGAGCCTCTTGACTATAAGGATAATTGTAAACGCTATAAATTACATACTTGTGGGCAGCGACGGCAAATAGCTGATATGTTAGTTTTATATGATTTAATTAACGGTAAAATTGATAGTCCCTACCTATTGTCCAAAATTAAATTAGTTGCACCTCTTAAACGGACTCGACATACTTCACTCCTCCACGTGGCATTTAAAAGGAAAAACTACTCCCAAAATTCCGCAATAACTAGAATGACTCGTACCTATAATAAAATCTACTCGGAAATTGACCTCTTCCACCACTCTAAAAATACCTTTAAGCGACACACAACACAACTCCACCAATAGTTATACATACACATTACACAAACATACATACACACATAAACACACACACACGCGCGCACACACACACACACACACACACACATACACACACACACATATTTGCATGCATGCAAGCAAACGTCTGCACACGCACACATAAATACACACATAGTCACAAACTAATACATTAAACTTATCATTATAACAATCATTCAACATGTCAAATTAGTTTCACATTAGTTACATTTAGTTTCTGAATATTTCTTTAACTCGCTCTCACTAATTGTAATTTATGTTTGAGAAAATCTGTAATTGGCCATATTAATCCTGTTTTCTATAGTGTTTAAGTTTTATTGTTATTAGAATCGCTGTTGATTTTCCTATTATAATAAAAATAAAAAATAAAATAAAATAAAATTCTCTGCATAAGCAGAACAAATTATTATCGAGGCCCATTTAAACAGCTAACATTGCTACTGGGTAGTGACTAACGCCAACGTAAAAATATTCAAATTGTGTAACTAATATACTCTATTGTCTACCCAATTTGTGTCATATAATTCATGCGAAGTGTTTAATGTATTTGAGTACATCCAAAAATGTGTTACTCTACGACTTTATGTAAATAAAGCAAGCATTATTTGCTCTGGATACGGTTTGCGAGTACGTGATTGTTTTATATAGAATTTAATAGTAAATTGATACCCATGTGGGTAGGTTTTCCCTAGAACATTTAATACATGTAACGTATGTAACCGAGCAGTTTGATTTCCTTCCATGAAACAAATTGATAAATAAAACAATGACATGTTTTATTTATCAAAATATTCTTCTTCTAAAAATAGAAATAATAAAATAAAGTTTGATTCCCTTTTAGGTATGGGTTTTTGAGTCAAATTAACTTTTGCCTTTAATATACCAAGCCAAGAGTTTGCCAAATATTATAATTGTTAACTAATTTAAATAGTAGCAGCACTAAACATGTTTTCACATCTTTGGCTGTGGTAAATTGAAATGACGTCACAATTGATATAGCTTAAGTGGCTGGCCTTTTACATGATATAAAGTTAGATATTTAAATTAAATACTCACCATTTTTCTTTAGTCTAATATGTAATACTCTTAGATTGGTCATTTGAGGTTTGATGCAAAAAGAATGATTATGAAATAGTGTAAAATATCAAGACGGTCTGAGTGTACTACGCATGCGCCTACGCCGCGTCGCTCCGCTACGAAGGTTCGAGCGTCGAATACATTATTTCGTCGTAAGTAGGCGAACCGATAGATATGACCGACGACAAATTGTTATGGCGAATTAATCGATGCGCAGGAATCGATCGAGTTAGAGATAATCGGTTATGTCGATTTAACGAAGCCTGAGCTTAATTTATACTACTACGCTTAGCGTTGGAAAATAGAACTAAGCACAGCTAAAATATACATTGTAGTTGCGAATACATCCAAAGATGTAGGAGTAATTAATAAAATCTTAGACAGAAGGAACATACTATTACTAACTCGCTGCGAGTCTTAGTAAGTGAATTCATAATCTAGGTTAGAACACGTTGCACAATTATTGTTCATCTTTATAGGTGCCTATGCTCGGAAGGATTCAGGCTATACTCGATACTCTATTCTGGATTACATACGCTACGCCAACTTTGATCGTCAGGGGACTATATTATACGTTTAATTTTGCCCTTCGTACTATGCTGGCAATTAATAACATATTATATACAGGCGCTGAATGTTTTTGCAGTAGACACTTTTCTATATTTTAGTCGGCACTAATCGATCGATAACAATACGTCAGTCGGTCGCGCATCGTGTAGAGTAATGCGATTTTAGAGAAGCCAGTTTAAATATTTTTACTCTCGAATGAAAAATCCATTCTTAATATTATAAATGCGAAAGTATGTCTGTCTGTTTGTTCGTCTGTCTTTCTGTCTGTCTGCTACGCTTTCACGGCCCAACTACTCAACCAATTTTGATGAAATTTGGTACAGGGATAGGTTACATCCCGGGGAAGGACCAAGGCTATTATCCCGAAAAATTGAAGAGTTCCCGCAGGAATCAAAAAACATTAATCCACGTGGACGAAGTCGCGGGCATCGTCTAATATGTAAAAAAATAGAACAAAAGCTCAGAATTATGTACAGAATCTGCCATTTAAGGAGATATTAGTAAGTTACTTTAAATTAATCCGGTATATTGTATATTTGAGTTATCTTAATGATCATTTGAATCTATTAGAAGTGTCACTAAAATAATCTAATACCTTACAGCAAGTGATGACGCGTACTAAGTGTAAAATACATAAGTACCTATTTAATAATTTAGACGAACATTTATCTAGTTACTGCAGACGTAATAATAATCCATTAAGTTCGAGTAGGTCAGAACTATTAACGCTACGCTGTAACTTTATGTCTAACTATTAATATAAGTATTTCATTTTATAGTGCAAACTGTTTGCTGATCTATGAAAATATATTTTTAGCTACTAATATTAAACTGTAGAAACTCTTACTGATAATATTGTGGTTAACTAACAAAATCCCTTAACTAAACTAAAATGACATGTCTAAATCTATGTAGTGCTATCATATTTTGTAGGGAACATCACGAAGTAGATAATAGCAATAAAATGAGATATCATTTTAGTTTATTTTAGAGACTGTGCACACGACTTATGAATTAAGTTTACAGGATTAAAAGGTCATAAGACACCCCACTTTACTGAAGGTATTGTTAGATAAAAAAATTTACCAATAAATGTATCCATACATGCAAAAAGATAAACACAAATTACTTCAAGAAATTTTTATTGCGAAAACTGCAAAGATGCAAACGAATTCTTAAACGAGCTCTTAGCGTTCAATGGTAGGTACGTACTTATTCTCCTTGGATTTATGATATGTAAGTACACTGCTTTAGTAGGACTAAATAGGTAGGTATATGCAGTAGACGCATTACGATTTACATATAAACAAAACAGCAAACAATTATGTAAATAAATCAAAAGGCCCTCTACAAAATGCAACCAATGTATAAAAGTAGGGGAGCCCAAGAGGGGATTTTTCAATTAACTCCAGCGCGGCAGATTAATATAAAGGAGGATTCTTTGGACCCTGTAGAATATCTTCACCATATATGAGCCCTGTATATTGGTGGGTCTGTCTAGGAGAGCAGAACAAAGTATTAGATAAATAAAATCGATCGTCAAAAATACTCGAGCGCGTCAGATTAAGGTAGAGTGAGTTAATTACATGCTGAAAAGTGTACATTCAAATAATCTGATGATTTGAGCGAGACCTAAAGGACTTGGAGTTTTTAAAGTTTGTAATCTGACGCGCTCGAGTATTTCTAGTGATCGATTTTATTTATCTAATATTTTGATCTGCTGTCCTAGACAGACCTACTAATATACAGTGCTCATATTTTATTAAGGTACTCTACAGGGTATAAAGAATCCCCCTTTATATTAATCTGCCGTGCTGGAGTAAATCCAAAATCCCCTCTTGGGCTCCCCTACTATAAAAAGCGTCCGTTTACAATAAAAATTTCATAGAAGTTAATGCCCTAGCTCACGTACGGATGACATGAGTCAAGTGAAATAAAATCATTAATAAAGCGAGTGACCATAGAGTACAATCGTGAACTTATCGATTCATCGTCCGTCCGACAACGCGTGCCAAACCGATGCTATTCGCGCAGGCATACGATTAATTTATTTATTGAAATCATTACTAATATCTGCCAATACAATGGCCCCAAATGAAAATGCGCACTTTGATAAGGCATGTTGGAATGCTTAACGAAGCGGCGTGATTTCAATACACCATTTTGCATTCGATTTTGAGGTTATTAGATGCAATCGGAATGCGTGCGGCCATATTTGATTTCGATCGGCTTTATTCGGACGTCTTCGGCTCCTGTTGGTGTCTCCTTTTGGTGACAATTGACGTGTGTTACTGTCATAAGTTTCCGAGAAAACTTATCGATAGATTACTCACAGGGAAAATTGAGTAGATTTACGATTATGGTTTTCATAAGCTAATTTTACGACTCTACGTACGTAAATGTTTACTGGTTCCTAAATGTAATTGGTGCGATAATACTATTAACAGCATACATGTATGTACCTAGCTAGTTAGATACTTAATTCAGTATGTGAGTAAGCATTCCACAGTAAAATTTTAAAAAGGCGAGTACGTAAAAAATAACGCATCTTTTTTGGTTTCAAGTCCCGTATCACTCCTATTTTTCTTTATCCGATAGAGTTGAAACTCTATACAGTTGTTGTTTGTTAGTATGACAAATGGCATTTCTTACATTTTTTTACTGTTTTTATACGACTGCCTGAAAAAAGGCATATGTTGTTTTCAGGGTTCATGTATGTATGTACGTATGTATGTACGTATGTATGTATGTATGTATGTAAGTAGTATGTATGTATTAGTGACACAGGCTTGTAAAATTAAAAAAAAATTGATGACGTGACCATGGTCCCGCACCGATCGACTATATTTGAAAAAAAAAACTAAAACAAGATTAACTATATAATCACCTAGAAAATTATGAGTAGATTCCAAAATTAAATAACACTACAGTTCAATATCCAGTGATTCACAAAAAAATATAATTTAATAAAAATGTGAGTAAGATAGACTCTTATTTAACCAGATTAATTTAGATTTTTAACTTTTTAGTTCGTTTAGGGCAGTCGTGTTTTAAATTTTTTTTAAGTTCTGACTTGTTACTTACACAAATGTATTGTAGAACGTTCTAAGTATGAACTCTCGGCACTATTTAAGTTATATATAAAGTTTATGTATTGGTATGTAATTTTCGTCATGCTGCACTTGTAGCATAAATACCTTTTGTATTTGTTCAATACTGAGTGTGAAATAATAGATTGAACACACTTACAGTGTGCCTTAGCCCTTATATGTTATGTTATGCTTGTCAATTTAGTAACAGGTTTATTTACAGCCTACAGTTACGGTTGGTATAAAAACTAGTATCACCAAGTATCACATATTTGGCTCTTATAAGAGGCGTTGTTGCTAACATTCCTGACTTGGTGCATGCCTGGTGCTAGACACAGCGAAATAGGAATTCCTTTTAATATTGATGTTCTACAAGATAAAGTGATTAAAATTGAAATGGCCCCGTTTGTTGACACTTTGTAAATAATAATTAATTTCTGGTCAATTCCACGACTGTTTTTTCTGTTCATATATCTAGTTTTGACTCTCTCTATTTGAGTTAACATGGTTTGTGTTACTGAGTACTGACATAACTGAGCTAGTGTGGTTCAACAATGGCTTGCTGATATATTATCATGTTATACAATAACGATTCAAAATAATATATTAAATAGGTATATTTTCATTGATACTTTTACTGTCTGCTACAATCAGATCCGATGTTTCTTTTACAATTTTGACACATCAATTTTTACAAAATAAAAGTTGCATCGTTTATTAAATTAAGAAAAAAACTAATATTTAGATGTTTAATATTATAGAGAATATCATTGTTATAAACAAAAACGTTTTAACTAGTGGTTCGCCCCGAACTGAGACCTCGCGGTATCCATAAGATATTTTTAACTGTATATTGTTATAGTTAACTTTTTTAACATTAGGCGCAAAAAAGCTAGAGAGTTATTGGAGAAACGAATAAACTTTTACAGAGCGCCATCTATTAACATCATTGTGAAGTTTTGTTAAAAATACTGAAACCCATTAAAAATTAAATAATTTCGTTTTCTTAGAATATTTATCTAATTTTAGTATTTGTGGTTCAAGTACAGGATATAATTCAAATAATTGATCAATTTTCAGGCTCAGGCTTTCAGAAAATTGAGAGTTCTGAGGTCAACTTTGAACGTTAGAAAATCTCCACTGTGAAAGCCCCCCATTCCGTCAATAAAAAAATTAAAAAAAATAACTTTTGGACTCTATTTCTAATTATCTTTAAAATGATATACCGCAACCCTATGTGACGCTATAAAAAATATTTTACTTCGCATTCGCTTCTATGAGAGCTCCTTGAATTAAGATTTTTATAACTTTTTGAGCCATATTCGGCTGGAGGCCATCTGCTTACATGTTATATTTAAATTTAAGTAATTACGTTCAGTAATTCAGAAATTATAAGGCTCTGACAGACCGACGGACGGACGGACAAGAGCAAACTTACATATGTAGACTCATAAACCTTCGCTTCGCTCGGTCTAAAATTCATTGTTATCATTCAAATCATACACAACACTATACACGATAAAATATTGTATGTCTGTACCAAACTTAATCGAACATCACGACTTTTAAGTTTTTAAGCTTCTTCCACACATTTCTTTCATATACGTTTTCAGCGTTCTACAATTAAAATCGTTTAATTTTTTGGATTCCAATGTCGCTTGACTAATTTGCATGCTTTGAATCTTGAATTTAATGTTCTTTAAAACATGTCACTACGGTAAATTTTTTTTGCAACATGGTTTCATGAAATACATGCCCATATTTAAATATATAAATTCGTATTGCGCAGTAAGGAACCTGTAACACGATATTTTTTTCTAAGTTTATTTTGCAACAAAAAAAGATGTGTTCAAATACGAAGAAAAAGATGTGGACAAGGAATCTATGCAAATGACCAGTGGGAGACGTTGAAATGGAAGATTTGGTAACCTAACTGCAATAGAGATTGAGGGTCATTTTACTGTGATAAATCATAAATGATTTATTTATTTGACGTAGGACAACTTGTGCCACTTATGATAAGTCAAGACTCTACCCAGTTCGGAAAGATGGTTCTACTGAAAAGAGCCGGCAAGAAACTCAGATACACTATACAGTTACTGATGATCAGAAACACTTACACCGTACAGAATTGTAGGTCGTATGTCGGTATAAATTATAGTGTTCAAAAATTTGCCTGATCGCTGCAACCGTTCTCAGTCTATAAACAAGCAAAATCTTCCGAAATCATAATTAGGTAAGTGATTATTAAAAACTCCCTCAAATATGTATGCTTCCTTTAACAATAACTAAAGCGCTGGTTTTAATTGAAATTGCAGTCACATGTATTTTGCCCTTAACTCACTGTCCTGTACCTTAATGTTAATGAATATTATAATTTCGGTTAGGGACAGCATACAAATGCTTTTCATTAATAATCAGGAGGAAAATCCTGGGCCCTTCAAGATCTTCAGTGATGCAGTCGAACAGGTGGTCTTTAGGGTATTTGCTCCTTTTGTAAATAGATTTGTTGATTGAAATTGTTTATTTTATTAATCGGCTGATATATTTGACAGGAAAACATTAGCTAAAACTGCTACAGAAATATGTTAAGGTGTATTTGTATAATGTGATTATTTTGAACAATACGTTATTAACTCTTTATTGTGTATTAGGCATTATAACATTTAGAAACAGGTTTCCATAAAAAAACTTTTATTTCCATGCCTTGAGAGCTATATTTTTTTGGTTTTAACTTTCGCTTACACTTACTTAAAGTTTTTCTATCCACTCTCGGTCGTTTACATCAGCAGTAGGTCTTTAAATAATAAACATTGAAAGACGTGAATATTTTAAAGATATTTGCACCTGCCACCTTTATAATAAACATACACAAATTGTGAACAGACTGACTTATTATTAGCAAAAGCATGGCAATGTAGGTACAGTCTGGACATTGTTTGAGTGTCGATGCAAATGCATATTATAAATATTGAATTTTATTTCTTCACAATTTATGTAGGGGCAATGTAGCAACGCTTGGCCGTGACTGAGTCTGTGCCTTTTTGTCTGTCTTTGTTGTTAATTTCGGCTTCTTTTGTAGTTTCAACAACCGTTTCAAGAGAACTTTATCTAATAGATGTACTTAGTGCTTTTTAGTTAACTATTCAAATTAACTGAGAGTTTTCCATCCCATATAGATGATTAATTTTCCATAATATATAAATGACAGATTTATGTGCTAAAAAACTTACACATACACTAAGTCCCTTGGGAAAGATTGGAAGAATAAGTGAATCAAAAACAAACTAATGTATCGGTTGGGGTGTGTGCTAGATATACGTTCAATGCCCCAGTCCCCATTTTCGAAGGAGAGACGTACATCGAGTAGTATAGACTATAAAGCTTCTGTTTTTAATGCAGTTCTGTCAGATTAATCTGAATCAATCATCGGCAAATCGATCGACAACAGAACAAAGCTCTTTAGAAATGGATCGACGACAGTTAGCTTCACTCCTGACACCTCTTACAAATGTATTAGGGTAGATATTTGCACCTGTCAAGAAGTATGTACACAAAAGGCTAACAGCCCGTCTCATTGCTAGCGATTGCACGTTGTTCGAGTCTGTACGACAACGTAGGTAGTCTGCTCATTGTTTAGTTGTTAATACTATTAATATTTAATTGCACTGCACAAAGCGATCCAAATTGATTCATGCATTCTTTAGTTAGGGCATCGGATGTCGGGCACGTGGGGGAAATTTAAATTTTTTTTTCTAATTTTTTTTTCTCGTTGTTTTTTTTTCAATTAAAAATGTAACGCGAAATGAGAATTGCTATACCTAGTCTTTTCAATTAGGTTAATCGGAGCTAAAGAATTAGCTATTCTGTGCTATTAGTACTAGTGAAAACGGTTTGCTCATTCGGACTTCTAGAAAATTTCATTTTAAATTAAGTACAAAGTTCAGTTTCCATACTACGAGTTAGTTGAAAACAACGGGCTAAATATTATAAAGTTCAATATATTGTCCTATACACTGATAAACTAATCAAACTAGCTATTGTCGCCTCTAAACCTATCAGTAACAAATAAATATACTCTCATAGTCTAACGTCTAGATGCATTTTGGATACAGCCATAAAGCCTTACATCTTATCTACTCTTACTAATTATAAATGCGAAAGTTTGGATGAATCTATGGATGTTTGTTACCAATCACGCCCCAACGGCTTAACGGATCTGGCTGAAATTTGGCACAGAGATAGTTTGTAGCACATAGAATGTGAAACTATGAAAAAACGGTAGAAAAATATTTTTATCCCCGAAAATTAAAGAGTTCCCGCGGGAATCATAAAACCTCAATCCACGCGGACGAAGTCGCGGGCATCAGCTAGTAGCTAATATTTAGTATTGCAGTTGCAACTTACAACTAGGTACTATAGTAACGTACTTCAAGTACCAACTTAACAAATGCGAAAATATTATTTAAAATATTTGCTCAAAAGAAAAAAATTGACACTTCTAGAAGGTACTTTTAATATGTCCTATTTGTGTCTTAATCTACATTTTTATGTGAAAGAAATAATAAATACGATTTCTCGATGCGAAGATTTTCCAAAGACTGATCCATAGATTCTAACTTTAATTGGAAACGATAAAGACTTTTTTCTGTAATTTCTTTAATTTGTGTTTTGATATTTGGCAAAAATATTCCGCAGTAGCTACATTACGGTGAACAAGTCTATGCTCCTCACATTCTTGTTTCGTTACGGCCTCTTAAGTTGGAGCCACGGGCTAAATATAAAGTGCATATATTCATATTGTCCGGTGGACAGGTAAACTGACAATTACAGCCTCAGTATCGGACGCCGCCTCTCCGCTTTGTGCACGCCGGCCGCCGCTGGCCAATCGGAGCCACGCGCGCTGGCCAATGGCCAAGACGTACGGAATTAACTGTACCGTGTTGATAGAGCAATAACAGGTGAATTTTCTGTTTTCACTGGCAGGGACTGAAAAATAGATTTATAAAGGTTACAGAAAGGTTACAAAAGTGTAACAGAATCGGAGCTGTAACCCTTTTGAATGTGTTTTTAATTCTGTTGACCCGAAACACTTATATTTCTGTAACTGAAACGAATCTGTACCAGAAATAAATGGTTTTAAAGTGTAACCGTAGGTATCTTCTTCGAAATGAAGTTTGGCGGTCATCACGCAAAAAGTTTCTCCTGTCTTAAGCTCTTTTATTATTGAAGATTCCAGTCTGTACCCAGCGTTTGGAAATGCTCGCATAAAACAACGTGAAACATTAAGCTACAAATATAGGTAGGCGTACTAATAAGACAGCAATTTCTTCAGTGTACAGATTATGGTTTTAGTCTGGTCAAAACTTCAAACGATGGGCGAGAAAATTTAAGCTACATAAATTGTCATTTATCCTGAACGTTTCATACTTCTTAATATATGCAAAAATGATCTTACACTCAAAGCGTAAACCTTAAACGTAAATAGGTATGCAAAGATTTATGTAATCTTAGTTCCTTCATTTTGCTGTGGTAAAGTTTTAAACTACCTTCGGACCGTCGAGGAAACTGCATCTACAAAAAAAACATGAAAATAATCAAAAAAGTTTTATAGTTTTCATGAAATTGTTTCATAGTTGCCATTTTGTATTTGCATAGGTTATATTGTAATATCATTCAAATAGAGAGAAGTTCAATTTTATAAATCATTTATTTAATCGTTGATAAAACTTGATATCACTCTACCTCCACATATTAATATCATGGTCATGGTTAGATTAGACTTTACCCAAGACTTAACAACGATTTCACTATTTCTAACGTCTGTTTATCTATGGTAGATTAGAAAGACTTTAGAAATAGTGAAATCTTTAACCCTTCAAAATCAGAGAGACTTTATTCGTTAAGTAGTAGGCCATGCAGAGATTACACAGGTACTATTAATAAAACCTACTTTGGCCGAGAAATTTATGTACATATATATCTGATACATTTTAGATGTACCTATTCTACTTTATTTTATTGCTAAGGTACACAAAACTGGTTGCCACCGAAACATTGTCAAAATACATGAAATTAAAACCTATTCTACTACGAATTAAATCCACAGTTTTCCCAGGCCATAAATCTCTTGAATTCTTGATGTTTAATGTTTATCTATATTACTATAATAACTTGACTTTATAATATTCCGGGTCTTAACCCGAAAGACTTCTAAGGAACCGCAGTCAAATCAAACTGGATACCAAAACCTACTTTTATAGATAGATAAAACTCTTTATTGCACTCACTTAGAACAAAAACAGTAAACAAAAGGTTATTAAAAGATAAAACAGAAGGGTGCAAAGGCAGTCTTATTGCTAAAGCCATCGATATATATGTAGGTACTAGATGGGCCCTTTCATAGAAAAAAATTGGGCGTCCAACCTTTAGAGCACGCTCCTAACCTGTATAGCCCTGTCCTTGTCCCCGCCATAGCGCTGCCCCGCTTTTCAACCAGATGGCGTTATTAAAATAGGTCCACATTCTTTGTTTGACAAGGCCTTTCTATGTAAATTGAGGTCGTTGGCTAAAGCAATGTCTTCCAGACTAGGTACCTTTGGGGAGAGGAGATTATCAAAAACTACACTTAACACTTTTACTATAGAGGTGAAGTAATTATTGCATATTTTTTAATAAAATAAAAGCCAAACACACACAGAATTTATTGCAGACGCTAAAACGAATTGAATTTCAAATGAGGAATAGCCGCAGTGAGATAGCATCACGTTTTGTCTTCGCATGTCGTTATCGATACCGACTGTCGCGTTCCAGACCCTAATCGCGACGTAGATCGATAAATCGACTAAAAATGTGGCCACATTCAAATAAAGAAATTAACTATTAAAGTGATCATTTTTGAAAAATTTTGTTAGGCCATCTTTCGCCGACTCGACTAAATACATGCAATTAGGGTAAAAACTTAAGTAAATAGTGGGTGAATTGAATACCATTGCTCGCATACACACGTCACTGTTACATTTTTTGATTGAATAATATATATGCTTAGTGAAGCTTTGAGTGCATAATAACTGCTTAACTAAAATATATTTGAAACGGAAATATTAAAAATATATTTATTTAAAACAGAACATGTATTATAGCCTAGTGTCTTTGCACTTTGCCTTTGTCCTTGTGGTTATTCTGGATACCACAGCGCCTGAAACCGTGCTTAGTAATATAAAAATCCCAAATTAACTTATAATTAACTGCTTTTATACTTTTTTCAATTTTAATGATAAGCGTGTAAGACTGATAAATTATTTTTACATTGAAGACAAGAAAATAACATGACTGCGAAATTAAAACAGAACATGTATTTGGTTAAATTAATTTTAGAATAAATTTTCGTTTTTGTATTGTATCAAATAAAATACCTATAATAATTAGTTATTGTCTTTATTGTCTGAAAAACAGTCCGTTTTTGTTATCCATCATAAGAATTGGTATTATATTATTATACAGATATAGGTAGGTACTTACTTATTTTCTGTATTAAACGAGAATTACAGAAAATCATATTTAAAGAATTTAATTATACAGACATGGTTCATATTAGCATAGGAATAAACTCGATTTCCTGCTACGTCACCTGGTCGACCATTTTGAATTGCAAATGAATTCGGATTTTGAATTTTCGAACGCCTCTTGTGTAGGCGTGAGTACGCCGAGTATGAGCGAGTCGAATATTTTTTTAAATCACTTAATATTAATTAACTTTTTATATATGTATTTACTTAGCCAAAATCGTAATAAACATAGCTGATCTTTATGTACCTTACAGTTTTTGTGTTGCTACATTTGTTCATGATACTCTCTTATTTAAAGTCTTAATAGCAATATAATAAAGTAGATTAATTGGAGAAACAAATCTACTGATTTGACATACTTAATATTATCTTACTATAACTCTGTCAACTTAGGGTCGATAGCTGGAGATTTTGTAGGTTTGCTCTAGTAGGTATAGCGTAGAGTTCAACTGAATTCAGATACCTACTTTAATGAGGGCGAAAACATTATAAACGTCAGGACTAATCACTGTTGCCCTCTGCAAACGCGGACTTTCTGTTCTGCCCAGTTCGCTAGAGTTTTCGCAAGCGATGAGGATGGATACCAGTTGTTTTTTTTTAAATTCCGTACAAGTATAGACTACAATCTGGGATGGTACCCCGCTAAGTTAGGAGTACGGCAGTTACATTTTACTTAAACCCCTAATCGGTTTCATAAAATTACCTACATGGTTTATTTCATACACACGAACACCAAAAGCACCGTTAAACGTGTGGGAGGATCGAGCATGGTTCATTTAATGAAACATATTTATTTCAACTTCGGAGAACTCGATCCACTATATGTATTTACACTCAACAAACAGACAAGTATGATGAAACATATGTAATTATGTATCTATATAATTATTAATCATCTTTATATTTTTGTGTGAAATATAACGGTGACAATAAACTCTTACTTGCATTTATATACCAGCCTAGAATTCATGTCTATGTACTTTGTATCTTTGTATGCGGAAGGACGGGAACCCACCGCATTATTATCCCAAGAAAACTCCTGTGCGATTAATGGAATGGAGTCACGACCCTCAGCAATGAGAAATACGCCGCAGAGATAGAATTAATTTTAAGTAGAGATGCCGGTGGATATAACGTCACTTGTAAATTAAAATTGTAGCTGTGTTCCTACATTAATAATAATAAAACAATAAATTTACGGGACATTATTGTACACCTTCGGGAACATTATGGGAACTCTCGGGCATGCAGGTTTTCTCACGATGTTTTCCTTCACCGTTTGAAGCAAGTGATATTTAATTTCTTAAAACGCACATAGCTCCGAAAGGTTAGTGGTGTGTGCCCGGGATCGAACCCGCGACCCCGTTTTAGGAGGTCGGGTGTCTTAACCACTAGGCTACCACTGCTTCGGTAGGTATTTATTCTAATTAAAATCATAAAATGTAACAATGATTAAACTTTGGCAGTGAGTGATGTTTAAATGTATGATCACCGTTGCTTTCTTATTCTTAGGTGTGGCTTAAAATAAGGACGCGTCTTAATTTTGCAACTGTCAGCTTTCATTCTACAAATAAATTGATTTGTGGTCTGATGTTCTGTATCATCACGTCTTATTTATGTCACGGTAAAATTGTATAAACCGTTGAATTGTATTCTAAGTCTTTTTGTCTCGATAGATTGTAAACTGTCGACAGATTTTGAACCGTAACATACTGCTAACAATTTAACGCATTCTTTTTCGGTAGATCTATTAGGTATAGGTATTCACCCGATAGAAGGGGAGTCACTACCTGAATATTGATGTCAAACCCTAACCTAACCTATAGTTCACACGCGAGTTGAATGCAGAGAAAATGTATGGTGATGCATACATTTACTCTGCATTCAACTCGCGTGCGAACTGTTCAAGAAAGAGACAAGAAAACGTAAAAACCATAAATATTTTAAAAATTAATACTCAGAACATTGAACGGTTCACAATCTTTCGACAGTTTACAATCTCGCGGGATAGAAATCGTTATATTATAATCTAACGGTTTTTTATTTTACGGTGACATATACACCCAATCCAGATGCTATTAGGATAATAAATATAGGTTTATCCCTTTTCCTCTTATGATTGAAGAACGCTAACTGTCACCCTAACAGCATCTGGATATCAATTCCTATAACCATGTGATATCTAATACATAAATTATTAACGTGTTTCTAGAGAATAAATCTGAATCGAAAAAATGTTAGTATTGTTCAAAAAACTTAAAGCTTCGTTAAAAACTATATCTGGAATAATGCAGGTAGGATACAGTACTTACTAATATCGAAAACAAGACTTTTTAATCTATAATAATAGATTAATTCAAAGAAATTCTAGATTAGATTAATTCAAGATATGCATGTACTCGTGCATATTCTATTGTTTTTCACGCTCATTGCCTGACTCTGTTGACCCTCAAAATGATATAATTATTCAATAATACTGAGGTCAAATGGACTTAACCTTGAACAAGTGTAAAAAGTAAGCCTAACCTTAATTTTTATATTTATAAGCGAGATAGGCTTACGCTTAACGACAATCATGCCTATTGCAAAGCAATGTTGAGCTCTAGGTTGGAACGCGCTTGCCTAGAAGGTGCCTTTTCACTCTTGCCTTAAAGGTATTTAAGTAGGTATGGTAGGAAATACGTGCGTGGGAGGGTCTTCCACACCCTAGTGGAATATTTGAAACGTCGAGCAAAAACCTATTAAAAAGGCTTTGCTTACATAGTATTATTGACCGTTGGGCATATAATAATCAGAATCCATCATTTCTTCAACCCTTTTCCGGCTCACCACGACATAATCCACATCTCGTCTGCCAATCCAAATTCGGATTGGCAGACGAACGCACTTTTGAGCACATGAAGGTTTCCTAAGTATTTTTTCCTTCACCGTTATACCTACCTGAAAAGTTAGAGATCTAATTCCCAAACATCCGAATAGGAAGCTGGGCGTTTATCGACTAGGCTATCATCACTTCTTACTATAAATTAATTTATTTCCAGATTTGAAAATCAATCTGATTTATTTGAGTTTGTTTGTTACGCTTTCACGACCTATCTTTTCAACCGATTTTGATGAAATTTGGTACAGATATTGGTTGTTTACCGGAGCAGGACACAGACTTTTATCCCGGAAAATTAAGCAATTCCAGCGGAAAATAAACAAAAATTGAACAACGCGAAGTCGCGGGCATCAGATAGTAATATATATGGCCCTATTAGTGTACGCCGAAGTCCCATATAAAAATAGTCATTTTAATACCAGACAAAGACTACTACTATTCATTCATGTATTGATACTGTCTACAACACTAGTTCCTGTCGCCCTATACAAAGGGCCGCCGCTCACGATGCGCCGTGCGTTCGACACGCGTCACACGTCATGCCACTCACGATGTACCAGCATGAATGGCTAGCCAGCCGGTAATTAATTTTGAAACGTTCCAATTTTAAATTTTATATGTCATGCCAATATTTTGAATTGAAATTGTGGTTATATTATACCCTCATGTTAGTAATAGCATAAAGCAAGCAAAGTTATAATATTGTTATTCTTTAACTTTCTTTTAGAAAAAAGACCTGCAAGTAGTTTTTTTTATTCGACTATACGTTATCGGTTTCTACGTGGCATCCGAACGAATTGACGCTGCCAGGGATCGAACCCAGGAACCCCTCCCATATAAGACTACAGCGCTCACCACTGTGCCAGGGAGGTTCTCAATGAAACACATAAAAGACGCACTTTGACAAGGTGCTAGTAATACCAAATACCTTGAATTTTGACAAAATCATGATATGAGTGAAGTGTCAGTGACAAGTGAAAACCCTAAGTCTAGAACACTAGGCAAAGCGCGTGCCTTAACTACGCGTTTTTTGAGAAGTTTTCTGCAATAAGCTTGGGCGGATCGCTACTTTTTTATAGATAAAAGAGGTGAAAAGACCAATTGACACAATTTAAGGCCAATAGAGCTTAATTAATGAGTCAATTTTCACTATTACCTCTATTAAAGAGGCAGTCCATATACTGAAGCTTTCGCGTGCCGCATACAAAACGGATCATTATACCTTGATATCCCGAGCCAGGGCAGTATTTATTTCTATTTTTTTTTCAAGTTTGATAGATTTATACTGCCGCTAGACAGACGGTCTATAGATGGAAATATATATAAAATACGATTTTGCTCTTTATAATAGGTACCTATTACCTATACCACTCAGGTACTTTAAGTTAATTGAAGCAAACATTATATATGTATGGTATTTTTTAAGTTTATATATGTCACCGTAAGATTGTAAAAACCGTTAGATTATAATCTAACTCGTGAAATCGTGAAGTGTCGAAAGATTACATATTAACGCATTCTTTTCGGGTAGATTGTAATCTGTTAGGTTTATTAACCTAACTGATTTTATAAGTTCTTATTGATAAGTTCCCGGCCTGTGTCCGGGCACTACCTGCTGATTATTTATGTCGAACCCTAACCTAACCTACATGAAACAGACAAGAAAACGTAAATACAATGAATATTTCAAAAAATTATACTCAGAACATTGAACGGTTCACAATCTTCCGACAGTTTACAATTTCGCGAGTTAGATCTAACGGTTTTACAATCTTACGGTGACATGTATATCCCTCTGTAATACTTGTAATAAGTATTATTTTACCATTCATTTCTCCAGGACATCCTGATTTAGCGATACGGTTTATTTTACAGCTTAATTTTAAATTTAAAAAATTGTTTTTTGGTTTACAGTAAAATTACAGCAAAGAACGCTTATTTTTACTTTTAATTGCGTAATTAATCATACAATTGGTAGGATGATCAGCTATTTAAACGTCTCAGACATTGATATCAATTCGGAGCGGAGCGCTTCATGTCCTTTGATAAACAGTTGAAATTGGTATATTGAAAACAACACTGGATTGGTGTGTCGAATACTGGAGTGTTACGAGTAGCCTTCACTCTACTCTGCGGGTATGCATTGAGCCTTAGATTTGAAAATCAACGTCTTCCACAGACTTTTCATGCAGTTTCACATGGTAAAAGCCGTGATACGCGTCGAATTACAGGCCGTACGGAATTGATTGATATAGTCACTAAGTATGCGTTATCATAATGCGCTGTATAATTTGCCTCAATTATACCGTTTACCCACCATTACCGCCAACAGATCAGATTTGATTTACGTTCGCTTATAATGTAACGAGAGCCTATTAGGTTTGTACTGAATAATGAATGATATTTGCATAGTATGCTCTTGTAATAATGTGTTAAGCAATTGATACAACAACGTGGAATGCTTTGCGGTGCATTTAAACTTATTAATCATTTTTCGGAGAGAACTCTCTCCGTTCGTGTCAGATTTTCCGTCCCATCGGGCTATGTGAGTAAAGAAACAACACCTGTGTTTGCGCACACGCTCTTGTGTACTATATATAATATGTCTCGCGCAGATGGCTAATCTCTCTGGAGACTGGCCGCCGTGGTCGGAATTCGGTTAATAATACCGATACGTAACCTATACTATTACTAACATAATAGCTGTGGTGCAAATAGATACACCATAGCTTAGACATCCCTGAGGAAAATACGTATATAACTTAGATATTTTTCGTGATTTTAATTTGTTAATATAATAACGGCCGAAATCAATATCATCAATCCACCTGTTATTGCAATCTGTTCATTAAGTAAGTCGGTTATATTTTATCAAAAAATATATACGTTTACTAGCTTTATTAACCGCAATTTTCAAACTACTCACAATGAACAGAGGGTTACACTTTGCATGAATGAAAAAATCAAAACACTTATTCATACGTGATTTCACCTTCTCACGGCCATATTTTAATATCAGGCGTGTGTTTATATCGGTAACATATAACATCGGCCGTAACACGATATTGTTTAGACTAATTTCAGATGAATGGATGTAATGAGAGTTGTACCGGATTCGTGAGCTTCAATGAATGACCGATCTGTTTTTTTAATGTGATTGACTAGCGCTTTGCCACAATCACAAACGATTTTGTGGTTCATTTGGGGGGGGGGGGGGGGGACGTCTTCCAAAGGGTGCCTCGGAGGCTCGGACGTTGGAACGATAGGGAGGTCGGTGAGCAGCGGCATCATTTTTGCGTTTCGCTAATCCCTATGCTCTTAGAAGTTGTATTGTTATTTGTAAGTTCTATACTGTACCTACTGCGAACCCAGCCGTCCACCCCCTTATAACCCCTTGCCCCTTTATAAGGGGGATGGACAGGGCTAGCTATCCAAACCTAAAAGATTTTCTCAGAATAGAGAAGATTTTCGGATGATGACCGCCAAACTTCGTCTGAAGAAGGTACGCGATGATACTGCGTAGGCTTTAGTGGTCGCTACAGCGTAGCGGTCATCAGGACGTTGGACGAGCGAAGAAGCTTTGCCAAGAGTGAGGGTCTGAAGGGCCCGATATGTTGGGGAGCAACGTCTTGCTAAGGAACCTTCTGTAAACTCTGACCGGAGCTCAGGATGACATTGGCGCATGGGTTCGTTGGACCTGGATAACTCGTACTCCCCTGAGGTCGTAGCAAAACGGGAAATAGCCATCAACCGGAAGACGTTATTAAGAAAAACTAATTACACGCGGACTATGTCACGGGTATCTTTTAGCATCAAATAAGATTTAATATACCTATAAAATTATACATAACTATATGATGCCCGCGACTTCGTCCGCGTGGTTTAAGGTTTTTTGATCCCCGCGGGAACTCTTTAATTTTCCGGGATAAAAAGAAGCCTATGTCCTTCCCCGGGATTCAAACTACCCCTATACCAAATTTCCACAAAGTCGGTTGAACAGATGGGCCGTCAAATCGTAGCAGAAAGACAGACAGACAGACAGACACACTTTAATCTACAGTAAACTATACAATACAATGTAGTCTTTCACTCTGGCATACTAAGTACTTAACTAAATTGTTTTAAAGGTACAAAACTTTATGTATCAGATTTAACGTTCAAGTTACACAGATTTTGGTTAAAATTTATCTTATTCGGTAAGTTATAAACCGCAAAAATACTCGCATAAAGGCTGTTCCAGTGTAACATTCTTAGTTTTTGCAAAGCGCATGTTCAGGAAAGCAAAGGGGTATTAAATAATAAATAACTAATCGGTAAGGTCCTTTTTCCAAATGGTTTTCGGATCTTTAAATTCATTCGAATAACAATTAATAGGACTGCTGTGTGCAAAGATGCAGGTTTAAAATATTTCGTACTCGCAAACTTAAATATTAAAAAAAGAAAGAATTTCATCGTCGAATCGTCAAAACGTGCCACAAGAAAGTCTTGTGCGAAAAGTAAAACGGATGCCTTAGTAGGGTTACCAAATCAGTTTCAATAAATATCTATGTCAGAAACACTTTCGCATTAGATTTCTCTACAACATGTGAGCTTCTCAACGATTTTCTATGTAAAATTGTATGTCAAATTCAATGGGGTGTAGATTTATAAGCATTCTTTCGATTTTTGAATGTATTACATTCAATCCTTAAAATTCCCGAAAACATTTCATTGATTACCTAGTGTTTTTCAAATCATACAAAATAGAAAGATTTTATCGGCTTCATTAGGCATCACTAGCCTAGGTACCTAGCTACCTACCTTGTTCAAAAGTAGTTTAATAAATATTATGACAAAAGAAAAGCTAATTAAATTCTAACCTGCAATGATACTTAGCTACTATACTGTAATGTATCAATGACATGAATAAATATATGAATGTTATGAAAAATGGACAACTTGTACCTAGGGAGCAGTGTGCTCATTCATTTGCGGAATATTTGAGTTCAGTATACGCACAGGTGCCACCGAGAATTAGCGTTAATGAGGCCTTAATGTCTTGTAAAGGGGGTAGTGCGCGTATTCACATAGAATCAATATTGCAGAGTGATGTTAGGAGAGCACTCAAGAAGCTTAAACCGAAACATGCCGCCGGTCCAGATGGCATCCCGCCTTACGTAGTTAAAGACTGTAACAGTGTCCTGATTTCACCATTGTACCACATTTTCAATGTTTGCTATAGGAATTCATTCTATCCTGAGGTTTGGAAAACTTCTCGAGTAGTACCAGTTCCAAAAAAAGGATCTAGTTCCGAAGTAAGTGGTTTTAGGCCCATTGCTGTGTTGTCAGTTTTTGGAAAGCTATTCGAGTCCATTTTGGAATATCGCATAAGGAGGCAATTTGAGTACCAACTTTCAGATGCTCAGCATGGGTTCCGAGCGGGTCGCTCGATGTGCACTAATTTGTTGTCCTTTTGGAATTATGTAACTGGAGCAGTAGATAAGGGTTCACAGGTCGATGCGGCTTACTTTGATTTCCAAAAAGCTTTTGATACAGTTGATAATGACGTACTTCTCAGTAAGTTTGCTTCCGCCGGATTTACGCCGTTGTTACTTAATTTTTTCTCCAGTTACTTAAGAGATCGGAAACAGTACGTGCAATATGAGGGATATTGTTCGGAACCATACTACACTTATTCCGGCGTTAGTCAAGGCAGTAACTTGGGCCCATTGGAGTTTTTAATTTTAATCAATGATTTGCCAAATGTAATCACTAGTACTAATTGCTTGTTATTTGCTAATGACTTGAAACTATTTTTAAGTGTTGAAGACAACTCTGACGCTCAAATACTTCAGGTAGATATTGATAATGTGTTGAAGTGGTGTTGGAAGAATAAGTTATTCTTTAATGCTAAAAAGTGCGCAGTGATCACTTTTAGTCGGAAGACGGCACCACTCATTGTAAATTATCACCTGGGTGGATCTAACTTATCGCGAGTGGCTGCGGTTAGGGATTTGGGCATCAATTTATCAGAAGACCTAATATTTCGCAATCACATCAAAGATATTTGTGCTAAAGCTTATAGAACTCTTGGATTTGTAATTCAATATATAGATATGGTTGAGAAAATTCAGAAAAAGTTTATTCGCTGGCTGTATAGGAAACAGTACGGGTATTTCGTAGGATATCCAACAATATATCCAAGTTTGTTTATCCTTGGTATGACTGGCTATGATACCTTGGAACTACGGCGCCATGTGGCCTTAATCTCATACATAATCAGTCTGATCCAAGGAGAAGAATGTAATTCCGATATCTTGGGTGCCATTCGCTTACACGTACCGGATGGATATGCGATTGCTCGTCGGCGCACTTTGTTTGCGCTACCATATTGCCGGACAGAGCGCAAACATGCGCCAGTGGCTCGTGCACTGCGCTTGCTCAATGATTTGGTTAATAAAAATCCCGGACTTGACGTTTTCCACACCCCACTGACCCAGCTCACGAAAATAATAAAGTTGTTATTAGAGAATAGGTAGTTTTAATTACATTTATGTTGTATGTTTTTGTTATTGTTTGTTTATTTAATTTAAATTTAATTAATGTGTTTTTATTGTTTTTCTATTTTTAGTGTTTTTGTTTGGCATGTATGTGTAATTTTAGTAATGTATGTAATTGTAGTATGTAATACCTATTGTAGCCTGATAAGACGTATTGGGAAACTGTAAAGTCCTATCGGCTATGTCGTATCAATAAATAAATAAATAAATAAATATGGTACTAAGAAATTTTTTTCGCAGCCTCAAAATTCTAGAAGAAAAAATTCGATTCCATTTAAAAAAAACAATTCCATGGAACCGATCAACAAAGTTAAGAGTAAGAAGAAACGAGCCATATTTTCCGATCAGACCAAACCGTATAAATAAATGTTTCTTTAAAAAAATAACTCAACCCAAGGTATGCCTATGGTGACCCTATTGGGCGACGTTTTATGCCACAAATGACCGACCGCTCTGTGTTAAATTAACGTGCAATATTTTGCTCAAAAACGGCAGTAGGCGTCAGGTTTCTCACCAGCCAAAGGGGACATACGGGTCGAAAGTGGCGGGAATTTGTTGGCGAGCAAAAATAAAGTAGAAGTCTTTTGCATTTAGTTTAAATTAAAAATCTTTTAAAAAAAAATTAAAAATTAAGCAAACTATGTGAGCCTTACCACGTTGGACTTAAACACAAAAAAAAATGTAATATTATATTATGGAGACTTTCATTTACTTCCACTTGCTTCTCTCATTCGTCATTTTATAATCTCTTTCACACGATCCATTTCCATCCATCTTTTCTTTCATCTCCTCCACTCTTTCGTTCTTCCACATTCATATTCAACATTCAATATTATATGATTCAGTATTGTATATTATCGTTTTACAAGGTTGTCTGAAGCAAATAATACGTCAACAATTAAGATTGGAGTGCATGAGGGTTCAATTAAGTAAGCTACTTAATTAAATATTTGAATAATTATAACATGTGGTTTATTGTGTTATTTGCACCCGATATATCCCTAGTCTATTATAGTGCTAAACACACACTGATTTATAAAAAATTATAATATAAAAAGATTTATTTAAAGCTCGACAGATGGTAATGCCATATTAGAAGGCTATATTATATTTATATGCCTTGAATGCTCAGCTTTCTTTATTGCATTAGGTACCCCAGTCCACATCGTAGAAATTGCGTTCAAAGTAACCATCGATACACAAATTTTAAGATACACCCTTAAACGTGACAAAAAAGAACTAATTTTCACTTTTTTTATTGAATAATTATTGTCGATCCATCATGAACGTACTTCCATACAAATGGCGTAGGGCTTACATCAAAAATTAACAAAATATTCAGGAGTGACTTCTAAGCACAAAAAACTCATATCAGCACTGTCGTAAAAAAAACTGAAAGAAACTGTAAAACGTTGCCATTTCAAAGTCGCGGGTTCACGCCGTTAGCACTCGAAACTCCCTATAAATCATATTGCAACAGTGTTGCCATCGTAAACGCAGTTGTACGCGCGTAAAATCGTTCAGGAGATAATTCGATCGTTTCTGCGAATGTATTTTTTTTTACCGCAGATTTTTGGATATAAAAGTCTCAGCCAAAACTTAAAAATAATTGATATTTTAGCAATTTTACTATTTCTAGTAAAAGGCAGGTTTCTTCTTTTAGTAATTAATTGAAAGACGGTTTCTAAATAGTCGTAAAATAAAATTTAATATTAAGTAAACGTTTTAATTTAGTTTTAATATTCTTATTTCTTTCTTTTCATCAAAGAAGTTTGTAGGTAAGTACTTGAACAATGTATATTATTATTATGCAATGAATAACTAAAACATATTTTAAATTATTGGAGGACGCAAAGACGTTGCCTTGGTCACAAATAACGCATTTTTAAAATGCAAGTATAAATGCAAATGAGATTATTTTGACAGGCACTAAAAAGTATCAAATAAGACGAAAGTTGAGTTACGCTCAGCCAATAACCTTTTAGAGGCACTGCAACAAACACACCCTGATCGTAAAAGCAAATTCAACGATTACTTGAGTTGTAGCTGACGAATAAATTCATCAGGTTACGACATTTACGCGGTTTTTCACCTCTGTGGTAGCGTTCATATCAAAATGACTTGGTAACAAAATTTCAGAAATATTTTTCTGGCAACTAAATAAAAGCTGCCTCGTAAAGTAATCACTTCTAATGATGAAATATGTTTAAAAAAATACTTGCATGTTTAAATTGTATGTTAATTTAACTACTTAGGTACCAGTATTTCACCTACAACACTCTGAATCACTCTTCATTTCATAAAAATTATTCAGTCTTCCCATTATTGGACTTTCCATCATCTTCATTTCATCGTCTTGCTCCTTTTAAAGTATCAAGCACTTATAAAAAGAAAGAAAAATGTACATTAGGTAACACTCATTGAAAAATTAATCAATTAACCAGAATAAAATGGTCGTTAAGTTTGCTTCTGTAAAATACCTTCCTATCTAATTTGCCATCCGTCATATCGGAACTGTATTTTACCTACAGCACTCTGAATCACTCTTCATTTCATAAAAAATATTCAGTCTTCCCACTGGACTTTCCATCATCTTCATTTCATCATCTTGCTCCTTTTAAAGTATCAAGCACTTATAAAAAGAAAGAATGTATTGATTGTAAAGATTTACATTGTAGGTAACACTCATTGAAAAATTAACCAGAATAAAATGGTCGTTAAGTTTGCTTCTGTAAAATACCTTCCTATCCAATTTGCCATCCGTCATATTGAAACTGTCAAAAGGTTCCCATAAAATACAGAACACATTGGCGGTCCCGTAACCTCAGTAGTCTACGCTTTACCGTTAGTATACAACTGTGATCTAGACCCTAGGTGTAAATAGGTTCACGTTACGGACCCGGCTACATATGTATAACAAACAGTAAGTAATAAAAAACTGAAACCCGACTACAGAAAAAACTTCAAAGATCCACACTTTTTTGGATGTAACATCCATCATACCGATTTTGACTGGGTGGGAAGACAGACTTCGGACTTCGGAGAGTTCATCAAAACTGGAAGCGAAAATCCAAAAAATTTATGCGGAAAGTAGAATCCTCTAGTTTTAAAATGAATTATTTTTTGTATTAGCTTTAATATTTGGGTTCCAGAAGTTGAGTTCTTTGAACCCTAGAATATTGATTGTACATGCAATAGAAGTAATAGTAACTACATTTACTTAGTATTTTTATAAGTGCACCATTATACAAAATTTGCACACATATCAAAAGACTAGTCACTCATTCATCTAAAATCCGTCAATGGAAGAGGCTGAGACAATCGGCACCGTGTCGGATGTCAATTGAAACCTCAAGGACGGCTAGATGCAGATAACAATTGGTAAACACGGGCACGTGGAGATAATTGCGGTCCGGCCTAAGCAAACAATGCGCATTGTTACTCCTGCAGGCCGTTCACATTGTAGAAATGGCCCCGGACGCAAGACTCGCCGGTCGGTCAATCGCGTGCTCAAATTTTTGTGACCAACATCGTAAAAAAAGCTATTATTTTCTTAAAAATTTAGCACAGAGACAGATTATAGCCTGGCTTTAATACCTAGGCTACTTTTTATTGCAGAAACATAAAGAGTTGCATCGGTAAACAAAAAACCTTAACCCACACGGACGAAATCGCGAGCATCAGCTGGTGCATTATAATTCATGCAACACTTGCAACTTGCAACAGTATTTTGTTCAGTGGGGTACTGTGCGTTCAATTCGCTTCCCTTCAGAACGGCCAAGTTTTCAAGATGCGCATATTTATTGTCCGGGTGTCAACATCGCAATGCCGTCGGCGAACTCTTTGACCACATTCGACATCCAACGGACGGCTCAAAGGGAGCGACCGTGTCAGCTCAAAGTTTATTATCAAAGACCCGATTCACAAAAATATCCAACCTTCAACTTTCGGAAGCATGACCTGAAAATGCAACAGAGTCCTATTTAAGGCGTCTTTTTATGTTCCGCTATCATATAATTACGGACCTTTTGAGAGTTACTTACAAAACTATTTTCCAATACTACCTATTCACAAAAATTGCGCTAAGTATCCTATTATGAATACGAAAGTGGATGGAAACTAACAAACTAATACGGTTCTGGGATACTCATCGTAAAGCCATTAAAGTGAATATGAACTTACTGACACAAGAAACACTGCATAAAACTTTATGAGAATTGTACAGAGGCATTTCATTTCATTTACTTTTAATTCATAAATCGAGATATGAATAAAATAATAAGGAGAAAGGAAATAAAAACCGTAGTTGTAACATAAAAATGGCAGGAGCTTATATAAATTCATTCACTCATCCGTTCTCAGATATCAATTATATGCAAATCGGGCTACGTCACCGTGGAACCTGTTAATAATTGTTCTATAAAAACGGTAAAATAGCACGGGAGGTGATTCAAAAGGCTCCCGCTCCCACGATCAGCTGAGCCACTTTTGGGCCTCCAAGTCTGACCCATATTCCAACCTATGACGTAGCCGACAACAATAGGGCATTGTTCTTTTATATTTGCGCGTCAGGAGTCCCTCAAGGTGCACGGTTCATTCACATCTAGCTTTCATTTAAAATAGGTTCATTTGTTTTTCATTGTTCAAATCAGCTGTTTTCACGAGATTCCTATCTACCATTGATCAGTGAGTGTAACAGTGAACTTAAATGTTGTCTCGTTCCATTGTTTGTTTAACGAGACGAGTATTAAATTGTATTGTTTCGAATTACGTAATGTAGTTGTCTCTCACCCGTTTATCGCTAGGCTTTATAATGTTTCACTGTACATTGTTTGTAACTATTATAATCGAAAATTTTAACGTCTGGATCTAAGAAATTTTTATTTTATATTCACTTTACTAGTCTTTCAATCAAAATAATAGTCAACAATTAAACACAATTTTTTCGTGAGCATTCTTTAATTGACCAAAAACAAAAGAATAAATCTACGTTACGTTTTGTTGTTAATTGCAAAATTAACAACAAAACGTAACGTAGACCTGAATATTTTAGTTAAATATTCCAATTTCAAATCAGATTTATAAATTGTATAGTCTGTCAATGGTTCTCGCGTCCACGGAGGTTGGATAGTCAAACGGTAGTGAAGAAAAAAGAACGAATGAATGATAAATAGTTCAAGTTAATCCGCTCTTATCGCCTGGGCCTCCCGTGCGGTCCAAATATGAAAGATGGACCCGTGTAGAGATAACAGTTCCAAGTAATAGCTTTCTAGGAGTGGAGAGGATTTGAAGAGATTACCGTTTTGATTGGCATGTTTCGAAAACATTATAAAAATTGATTGCTTTTATATTTATCAAATAAAATATGGTTTACCACGTTACCTACTTTGATTTACTTAGTCTTCTTGTAACAGTTTAAAAGATTTTTTTGATCACTATGACATAATTCTATAATTGTGATTTTCTAAGTTCTGTTTGTTTTATCTAATGAACACAGTACAATTATGAATTGGTATTTATCTGAATCCTATGGTATTATACTAGGCTTTGATTAATCACTTCCATAATAGTTGAAGATTTTTCAGAAATTTCCATCCAAAATATGTTGAGATACAGATAACGAAATTGAAAAAATATAAATGAATAAAGATTCCACTCTATGGTTCTGGCACCATCTGCGTCGCTGTGACAAATGTAGTAAACGCCGCGTTAGCGCGGCCCGGTCCTCGATATTATACACTAATTGTATCGGTATGCGCTGCGATAGTGAGGTGCTTTTACCGATAAATAAAGATAAATTGTTCTGTAAGCAATCATTGGTAATCTGTTGCAGAAAAAGTTATGATATTTTCGAAACCAGGCATAAATTTGCCACGAATCTTCATAGCTCCATATCATTACAAATTAAGTTCCAATGAAGAAGTAAATGAATAGAAAATCTACGTAAGTTATGCGATAAATAGGCTACTCGATGCAATAAATAGACAATCCTATAAGGCAGATATTATCATCGTTTTGTAATATGTAACAAGAAGTGATAGTTACTTTTAGCTTTTGGTTCCTACCTGTTCATTTTATTCAAATATCGATATAGCCAAGTTGTGCTGGTCATCACTACCCACACTATTTGTCGACGGTATCTGGCCCTGGTGCATCCATCATGCAACGTCCGATGATAAACGCGCTGCCTTATTAACTGCTGCGTTCCATAATGTACCGGGTACCCGGTATTAAGTAACACCATTACCGGGGTCTAGGTTTTGGATCAGTTAAGAATATGAGCTTTAAGGCTCGTATACATTATTAGAGCCTTTAATCGTAAGCTTCGTGTGTAATCTTCAAAATGAAGTTTGGCGGGCATCACGAGAAAAATTCCTGTACCTATGTTATAATTCCGGGTACAGAGGGTGTACTATAAAAGTTATGGTTGGATCTCACACGCAGACGGAGTGACGGTCTTCTGCTAGTCTATCAGTTAAATTAATATAAGCATGACTTTCGTTTTCATGACCCCTGTTGGGTCTTTATAACATCTTTTATGGGGATGCCAAACTTCTCTTTTATCATGGATTTGTCCTGTTTGGAAAGAAAAAAGAAATCAAGTTCCTATGCACATCTACATAATGTCAATTGCAGTATTATATACTTATCTAGTTTGTAAAAAATCAACAGTTATGTACCTACTCATATTTTATAATTTTGTTACAAGTGCTTCACACATGAGGAAAGTTAAAAACTTACTTAAATACTGAATTGAATTGAATTGAATAATATTCTACAGAACATATTATACAAAAATCAGCCATATAAATTTCGGTTAAGTATCTCTTATTTTTAGTTACCTTTCTTACCTGCCCAGGTGTCACAAGGCGATCCCACAAGCACGCAGGTATTCAAAGAACATGAGACGCTACTGAGAACCTAAGGAATCATCTATGTGAAAATAAGTCATGTCTAATCGCTCTGGGATCTTGGATTACATCATCATCGTGCGGCATTACAACCCTTTGTGGGTCGTAGCCTCCTCCAGTTTTTTCCTTTCCTGCAATATGTGTCCTTCGTCTAACTTTATTAATTCTTATTATAATTTGTGTACTAAAAAATACTGTTTGTAAATATTATAGTCGTTAATTAAAATTTTATAAATCTATCTATCTATCCCTCCGGGTTTTCCCGCTTGTCCTGCATTTTGATTACTACTGGGAACTCTACTATTTTGTGATGACGAAACATTTTGGGAATTAACTTCTTGTATCTGTTATATGGGAATAATTGGATGAAATATTAATAACTTATACCTTTTGTTGTGCGTTTGACGTGTTTGACAGTTTTTTTTAATCGGTGTTAAAATTAAGTTTATTTTGTGTTTTTTTGGGGTTGGTCGTTGGTGGTGAATGGTGATATGTCATTAAATAAATTATGCATTACCTACTATGAAGAATAAGTTGTAGACTTTCAGATCTCTGTATTAAAAATATATATATATTTTGAACATAGGGGTCTTCTAAGCAGGTTAAGGATAATTAAGGTAATAAAATGTAAATCTAAGTACTTTTTTAGTATAGAGCTATTAAATTCAACGAATAAACATTATTACCTTTTCCATTTGGCCATAACAGGTAAAAAGGGTCTCTTTATTTTTTGCGTAACGTAAAGTTAGTATTAAAAATGGAATAAAAAGAAACCGTCAACCGCGATGTGTTTTTGTGCTCGCATGTGCGCAAAGCCTCCAAGGCGATGAAGGAAAAATCGCTACGTAGTAATATAACCGCACGCCTGAACTTATAGGTAACGATAGAAAAAAAATAGTATGCTTTGCAAGCGGAATAAAATATTGAAACGTTAAAAATGAATGCTCAGTGGTATACTTAATCATCGGAAATAAAAAACTAAAGGCTTAATATAATAGATTAAAAGAGAACATGTTATTATAAAGAAAAAAAGATTATGCCCGCGACTTCGTCCGTGTGGATTAAGCTTTTTTTGATTCTCGCGGGAATTCTTTAATTTTCCGGGATTAAAAGTTTTGCCTATGTCACCGGAATGCAAACCATACATGTACCAAACCTTATAAAAATCGGTTGAACAGATGGACTGTGAAAGGGTAGCAAACAGACAGACTTTCGCATTTATAATATTAGTATGGATTTTATTATTATTGTTTGATTAGCAATACTAAATGAACTTTCATTTAGGTTTCTTAGATGCAGTCAGCTCAGTAAGTTAATAACTAACTTTCTAGCACAGAAATTGCACAGTATAAAATTAAGTATCTACGTATATTAACTAATTTAATATTAAAAACTTTATCAAATAATTTGAAAATCAGTATTATTAGCATAAAGATGACCTTAGTGATAGAGTTTATATTTTTCCTTAACAACACGTCACTGCTTAACTACCATTGTACTTGACATCAATAATTAAAATATGAAAAAATATAAAGATACTAACGCAACTCCATTCCATGTTTTGAAATGTCTTGTAAGTAGGTAATATGCACTTAAAAGAACAAGTTTATATTTATTAATTTAGAAAACACTGCTAACGTTTTCAGACTTGTTTAATATGGAACTTTTCTAACTTTTTGGTTTTTACTTAATATTACTTACGATTTTGACAAGTAATGCATGTAGCATTACTTATCGAAATCAAACTAAGTAATATTTAAAATGCGAAAGTTTGGACGGATGGATGTTTGTTACTCAATCACGCCAGAATGGCTGAAAGGATCTGGATGAAATTTAGCGCAGAAATAGATTGTACACAAAGGCTACTATTTGTCCCGGAAAATTTAGGAGTTCCAGCTAAAATCAATAAAACTTAAACCACGCGGGTCGCGGGCAGCAGCTAGTAAAAATATAAATGACTGTCTTTAGTGACAGAAATAATAATAAAACATAACAATGATTTACACCTCTGCTGACCGTACGTTGGTAATAAACGCGAGTGAAGTCACATAAAACCCTTATGTGATTTACTATGTACTTAATACACCGTGCAATAGTATTCGTATATACGAAGAAACGTAAGCTCGGAATACAGTTTTAACCGACTTAATACAAAGAGTATACACACTTACTTACATACGATTTCTATACGATGCCTTATGGTGCTCTTTAATCATCTGTTTTGGTAGAAAAGGTGATTTGAGTCCACGTCAACAAGGAGGAATGAGAATAGTGGTATTTGTAATAACATGTCCTGTAAGGTTTAGAACAATAAAATCAAACGTTTCTCTATCCTCTATCCCGATACAAGATTCTTTAAAATATTCTTCACACCGGACGCGTTAGTCCGCCTACGTACATGATAAGGCGATTCTTATAGGCGTATTATAATTTAACTAGATACGAAAACAAAATGTTACATTTACCGTTATATTATGCAGATGAGTGAAATATTATGGTTAAGTTTTATGTTCATCTCAAATGGATTCAACCCATCATATTAACGGTGTCACCGTTCTGGGTTGTATCGTCGTAATAGTTAAAAAAAACTGATGAAAAAGTTGGATAAGTGACTGTTACATCTAATATTATTTGAGCTTTACATTGCCTACCTAAAGTAAACTTGAGTAATATTGACAAAAAGTGATTGAGTCCTATTACTTAATTTAAACAGTGAGACTGTGATTTTAAATCTCATTACATTAGCTATAATTCCACAAACTATCTGACCCGGTGACAGCTTTGCTTGTAGACATGAAAAATAAAATTTAAAAAAATAATAACTAAACAGGCATAAAAATTAGTTCTAATTTTGGCCACCGGGCCATATAAGTTTGACAGACATATGTATATATGACTGATGTGGTATGGCTTTAGAAATAACGCCCCGTCTCGTTATGGCATCAGAAATACAAGCAGCCAATTTAAAAATTGCTTTGCACGAAGATTAAAATACATTTTTCTAATTCAAACATACGCACGCGTCTTTCGAATGTGAATGAAACAAACCGGTACATATAAAAGCCAGACATCATACCTTATATTGATCCCAAATACATACAATTTTGAGCTGTATGTATAAGGCATTTAAGACGATAAAAAAAAATTACAAGTGCCAAATGAGACTGTCATAATAATTGTACTGTGCTAGTCGATTTCATTGATATTGAATGATAAATGGATGTTGGAATACAACAGCTTGTGTATGGGCGTACAAAAAAATTTCGTATGTAAAATGAGTTTGGCAGTTCATTCACCATTTGACACCGCAACAGATTATAAATATAAATAAACTGTTTGATGGTTGCTGTCTATTTCTTTAACTAGCTTATGCTCGTGGCTTCATTTCATTAATTAGTTCTTGGGGTTAAAAGCCTGATTGAATAACTCTTTTAACAATTATTAATATATTTCATACATTAGCATACGGACAATTAATATTATTATAAAATATTTTTAAAATTCCCTTCCTACTTTCTTTTAGAATGTATGTCCAAAATTCCTTTGCAAATTAAGAGTGGTTTCTAGTTTTTTACGTCGCAACCATTTACTTTTAAAACTCCACCTGCAGAATCCCTATCTGAGTAGGTTAATTCTTCTTAATTGTCCTATTATCTTATCGATATTTTCCACGTTCTACATCACTACCTACTGTACAATCTTGATAGAATCGATAGAATCGCGGGCATCTGCTAGTCATTAATATGGCAATTGATTTAGCAAATATATTTTAATAATCACCATGATTTATGAATGATGTTTTATCATTCATCAAATATAAACGATTGTCAATTTGTAGATAAATAAAATTGAATATATCTCAGTGACAGCATCCGCCCACTAACATATTACAGATTAGATTAGAGTTGCGTATAATACCTATAAATTATCTAAATATAAATAATATAAAAGGTGACTGACTGACTATCTATGTCTATGTATTTGAGCTGTGATCTATCAATGCACAGCTCAAACCACTGGACGTATCTGACTGAATTTGGCGAAGAAGCAGCTATTATGACACCCGCTAAGAAAGGTCTTTTGAAAATTCAACCCCTAAAGGGGTTAATAAGCCGTGGGCAAATGTTAATTGAACTTGTTAAGCACCCTCTTTTTGAAGAAAGCTAAATGTTCTCTGTACAGGAAAAACTCATAAAATAAATGTTATAAAATAGTTTAAAAAAAAAGATAAGCCACATAATATTATTGACTAACTTATGTGATGAAGTCGAAAAGTACTTAATTGGCTTTATAATAGTCAGGGAAAGGACATGACCAGTAATTGCCCTCCGATTCGGGACAATGCACAGGATTTCCGTTTTTACAGTAAGGTTTAAAAATTCAAAACGAAATTATTATGGATTTATTATTCCAAATAAGGTCGGGGTTCAAATGACAAAAAAAACAGTACGTTTATTGTTTAAATCTTGAGCGTCCACTTTCCTCTTTAAGCACTACTCCATTTTGACGTTCCATTATATCCATGCCTAATAATAATCTTGTAACCCTAAATGAATACCATTTAAGTACCTTAGTTATTATATTAGGAATGATTTATTTTTGATCAATTAAATAGTAATGAAAAGGAAATGTATGTTTTGTTTATAATTATTTTTATTTTTTGACAAGTCTCAAACTAATCGATCAAACAAAGCATTTTGAAATACTACGTTTAAAGGAACGCCCTGTCACATTGCATATGCTGCCATCTGTGGTCGAATAGTTGAACTTGTTAACGAAAAGTAGTGAGCAATACTTAAAAATATTTTCTAGACTCACCACAATAACTAGCGCCATCTAGTGTGGGAAAGCAGTTTTTGGTGAAACTTTTTTTATCTATTTTCTCAGTTTTCAGAGCCTTCAGACTCCTGAAACTTTTTTATTTGAAAACTATAAAATATAACAATTACAATAATAAAGAAATAATACTTGAAAATATTTTTTTAGACTCGCTTAACACAATAAATAGCGCCATCTAGTGTGGGAAAGCAGTCTTTATGACACCCGCTAAGAAAGGTCTTTTGAAAATTCAACCCCTAAATAGGTTAATAAGCCGTGGGCAAATGTTAATTGAACTTGTTAAGCACCCTCTTTTTGAAGAAAGCTAAACGTTCTCTTACAGGAAAAACTCATAAAATAAATGTTATAAAATAGTTTAAAAAAAAAGAGAAATCATTGCTGAACATTGATTTTTGACACCTAGGCAAGCTGCCATAGTTCCACCGGTCAAGTCCTTTAGGGAGAATGGTCGTGTCCAGAGCAAATACATATAGCCGACTATTAAGTTGCAATTAATACTCAAACACTACAATTTACTTTCGGCAAAAAGGCGGCATGATCTCATCAAACAACAAAAAAAGACATAAAATGTTAGTAGCATCCTGTGAGGGCGCGGTTCAAGCTGCGCGTGGCGGTACGTGTCGTCGTGTTGATACATCGTAGTAGCTGTAAATTATTAATTGTATCTATACTACAACTTTTCTCTTTATATAATACGCACTTTTTTATACGACTGCCTGAAAAAAGGAGTATATTGTCTTCACGGTTCATGTATGTATGTATGTGAGTTTGTATATTCCACCATAACTTCTATACGCCTGAACCGATTTTGATAAATGAGGTATCTTTAGAATCCCTAGCTTATTCCGGGTGACATGGGCTAGTAAAATAAAAAAAATTGATTCCCCTATGGGGTGACCATGGTCCCGCATTAAAGACTAAAGTTGAAAAAAAAATTCGAAAATAAGATTAACTATATAATCATCATCTAGAAAATGATGAGTAGATTCCAAAAATATACAACACTATTGCTCAATATCCAGTGATTCACAAAAAAATATAATTTATTTTTTAAAACTTTATAGTTCGTTTTTGGTAGGGCAGTCGTATTTTTTTTAAATTATTGTTTGTTTTAAACCCTGTCCACACTACCACAGGTTAACTGGAAGAGAATACTCGTACCTCTAGATATTAAGTTCGCCTTAGTGCATTTTATTCTATGTGCAATAGAGAATTTAAAACAAACTATATACCTAGGTACTATTATTATAAATGCGAAAGTTTGGATGGATGGATGTTAGTTACTCAATCACGCGAGAACGAATCTGGATGAAATTGGCACAGAGATAGATTATAGTCTGGGATAACACATAATTTAAGTCAAACATTAATTAGTAGTACCTACTCATACTATAAAATGCGACAATGTGCTTATTGGTTTGTCCTTCATCATGCTGCAATGGATCAACGAATCGAAGCGACATGAGTTTTGTGTTGATGGATAAAGACCGATAGCCCTACGTATTATGTAACACCTGCATCAATCAATGTTTAATCTCAAGAGCATCCGCTATCCACGGGATTTTTAATAACCTAAAATAAATCCACGCAGACGCAGTCAACACTAGTAGCTTATAAATACGAAAGTTGATATACGAGTATGCTTACGACTCAAAAATATTTTGTATGTGTAAAATTTGACAATTATAGATAGAGGGGTTATTATGAAATAATTTTGTTTTAACATGATTATAAGTCTTATTTGTAAAGCCTAACCTCCCTACCTAGCTGATTAAATTCAGAAAATAATAGTCCCTCAGATAGTTCATTACAGAGCGTTTTAAATGAGAAAGCTATAAATACTTTGCAGGCCCGGTTAAACTAGATCGACTAACTAGATATCATGATTGGACAGTCACCTAGCCTAGACTACAAGATTCTATAAGAATCTAGGTTGTCCAGTGCTTACACTTCACTGCGGTTGGTTGTAGGCTTTGGTAGGCGTGTGCGACATCAAGGTTTTTTTACTATCACGTTGTTTTGGTTAGATGTAAAAGTGTGTGTTAGAAATGATGTTATAGGATGAAGTGAGTGTAGGCTACCGTGCGACTAGATTTCCCAGGATGATTACTAGAATATTTTGGATAGATCTTTAGGATTTTCTTACAAGTTGTTCAATGAATCTTATAAACTTTTAATTATACCTTAATTCAGGAAGTATGTATTGCATAACTGTGAAGCCAAGTTACTGCGAGCTAGCAGGTTCATAAATTGCACCTCCTATTTATAGTGTTTCAGTGTAAACGAAAATTCACAATTAATTATCTACCAAGCCGAGGCTCAAATGTGCATATCAAGGCTATTAATACGGATTGCTTTTACCACTGACTAAAACAAACTCTGCGTTCAAAAATACGATGCGTCAGCAGTCAAGCACTAGTTAGCAATCTATATAGCTACTCGTATGTATTCATTGTGTTTTCAGAGATTAATAACAATCCAGGTCTAGGCCGATTTCGGTGCTCAATCAGTGTCCGCGTTATTCTCGTTGCTCGACGTGTAGGTATAAATCTAAAATGGAATAAGGCAGAGTTGACCGTAGCTCGTCGCGGCCGCTCCCGTCTAACTGTCGGTCACGGGTCGCGGCGCGCTGTTAGACCGAGCACCCGCCCGTGACGCTGCCCTCTGGGAGACTATCGGAGTATCTGTGCTTCGGATTTGTTTTACACTGATTGCTTATATGGCGTTAGATTACTTGGTAGAACTTTTAGCGAGTGATCTAAAGCCTCTGGTTCCCGATGTACACAGAACAGCAGTAGGTTCATGTTTGTAATGTCCAGACCACGTACTCACCCGTGACGCTTCCCTCTGGGACACTATCGGAGTAACTGTGCTTCGGATTTGTTTTACACTGATTACTTATATGGCGTTAGATTACATGGTAGAACTTTTAGCAAGTGATCTAAAGCCTCTGGTTCCCGATGTACACAGAACACGAGTAGGTTAATGTATGTAGTGCCCAGGCCACGTAGTAAGTACGTACACAGCTACCTACCCATGATGGTGCCCTCTGGGAGACTATCGGAGTAACTGTGCTTCGGATTTGTTTTACACTGATTACTTATATGGCGTTAGATTACATGGTAGAACTTTTAGCAAGTGATCTAAAGGCTCTGGTTCCCGAAGTACACAGAACACGAGTAGGTTAATGTATGTAGTGCCCAGACCACGTAGTAAGTACGTACCCAGCTACCTACCCATGATGGTGCCCTCTGGGAGACTATCGGAGTATATGTGCTTCGGATTTGTTTTACACTGATTACTTATATGGCGTTAGATTACATGGTAGAACTTTTAGCAAGTGATCTAAAGCCTCTGGTTCCCGATGTACACAGAACAGAAGTAGGTTCATATTTGTAGGGCCCAGCCCACGTAGTAGGCACGTACCCAGCTACCTACCCATGATGGTGCCCTCTGGAAGACTATCGGAGTATCTGTGCTGCGGATTTGTTTTACACTGATTATTTATATGGCGTTAGATTACATGTTGGAACTTTTGGCGAGTTATCTTAAGCCTCTGTTTCTCGATGTACACAGAACAGGAGTAGGTTAATGTATGTAGTGCCCAGACCACGTAGTAGGCACGTACCCAACTACCTACCCATGATGGTGCCCTCTGGAAGACTATCGGAGTATCTGTGCTGCGGATTTGTTTTACACTGATTACTTATATGGCGTTAGATTACATGTTACAACTTTTAGCGAGTAATCTAAAGACTCTGGCTGCCAATGTTCACAGAACAGGAGTAGGTTCATGTTTGTAATGTCCAGACCATAAACCCACCCGTGATGCTGCCCTCTTTGAGACTATATCAGAGTATCTGTGCTTCGGATTTCTTTTACACTGATTACATAAATGGCGTTAGATTACATGGTAAAACTTTTGGCGAGTAATCTAAAGCCTCTGGTCCTCGACGTTCACTAGAAGATCGGTGCTGGTCCCGACCACGTTAGATAGCATGATAGAACTCAAGTGAGAAACTTAGATATAGGAACATAAAGATTTCGCAGCGCAATGCAAGGTAACTTCGGGAAAAGCAACTTCTATTAATAAATCAATAACGATATAAGTGTAGAATATTATCGGTCAGAAAAGAGCCAATGCACGAATTGTTCTTTTTTAATTTTAAAACCAGCGCTGCAGTCTGGTGCAGCATGATGCTAAGATGGAAACCTTTATTTGGCCACGTATCACTAATATCTACTTAATATTAATTATAATTAGTCTAAAACTATTTACAAGTGGTGATCAAATAAAAAAAAAACATTTTCTTTCTTTCTTCTTTTAATGTAGTAATTTCCGATTAAAAAAAACAACTTCCTTGTCATTATAAGCTAAACGAATAATATATTCGTTCAGCTCCTCTACATGTAACCTATGAATGGGGTCAAATCATGCGTCAGTCTATCAAAAACAAAATACAAACACAAATTCCAATTATTTATGTAGATGAATGCAAATCGGCAGCAATAAATTATCGCCTCGAGAGACCGCCCAATCCGGTTGCCCAACTGAGAAGAAACAAAGCTTCGACCGGAAGTGGCCAGTTACCCGGCAAAATCCAAACGAACCAATCGCTGGCAATATCCGTTCCGTTTTCGCAATCGGCCGAGAGGCGCTGGTGCGTTTCGGCACGGTTCGAATTTTGAATTTGCATTCGGATCTACGCATCTGAATCGACCTCGACAGCTTTCTGTTTACTTTAGGTATTTTTTTAAATTTAACAGAAGATAGTGTTGAATGGCTATGGGGTCGTTGTGCGAGGATGCTAGATACTTTTTAAAGATCCCACGGAGTCCACAGACGACCAGAGGGATGTAAATCACTTCGACTAGCGTAACATTCAGCGGAATAAGGGTAACGCAGCCAGCGTTCGTTCAGAATTATTTTGATGATATTTTTTATATGTTGCAGTGTTTATGTTTAACTAATTTAAATTTAAATGTATTTTATAGTCTAGCTTTACTTTGTATACTTGTGAATTTATTATGCCGTTACTTTTATTTACATCAATATAGTTTAGCCCTTGACTGCAATCCCACCTGATGGTAAGTGATGATGCAGTCTAAGATGGTAGCGGGCTAACCTGTTCGGGGTATGAAAGTTATATATAACCCATACCCGTTATCGGTTTCTACACGGCATCGTACCGAAACGCAAAATCGCTTGACGTACGACTTAGCCGGTAGAGTGGTAGCTAGCCACGGCCGAAGCTTCCCACCAGGCCAGACCGGGGAAAATTCAGAAATTACAAATTCCCAGATAGCGGGCTAACCTGTTCGGGGTATGAAAGTTATATATAACCCATACCCGTTATCGGTTTCTACACGGCATCGTACCGAAACTGTGCCGAAACGGAAATCGCTTGACGTACGTCTTAGCCGGTAGAGTGGTAGCTAGCCACGGCCGAAGCCTCCCACTAGGCCAGACCAGAAAAAATTCAGAAATTATAAATTACTTATTTAAAATACTGAGGTTTCATATTTCTTTTACAGGTAAGCCATCGGTTCATTAGATTTAATGCAGCATTAAGGTAACTCTCTCTTAAACTTTAAGAATTTAAACTTTAATGTAAGATTACCGGTAAGATTAACAGTACCGTAAGAATTCAACAGAATATACTTACCTAGTTCTGATCTAATTAAAGTCTGCATGCTGGCCAGTGTCGGGTCCATACCCCATCTGGGTACAACACCACAGTTCCAAGTTAACTCAGCATTCAGTCCGTGCAGCATAAATCTAGGTAGGATATAGGCTTAATACTAGGCAGACTCCTACCTATTTTATATTAAGGTAATTCTTCTTCATTAGATTCAGATAGCTCACTTGATTAAAGGTAATTACCATCGCGCATGATTAAGCACTTATGCAGCCAACCCCAGAGGAATCACCAATGCCTTGATTTTTTACTTTTTCCTAGAATATTCATAATAACTACAAGCATAGTTAGATAGAGAATAACAAGCAAAAGCTAGTCTACAATGTGTATAGTGTATCCCATCAAAAACATAAATGTATAATGAGAGCCAAGTTCAAAATTGTTATATATATGCCTTGGTTGTTGACTTCAGCGACAAAAGAAGTGAGATCTAACTGGGTGCCAAGTTCAATGGTCAGTCCTGAAATTTATTTATAACAGCATATAATATTTTATAACAACTTAAAATATCATTTCTTCTTATAACTTAGTATAAAATGTTGAAGACTAAGGCTTTGGCTTGGCTAGTTTCCATATACGAATTATTATTAAGTAGGTAAAAGTACAGTTTCTACCAGCAAACCAAATTTTCGGAAGAATAAAATAAGAACTTACAGCTTTACAACTTGTGAAGGCTATAATTTAGGTTAGGCACTTAGGTTTTATCGGGTTTAAATACCTATCAGATTACAATCTACCGGAAAATAATGCGTTAAATTCTAATCTTTCGACAGTTTAGAATTTCGCGAGTTAGATTATAATCTAACGGTTTTTACCATCTTACGGTGACATATACAGTGCTGGTTCATGTAACCACAGAATATTCAATAATACTACGTATTATACGTCGAACCTAGAACAACATGACGATAATGCCCTGTTACAAAAACATATTTGCATTTCATAATTTTAGTATCAATGTGAGGCTTTTTGTCGGGATAACGTAGCGTTTTGAAACTTGCTTTATACTTGCTTTTTGTATCCATAGATTCGATTGGTATTCATGTTAATACTGAAACAGTTTACCAGTATAACTACATTTACAATTCCTAAACATTTCCGAAAAACCAAGAACGCCTTGCAAGTGAAGCGAAACAAAACGCAGAGATGGCGCGATACGCGCTCCAATGGCGTACACAATTAATACAGTATTTATCTCAGCTAATTAGCGATTGCAACGACCTAGAATCTTTAATGAGGCTGTGGCAAGATCCGGTCGATTCAGTTGCGAGAGCATCAGAATTGAATTTAAGCCGCTAATGCGTTTTGTTTTTGCATTTATATGTACTGCAAAACGTTTAACGTAATCGTTTAAAAAATAAAAACAGTTATACTTATAATTTAGTTAATATATTCATGCAAGATAGCTGGACATAGGCCTTGTCAGGAGCACGCGACCAATCACGGTCCGACTTCCTCATCTACCCGCTTTCCGCCACCTTCTTCAGTGTGAATTCGGGTCTAGAATAAAAACTAAAGTATAACACTAAAGCATCACCACTCAGTCAGTTTTCGGTATTCAATAAGTTACATAAAATGGTTATCAGACATACACAGACTTTAAGTCTTCAAGCCATTGTATTTTTTGATTTCCAATGGCATTTTAATTTTTCACGTCGTAAGTCGTAACTATACAGATTCACCTGAATCCATTTCAAAGTCAATAGCATTCCTCAAACCTACACCAATAAGGCAACATCTCAATACAATCAATTATGCTTATTTTTAACGTGACACCAAAAATCTGAAGCCAGCCTCAGTAATGAGTGACGAAATATTCATTATACTTGACGGATTTGGACGATAAAAAGCAATTATTGGCTTAATATAGGCGCACCATCTTCCAATTTTGAAATGTAGGACACGAAAAAATCGATCACTCACACTCACTCTTCACTTTGTAAAGGTAAGTCAGGAATTTGATGATTACAGTAAAGTGCGTAATATATTTGATCGAATACAGATTTATTTTCCTAAATTCTTCTGAAGACTTCTAAGAGCTGTTGTGGATCTAACAAAATATACACTGAATTGGGTTAGGAAGTCGGCTTGAGTGAGAGTTTGATCTACTGACGTCCTTTTGGGTTTCTGTCCTCAAAACCACATAATGCTCTCACGCTTGACTTAGAGCGACCATGGGGAGTAAGTACTCTTTATCACTCAAGAAAGCTACACTTCTCATTATGCTAACATTGATTTTTTACCCAGAATATGTCCTGAGAAAACATTAAGTATAGTAACCCTAGCTAAAACAAAAAAGAACGAGTTTTGACTGTACCGGGAACACAAGAATGATTAACAATTAACCAATTAATGGAATAATTGAGACGTATTAAATCGTTTTTAATTGTCTTCGGGTAACTTGGTGGATATTCGTGAATTGAATATATTTACTTATTAATTTGTTTGTTTGTGTAACTTGGGAAGTTCTAACGTTATCTATGTGACACCCAATTCTTAAAAAGGGAAAATCAAATTCTTAAAAATCCCATACTTTTATCGGTTTTTTAGAAACTTAAATACTTATAAATTGCCTGCATTATCCTCTTATATTTTCAAAGGAATTATCAAGTGAATAAATAGAATAAAAAATCTTTTTCTCTTTAGCTGTGAAGATTTCATAAAGAATTATTTATGACACGTTTGGTTAGATGACAAAACATAATTGGATTTCAGATACGTACCCGTGTCACTATGATCATATACGGACCCTAAAAATTATGTTGAGTCTACAAAGAACAATTTTATTTGAAAAAAGTAGGTAATTTTGTTACTTAGGTATGAATTTAGTGAGACTGAAATATCATATAATTTACGCTTGAAATAACGCGTAAAATTGTATTAATATAAACGACGCATAATATAATAATTAGAGTTGAGTGTTACTAATTTTATCAGTAGAATGAAGGCTTAGTCCCTAATTATATATTATTATCACAAACTTAGTCGTTTTATTGGGAGTTATAAAATAAATTGTAGATAAGCACTTGGTATCTAGGTGTGCATTTTTATTTAGAAATTATAATATACTCTTTTACGTTTTAGTTACACAATTTCTATTTCTATTTCTATTTTAGCTATTCATCTACCTATATACATATACTGACTGATCTATTAACGCACTCAAACTTTTAAGAAAATTTAAGCCCTAAAGGTAAGGGGGTAAAATAGGGGTTTAAAATTGGTATGAAAATCGAACTTAACGTGAGCGAAGCCGCGGGCAAAAGCTAGGCTAAATAGGAAGCTTAAGACGGTGGGATACCCTAAGTTTCACACCCTGTCTCCCATATTCTAACATTTTCAATGATTGAACCCAACGTCTCAGTATACTTTCACAAAATGTTAGAATGTGCGAGAGAGAGGGAAGGTCTGCTTACACCGCCCCTTTAATGAAATGTAACAACAGTTATGACTGATATTAATATGTCCTCACTTTTTATTTGGTTACAACATGATATGCGAAGAAAAATCCTTTTTAAGCACATAAATTAATATTATAACTATATATAACTTATTAGTTTAGGTAGGGATACGGCTATACACTCGAAACATGTCTGAGACTCGAAAAACCGCCCTAGGCCATTTGCGGGTATTTTCAATACTCGCTGTTAGCAGTTATCACACTGGCGCATTTTGTATGCAACGCTTTTCGATCAAATTCATGAAAGGTTAACAATTTCGCTATCACATGATTTTATCTACCCTCATTTCTTACGGACGTGGATTCAACCCAAGACCTCGGGGGCGTACGGACTAGTCTAATCCAACTGACCTCCCATTCGTCCCAACGCCATCATAAGCCGTGGTTCGAGCGACACAAGCGGCGCCCTTAGGAAGACGTTTCGCTCCCCCCGATGTCTTCAAGCTCTGGGGCTCATTTCTAGGCGACGCTTAACGCTCGTCCAACCCCCTGGTAGGGCCTACGCAGCATATTCAACCCGAAAAACAAACAAGTCATAATTAAAAAAATTAAAGAAACACGACTGCCCTGCCAAAAAACGAACTAAAAAGTTAAAAATCTAAATTAATCTAGTTAAATTAGAATCTTATTCACATTTTTATTCAATGATATTTTTTTTGTGAATCACTGGATATTGAGGTATAGTGTTATATATTTTTGGAATCTACTCATCATTTTCTAGATGATGAATAAATAGTTAATCTTGTTTTAAATTTAGTCTTTAATGAGGGTCCATGGTCACCCCATCAATCTTTTTTTTAATTTGCCTAACTGGCCTAGCCTATGTCACCCGGAATAAGCTAGGGATTCTAACGATATCTCATTTATCAAAATCAGTTCAGGCGTATAGAAGTTATGGTGAAATATACAAACTCACCAAACTCACATACATACATACATGAACCCTGAAAACAATATACTCCTTTTTTGAGGCAGTCGTATAAAAAACCCATGAGACTGCGTCGGTGTGCTAATAAGCTAGAATCGAGATCGTAGCCAAGCGCAAAACTCGTCGTCGACAAAAACAACATACCTATTTTACTTGGAGGTGTCTACCTAACAACGTAATTATTTCCTCCATAATGAAGTTTTTGCATATAATATGCGCGTCACAGAATTAATTATATGGCCTGAAACGCAAAAAGATGGCGTGCCCAAGTTTTTTTCCTTATTTATTTCTTACAATCTACAGCAAAGGATTAACACCAGATGTAATAAATCTTATATAGCCTATGATGCCCGCGACTTGGTCCGCGTGGATTAAGTTTTTTGATTCCCGCGAGATTTCGGGATTTTTCCGGATAGCCTATGTCCTTTTCCGGGATGCAACCTATCCAATATCAAATTTCATAAAAATAAGTTCGAAAGACGCGTCGTGAATGCGTAGCACAAAGACAGTCAGACAGACACAATTTCGAATTTATATTAATTTATAGTAGGTATATGGTCTATGGAATATAAAACTGTGAGTAAGAAAAAAGTTTAATGAGATTGAATAATATGATACTAATATTAAATGCGAAGGTGTGTTTGTTTGTTGGTTTATCCTTCAGTCTCGCTACAACAGAGCAAAAGGTATAAATGATTTTTGCATGGACATACCTAGTTGTAGACCTGGAGAGTGACATAGACTTGTTATTTTTTATGATTTTTTTCCGGAAAATCACTAAGAGTTAAGAGTATTAGGATTTTTTAAAAATATGTTTCACTAGCTGATGCCGGCGACTACGTCCGCGTGGATTGTGGTTTTTTGGTTCCCGCGGGAACTTCTTAGTTTTCCGGGATAAAAAGTAGCCTATGTGTTATTCCAGACTATAATCTATCTCTGTGCCAAATTTCATCCAGATCCGTTCAGCCGTTCGGGCGTAATTGAGTAACAAACACCCATCCACACATCCATACATCCATACACCCATCTAAATTTTCTCCGAGTCTTGCTGCTACGTCATTATCACTTTGCTATTGAACACTGCATGCTACGCTTATGCTTCATATATCATATTATTTTTAAACACATTTCATAGTACAATTAAGTGCATATATCCCAAATTATCGAAAATAAAACGTAAGTACTTATTCCAAAATCCAGTCCCTTGTAGGCGCTGATAGCAATCGAAATGTACCTATGTCCTAAAGAACAAAATGTCTAATTTTTTGCAAATTTAAAGTCTGAAACAGACAAATCGCACCATGGCAGTATGAAAGTGATAACCTTTATAAAGTTCCTTGCAGTTATTTTAAGCAGTTATTTTACGGGTTTATGCACTTTGTTTATGTGAAAAACCAATAAAATAACAGCATGGAAGTAATTTATAAATTACGCACAAAAGCACACCAATTATACTCGTAGTTAATATCCGAATGTAATAAATCATAATGCCCAAGTCAGCATGCACTAAATATCCATCAACCCTGCTCAGGCCTCAGCCCCAAAAAAAACTAGGACTACTACCTTTGTACTTACTCTACTTACCTCGGTAGTATCAGTAGACGCTTCGTGCTACCGTTGCACGTTGTAGGTACGTTTGAGGCTTTATACTACACGGTTTCCTTAAAAGTCAAGGTCATGTTTTTGCAGCTACCGCCCTCAGTGCGCAAGCTGTCGAAACTCCAAGTCTAGAAATGTTCAAAGTTTCAAACCTGTAAGCTCATTAATATGGGAAACACGTGCCCGATCGGTTTTTGACGTCTTTATCAGCGGAAGAAAATCAACTTAGAGTTTTTGCTACATTCCTTAATAAAATCTGAAATTGTAATTCGATTCGAGAACAGGACGCAGGACTTATTCGTGACGGCACCATCTAAAGTAGCTATAGGTATAGGAACTGTTCGTTACATCTCGGTTCTAAATGAGGCGGTAGCTGCATTCGATTTTAACGCGTCTTTACATTGATGTAGAATTCTAGTTGTACCTATCGTCCTACCAAACATCGATTAAGCAACCTAAGTATACAACATTACCTACAAATGAATACTCAAAAAGCGTCTACAACCGCATAAGTCAATGCTACCAAATCAGAAATGAACATCAGAAATGGTTTATCATGTGTAGGAATTTCCTTCAAAACGTAGAAGTCAGAACTTTAGGAGTTTAAAAACAATACAATAGAACTTAAAGGACGGCAAGAAAGGAAATAACTTAAATTAGGAAGGAAAGAAAAACTTAAATTAGGAACTACATAAATTATAAATCACGCCCGCATGGAATGGTGGCAAGAATGCTGGCTACATTTCCGCGTTTAAAAAGTATAGCATTTGGGTATTGGTCGTTCAACTAATCAAATCAACAAATGTTTAATAAACGCCAAAACGCGCATAAATTATAGGAGCTTCTATGGAATTTAATCGATAGTTAAAAATGAATTTAAAAATAAAAGAGTACAGAGACTTGATGACTTATGAAAAACAGTGGAATACTCTCTGTTTAGTAATCACTAAGAAATTGATATGAGCAACCTTTTGTTACTTGCATTGTTCGTAAGAACGAAACGTAGAGTTCAATAATATACGGTTGACTGTCGATACAGACCTTAGTTTTTCTCAATATTGTCAACTCCGATTATAATTAACAAGTATGACCTTCCATATTCCACTCTCCGCAATCAACGTGTGTCGCAAGACATTTCGACACACCTCAACCAACAGTTTTCCTTTTTTCGTGGGAAAATACGTTTTCACCATACAAGACACAATGTATAGAAAACTGCCAACTAATATGTTCACTTACCGTACAGCTTAACACTATGGTAATACGGTTGGTATTAAGGTTAATTGTGCTCGGGTTAAGTTGGTAATTTATACACATGATATTAACGGTGCTTAGAGTAATAACTGGGGAAATGTAATGCTTGGTAATTATAGTTATCGCTGATTGCGATATCGAATAAGTAGGGTTTAGATATACCCTAAGTACCTCAGTACTTTACATTAAAATTCTCTCATATCTTGTATTATTTCCGATATTCGTTTGGGCTTATAAATACAAATAATTCTACACAGAGATTGTGTTCACTTACGAAATTGGCTCGGGATAAATAAGTAATAAACATTAAATGTCATCAAATTGGTCTCTAATCCAGCTACAGCTGACATATTAATATCTTTACAACTATTCCGCCTAAAACTATTTATGTGCACCACGTTCAGGTGAGTTCAAATCACCAAAACACAGACGATGAGATCCGTACAAGATCAGAGTTAGTATCCAACACAGCTTAACAAGTTACAAAGCTGAAATAGCTATGGGTGGGACATATTCTTCAAAGATCCAATAGACGGTGGCATCCCAAGGTCATAGAATTGCTACCTCGTACCGAATAGCACTGCATTGGGAGACCCCGAAGTGACGGGTAGTACCAACGCCTAATACATGAAGCCGTAGGGAGCCACTGGATATAGGCAAGACCGTGTCGTGGAAGTCCCTACCAGTCCAGAAATAGACGATTAGCGGCTAAAGAAGACGAAGAAGTGATTAGACAATAACTCTTATCTCTTATCGCCGATTTAAAAGTACTTGTTCGACGATTCAAAAGTACTTGTAAAAGCATTTGAATTTGAATTTGAATTTGAATCTATAAAAAATCAAAAGCGCGTAAAGTCACCGGGACGGAAGTTACATCAGGTGCATGCTTAGTATGCAGTGTGTGTGTGATTCTGAGGATATGGCAAAAACTGTGGAATATAATATAGCTTTTTGACCGGAGCCGTATGCAGTATCGTACTTTATCTCATTATATAATACTGTTTTTTTTCTTATCCACTACAAACTAGCCCTTGACTACGATCTCTCCTGATGGTAAGTGATGATGCAGTCTAAGATGGTAGCGGGCTAACCTGTTAGGGGCATGGCAGTTATATTAATCCCATACTCCTATTCGGTTTCTGCACGGCATCGTACCGGAACGCTTAATCGCTTGGCGGCTTCTTGCCGGTAGGGTGGTAACTAGCCACAGCCGAAGCCTCCCACCAGTCCAGACTAGGTAAAATTCAGAAATTATAAATTCCTAAATTGACCATGCCGGGGATCGAACCCCGGACCTCCGCACGTTAAGACAACAGCGCTACACACTGCGCCACGGAGGTCGTCAAAATTGTATTATTAAATATCAGTCGTTAGATATGATTATGACGTAGCAGGTACGTAGGATATGTATGTCGATAATTTAAGGATAACATTCGGAGGCACTTAATTTCACGCTTCACGCTTGCTCTTTGTGTAGATGCTCAAAATCAATTTTGGTAGCGCTCAAAGACTTATAATTAATAATAATTAATTAATTGAATATGAATATGGCGCGTTTCGATTTGTATGCAATACGGTATGGCGCCTTAAATATACATACCTACTGACAAAAACGGCTCTGAAGTTTGATAATTATTAGAAGTCTTAATTTATTATCAAAATGTATTCTAAATAAAGTAGTTTTGCTCGGATGTATCATTCACGCGTTTTCTAACGGAATTCGTTAGATCAACCATATTCAAGCAACTTTAGTGCGCTCATACGAAAACCAACTGGGCCACCAAGAAAATCTTCGCTTGGATTTAAGAATCTTCTTGTTACTTCCTTCCTTCTTCCTGTTCCTATCCCACGCTATGTGGGGTTGGCACAGCATTTCTTCTTCTTCCACTCCCTTCTATCATCCCTTAACTTTTTATCCGCTGTTCTTGCACCCTTTCTTATACAATCCATCTACCTTTTCTTTGATCTTCCCCTACTATTGTCTCTCCAAAGTCCAAATAACTTCTATTATGCCCAGCGATTTAACGTTGTATATGTCACCGTAAGATTGTAAAAACCGATAGATTATAATCTAACTCACGAAATTCTAAACTGTCGAAAAATTAGAATTTAACGAATTATTTTCCGGTAGATTGTAATCTGATAGGTATTTAAACACGATAAAACCTAAGTGCACTACTTGATTATTTATGTCGAACCCTAACCTAACCTACAAGAAAGAGACAAGAAAACGTAAATAAAATGAATATTTAAAAAATTTACACTCAGAACATTGAACAGTTTACAATCTTTCGACAGTTTAGAATTTCGCGAGTTAAATTATAATCTAACGGTTTTTACAATCTTACGGTTGCATATATACTAAACAGTTTGGTCTGGTATTTAATATGAATAAGTTTTGAAAATCAATAAAAATAAAGCTTGATTTCCATTAGGTAATAGATTCACTAGCTGACCTCCCTGATCTCTGTTTGAGCAATTGTTGAAAATAATAAGTTTCGAAGGCTATTTCATCAACAATCCTGGTGTTAGGTAACGTGCCAAGGCTTCTAGAGTTATAAGTAGTTCAGCGATGTTGCGATCAAATTAATTGCTCCACTGAAGATTCGGTTCTATAGGGTGCTCTGAGCTTTAACTTAAGTAATATTATAAAACTTTACATACATTACTTGGATAGCTGAAACATCTCGTCGTCATGATCAGCCTGTTTCAACACTGAAAAAATACACACACACGCCACACGGTACTCTGCCTTTCATAACCACTTACTTCTTTTCGTATTCATAAAGTCAACCAACCAGTGGAGAGTACGCTCTACGCTAGATTGTCGACATACTCAGCATTTAAGGAAATTTATTCAAATTTGCCAATAAGATCCGAAAATTAATCTGGAACCAGTGACGAGCTACTTTTTGCTGTTGTTAACACCGACATCGCTTGATTTGTAACACTTGTATAGCAAACCATAGTAGAAACAAATAAAAGTTTTTTTCTACTATTCTCTTTCTACACAAATAATACTGTAGAAATTCTGAGCATGTTTTCGTTTTTAAAAAATAATTTCATGTAGTTTCTTACATTTCCTAAATTAATTATATTATCTCATAATCAAGCAAAACCTAACGGGCACGAAAAAGTGAACGCTTCTGTTAAAATTTAAATATCTCAAAATTACGATCATATATAATACCAACCTGTATACAATAAAGTTGCAAAGCCGTGCGAAAATCTGATAACTCATTTATGTGTGTCTTAGAGTATTTTTCCCAGACAATAGCCGCTGGTACCCATATGGGCCGGTTTCTTGCTTACCTTTCTAAATTCTAGAGGTCATGCCGTAATACAAATTAGGATGAGATTTAGGTTAATTAGTCATTAAGGTTGAAGTTTAATTATAGGTAATCGCTGTTATTTTAACTTTAGAGTCTTTGTTGACTATAAAAATGAAGATAAATGTAGCACAACTGCCAAATAACAAAACCACCAAAATATTTCAAATGGTTCAATCCGAAACGTCAAAACCATCAAAGTACTTATTTCAAATGGTTCAATCAAGATCACGAGCTGCAACTGAATTAGCTGAAATTGTAAGATGTGCAAGTAGGCATGAGGCTCACTTAGGAAGCGATAATTATTTCTGTCGTTTATAGTGCCGTGAAGAGTTTGATGGATCCTAGGAGATTTTGTATAGAAAATATATTTTTCCTCAGAACCAAAAGTTCAGAAAATCAAGTTTGGTTTTTGATCTGACCTGAAACAAAATGCTTGAATGGATACGTCTGTTCATCTTTTCCATTGAACGTATGGCTTAAACTGAAAATCCTATGAGAAAAACTAAAAAAATTACAAAATATGGCTCGACGAAGTTAGTTATCTATTAAACTTGTAGAGCCGTCATGGTGGCTAATAGTTATTGACACAATCTCTAAACTAAACTTACAGCTCTAAATCTAAAGCTTCAATTTCCGCAGGAAGTATTCTAAGAGGGATAGCTATAAAAACGAGCTGTCATTTTAGTTCAGTTTCTAAGGGATGGTCTTCAACAGAATTGGCCTCATTATTTCCATCTTTCAGAATTTGTAGCAAGTTAAAACTTTGCTACGACCCGCGGTTGCCTCGGAATTAAAGTTTCATTCGATGGTTAGGCCAATAGTCAATCCAATAGTGAATTGAATAACTGCGAATTTGAAACTTGGCGGTGGCATATTAATTTTAATAGTCTTTTTTTGGATCAAAAGTAGTTGAATGCATTCTGATTTCTGAATTAGCATATTCCGATTCGCTTGCTATAAACTTAGGAACCATTATCAATCAACAATACAATTACGTTTCGTAAGGCACAATAATCACATAAGTCCAATCAACAAATGGCCGAACACGACAATGCAGCAAAGAAGTATGTTCCCATGCTATTGCATTGCGTCTGTACAATACATGCGTTGCGCAAAAACCGTTGCACGCTGTGTAGGGCTGAACCTTGTACATACGTTTATTAGATAATTGGGGTTTGTGATTGCTGTGTTAACCAACGCATTCATTTTATAAGCTTCCGAATATATAGCAGAATAGAAGCTATAGAATACATTGGCATGAGACCATACATGAGACGCGATACTAGCGCAAAGCGCGCGTTTTCTAATAAATAAAAATTCAAGGGACTCCACTGAAGAATTATGACTAATACATTCTATAATATTCTATCAAAAGATCGAAGTATACTTCCATCTTCTGTGTTCCCTCATGACTACAGTATGGGGCTCTTCAAATGGCAGATTAACGACCTCCGTAGCGCAGTGTTAAGCGCTGTTGTCTTAACGCGTGGAGGTCCCGGGTTCGATCCCCGGCAGGGTTAATTTGGGATTTTACAATTTCTAAATTTTCCCTGGTTTGGCCTGGTGGGAGGCTTCGGCCGTGACTAGTTACCACCCCGGCAAAGACGTGCCGCCTAGCGATTAAGCGTTTCGGTATGATGCCGTTTAGAAACCGAATAGGGGTATGGATTGCTATGGGCAGCTAGCGGGCTACATAACTAGCCCGCTACCATCTTAGACTGCATCATCACTTATGCCTTGACCCGTGTTTGTGGGCGGCACAAACAACAAACAAATGTTTATGGGCGGCGGTAATCACTTGACATGAGATGCCCCCGCCGCATGCTCGTTTGCTCGCTAAATATAAATAAATAAAATAAAATTTACTACGAAGCTTCAAATAAATACGTAGGCCTATCCACCTACCTACGCTTTACCTATGTGCAATACTTTTTAAAAAATCCGCAAGATTATTTGTTATTTTTTATACTAATATTAATTATTATCCTTGACTATACATAAGTCTACACGTAAAAAGTTTCACTCGTAAACTGATTAAGTAAGTGCCATTAAAATGCTTATTTAAAGAGTTCTACAAATAATAAAATTAGAACAAAGGAGGATTTCAAGCATGATATAATTTAACCGGTTATTACAATCACTATACACGTGGCACATCGTATTTCACAAGGAATTTTCAGTATCGTTTGATACTTTGGCAAAGTAGGGTATTCCGTATTGATTTAATTTGGAAAAAACAGGTCGGTTCGTGACATATGCTAATTATGTTTCCCAATTGCATTACTTGGACTAACAACCTAAATAAATCGTTAAGTTTATTCATTAAAATGACCCATGACAAGGCGTCGTCGGCTTGTTTTATACATATATAACATAGGTAGGTACAAAATAAATATCGAGAAGAAAAATAAATTATTTTTATTCCTAAAAATTGGAGGTATTAAGATACTCGTTTGATGAAATCTGCCCCCCGATTGTCTAAATGTTGCCGATCAAATCGTCAAAGTTCGGCGTCAAAGTAAAATAAACCATAACTGCACTGAATTAGAGCTCAATTTCGTGTGTCCATTCTCATACGTTTAGGTATGTACGATACCCTAAACGAATGAGAATGGATACCGAACTTTGACGATTTGATCGGCCATTCTTACACAATCGCACCTCTGAGCTGGGGCGGTTTATCTATTGAAAGCCTTTATATTTTCTTTGGCTGTGGTAAGATAGTTATGTCCTTTTGAACTAGAATTTCCATTTTCTAATTTTCCCGTGATCTGCGGGAAAATTGGAAAGCCGCCGGAAATTATATCAACCCACAGGTTGTAAAATATTTGAACTCTAAAATAGCAGCAAGTCAGGTGGAATACTAAAAACTTTTCCTAATTAACCCCGTCCGACGCAAAAAAGGGGTGTATTAATTTATCGTGTGCATCTGTCTGCAAACGGATAAACGCATTTTGTATATTCAAGTAATTATTTATATGCCGCGTTGATTATCGTATCTTAATATTTAATGAATTTTTCGTTTCATTAATCCTTGGAAATCTTCCGAGATTTCAATTCATATTAATTGTATTCATTCAGCTATGTATTGCGTTTAAATTTAATTTATATTGTATAAAAACTTTGGATTATCCCTTCTTATCTTATATATTTATATTACTTTGATTTATCGCGACTTCGACCGAGTTGTTTAAGTTTTTTTTGATTCCCGCAGGAACTCCTTAATTTTCTGGGATAAAAAGTAACCTATCTAACTCTCCAAGTCCGCAACTATATGTTAAAAATCACGTCGATCCGTTTCTCCCTTGCGGCGTGATTGAAGGACAAACCAACAAACAAACACACTATAGCATTTATAATATTTGTTTGACTTTAACTTAGTATAAAATTTAAGATATTTTGTTTGATATTAGTCTGGTCTGTATGATATAATGATACGATGATGCCCAGCATATAAGCCGGGCGTCGGCTGAATTTTAAACACAAGTGAAAGGTCCATTTTGCAATAACTACGTGATGTGCGAAGTTTTACAACATAAATCTATTGGTTACGCTAAACCACTACGAGTATGTATATTTCTGCTGTCCAACACCCAGTTCACCAGAGCTATATTAGCATATTACTTATCTTAACAAGGAGTCAGAATAAATCTATGTTTCGATATCCATATTTATATAATAAATGCGAAAATGTATGTCTGTCTTCTACGCTTTCACGGCCCAACTTCTCAACCAATTTTCATGAAATTTGGTACGGAGACAGGTTATATCCCAGAGAAGGCTAGTTTTTGTCCCGGAAAATTGAAGAGCGGGAACCAAAATTCAATCCACGCGGACGATGTCGCATCAGCTAGTTAATAATATTTTATAGTAAGTGGTGATTGTATGAATTAATAGCCTTTGAATTGATAGAAGTGCGACGTTTATACAACATTAATGGAACAAATGCCACTCTTTTTAAACCAAAGACATTTCAGATAATTTTATCATCATCAACAGCATTAGTTTAACCACCTTTAATTTGTTATCTCGGATCTATACCGGGTCATACTGCAGAAAATTTCTTCGATCTGTGCCCTCATTGCAGTTTTGTCCCGAGGATCACATCCAACCAACGTTGTTTTTGCTGACCAGATCATCTGAGATCTATCTGGTGTCATTATTGGTTTTATCTACAGATTATAATTAGGCTCATTTGCACGAGGCCTTTAAATGTGTTTAAGTAAAATTTTCTATACCTGTCTTTTTCATGACAACCCCGAAATAAACTTATCAAAACGAGACATTATAAAAAAAATAACTAAATCAGTTCATAAGTTGGCCTTAGTTCTGTAGGTAGTATGTAGGTGATTATCAGTCAATATTCTTTTCTCTGCTGTTTGACACAATCTCTAGCGTGATTAGAATTTGAATTCCTTTTTTAATTCATTGTTTTATTTTATTTTATCCAAAGAGTAAGATCATCGAGATACAGAGTACGCAGATTAACAAACCTAGAAAGATACCTATAAACTTTTTACTCGTAGTTTCACCGTACTGTGTTCTTTCACCTTTGCACTAGTTGAGCGGCCACCCGTGACTTACGCACTACGGTACCATCGGATCTAATCCATTGAATTTTCAACTTAATTGTAAGTAGTATAAGGTCCATTAGTACTGGCTGATTACGCACCATCGCGTTGGGGTGAACAGAGCAAATTGCTCTCATATGTTAGGGTTTCCGTTCAAATTTTAATGTCTTAAGACGATTTTTATTCATGAGTTGCGGATGGTTTAGTAACTCCGACAACCGTGATTTGTATTGGTGATTTCACAACTTGCATTTTATTTGAATTGTGATATTACACTGTTATAATTGAAATCTTTGTTGGATTTGTATGGAACTGTTATTCTCTAGCTTCAAAGGATGTGATGTGTATTCAGGTAAAGATAGGTGCCTAGGCAAATTATTGTAATTTTTAAGTTGAATCTTAACCTACCAAGTACACAGTGCGTACTTGGTAGGTTGTCTTGGTGTGTTGGTGAGATGGCTTACCAGTATCTTGTGAGAAAGATGGTAGTTGAAAGCTCCATATTCTACAGAAATGGGATAAGTTTACATAAATATAGGTTTAAATTAAAATTATTGATAAGTATAAAATTCTTTATCCCGCTTCTTAGGAGAATCAGTACTTTAAACGTAATCTTAATTTATGTAAAGTCTATTTTCATTAATTTATTCGCTAGCTCTGGTATCTTTTAACAGAGTTATCACACATAATTATGCAAATATTTATAGTTTAAATGGAAAGCTAGAAAATAGTATTTCGACTATTTAACATAGATTTGATTTGGGAACAAGTTTCAAGATAAGACATCACATGCTCATTGCTTAGCTGTCCAACCGACATGCTCTTTCACGGTTTCTCCAATTTTTTATAAGCAAAGACCCTGATCCAGATGTAAGTAGGTGACGAGATGAACCGTGGGACATTCCCACTATTGTGCGCGCTTTCTCGAATATTTTAATAATGTGTGTCGCCAATTCAAATTACGAGTGGCTTTATTAATACGACGTTACGTTGCGCGCTTTAATTAGATTGTCCCGTTCGGACTTTTCGAGCGGAGGTTAATTGAAGTAAAAACTTCTATAGGCGCGTTGAGCACTTTTTGGTAGGTGGTAAAAATGTGGAAACGCGAGACCGACACCGTTCTTCTCAAGACGAAAGGTCTTATGTATAAATAGTACCACCACCACTACAGCCCATTAACGTCCCACTGCTGGGCACAGGCCTCCACTCTCATAGGAGAGAGGGAATTAGAGCTTAGACCCACCACGCTACTCCAATGCGGGTTGGCGAGCTTTAACGACTATTATCATGTTAGTGATAATAACCGGGACCGACGGCTTAACGTGCTCTCCGAGGCACGGGGGTGAAACACCACCAACTTCCTAACTCCGGGCTAGTACTGAGAATTTCTAGTCAGAAAAACCCAACACTTATTATGGCCTAACCCGGGACTCGAACCCAGGACCTCGTCGGCCGCAGTCAAACATGCTAACCATTAGACCAACGAGGCAGTTAAATAAATAGTACATTCGTAATTAAATTTTAATGCCTTTGTTTTTGGTTTATATTTAAAAGTGATGTGTAACCGTAACTGGCACCTCGCGACACCATTCTTTTTAAGACAAAAGGTCATATGTATAAATAATATATTACATTCGTAATTAAACTTTAATGCCTTAGCTTTAAGGTTTATATTTTCATTGTTTAAAAAGTGCTGTGTTGTTATTTAAAATTATTTTAAATATTCGTTTTCACTTCTATCGGCAGTCCCTATGACTGCCAATTTTTTTAAATTATAATTCACATCACACCTTTATATCACTGGTTAGTTCTAGAGAATAACAGCATTCAGCAGCATATTTCTCAGTCTTTCATGTGTCAAGTCTTATCAAAAGTGCTATTCTATTAATTTCCTTGATGGCCGATATTTGTACCTCAAAAAATGACTACGAAAGGTAGTTACAATTTTATTCTAGAGAACAACACTTAACAGTATTCAGTACAATTTTTATAGGTACCGCATCAAAAGTACTATTAAAATATTTTATTTGAAATCCGATTTTAGTACATCAATTAAAACTACGATAAGTAGTTGGTTTGACTTTATATTACTCGTAGAAACCTTGTGGATTTTGCAAGGAAGGAATTTGTAATATTATTAGAATTATAAAAAATAAATATTAAAAACAGAGAGAACCATTTTGTAAGCATTTAAGCTCAAAGAAATAATATTCATTTTCAGTTACAAAATTTATTATAGTGTCCGAGGAATCTACTTTCTTGGGAACCAAGCCCATAAATTATTAATTATATAAATAATTGAGTACTTTAAGTTTGTACTCATTCCTGGAACATCTATATGAGATCTCTGCTTGTGAATTCTGATATGAGAAGGGTATTGGCATTAAAATAAGTCTAATATTTTTAATTTTCGTAAGTTTGATAATTTTTTAATATACCAATGAAAGTTATCTCTCTATTTTTGTACATATTTAAAGAAGTTTTTATAGTAGTCTGCTTGGATATCGACAAGTGTCTATAAATTAGATGCGAAGACAGTTTACACAGTGTAAAGTAAAATATTATGATGTCTATCGCTAAGAAAACAACAGTATTGACACAACAAACATAAATAGATGTTTGATAAGATCACGAACGATATGACTGCATGCTTTGTATCTTTTATAGGAGGTTTCCACCTATCTTATATATAAAATTCTCGTGTCACAATGTTACTCCTTCGAAACGGCTTGACCGATTTTTATGAAATTTTATATGCATATGCAGTAGGTCTGAGAATCGGGTACTATCTATTTTTCATACCCCTAAAACACCTCAATCCACGCGGACGGAGTCGCGGGCATCAGCTTGTCTTAATATATAAAACAAAATCGGGTTTTTTCGAACACTTATAACTCTAGAAAGGCTGGACGGGTCTGGATGAAATTTGGCACAGAATCAGATTATAGTCTGAAGCACATAAGCTACTTTTTATCCTGGAAAATTAAAGGATTCCCGCGGGAACTAAAAAACGTCAATCCACGCGGGCAAAGTAGCGGGCATCAGCTAGTAAAAGATAAATGGAAAGAAAGATAAAATTATGGAGCAAAAACATCTTTCTCTCTGCGTTGTATTCTTCAAAGTTGAGGACCGTGACCCCTTTCCGTTAATCACATACCTACCATTCCTAGGTAATAATGGTAGGTACAGGTTTTATAGGGTTAACAGATATGGCCACGGTTTTATTTTGACGACTATGGTGCCGTATATAGTGCACTGTATTTTAGGTAGTTTTGATCTTATTAGTGGGGGAGGTCGTGGGTTCGGTCCCGGGAAGGGTCAATTTGGGACAATAATGTCAGATTTTTCTCTCTGTCTGATATGGTGAGTGGTTTCGGCCGTGGGTATCTACAATCCTACCGGCCATATAAACCATACCGCCAAGCGATTTAGTATTCCGGTACGACACAGAGTAGAAACCAATTAGGGATATGGGTTTAATATATATGCCATACAGAATAACCCGCTTCTTTCTTATACTGCATCATCTCTTACTAGCTGGTCAGGATGACTTGTGGTGAAATAAAATAAGTCTTAAATCATTAAAAACATTTTTAAAAACAAGCGTTCAAACAAGCAATTTTTAAATTTAGTTTTAGTATATACATCACAGAAATAAATACTTCTCTTTGTTTGGTTTAATCTTCATCCCAGTTTGATCACTCAAACGTATCCAAGTATAAACGCTTCTCATAGGTAATTTACTCTTAAAAAGTGTCTTCCCAATGTCCGCTCTCGCGTCCAAAGAACTGGAACCGCCCATTGATTTCCATATTTTCATTACAACTAATCGTCTATTCAAAAATCAGTCTTGTGTGTATTACTGGACAGTACAATTTCCCTTGTTTAGTATTAATGACTGAATTCATTAATAGATATCCATAGAGCACGATAGAACTTTAAGAAAATGGACTCTATCGCATCAGAGTTACAGTTTATTTTAATTTGTGGCTGGACTTTGGTATTTTTTGTTCTTGTATATCAAATTAGTCGCTTGGGTGGTGTTAATAGAGGACGGGAGTGTTACACTATGAAATATGGTGATACATGGTAATTAACTACGAAGCATGTAATAGCTTTTTTGTTACATTAATATTAAATGTTGGCATAAAACACGGTGTTGATTGCTTTATCTAATAAATTTTTGTAATAAATTGTAACTCTTATTATATGGGTGACTTACTTACAATTCGTACAAGTATAACGTTTATATACGTAAATACATTTTTTAAAGCTGCCTACATTCTTTCTCAGGCTTTCGTGAGCAGATGTGTAGACTGTGAAGAAATTTAACTTTAAAAAAATTTATGTTATCCTTTTCGCTTACAATTACAAATACTTGATCTTGCAAGGGATTTGGTAAATGACACAAAAATCTATAGTCCGGCGGGTGAGATTTTATCTTCGGATTTCAGTCCCAAACCTATGAGCTATTGCAGCTGCAAACTATCTCATTTGCATCCACATTAAAAACTTGCAGGAAGCCGCTGCCATTGTCACGTTAGAGTCAAAATCTGCAAGTTTTCGAACCTGCAAGTGTTCACAAGGGACGTAAATATAAGTTTTCCCTAGCCAACTTTTACAAATTATATTGCTAGGTGACACTTAGCTTTTTGCTGCAAAACGTAACAATTAATAGGCCTGCATTAAGTGCTTATTTATTATACGCGTTTTGCATCGAATAGGTATCTGATCTATTTTCTAATCTATATTTACATAGCTATTTAAAATCAAATCAGTAAACATACCTTTTTATAGATAGGTAAGCTTGCCTCTTCTAATATAAAAAAATACCGATAAAAATCTTTAGAAGTCATTAGATACGTCGCATTCCATTGCCCTATTTTGGTGATGCGAATAAAAATACCCTAACGGTATGAAGTAGGTATACTCTTAAGTAGTGTAGCGTTTCTCACATAATATATGATGCGTTGCTACTACTCGTAGAATCTACCACAGACATAACAATAAACAGACGGACATAAGCTTATAGCTAGTTCATAAAATTGATGCCATTTATCACCTTCGTCGAGCATGCTTTCAGAACATTCAGGGCGTTTTTTTTATCACAGCCCTTTTCACATTTTTAGTTTCTATGGTTCTTAATTGCTGCCACATTACAACGTGACAACATGTAAACAGCATGTAGGAATACAAATCAATCAGGTGCTTCACAAATTTTTCATTTAGTTGCACATTTTTATCAAACTGTTTTGTCGACTGGGCCCCAAATAGGAGTCAGGCCCGGACTCCACCAGAGCGGAGACGAGACGAGAGGAGAGGAGATGTGATTTAAACAACCAATAGAATTTCGTAATTTCCACATTCGTCTCCGCTCAGCTTCAGTGGATACTACTGAGCGGACATGTATCATATTTGTATGGCGCGATCGATGCGGAGATGTGAGCTGTGGCTCGCAAGCTGGCGACGGCGCGCAGCGGAGACGAGAAGAGATGTGAGCGGCGTATGTATGATGTATCTACTCAGCATACATCTCCGCTCTAGCCAGCACACATCTCCGCTCCAGTCTAGCCAGTACGTATTTCCGCACAGCTTCGGTGGATATGTCACCGTAAGATTGTAAAAATCGTTAGATTATAACCTAGCTCGCGAAATTGCAAACTGTCGAAAGATTACAATTTAACGTATTATTTTTCGTTAAATTGTAATCTGTTAGGTTTATTAACCCGATAGAACCTAAGTGCCCGGCCTGCGGCCGAGCACTACCTGATTATTTATGTCGAACCCTAACCTAACCTACAAGAAACAGTCAAGAAAAAGTAAATATAATGAATATTTCAAAAATTGTCACTATGAACATTGAACGGTTAACAATCTTTCGACAGTTTATAATTTCGCGAGTTAGATTATAATATAACGGTTTTTACAATCTTACGGTGACAAATACACCCTAGCTGAAAAACACCTCTTCTCGTCTCCGCTTGGGACATCTCCGCACATCTCCGCATTGGTGGAGTCCGAACCTTATGCGTTGCGGGTCATAGCTTGAACTTACGTCGGTCACGCTGATTAAGGCTACTTCTACTTTTAATCGACTTCTTCGCTACTGTTCATCTACCTTTTCTGTAATCTGTGGTTTTACTCGCTGCCGTATTATAACGCAACGCAACATGTGAACTGCATCGGGTCGGAACACGGAAGTTACGCGTCGCGGGTCACAGCTCGAACCTGCATCGGAGAAAGGGTCACGCTAGTTTCGAGCCTTGTGGTTCTAGTTCCAATCTCACCTTTTGACTTTAATATAATTGCCAAATTATATTAAACCTATATACAATTATATTACAAACTAGCTAATGCCCGCGACTTCATCGGCCTGGATCGAGGTTTTTTGGTTCGCGGGAACTCCTCAATTTTCCGGAATAAAAAGTAGCCTATGTGCTATTCCAGACTATAATCTATCTCTGTGCCAAATTTCAGCCAGATTCGTTTATCCGTTGTGGCGTGATTGAGTAACAAACATCCATACATCCATACATCCATCCAAACTTTCGCATTTATAATATTAGTAAGTATAGATTATATTATATGGCCTTATTCCATACTTTACAAATTCACCCCATTCACTAAAATGGAAGAAATCCTTATTATAAAGAAAAGCTGTTCCTACTTACCTACATATTATATTTATTAGATTCAAAATCAATACATTTTTTATTCAAATTGTTTGTTTATTGCCCTCGTAGCTATTATTATTATGTACCCTCGTAGCTTTAGTTTTAAGATACTGTTACTGACTATCACCATTATAGTTACAAATAACTGGACGTCAATAAGTGTAGTGTACCTACCTAAATTGAGTATGCATTATTTGACTTTGACTTTGACTTTATTACAAATAACGATACACGACCGCTAGATACACTAAAATTATCTCTCACCATGGTAGGCTTATTTTTGATGAAAAGTTGAATGCATCCATTTCCTACAAGTATTATATAATACCGTTAAACTTAACTTGCTGAACGAAAATACTACAAATTATTATTAAATTCGTTTCGCACTATTCTTCGTGTCTTTTTATACCGTGAATAATTTGATTAGGAAAAATCCCTCGAATGTTCGTACAGTGGTAAAAATAAGCTCAACCTTTTCTGAACTATAACACTTAAGTTAATCTAACTTGCCATTAAACATAACAATTTTAAATCTATAATTTCTATAATTAATTATTTATAATTATAAATCTGCCAAAATGCTATAGCGATGTGTATAATCGCAACGTTTTCCCGAGAGTAGGTCTCCAGAAATATAACAAAATATAATAGGCATGATGACTGATTTTTAAAAATGGTCAGATTATGTTCGGAAGTATCTACTATTTCGGAAAAATATCTTATTTCAGTAGAAAAAACGGTTTGGCAGATAAAATTGGCATTTGAAATTTCAATTTTAAAATTATCGCCAAAACGCTCACGGGTGTCATGGCGTCGTTTGTGACGTCCCTATTGCTTTTACCAATGTACTCTAATGTACTGTGTGCAGTAAACAATAAGTCTTCGTACAGCAATTTAGATATTTTTTGTGAATAATATGAATTCTAAAGTGTGTAAGTCGTGTGCGGTCCCCCAGTGTGATAGCACATCAAAATTAACTCCTGGAGGAACCTGGATAAAAAGTACATATAAATCTTCCTCTTGAATCACTCTATCTATTAAAAAAACCCCATCAAAATCCGATGCGTAGTTTTAAAGATCTAAGCATACATAGGGACAGACAGCGGGAAGCGACTTTGTTTTATACTATGTACCTAGTGATGCTGTTTTACACAAATAACTGCAAGAAGTTGAGATGCGTACCAAGAATCGAACCCCATACGCCCCGAATAGGAGGCAGACGTCATAGAAGGCAATCACCGCTCATATTAAGTTATACGGTATAGTTTTAAAAAACAACATTTCATACCTCTAATACCTGTCATGAAGTGCATAATATATAAAATAGCAGATTTTACGGGTTTAGAACGTATAAACTATTATGTTATTATTGGATGGAAGTTTTGACGTTGCGAAATTCTGCTGAACAAAAGTCTTTGTTAGATGCAAGATACCCAGCATCAACGAATCAATCCTGGGGAAATTAGAGCTAGTAGCTTTGGTAAATCCTTGATCCATGGCTAACGATTATTAATTTCATATCTTTGGATTCGGTAAAAGAAAACTAAATAGATTAAGGAAATGATCTTTGGGAAACAAAAAAACACGAAAATACTTGATAAACATTTAGAACACCTGTACTTATAGAGATTGTTGGTCGATTGTCAAAGCTCGAAAACAATAGTGACGTCATTCGCTTCAGTGGTGTTTTATACAATATGGCGGTTTGCTGTATTTCATAGTTTTATTTTATCATTATAACTATCAATCTCACTCGAAATAGAACAATAAATACGTTTTTTATTTTCCATGAATCCTATTTCATTAGATAAATTCATAATTTCATTGATTCTTGGATACTGTCATCATGCCTATTGCACTAAACTCTAAACACTCAGTGCGTGTTACTTCTATCACATTATAGTCCGTGAAACTTATCTGACCCGGTGTCAGCGTCGCTAGTGTATATGAAAAATAAAATGAAAATTAAAATAAACAGGCATAAAAAATAATTCAAATTTTGGCCACCGGGTCATCTAGGTTTGTGGGACTGTAGTTGTCAGCTACAGTTAAACTTGGGATTTTGAATTGCAAAATTACCTTTGATACATTAATCTCTTAAAATACGTTGAAAATCTGCAATCTCTCCAGTATAAAAAAGCGCGGTCAAAGATCACTGACCTCGACTAATTAATGCTAAAAAAGAAATATGAAACTCAATCACGGCATACAGTTATGGTCATGGGAACTGCCTTTCATGCATATTGCACTATCGATGTTTAAAATTATGCTGTTATTGCTATAATTATCGTTAGTATACAATCGAAAGCATCCATGCGAAAAAAGATTTAACAGGAATAATACTTATGAAAAAAAATTGTTTCATCTATGTACTTTCCCACGTGCCTACATAGATAGATATTTTGAACTTGAAAGTTTAACTTAAAAACCACCAAGTTTAAGCTGACTTACGAGCAGGAATTCTCGAAGAATTCACGTGAACTGTAACAAGCTGTTCTGAATTTTTAATGCCAAATTTTATTTTAGGCTCTGTGCATTCTTTCACGCAATTTTAGCTCAGATATAATTTTAAGCATATTTAAGGGCTTAAAGTTTTAGCCATTTTGTTTTAATTTTCATGTATTAGATTATAATTGGACTGACATGTAATTAATTATAAAAGCCCCTAAATAAATAAAGAAAAAAAAAAGTTTAAACACATTATTGTGTGATTTAACTTTAAGCCTGACATGACAAAACGTCAGTGCGAAATGTCCAAGTGTTACATGCGAAATACTTTTCGTCGTGTTTACCGTAAAGCGACGCGACAAACCCGAAGCAATAGGTCCCCATACAAAATGAATTGCTCTTTACTCGTTATATATGATATATGGAAAGTAGAGCGCCCCTGACTTATGTATGCGACGATTTCAGGACTGGTAGGTGTAAATTTAATAAAAAAACACTCAAGGACAGAGAACGTTGGAACAACTTCAAAGAGATATTCAATGTTGAATTGAAACTTTTACAACTGCTCTAGTTTAAAATAAATAGCGCGTTTTACTAAAAGGTAAGCCAATGTTTTCAAAATTCGATTTTTGTGGCATGTAATTAGGCGTTTGGTAACTGACTCAGCTCGGGTAATTGTAATTACTATTTGGGGGAAAAAGTGACTCGCTAATTTTTATAACGAAGTGCGGTAACCTGCATTGGTTACAGGCAGTATAACAGGATACACGATCCGATACATTCTAATTGTATCGATTAAAAATCGATGGCAGTGGAGCATAAAATGGCTGTCCGAAAATCGAGTAATTTCCTGTCGAATAAAAGTATAAAAGCGAAGTTCTGAGCTATACATTTCTTTGGGGTCATAGCACCCAACAGGAAACGTCATCACGGGTCGCCGCGCTCGCCTCTTACGAAAAATAATACTTTTCTAGTTGTTAGGTGTGTATGGCCGTATTAATGTTTGAGCGGTAGTGTTATAAACATCTTATCCAAACTTGTTGTTTTTATTCTTGTTTATTAGAAATTAGAATTATTTATTAGCAAAGAAAATTAACGTGTCGTCGTCATGTCCACCGATAGATGTCCACAACTGGACGAATGTCTCCTCTCTCTCTCCACAGGAAATAGTCTTGCTTTGGTTAGGGCCGCTCAGAAAAATAACTTAAAATTAGGCTACAAGTTTATAGGTACACTATCCCCAAATAAACGCACATGTATTTAAATTATTATTTAACCAAACCAAAATTAATTTTAAATTCTTGACTCATACATCAAATTTATATTTTAACCTAGTGATTTACACAATATATTCAAGATCTGTAAAGAGTGATGTCAATGTCATGACATGGATTTCTCTCATTCATATTCAGAAATCTTTAAAAATACATAAATTTTTAATAGTATGTACGACAGTTATCATATTATATTTACATATTCAATGTACTCAGTGATATCTACTACCTAATAAATAGGTACAATTATTCATTACGTCATGTATTTTTTAAAAGCTTATGAGTATTTAACTTGCAATGTTTGTGTTTTTGCTTTAGGTCAAATCTTGCAACTGAATTTTAAAACAGAAATATCCAAGGTAATAATATTAAATTATTTAAACTATTCGAGGTATTATAGTGTAAAAATATTGTAGTAAAGTAGTGGTAAAGAAAGTTGATCCGCCTTTTCCCATACGCTTCCATATTCATGACGAAAGCAGAAATCATTAATGTGTCATAATTATTGTGTTTTTTACACAATCGCAGATGCTTCCGTGTCACATGTTTTTTGTAATAGATTCTTGTAATTACGGTTCATTGAATTAATTAAAATGGCCATTTCATTGTATTGTGCAACGCATTATTAATTGATACTAGAAGGAAAAATTACATTTTTGTTGGGAAACTTTTGGAGCTCTAAAAGTAGAAAAATAGTTGAAGCACTTGTTGATACTTAACTTCTTTAAAAATAAAAACTCGGGAAAATAAATAATTAATCCGGTATCCTTCCGGTATCTATGTCTTTAAACTATGGTTCACTCTATGGTTAGTCATTACAAAGAATAAAAACACGAAACAAAGACTCTTTTCCATTTTTCATTTTAGAAGCCAAAAATAAAAAATAAATGCAATTTATCTTTTTTTTAATATAACATTCTTCAACACGCGCACGAAAAAAACTATCAAATGTTATTTTATTAATTGGCCTATTATTACACTGCACTTTTCACAAGGACCCTTACACTTGAATCAGTGTAGAGTAACAAGATTTAGGGTTAAAGGGTCCCTAATTTGGTCCTTATTGTCGTGTGTTATGCGACGCTCTAGGTAGCGGCCACGCCCACCCTTAATACAGGGCCCTGTGGTAAGTGCAGTGTAATAGGCCTATTAATGTCAAGAGATTTCTCGTAGCTAAAAAAAATTTTTTTATGATATGTAAGACATACTTGTTTCGCTTACCTGTGATACGATTCATTTTGACTCCACCATCGGTTTGGATTGCAGATTCTACTGAGAAGAGCCGGTAAGAAATACTTCCAATATTTCTGAGTGCTAAAGCATTCATATTGGGTCTCACAAATTAATATTTATCTTATTTAATACAAGTCATATTTAAAAAAATTAAAAAACACGACTGCCCTGCCAAAAAACGAACTAAAAAGTTAAAATAATCTAAAAATCTAAATTAATCTAGTTAAATTAGAATCTTATACACATTTTTATTACCTATATGATATTTTTTGTGAATCACTGGATATTGAACTATAGTGTTATATATTTTTGGAATCTACTCATCATTTTCTAGATGATGATTATATAGTTAATCTTATTTTCGAATATATTTTTTTTCAACTTAAGTCTTTAATGCGGGACCATGGTCAAGCCATTTTTTTTTATTTTATTTAGCTTAAGCTTAGGGATTCTAAAGATACCTCATTTATCAAAATCGGTTCAGGCGTATAGAAGTTATGGTGGAATATACAAACTCACATACATACAAACATACATACATACATACATACATGAACCCTGAAAACAATATACTCCTTTTTTCAGGCAGTCGTATATAAAGAAGTCTGGCCGACTGATCTATGTACAGAATTAATCTCCAGGTCTTGAGAGAATTTGCATATAGTTTTTGAAGTTTAACTCCTTAAGAATCAATTTTCAAATATTAGCCCGGGGTATGAAAATTTATGGGTATATATTAAAATCAAACATTCTCCGTCACGTTATTTACTTTATGTTTCCATGGTACCACTTTTCTCCTCCCAGTAAACTCCAGTCGTGCGTCGGAGTTGACACACAATTTTTTATATATAACGCAGGTGCAGACTACCTAATAAATTACATCGAGGCGGGTCAGCTAGTGGTTCAATATGAATCCCTTTGCAACGATCCAATATATATTTCCAAGAGAAATATTCAAGTTAAAAATCAACATCGAATTTACCGTGAATAAACCGGCTCATCAAAAAACGATAAATAAAATTACGCCGCTTTCACGACCCGACTAAAAACGTGTGACATCTGCTTTGCGCTTTTTACCCGCCATAAATATTGTCCAGTTAGCGCAATAAATAACGTTCAATTTTTAAAAGAAAAACCACTTGAAAACTCTTTTATAAACATGGTATAATAGCTGTAATCACAACAATTTGAACTAAAAAAAGTCCCACATTCGCGCTAAAAGTAATTTCATATTTCGAACACCCACATTAGTTTACATTTTTACTCCACACGACATATCGGTTGCGATATCTACACATATTTTATAAAAGTTATATATTATATATGTCACCGTAAGATTGTAAAAACCGTTAGATTATAATCTAACTCGCGAAATTGTAAACTGTCGAAAGTCGTGTTCAAACCCCTAATTTACCCCTTTAGAGGTTTAAATTGAATTTGAATCCGTATGCCAAATAGTCCGATTCATCCAGTGGTTTTCTGTGTCCTACTGTCCTATCCGTTGATAGATTAGTTAGTCACCTTTTCTAACTGACAAAATTGTTGTAGGATCTCTCTATAGCCACCACTTAGACAGGATTTTCGGAAATTCTACCTGAGGAAAGCCGGGTCGATCTAAAGTTAAATACTAATTTTTGAATAATTTCATAGTCACCACTACGGATTTAATAATGTAAAGGATATTTAATAAAATTATAAAGATACCTTGAAAAGCCATTGGATTGTACCTCTATAATTAATTTCTAGTTTTAAAATCGGACCCAAATCGCAATCGTGTATAGTTAAGGCATCAAAAGCCTACGTCCTCACACGTATAATTAGGAGAAATGATCATGGATTTTATGCACGACAGGCGTCGAAAGGGCCGGACCGCGACGTCAAATATATTGCAGATTTTTCTTATAACACATAAAATATGCTCATAAAATCGCGAACCGTGCGGTTAATAATAATGTCCCCACTGAATGGTCTTTATTAAAAAATATTGCGTCCATATTTTGCATATCTGTGACATGAACGAAGCGAACTTTCATTCATGAGTTCACAGATATTAATCAACATAATTGTATATTATCGATGTTGATATTCAATTATTCTTAGAAAATCGACCACACGCAATTGATACAAAATTGATCGATTTATCGATTTTAGAACGAAACGGTTCCAAATTTGAAACCGGCGCGCTCATGGTCTCTAATTCCGTTTTCCCGCCTATAATTGACATTTTTTATCTCTTTCTGTCTTTCATTAACTCCGATGTCCGTCTCTGTCGTGTGTTGCTGTCACGTGCGACAGTCATTGATGTGAACGTTTTGACAATTATGTCATTTGCTGTCACAGGCTGTCATTTGGTGGACGAGCGATTGCCCTATAATTTTGTATGGAATTGTAGAATTTTCGGGGCCATTGACATTTGTTTTAGTATGGGAACATCTGTGGCTACGTTACCATTACTGACTTTGACCTTTTGTTTTAATATTATACTTTTTAGTAGTTTTTTAAAACCTGCTGAATGCTGTATAATATTATCAGCTGTAGAGTGACATCATTGTGTCTCCCTCTCTCTATCTCTTATCAACCCACTGCCGGCCTACTGAGCACGAGTCTCCTCTCGGAATGAGAAGGGTTTAGCCATAGTCCACCATACTGACCAAGTGTGGATTGGCAGACTTCACACACCTTCGAGAACATTATAAAGAACTTTTGGGCGTGTCAAGTTTTACACAAGATGTGTTCCTTCACCGTTTGAAACAAGTGATATTTAATTTCTAAAAGCGCACATAACTTCTAACTAAGGTCTCAACCACCAGGCCGTCACCTCTTCATTAATTTGTCTATTATGGTTTCTATGAGTATGTAACATCAAAGAACAATAAAATGACTTCCTTTCTTTTAATTTAATGTTTTACTTTCGCAAACCTTTTAACAGTTAAATTTAAAATATTGTACTAATACTTAAACAGATTAGGAAAATCGTGAGTGCAAAAGCCTTGTGTTATTGAGATGGTAAGCACTACTGAATTAAATATGAGACCTGAACTTTGCCCCTTTTATCTTGCTCTTTTACCATTATTATTCTACTAAATGTTATTATTTATAATAACCTTGTCCACTTACAATTTAAAAAGAGTAGGCATGATTTTCAGTCACATTATTAATGGTGTTTTTGGTATTAATTAAAACATACTTTAAATTTCATAAAAAAATTAGAGCAGCGCACTCGTTGAAGTCTTTTATTTGGGTAAAAATTCTTTCCTTTTTCAATGGCCAAATGGTGTTATCTACACTATATATGTCACCGTAAGATTGTAAAAACCGTTAGATTTTAATTCTAAACTGTTGAAAGATTACAATTCAACGCATTATTTTCCGGTAGATTGTAATCTGATAGGTATTTAAACCCGATAAACCCTAAACTAAACTTAATTATTAAGTAAAGTTGATTATTTATGTCGAACCCTAACCTAACCTACAAGAAAGAGACAAGAAAACGTAATTAAAATGAATATTTCAAAAATTGAAACTCAGAACATTGAACAGTTTACAATCTTTTTTATAGATTATAGTCTAAGTCGAGATTATAATCTAACCGTTTTTACAATCTTACGTTGACATATACACATATATTTTTGTATATTTATTTTGTTTTGGTGTATTTCTTGTATCTAAGGTAAAATGTATACATATAAAAATATAGTCCTATCAATATAGCTTAGTTTAGAAATCACGGAAAACAGAATCTGCCATTGATGCCAATTCTAAAGTAAACTAAAATGACAGCAAAATGATTGCAATTAGCAGCAATTAGTAGTGCTATCCCTTTCATAATACTTCCTGTGGAAAGGGGTACCACTAGATTTAGAGCTGTCTTATAAGTTTAGGGATTGTGTGAACAGAATTGGCCAGTATAGTCTTAATTTTTGGGGGCAATGTATGATTTGTTTTGAAACTTCACGTTTTCCTTGTAATCGTTCATTGAAACGGTCATCTCAAGGGCTCTTTAATTTCACAAGCACAGTAGGTAGTTCAGGCGTAGGGTTGGCAACACCGTCAGCATTCTAATGTAGCTCTTTGTCTACGCCGCCGGTTCGGGGAACGGGCGACAGGCGAATATTGATCTAGCGCTTTGCTGGACCTACTTCGTGATTTCTGCAGGTGTTCAACTCGATTTTTACTCCATTATTTGGTATTCTTGGTTAGTAGGTGTTCACAAGTATTACATATTTTATTCAACCCTAGCTTACCCGGCCTGGCTCTGTTCGGGTATAATCATACTTCATACTAATATTGTAAATGTGAAAGTGTGTTTGTTTGCTGGTTTGCTGGGTTGTTACGATATTTTTGTACAGATATAGTTGAGAACCTGGAGAGTGACATAGGCTTCTTTTTATCCCGGAAAAATAAGGTGTTCCCGTGGGAATTAAAAAAAAACTTATTCCACGCGGACGTGAGTCGTGAGCATCAGCTAGTTTCTAAATCGGTTCAACCGATTTTGATGAAATTTGGTACAGGGATAGGTTGCATCCTGGGAAAAAACACAGGCACTTTTTATCCTGGAAAATTCGAGAGTTCCTGCGGGAACCGAAAAAAATATCTGTTCAACTGATTTTCATGAAATTTGATACAGAGATAGTTTTTATCTCGGTAAAGTCAAGAGTTCCCGCGGGAATCAAAAAACCTTAGTCCACGCAGACAAAGACGCGGGCATCATCTAGTAGCTAATAGATACGAGTCAAACATATTATATAGATAGTAAACTGTGTCAATAAAAATATTCTTTGTAAATGCAAAAAATACTATAAATTTTCAAGAAACATCAAGAATATAAAATCTAACAAATATTGACCATCGCTCGAACTGGCTCGAACCATGTGGACGGCAGATAACAATATAACTTATAATAACGTAACACGAGGCGTGCCGCAATGCGAATATTGCGCGTTTGCATTAGCTCAATGAACGTCGATCGTTCTCTGAGCCCTTCTGCCAAATCTGCCGATACTGTATGAATATGTTACGTTATAAAAGTAAAGAAGTTACGCCGTTTGGCCGTCTATACCAATTATTATTGGCAGATAAACAACACGAACATTTTGTCTAGGAGGTGATGATATGGTCGTACGCGTGGAATAAGATTTTTGAAAATCTCATGACCTAGGAATTGATTTGGCGGGATTCAAATCCATACTAATATTATAAATGCGAAAGTGTGTCTGTCTGTCTGCTACGCTTTCATGGGCCTCTCTCTTTTAATTAATTAATTCTCCTACCTACCTATTCTGCATGCTATTTTTGTACTTAGGACAAAATTCGTTAAGCCGGTTATTATAAAGTTAGAATATTGTTATATTTATACTCAAATATGGTTATATGATAATATATGCTTAAATTAGTTGGGAAAAAGACGAGGCAATGAATGCAACAACTGGGTCTCCAGTAATTAAGCTACGCAGTGTTTACTTTTGAACTTTTTCAATTGTTCAGCTCTTTGACGCTTACAGTCACATTTAACAATAATCGGAGATGCAGTCAATATTCAGCGCACTTGTCTAGAAGATGCTTAATCACTCTTGATTTGTAGATGTTACTATTATTACGCTTGGGTGTTCATTATGACAGATCACTCGTAGTTGGAGAACAAGGTTAATCGATTGGATGACCACAATATTCCCATCTACGACGACCAAAAATTCGTGTCGTCCAACAGTGGAAACAGGCGCCGGCGCGTGCTGGAGACGTGACCGTGCCACGCGGCGCGAATACCCGCCTGGTTAATGAGTGTGCGCTCGCCTTTACGTCTTTACTACAATAGAATGCTTCCAACGGACCCACACGTGATAAGTACGACCGATGAAAGCACACATTTCACATTACCACATTATTTTACAAAAATACATAAGGTCACTTTTGAAGTATATCCATTAAATCTTGCTGTAAAAATTGACATTCATCTTTTAGGTTAGTAAATAGTTTTTGGCTGCATCATCTTTTACCACCGTGAGATCGCAGTCAAGGGCTAACATTTATATGAATTTAAAAAGTCTTTACATAGCTAACCACTATTGCGAATTTAGGGTAGAACTACAAAACCACTACTCCGTATTAAGAACCAGAAGAAGCTATAAAATAACCCAGATTCAAAAAATACAAGTGAACTTAATTTAACGAATTAAAAAATACGACTGCCCTGCCATATTATTTTTGGAGTTTACCTCCTTATGAAGCGATTTGCATAAATAGCCTTTGGAATCTTATTCACATTTTTATTAAATGATATATTTTGTGAATCACTGGATATTGAACTATAGTATTATAAATTTTTGGGATCTACTCATAATTTTCTAGATGATGATTATATAGTTAATCTTATTTTCGTTTTTTTTTTTAACTTTAGTCTTTAATGCGGGATCATAGTCACCCCATCATCTTTTTTTTAAAAATCCTAGCCTATGTCACCCGGAATAAGCCCGGGATTCTAACGATACCTCATTTATCAAAATCGGTTCAGGCGTATAGAAGTTATGGTGGAATATACAAACTCACATACATACATACATACATACATACATACATACATACAAACATATATACATACATACATACATGAACCCTGAAAACAATATACTCCTTTTTTCAGGCAGTCGTATAAAAATTTAATAGTTTGGCATATTTTGGACAATATTTAGGGCCCATGCTGCCATCGCTTTAAGTCGCCTTGTTTTAATATTGTTGACGTTCGTGTTTTAGAATTATTATACTGTTTAAAATGATGGTAGTAATCCTTCAGACTAAAGGTTTAAATTAGACGAGCTAACTTTCTGCGGCTTCGCATGTTATTCTGGCAAAACCTTGAAGCTGAAAGAGACTTTCCGCCTTTGGGAAAATAGTAAATAAGTAGTGTAAATATAATTTTAAAAAATTAATGATGTAAAATTCTTCTTTTCAAAATTTAACTTTGTAATGTTTGTTGATCTTTATTAATAACTAGATGATGCCCGCGACTTCGTCCGCGTGGATTAAGGTATTTTGATTCCCGCGGGAACTCTTAAATTTTCTGGGATGAAAAGTAGCCTATGTCCTTCCCCGGGATACAACTTATCCCTATACCAAATTTCATCAAAATCTATTGAACAGATGGGTCTTGAAAGCGTAGCAGACAGACAGATAGACTGACAGACAGAAACACTTTCGCATTTATAATATTAGTATGGATAATCAGTTTACCATAAATATTCTTCTACGGTTAATACAATCGTACCATGACGTACTACCATAGATGTGGACTATGCATGCCAATAGGCTATTTATATCTGTTCCTTATTTTCATTTATTGAAAATAGGGAACAGATATAAATAGGTTTGCTACTGGAGTTAGAATTGTGCCACGATATTGTACTTATCTTCCTTCCACCTTACTTCCCTTAAATATTATTTTTGTATCTTTCTGGCGTTGTGATGTGCAGGCATTGATCTGTTAAAATAAACGGAAATAACTCTTAACTATTAGGTTTCAACAATCACTTGATTTTATGGTTTTTCTTGTGATAGAAAAAAACTTCAACCACGTCAGGGCACGCGCGGGCTCGTCGGCGTACGCGCATCGAATCCTAACTTGCAATACAGTGACAAATATACCCACTTTCGGTATGTTAGAGCGAGATATGTATATGATAGATGGGCACGACCAGTAACCGAGAAATGCAGTCAAATTAGGAGAAATAAATATCGAAACGGTACAGCACGGAATACTTGATTTACCATAACTAAAATTGAATGAAACACGTAGCTGTCGTTCCATTCCGATAGGAATGCCCGTTACGAATGAGGTCAAAAGAATGAAATAGAAAGTTAGAACGTTCAAAAATAAACCCGAAATACAGAAAATTAATTTAAGAAAACATAATAAGGAAGAATTCACAGAAAGTTCACTTCTTTCTACTTTTCTCTAGACCGTTTCTGAATCAAGCCAGCAAGAAATAGAATCGTAGACCTATTCCTATTTTAATGAATGTTACTATAAATACTTACATGCCCCAAGAACGTGTTATATTTGGATAAATCTCACAATAAAAAGACCATTTTAACGAAAGACTACTTTAACAAACCATGCACTACAAAAATTCTCACAAAGAAAGCTAAACAAAATGCAATTACGGCGTAGGTACAATACATATTTTAGTGCGCGCTTTCATTCTTTTGCTCCTCGTATTTAGTAAATAAAATAAATTGAACACACCGACATATATTGTTTGAACATATAAGATTATAGTCCGCCTGTAGTCTGTACGCCTAAGGCGTTGCAGCGTTAGCCTGACTAGTCATAGTCACAATGCAAGCTGGAGGCATAGAATTTACTGTGCTAGTAAAGTTTATTACTTGTCGAAGATATGTACTCTTTGTGTTTGGGACAAGGCAAAAGAACTGTGTTTTAGTATTTTTTCTCGTCTCTCGTCATTATCTCAACGTTAAAAGTCAAGAGCTCTTCAAAACACACAAGCAATAATACCACAGAAAAGACTCTTCGTCGTCATTGCAAACGAGAAACGCCCTTTTAGCTAGTCATAGGTTTCTTATATGGAATTTCTACAATCAATGGTTCTGTGTAGATTGTGCCCAGCTAATACCTGCGACCCCCTTGCTGTCATATCTCTACCTTGTATACTTACATAAACGTTGGCTAGGTCTACCAACAACAGTACACCTTTCCAGCACCTTGGGTTTCAAAGCCCATCGTCCATCAGTCATCACAGCTCATTGCCACTAGCTTAGCGGTTATATTGAGCTATTTCGATAATATTTTGCTTTTTTCTTCAGATATCCTCTTTCGATCACGACAAATGACCCGCTCAGTTGCACAAATTGAGAAAGAGAATCCAGCATGAAACTGAAAATATCAAGTTAAATATATAAAGAAACAAATGAAAGCGCTATGTGTGCATGCCACCTAAACGTCTTTTTTTGAAGTCAGAAACGCACAGCACTTCCAGATTCCCGAAAGTGTAGGATATTCAAAATAATACTTACGAATAGTGCCTTCAACATCGTCGCCTATAAGTTGTACCACAAACCAAAGCAACATATTCGTTTCCGCCAACATAAGTCGCCGAATAAACCTTTCTTTATGGATTTCGGCAGCCTGGCAATTTTATTTCGTTGACCACTTCGGGGAATTCACAGATAAAAAACAAAGAATGAGTCGTATAAGGTATAGAATGTAAGCTTAAAATGTTGGCACTACTGGGAGGTGATGTGGTGTTTCTTCTAATAATATTTTAGTACTTGTAGAAAGATTCCTAAGTGCGTGCAAAGAAAGTGGCGTCATCAAATTTATGGCGAAGGAAATATTATGTATAGAAATCTTGAAGATTAACACTGATGTTTCAAAAGTACTTATCTTTATGAATTATTTATTTTATATCACGTATTTGGCACCATCGCTATGAACGAGCATATTAAACAATACCAATAGAATAAGGAGGAGGAGATACCTTAACAGCTTGTAGGTACTTACACGTATTATGTAAAAGATTCCCTTAAAATATAGAAGTAGATGATATTCTTAGATAATATTGAAAAAATTGTTCTACTTAGTTTTTTTCCCAGTCTCAGAAGATGCTGAGGAGCACCTAAACTATTTTCTAGGTATGAGAGATAACTTAACTTTCATTTAGGTAGTCCGTCAAACTTATCTGATCTGGTGGCCAAAATTGGAACAATTTTTTATGCCTGTTTAGTTTTTGTTTTTATTTTCTTTTTCACTAGCTGATGCCCACGACTTCGCCCGCGTGGGTTGAGGTTTTTTGGTTCCCACGGGAACTCCTTAATTTTCCGGGATAAGAAGTAGCTCTATGTGCTTTTCCAGACTATAATCTTACTCCGTGCCAAATTTCATCCAGATCCGTTCAGCCGTTGGGGCGTCATTGAGTAACAAACATCCATCCACACATACATACATCATCCAAACTTTCGCATTTATAATATTAGTTATTAGAATTTGTTAGATTAGACACCGACTAGCGACGCCGCCACCGGGTCAGATAAGTTAGTGGGAGAAGATATGTTTTTATATACATGCTTAAGACAAGTTTAAAACCAAAAAGGATATTCAAAGCAACCATAGATTAATAACCCAGACCGGGATAGTTTATTGCGAACGTTTTATAAGCGCAAATAAAACAAAGCCAACTGCCACCGCAATACTAAAAGAAAAGCAGCCGTAAAAAACGACAAAAATGACCACGCACTCTGAATCGAAATGCAAAAAAATGTGGCCAGAGGGAGACGGCGATATGTCCCGTTCCAGATAGAGTGGAATGGCAGAAATTTCGAATTTAGAATGCAGCGCGTGCTGTTGGACATATCCGTTGCGGCAAAAAATCGAAACTGCCATCTAGCGGCGCTTTGAAACACCACCGTTCGGTATTCGATATTTCGTTTGAGGAATGTTCTCGGTCTAGCTTTTTTTCGATGTCTTTTTTCATATTTTGGTTGAATATTAGGAGAATCGGCATTTATCAAGCGTCTCTGAACTACACTTTTGGCACCATTCACGTTATCTGGATAATTCAATAAGTCATCAAAATTAACAAAATGGAAATGGATTATTTACTGCCATGCCATATACCGTGACCGTAACATACTGCTTAAAAATAATGTGCCTTCATTCCCCTCAGCAATAGTCTACTTTCCCGTCTAACATATCTATCGGGCCCCAGGTCTTTCTTTTGCTTCGTAATCTTGATTAAAATTCTATCCAATTAAGTCTTCATTAATTTATTAGGTACATCTTAAATTTTATATAAAAATATCTAAAGATCTTATAACAAATATGCTAAGAAAAATTCCAAAGAATATTGCTTTCGTTAAAAACATATTTTAACTTTTTTACAAATATTCACCTTCACAGCTTTCGCCCGAAACCCCATTGTTTTAGTAAAACTCTTGTAAACGATCAAAAACATATCCATTCTAATGACATAATCTAATTAATGATACGTCCGGACCACCGTGCGTCATAACACGCTTGATTGATTGAAATCATTACGCTTATCATTAGGGTACAGTATTTTTTTATTTGGCTTCTGTTTTGAGACATAGATAAAAATAAAACATAGATGAAAATTAGCTGTCACATATTGGGACCCTAAATTACACTTAGTGTAATTTAGTAAAACTGCCAGTTTAGTAATGCTTAGTGGAGGCAATTATAGTAATTAGCAAAAGTATCTATGCTTACATTTAAGATATTTAAAAATAAATAATTTCTTGCTTGAAACTCGAAAAATATCTTAATTAAACTAGAATTTCAAACTCAATAGATTCTTTTAATCTAAAGTAGAATCTATTATTCATTATCTCATCCACTAGACGTACTGAGTCCAGAACTCCTTTTAGAATGTTATGGATGTAGGCCATATTCCACCACATTGTGTGCATATTATAGCAACTAAAGCTCATGCCACCCATAACAAAATAACATTGATATCAATCAGTAAAAAATCGATAAAGTTACACAAAAACGGAATGACAAAGATGTCACATTGACGAATTTGTGTCATTTCGGGAAACCAAAATCCATTTTAAATTTGGAATCCTGACCCATCTAATGACGTCATTTATTACGAATCTGTATCAGTGGTTGGATTTTTTGTGATTTCCTCCGAAATATGAAAAAGCTTCTTAGGAGTTTTTTTCGTACTCAGTCAATAAAAGGCGTATTCAATATTCACCATAATAAAATGATATATGACAAACCTTTTACTTTGTTAATAATTTATATTATTTTGTTCGTAGTCTTTTACAGGACTGGACCACGTGGATTTAGGTTTTTAAATATACCTGGGTCTGCAATTAAAAAAAGCATAAATGCGAAGTCTCGACTCAAATCTATACTTAAATATAATAAACCTGTAACTGTATAATTTCTATAAGTTCATGTTTTGAAAATTTTATTTAGAGGAAGAATTCAATTGAGCAATTGAATTCATAACTCCGTCTAATCTAAACCGATTTTGATATTTTTTTATTATTCAACTCTAATTTTGGGTTTTAATATATTTTATGTAGGTTCAATACATTTTCGGATATGTATATCAATTACAAGTATAAATAGCATTCACAGATTATGTCACGCAAACTAAATTTTGGAAATTAGGGTATTAAAAACTAACATAGGCACGAGGCATATTACACAAAAGAAAGAAGGAAACAAAATCCAACAAAAAATAAAGTAGGCTAAGGAATACTTGAATCGATCAAAAGAACTGTAAACATTACGTGATAAGTAAGTACCTATTTTATTTTTCACGAAAAGTATGCACGATTGAACTATATATTATAACTAACTATATATATATTATATATATATATATTATAACTTATATACTATATTATATATATATTATAACTATATATTATAATATATAGTAGGATTCATTAAAAAATAAATGTGAAAGATTGGATGTTCGTAAGTTTGTAATTTTGGATGTTTTTTACTCCTTCTCTCCGCACCGAACCGATTAAGCTAAAATTTGGAATGGAGGTAGTTTATAACCTGAATTCACACATAGGGTACATTTATCCCGGAAAATGAAAAACCTTAGTCTACGCGGATGAAGTCGCGGGCACTGTCTAGTATTGGTAATTATAATTCCTAGGATCATTTAAAACATTTTTTTTCCTCTTACCATAAAGTTCCATTACAATATAATGGCAACTTTATTGTCGACTACCATCTAGCCATAATATAGGCTAACGAGTAATATTATTCTAGCTTAAATACTCAATACTCTATATCGTATATTCAATATAGGTATACTGGAGGTACACTTATTGACGTTAAAAATTACTTGCTTATAAAACATGATGGTGATAATTGGTTACGGTATCTTAAAACTAAAGCTACGAGGGTTCCAAACTCGCCCTGGTCTGAGACGAGCCCACAACAAACTCAGCCGGGGTTTTTTTTTATTATCACCATCTCACAAATCATCTTAACTAAGTAACTATCAGAGCCATAGAGCCAGAGATAAACTTCTATTTATAATTAATTTCTACATCCAATTTACAGTCCAATAACTGTCCTTAGTTTATTCTAATGTACTTAACGTTCACTACGTTTTTGTGACCTACATAAGTAGCACAAGCACTAATTCATTTAAAACATGAATATGAATTCATATTCATACATATATCGTCCAATAGAGTTTTATTATAGGTAAAGATTAAAGAAGAGAGATAGATTGGTAATATGTTACAGTATGTTGTATTGGTATGGTACGGACCACCGGTAGCGCATGAAACCCGATGCGCTGTTATCAGTCATATTGAGTGTCGTTGATAAAGCGGACGCGTGCGCATCGCGGGCTAGCGACGCGAGTAATATTAATATCGTTGCCGCTACCATGCATTAATGTTTAGCCTTTTCAAATGTGTTTTTTCCCCTTAATAATGTCATCCCGACCGAATTTCGGCCACGGCGACCAATCTCCTCTGTGATTAATTAGCGCATAAGTGTGTGCGCATACACAGGTGCACTCTTTGTTCCTTTGCTCTCATAGCCCGATGGGACGGAAGATCCGACACGACCGGACAGAGATCAGGCTCAGGACCGACGGCTTAGCGCCAACTTCCTAACTCCGGGCTAGTACTGAGAATTTCTTGTCAGAAAACCCAATACTTGGGACTCGAACCTGGGACCTCGTCGGCTGCAGTCGAACGTGCTAACTGCTAGACCAACGAGGCAGTCAATATGACAATATTGACTGAACAACGAGTCTGTAAACACTATCCTAACTTATAACATTATAAATGCGTATGTGAGTTTGCTTATTACGCTGTCATGGTCCATCTTTTCAACTGAGTTTGATGAAATTTGGTACGTAAAGACATAGTATGTGACCCAGGAAAGGAAATCCCAGAAAACTAAGGAGTTATAACGGGAGTTATAAAATAACTTAAGCCACGTGGACGATGTCGCGGGCATCAGCAGTCAGCTGGTAATAATACGAAAATTTCCTAAAAACGATAGTACACAGCATCTTCAAGCTCGCTTTACAGTCAATACTAAATAAAGCACCGATCTGATACAGAAAGCTTCTATTAAAGATACAATAAATCATTTTAATATTCAACCATTATCGATAACCGAAACATCGATAATCCGGCGAACGCTAATGGATCAGCACTACAGGAAGCCCTTCCCCGTCATTTGTCAGCTGGACATTTGACATCAGTCAAACAGGTTCAACTTACCTGCGCGTTTTTTTGTGTTTTCTCGGTAAAATTTATTTTTAATTACTCAGCCTTTCACAAGTATTTGATGTTTATTTACGAGGACACAGCCTTATTGCTTTGCGTATTTATGAATGTTACAGTGTAACGATCATAATCACTTTTTTAATTATAACCTGAAATCCAATGTCGCAGCAAAGTTACTATAAATTCAGCCAATCACAACAGTTTGAGATTGTAACATTTATAATGGAACTAGCTGATGCCCGCGACTTCCTCCACGTGGTTTAAGTTTCCGGGATAAAAGTGTCGCCTATGTCACTCTCCAGATCCTCCACTATATCCATGCCAAAAATCACGTCGATCCGTTGCCCGTTGCGGCATGATTGAAGGACAGACCAATAAACAACTCTTTTGCATTTATAATATTAGTATGCTAAGGATAGGTTCGTGGTGTGTCTTATGAATAAACAATTAATTACTGTATCAAATAGAAAGGTGTTAACTAACATTGCGATAAAATAAAAACATACCCATAAACATGTACTTACCTACTCGTACCTATAATGCAAGATAACATTTAGAAAATATCAACCTAAATTGTAATAATTCAATTTATTATTGCAACAATGTTTTCTATAGGTTAGAAATCGCCAACGCAAAAAGAGAGTTATAAGTTTGACCGCTGAGTGTGTCTGTGTGTTTGTTTGTATGTGGGATCGTAGAGCTCGAACGAATAGACTGATTTAAATGCTAGACAGAATAGCGACTAAGCACATTCATAAAGTTTATTTAACAAAGCTATTTCCAGAATAATGAAGAGAATATATTTATAGTACTTAATTCATTTAAATTCCACTACCACACACTTAATCGTAAACATTAAGCAAGTTATCGAGCTATCGTCTATTATCGACACAGCGCCTCTCTAAAATTATATGCCAGTAGCAAGTCGCGTCTCATTGATAAATATCCTTTAAGATTGTTCAGGCTCCCGATAATACTTCCACCAGCCTTACACTTTCCACTATAAATAAAACGAAACCTTAACTGCCAGAAAATAGAGCTTCAATTCTATTCACATTGGTGTCGTTGTTGGAGACCGAGTGTGAGGTTATTTATGAGACACTCACGGTAGGTGTTTTATAGTTATTTGATAAAACACTATCGTGATTATTTAGCCTGACTTTGTGACAGTTGCTGTCCATTTCGCATTCATAAAATTCAAGGAATTCAATTTAATATCTATTCGTTTTGCTATCGAGACTGAGTCCAGCTACATGTACTACTAGTTCTTAGAATAGAAAATGCTTAATTCGGCTGATTATGTATTAAAAGAGTTCTAACTAAATATATTGGTTCTACTGAACAACATTCATAGGGGTAGCTTGTACACACGTGCAAAGACTAGTAGGGACTCCCTAGGAACTACGTAATAAGAATTCCAATCAGTATATTCAATATCCGTTTCTATTTTTCCAGGTAAAAAATGGCGTTCATTGACCCCTCAAGATCGACGGCCGTTCGTAGAGGAAGCGGAGCGACTACGTGTCATTCATATGACCGAACATCCCAACTACAAGTATCGACCACGACGGCGAAAACAGAACAAGACCAGGCCGAATCAGCCGGCCACCCCGTCCAACGCCCCACCTTCCGCCTCTGTTACCCTGGGCTCTCCGTACGCAACCGCAACGGATTCCCCTGATACGCGCTTTTCGCACAATCCTGGAGCTGGTTTCTCCCCATATCGAACATCTCCCCTCGCTTCAGACTCATATCAATCAAACCAATTTAACGGACACGTGCAAACGCCGGAATCTTCGCCGGCAAGATCTCCTGAACCGCAAGGTAGGAGAAGTGCCCCCGCTGAAGCACCACTACCTACCCCGGATGCTTCACCGGTTGAAAACGAGAAAGAAAACTTCCAATACGAGGAAAGGCGAAGAGCGATAAACGCCTCCATCTCAGATTCCTACACTTATAAATCTTTCCGAACACCTGTTTCATACTCCTCTGCACCCGTAGCCGCTATGGGAATGGCTAATGGAATGTACGTTATGTGCACACAGAGGACGTTAGCGGAACAATCTCCATTAGTAACCGGAACGTTCTTCCCACCAGTCGCAACGTCACAGGATCAGCAGGCATTAGGGTCTACTGCGCCGAGGGTTTCGTCCGCACCGAGCGGGCCTATGTCTGCTGAATACAGCATTCAGTACCACCCTTACGAACAATATGAGCATCAGATGTATAAATCTGAGGACTCCTACGTTTCTCACTATCCTGAACAACCTAAAACTGAGTATGAAGAATATAATGCAGGTGGCACCTACTTTGCTGAAGAGCCTCCGAATCAGAATCAAGAAGGGGAACAACAAAATATAATGAACACTCGACCAGAGATTCGAACAGGATCACCAGAATCCGACTTAGATGCTAGAGAATTTGATAAGTATTTGGATTATGGTTCAGAGGGGGCAATAGAGCACTACAGATACGAACACCAGCAGCAGCAGCAGCAGCAACAGCAATATCGGCAGCAGTACTGCAGTGAGCCGTCACCCGGTCCGGAATACTGTTCAGAAAGGATGTACCCATCGCCTTACGCTTCAGTTATCGCAGGAACTCCGCCCGCTGTGCCGTATATACCACCACAACCCGGTACCCCTGATGCACGACCTGATGATGAGTTCAGTGTGATACTTGCAGGCGTTCGACAGACTTGCTACAGCAATTGACAATAATTGCATTCAGAACGTTATGCACTCTTTTCAACTATAGCCCAAAGAGTTATTTTTGAGAGTTTAATATTGATACTTATGGGAAATTAATTTGTGTAAAGCTGCATTTTCGCTCAGAACTGTTCAGAACTAAGTGAAAACGCGTCTTAAAAGATGATTGTTATGAGATAATAACGTCTGATAGTATTGTTATAATTATTATCACGTTTTTCACAAGTCTAATTTCAAAAGGGAACAAAATTTCAATATGACTGAAAATAGTACATGGTACGCACTATTATAAGAAATATTATGTACTTATTAGATGTAAAAATATATTTTGTGATTATTTTGGAAAGACAATTTAGGTAAATAAAAGGCTTTATTTAGTGATACTGCGTATCAAAGAGAACAAGAGAGTTTATTATATCTTAAACAGTTCAGATTTATTTGAAACGTTTTACTATTTCTTAAAATGTTTGTTTCTTAATTTATTTTCGGGTACCATGGTTTTCTAAATTTGCTTTATGACCATATTATTTTGTTGTTCAAATATAGTACATGTTTTCTATCAACAAAACAATATTTATTACTTGACATAGCTACTAGGTAGATACTGAAAGCCACATACTACTGTCACGAATTCTCGTAAAGGCATGTTACATTGGTAAATTCACAGTAATATTTTTATGTGCCTGTGCGTGATATATCCCATATTTTTATTATTTTTATATAATTTTATAACCTTCCCATAAAAATCATTATACCTCGCCCAGTGAACGTTACGCGTTAGATTTTTATTCGTTCGTAGACCTCGCTTGATTGGGCCTTCACAATTTGAGTGGAACCGTCTTTTTTGTAACAACTTAATTTCAACTTTATGCTGTTTGTCATACAGTTGAAATTTGTATCCTAATAAAACAACACTTGAAAGACGCTGCACTTTGGCTCCACTCCACTCAGCTGGTGCGCACTGCACCTTAGTTCATGCATGTTAGCGTCGCGGGTCGTCTACCTATTTAAATTTATGTGAGAATTAACATTTTTTTAAGTTATTTTGAAATTCATTATGATGCTTTTCATATATTTTTTGGTTCTGTTAATCTTATTGGTCTTTTTTTTATTTGATTTGAGTATCGAATGGTGCTAACTTTACAATGTTGGTAATTTTGCTCGTTATGGTTGAAGTAGAAATCCTTTGGGAGAGTAGTTAAATAAAGTCCTATGTAAAATGATAAAAGATTATTTATTTGTAACTATTTTTGTATATTTTTAGTAACAAAATCATTGACAAATAATTCGAAAACCTAGCTCTTCCATTATGCCTGTAGATATACTTAAGCATTATGTAAAATTTTTTGTTAGTCTATTTTATCAAATGTACGTTGTCTGTATAAATTGTAAGAACATTTAATTGAAAATATCTCATAGTTTTTAATATAATTTGTACTAAAAGTTTAGCTGAAATATTAATTAGTTTGTTACGGAATCCGTAGATTTAGTTACGAAAACACTCGCACTGCGAAACTAAGTTCTTCCTATTTGTAAGAAAATTTATAAGAAACAATAAAAATTATATTCTAAATAATTGTATTTTATTTCATTATATTATACTATAATTTAAACCGTTGACTTGACTCACCATGTGTGGTACGTGTACGTGGTAAGCAAGTACGTGGCGGAATTAAGGATGGAATGAGACCGGCTTAAATGGCGGTTCCGCGTCCATGTGAGATGTGGTGAGACCCTAATAAGGCATCGCATTGTGCCGGAACGCTTAAATCTCTTGGCAGCTTGTCCTTGCCGGTAGGGTGATAACTGATAACAGTAAGTAGCCACGGCTGAAGCCTCCAACTTAAAAGACTACAGCGCTCACCGCACTACTACGCCATTGAGCATTTAATTAGACTCAAACTCAAAGTATATTTATTCAAAATGGAAACCTTCAAAAAACACCTTCTGAAGGTCACGTTTACAAAGTATAAGACATGGTGGACATAATTAACTATATTATCTTAAAACTAAAGCTATGACTTACATAGTTTCATCAAAATCAGAATAGGTAAATATTGTAACTTACTAATTAGGCTTGAATGTTCAAGCAATATTCCAATCGATCCCATTTAGAAACAATGAGGCGCCAAACTAAACGACTACTTAACTTATATCAAATACTACTTAGAAGCTAGATACCATGGCCGCAAGAAAGCTCAGAGTCGCTCGGCGGGCAATAAAGAGAGAGCTATATTCATACTGTATAGCTATGTGATCAAATAAGAATTGAGAAGATCCGTAGAATAACTACTAGAGTTTTTTTTTAAATATATGTATAGCGAGCAAAAGAGCAGGCGGGTCACCTGATGGTAAGTGACTACCGCCGCCCATGAACATTTGCAGCACCAGAGGAACCGCCAATGCGTTGCTGGCTTTTGAGATATTTGTTTATCCGCCCTTTGAAGAGCCCCATAGGTAGTATAATCATGAGGGAACACAGAAGATGGAAACTGGTTCCACAATTTGCGGGTACGTGGCAGAAATTACCTTGAATAACGGTTGGTGGCAGAGGACCAGGCATCCAGGTGGTGAGGATGAAATTTGTTTCTGCGACGTAGGGTGCGACTGAAGAACACGGAAGGTGGTATTAGATTTTGGAGGTTTTGACCCTAGAGTAACCAATCTCAACAAATTAATAATAACTAGCTTATGCCAGTGATTTCGTCTGCTTTGAATAAGTTTATTTAATTCCCACGAGAACTCCTATTTCCCGGGATAAAATGCCTATGTCACTCTCTCAAATATACCCTTGCAAAAAATCACGTCGATCCGTTGTTCTGTTGCGGCGTGATTGAATGTCTAACCAGCAAACCAACAAAAAAACATACTTTCGCATTTATTATACTAGTATGAATAGTATGATAGTTTGGTCAATCGATATACTTTGGCGTACTGAGGTTCTGGAATGACGACCTCTCACCGACCAGCGCAGCGTTGCCAGATAGGTGGACAGTCGACATCAAGCGAGTCGTAGTGTGAGATCTATAAAGTGAACTTTGACTTTGCTTAGACTTAAATCATGGTTAAAACGAGATAGATTTATTAACATTAAAAAAAAATTGCGAGATATTTCACCGCGGTTAATTGCCTCATCTGGTGACAGAGGGGCTGGCTCATTTTTTGCACAAAGGATTCCACGTGGGCATGATTTATATAGTAATTAGGGTAGGCTAGCTAGCATCAAGTTATATTGTATTATTTTCAATAAAAAAAAATTGTTCTCTAAAAAAAAACATTAAATAACATGATTTAAGAGTAACATTACTCACATGTCCATGCACAAGACCGCGGTATCACTATAAGTGTCAACCTTGCATGAAATAAACACGGGATAAGAAACGTAAGAAAAATGTATGAAATCACGTTCGACTAAATTTTGCGGTGCGAGGGGAGAGTGCCTTGCCATTCTTCTGCCCAATTATTGATACTAGTGCATGAAAAAGTCGATACCTCTGACAACACAATATCATAATTAAAGACGAATCTGCCCAGTTCGCGGCTAGGCGACTGTGGCCGATATCACGCATCCCGGTCTCAACAAGAGCTGAGTACGTGTCTAGCAAGAGATGTCTACGGGTTGACGAAGACGACTACTACTACTAGATGAACTGTAATGACTAATGCGAAACCAAATTTAGCTGCTTAATCAGGCAGAAAGTACTTTATGATTCATAAAAAAAAACGCTCATACAAATATATTCACAGTTCACACGCGTCCATACAAATGAAAGAATTGGGACGATCAAGGCAGTAATCATAATAAGATAAAAACATTGAAATCAATTCATAAAACGACCCTAAATTTCTTAATATGCCAATAATTCAAATCGCACACATAATTATTAGTTACACAGTAACACAACATATTAATCATTATCGTTCCTGAACCCAACCTCACACGCGCTTCGCAAATACATTGAACAAAAAGAGGTTATGAGGTACAGCATAAGTTAAGGATGCCACTTTATTAGAAATCGATAGTCAATATTTTGTCTGAATATCGATATTCTTTCTTGGGGTTTATAGGATTTTATATTTAAGTATATCTACCAGGTTTCTCTAAAATAAATATTTTAAGTAATTCTGAATATATTTTTATAGAGCAGTGCTACGAATCAATGAAATGTACAGTTATAAATCTATTAATTATAATTAATATGAATCTTATATCATATTAATCTATTTAATCATAATTATTAGGAAATAAGTTATAAAAATCGCTCTGAAATGACTGTAGCTTAGTTGATTATAACATCTATTAGATTTAATTAAATCCTTTGTTTAGATTGGCTCTACTAAATCTAAATACTCGTAGAGCCTTTGTAAAGGCTTAGAAAATCATTTTCCGATTTTTATTATCGATTGAGCATACAATCGATATTAAAAATCGGTAAAAGTAAAAGTCGGATATAAATAAAATCCGATTACCTACTAAAATCGTTGGTTTTATCAACTACAAGTTAGCCTTAGTTAGACTAAGATATAAGCGGGTTAAGCTGTAAGGAGTATGTGAGTTAAATTAAACCCGTACCCCTTAACGGTTTCTAGTTTCTACACGGCATCCTACCGGAATGTTTAACCGCTTTGTGGCACGTCTATGCCAGAAGAGTGGTCACTAGCCACGGCTGAAGCTTTCCACCAGACCAGACCAGATCGATGTTCAGATTTAGAAGTTGTGACCCTAGATTAAGTCCAAATAAGATTAAAATTACTAAATAATTTGTTTGGCACGGGTATTCGGCCCGCGGCCCGAGCCGCCTGTAATTACGGCCCGGACCGCAACCCGCCCCCGCCGGCCCTTATTGATGTATTGACGTGACGTTCCGAATATGCTAAAACAATGTTTTGAGTTTGTAAAATTGTGCGATATGAGCATCGATAGGGAACCTCGAGTTTGTGCCTTGTTTCGGTAGTTGACGCCCCAAAGTTTAATGAACCTTTAATATATATTTTTTGTAAAATAAAAAATAAAAGAACGAACTAAAACCATTAGTTACTGACTGATTTTACCCGTCTACGACAAAGGCAAAAGGAAGGATTATGAGTTTAGCAGTCTATGTATGTTTGTTTGTATTTACGTATGTTAAACGATACTATATATATATGCCTCTACTGTGCCGATTTTTATGAATGTACGTGTCAATCGATTCATGATTATTGTCAGGTCGACATAGACTTTTTTATTGCTCGAAAAAAAAAGATATGACGGATTTTACATCCAAAAAAGCAAGTGTAATGGCGAATATGTAAAAACAATGCCCTGAGTTTGTAAAACTATGCGACATGAGCATCGATAGGGATTAAGGACCCTCGAATTGTAAATAAGTAAATATATATTTATTTTTTCAAATGAGCAACCACCGAGTTTCTTGCTGGTTCTTCTCGGTAGAAACAGTATTCCGAACCAGTGGGAGAATCATTCGACTATTCAAAAGCATTTATAAGTAGTCTACTTGAATAAAAAAATATTTGATATAGAATTTTTGTCTTGGTTCGGTAGTTGACCCCCAAAGCTTAATGAACCTTGCAAAACAACCGATTAGTTGGTTGCCGACTCTCTTGTAAGGTTAATTACAAAAACCTAAAAGTAATAATATGTCTTTTCGACTTTTTTTCCGGAGGGGTCATAGTGCACAAACGTGTGCGTAAACACAGCAGTTTCTATTCCCATATTCTCGCAGTCCAGAATAGCAATCTAACACGAACGGAAAAAGATCAGGCGCAGGACCAACGGTAAGCAAGGTAGTGAAAAACAGCTAATTTCTCACTCCGGGCTAGTACCTACTGAATATTTCAAATACCCAACTATTACTGATGCGACTCAGGAATCGAACTAGGACTCGACTAGGACCTTCATGCGCGATAATCACGCTAACAACTAAACCAACAAGGCAGCCACAAAAGCTATAATACGTCATCTAGGTACGTTAGGTAGATGTTGCATTGCTACGTTTGGTAGTACGTTTAAGTCTGTGGTGGAAGGAAAGTGAATGAACTAGAAGTTTAATTCGCTATAATCCGCTACAGTAGACAAATCTGTGTGGTACAGTGCGTGTCTTTCACCTGCAACATGCGACACCCACCACCCAGCAATTCGCAAAGGCACAACACCACACCACACAAATCCTCCAAATCACTCTCAACGTACGTTTCACTCCGACACCGGAGCATCCTCAGGAGATGTTGACTCGACAATGCACGATTGTGAAGTGACTATCGTATCGCAAGTTCCGGCTTATATACCTTTTTGGCATGGCTCATACTGAAGCCCCGCCCCCTCCCCCATTACTGTATAAATTGAGTAAAGGTGAATTTGATACGTTTATTTGTTCATTTAGCAACTCAAATCCTTTATTATTGTGTTTAATTATTTCTAATTGCTCCCAAATGCACATTCGTAACCCTTTATTACATGCAGGATTTTATATGAATGGTTATTGCCCACCTCATGTCCACAGTCCAAAAGATGTTTAGCGAAGTGGGACCTTTGTGGTTGATCGTTCCTATAAGCAGACATATGTTCCTTATAGCGCATCTCAAAATTGCGTCCAGTTTGACCAACATATGTGGCACCACATTCAGGACACTCAAGCTTATAAACACCCGATTTTTGATGATTCTTTAATTTATCTTTTCCATTGCAAATCCTCCGAAGTGTATTATTTGTCCGGAACGCGACATGCACATCATGTGATCTGAGCGTCTTTGCAATGCGCTCAGATATAGGTCCAAAATACGTCAAACTGGCTTTATATTTACTAATTTTATCCGATGTAGCCATGTAAAGATCTTTTCTAATTTGTGCTGACTGCTGTTTTTTAATTATATTATTAACAATATTCTGATTGTATCCATTTGAATGCGCAATTTGGTATATAACCTCTAATTCTTTCCTATAGTCCTCTTTTGACAGTGGAATGGATAATAACCTGTGTACATAGCTATGGAATGCTGCGAGTTTATGTTGCCAAGGATGACAAGACGATGCGGGTATAGTTGTGTCAGTAAATTTAAAATAATTCTGCTCCATACAAATTTGCGTTAACTCAATTGAATTTTAAATTTAATGATCATTTTTACCATCAAAAAGAGGGGCTAGCTATGGGTTCTCCTCTAAGCCCTCTAATGGCTGAAATGTTCATGGATAACTTTGAGAATAAACACATAGTGAATGAGAACAGTATTTTCTACTACTACAGATACGTAGATGATATAATCATATGTTGGACGGGGACAGTAAGACAACTGGATGTATTCGTTAAAAAACTTAATAGATTGCACCCAAAAATTAAGTTTAAGTCAGAATTAGAACAGAGCAAATCTTTGAATTTCCTTGACTTGACTATATCCCGGGTTAATAATAAACATGAGTTCAAAATTTATCGCAAGCCTACATTTACTGACACAACTATACCCGCATCGTCTTGTCATCCTTGGCAACATAAACTCGCAGCATTCCATAGCTATGTACACAGGTTATTATCCATTCCACTGTCAAAAGAGGACTATAGGAAAGAATTAGAGGTTATATACCAAATTGCGCATTCAAATGGATACAATCAGAATATTGTTAATAATATAATTAAAAAACAGCAGTCAGCACAAATTAGAAAAGATCTTTACATGGCTACATCGGATAAAATTAGTAAATATAAAGCCAGTTTGACGTATTTTAGACCTATATCTGAGCGCATTGCAAAGACGCTCAGATCACATGATGTGCATGTCGCGTTCCGGACAAATAATACACTTCGGAGGAGTTGCAATGGAAAAGATAAATTAAAGAATCATCAAAAATCGGGTGTTTATAAGCTTGAGTGTCCTGAATGTGGTGCCACATATGTTGGTCAAACTGGACGCAATTTTGAGATGCGCTAACCATTCATATAAAATCCTGCATAAATGTAATAAAGGGTTACGAATGTGCATTTGGGAGCAATTAGAAATAATTAAACACAATAATAAAGGATTTGAGTTGCTAAATGAACAAATAAACGTATCAAATTCACCTTTACTCAATTTATACAGTAATGGGGGAGGGGGCGGGGCTTCAGTATGAGCCATGCCAAAAAGGTATATAAGCCGGAACTTGCGATACGATAGTCACTTCACAATCGTGCATTGTCGAGTCAACATCTCCTGAGGATGCTCCGGTGTCGGAGTGAAACGTACGTTGAGAGTGATTTGGAGGATTTGTGTGGTGTGGTGTTGTGCCTTTGCGAATTGCTGGGTGGTGGGTGTCGCATGTTGCAGGTGAAAGACACGCACTGTACCACACAGATTTGTCTACTGTAGCGGATTATAGCGAATTAAACTTCTAGTTCATTCACTATCATGGACTTCTGCAAAGTAACGCCTGCTTCTATTCAATATGTGGTGGAAGGATTTCCCGGTGGAAAAAGTAGCCTACGTCTTTCCCCAAATAGCATCATGCAACCTATCTCAGCATCAAATTTCGCCAAATCGGTTAAGCAGATGGGTAAAGACGTAGCAGACAGACGTTCATCTTCATATTAATATCTAATATTAGTATGGATATTACTTTGACAGCAGTTGGCTTGAATATGTGCTACGTTTTCTTATACGTTTGCCATAAATGATTGAATACTAGATAGCCGACTACCTGTGTACTCGTACGTCATGTATATTCTATTAAAGTGAATAATATAAACATTTTCAAGTTACATATGTAAGTGTGAAGAGGAAATGCGAGTACACATAAATAACACCGAAGAAATGCGGCTTCACTTCGCGTTTGCAGTCGCAACTTATGAAATAAACATAGGTACACATTTGAACGAAAGAAACATAGTAATATATCCCCAATACTGTCCATTTTTTCCAAGTAATGATGGTTTTTTATTGCTTACTATCGAATCCACTCGCATGGCCTTTGAGTGAGACCTTAGAGCGGCAGACTCAGATCATGCCTCAATAAAACACGCACCTTCTCTTAGCTATAAATATTTGAACGCAGAGCTTATGTTTACCTAAGCTTAATTTAAGTATGTTATTTACAATTTATGGATAAAAGAAAGCGCGAAATGCACATATTTTGCTGAACTTAAGCGTCAGGGTGAATCTATGCTGCTCTAAAATGTGATAACTCTTTGTACATAACACAACATTTTCTTATATTTTACCTTCTGAAAAAAAAAGCTGTAAGTAGCAGCTTTATTTGAAACGTTTTTATGACACAATTTATTGTTATTATGTTTTATTAAGTTTGTCTTGTTTCAAGCAAGAACAGTAATTTGCCTTGATATTTATTTCTTGTAAGTTTCAAGAGCAGATTTTCAGAAATACTACTTTAATACATCAGTCCCTCTAATATCGATGAAAGAATTAATCTCTACTTGTATTTACTAACTCTAGTTTTTTAAGAAACACTGTGCATGCCTAAATTGAGGCAAAATATTTTTTACAGCTAATTTTGTCCATTCGCTTTAAAGTTTATGTTACGTATACATATTTCCCATTTTAAGCAAATTAAATAGGTATATCTATTTCATTTCGTTTCATCAGAGTTACACGACTATGTCGACAATAGACATCTTTCGTAGGTGCCTACTTAATCATATTTTTACTTGGTTGCTGTTGAGGGAAACGGAAGCCAAATATGTAACCACCACCACCACTACAGCCCATTAACGTCCCACTACTGGGCACATGCCTCCACTCTCATAGGAGAGAGGGAATTAGAGCTTAGACCCACCACGCTGCTCAAATGCTGGTTGGCGGACTTTAACGACTATTATCATGTTAGTGATAATAACCGGGACCGACGGCTTAACGTGCTCTCAGAGGTACGGGGGTGAAACACCACCAACTTCCTAACTCCGGCCTAGTACTGAGATTTTCTAGTCGGAAAAACCCAATACCTAATTATGGCCCGACCCGGGACTCGAACCCGGGACATCGTCAGCCGCGGTCGAACATGCTGACCACTAGACCAACGAGGCAGTGAAAAGGTAAATATATTATGAAAAAGTAAAATTAATTAATTAGACGGTGTCAGAACTTCCCGTAGTAAGTACTATTATCCATTGGGACGATAAATATTCGAGCAGAGATCGTAAGGACGGGTGCACAGTAGAAGCTAGCAATGACTTATGGAAACAAAAGCTCAACGAATACCAAACAAGTCACTATACTTACACAAGACAGATTTTATTAAATTGAATAGCTCATGTTAGCGACCATACATGCAAACCATAAAGTTTGTTCGGATAAAAAAGCTAAGACTATAATGATCGTGATCCAGAATAATGTCGGCTCCAGATTACTACCAGTAAAACCACTGGTAGTACTACGGTCAAGACCGTCGGTTCACTAACTATCGTTGACCGTGACACTTCAAAAGCTGTTTCTATCGAGGTAACTTAGAAGCCCCGAAAAATTGCTTATGCTTCCCCAACCCACACGTCTACGAATACGATACGCTTCTATGTCTATGTATTGTAATTCTATACGACTGTTAGCATTATTACTATATGTCATTATATCTCATGAAACAAGAAGTACAATATCAGTCAATTAGACTCGTTTCATGTTATTCGATTTAATCTGCGGATACCGACGGCATATTGAAAATAGTTAGTATAAATACGAGTGTTTTGACGATGGTAATTCAGTCTCCTGCCGGGAGACTCAGCGGTTATTGAATACTTTTGTGTTTAGATCGTAATTTGGTTTAGAGCTTAACAATAGCAATCATGGCCGGATCATATGAATATTGTTTTAATGTATAGCCAACTTTTATTTTATCTTTATATTTTAATATATATATTTTAATTAAATTAAATCTCTCGTGATACCTCTACACGTTTAACCATTTATTCGTGCAAGTTTCAAATATATTAAAAGTGTTTATTAATACCTACTTCTGGATTGTCCTTTACACGACTATAGCCTAATTCGCCTATCTTGCACTACAAATCGAGCCTATATCATAAGCGCACGCGACGCTGCGGTGCGCGCAAAGACCGATGCGCCTTTGAAGATAGCGCCGATACATTTATTACTGATACTTTGCATAGCGAGATTTGGATTCCATTCATATTGGCCTTAACAATCCGTAAATATGCTACTAATTATTTTTATTTCCTACCGTTGAAAGTTATTGTAGTTTCAATACAATTGCCTCGTGACAGAGGGTTGGCTCATTTTTTGCAGAGAAGCCTGGATTTTCGGCGTGAGAATACATTATAGATTTTGCGTTGAAGCATTAGCCTGGCTAAAAGTTTTATTGTAAAGCTAGACTATGCTTCACTCACTTATTATTATCACTAACATCTGATAATAATCGTTAGCATCCTAAGAGCTGAAATAGTAAACTCTAAACTCTTAGTCGAATCGTATGCGGAAGGACCTAGGATCCCACCGCGTTATTATCCCAAGAAAACTGTCATTATGTGATTAATGTCACGATCCTCAGCAATGAGAAATACGACACAGAGAGATGCCATCTATGTGGTAAACTCTGCGATTTTCCGAGATAAAAGTACTTAAGCATAGGCTATGGTCTTTTTATTTTTTCGTCCGTCCCCGGGATACATAGTATACACAGACCTTGCCAAATTTGTGAAAGCGTAGCAGATAGACAGACATACACGTTTTCGGTTTTTTTCACTTTAAAAATACAAAATCCGGACTCGAAGAGACCGTGAACCTGCTTTGAAAAAAATAATTTGCTAACAGGTGCTCTGTCGACTTTTTATGAAAAGTTAATTTAATTTTCTTGACACCTGTAAAAATTAAAATAGGCAATTGATAAACGCAAATATTTACAAACGTATTTGATTATCAGTTGCAAGCAGTTTCCCGCTGTGCATTTTCTCTTACTGCCTACTGTAAGTGAAAATGCACAGTTGCAATACGGTAAAATATTCAGTCCATCTCAACCATTGCGATTGTATTAATGTGGTAATCACAAATTTCGTGCTAAGAGGCCAGATTAGTGTCACTTTGACCGTAACTAATAAGGTCGACATAATAAAAAGGCTGGAACGGTATGTAGTTGGGAGCTTGTAACGCAAATTCGTAGTGTTATCGCCTCCTTATCTTAAAATCTTTTATTTTCACTATAGTGTTTTGGAAACACGTATTACGCGCAAAACAATGGGTCGTTAATAAATTGTTTTGGTATCGAATATGGGTAAAAAGGACATCCTTGATAACGCACGTGGCACGAGAGGTGGTTTTGGTACTTGGTGTGATTAGAAGGTTGTTAGTAGCTAGCAAATGCATGTGGTTTTGTCTACGAACTTTTTTTTTCAAAAATATTCTCTAGAATTCTCTGCCTATTGCAAAGCTACGAGCAGTCAAGAGTATTATGTCAAGGTGATAAATCTTTACTAATATTAAAAATGCGTTGGATGGATGTTTGTCACTCAATCACGCTAGAACGGCTGATCTGGTCTAAAGGAAATTTGGGACAGAAATAGATTGTAGTCTGGAATAACATATAGGCTCCTTTTTATCCCGGAAACAATAAACCTCTATCCACGTGTACAAAATCGCGGGTATCAGCTAGTTATAAATATAATTTGATTTAATTAAGAATGTTTAGGTTATGTGTGTTGAATCTCTACAGCTTTTGACATTTTGAAACCCCTTCCACCTGCCCTAGAAACTGTTTACCTATACATCAATAATAACAAAACGTAGTCAAACCCCGAAATCGATTTAGTTGAGACGTCCAGAAATAACAAACACGCAGGTCACAGTGATACTTTCGGATTTAGGCTGATTGAAACCTCGAGTTCTGACCACGAAACGATCACGGATCTGAACTAAGCTCGTATTCTAGTCAACGGGGCAAAAACTCACGTATCTGCCTCGTCACGACATCCTGTCTGACTCTGGGTCCGTCAGTCACACCAGCCTATCGCATTTACATAAATTTTGAGTTATGACTTTTAACTAACATCAAAAAGAAGAGTTTATTTTGTATTACGTAGTCTATCATTTTTTTTTCTTTTTTCATATAGATATAGATTACGCAAAGAGAAGAAAAGTTTATACCTAATTAGATACATATTGGTAAGGCATTTTAATCAATTAACATTATCCTTACACACTTAAAAGTTAAAACCTATGACGATATAGGTACTTACTCCATACTTAATAACTTACTCCATTAATACAGGTATAAAAAGTGATACTTTTTTAACAAATCCACAGTAAAATAAAATCATCTATTAATTATGATAATCATAGAAAAATCATCCAATATATTTTTAGAATAACTTCACACATCTCGCATGTCTGTCTGTCACAACATTTTAATATTCATAATCGACACGTCGCATACTCATAAATAAATTAGAAATTCATAAAAACTCAGCCGTCGGACCACCCCTAACTTTTAACTTCATAACGGCTTATCGTAGAAAAAAAATATCGCCACACAGAAATAGTCAACTTTTTATAACTAGTAATGTCAAACTGATTTTTCAATGTTTTTTAAATTAAACCTATTGAATCGAATACGAATAGTTCCAGATCGAATAGTTCTTGAGCACACTCTCCGAAATATAGTTCAGTAATAGTAACAGTAAGTAACAAATTGACGACCTCCGTGGCGCAGTGTTGAGCGCTGTTGCCTTAACGTGCGGAGGTCCCGGATTCGATCCCCGGCAGGGTTTGGAAATTTTTAATTTCTGAAGTTTCCCTGGTCTGGCCTGGTGGGAGGCTTCGGCCGTGGTTACTTACCGCCCTTCCGGTAAAGACGTGCCGCCAAACGATTTAGCGTTCCGGTACGAAGCTGTGTAGAAGCCGAATAGGGGTATGGGTTTAATATAACTGCCATGCCCCCAACAGGTTAGCCCGCTACATCTTAGACTGCATCATCACTTACCATCAGGTGAGATCGCAGTCAAGGGCTAACTTGTAGTGAATAAAAAATTAAAAATCGGCAGGTAAGTAGTTATCAGTGTTAAGTCTTAACTTACGAGTAATTGATAAATATTTGAAACGGAAATGTTGGTACATATTTATTGGGGATGGAAATAGTTCCCAAAGGTGTGAAATAGTTGTGAAAGGACCTTTTTTCGTGAAGCTGTCTCGTTTCAGATGCAGGCCGTAGAGCGTTCAGAATTAATCTTTATTTATTATGCTATTATGAAATGCAATGTTTGTGGGTTTTTTTAGTTCAAATCTTGCTACTGAATTTAAAAACGCTCATCCCAACCGATGGAACTGAAATTTTGCATACACGTTTAGTTTGGATGACAATGCATGTTTCGTTAAGTGGCGTCATTCTAAATCCAATATGGCGGACTTCCAAGGATAGCAAACTAAATAAATTAAGATAAGATAAAGAAGAAAATTTATTTCATAAAGATACAGTGTGGGACAACTAAATAACATTTATAGCATTTACATCTAGGATAAAACTAATATAGTTGACATACAATCTAAATATTATTGTGCACCTGTTTTCCGAACTAGTTAGAACTGTGTCTCGGAAAACAGGTATGCAAAGTATGCAGTTATTTTTAAAACACCCATGTTATAATTATCAAAAGGATTTGCTGAGAAAATTACAAAAAAAAATACGTAACACTAAATTAAATATGGCGGACGATAAAAGCTTGTTATTAATGATTGATATTTTAATGATTTGAGACTTATTTCAAACGAAAGCCAGAAGTATTGAACAAATTAACGAAATTGTTTTATTTCCAACTTATTTTAAACTTCCAAATTGAATAAACCAGCAAACAATCGGTAGTTTATTATATCATAAAACAATACCTACTGAAATTTTATGGCAAACAAAAAGTAACAGGAAACAGCGATTGATTTGTCGTAAAAATTAATTTTATTAGCCATTGATATTTTAACACCTATCGAATTAAAAGAGTTTTGTATTCAACTTACGCAAGTAATAACATGAGTTTTGTGTTTTACTCATCAAGTTATATGTTCTATTATTTTCTAATGAAATCTAAGTCTGGTCTATTTTTTTATTCTGTTGTTAAAGAACCAGCACTTTCTGTCTTTTCATAGGCCTATTCCGTAAAAGCTTCATCAATTTGTGACAACTGGGTATTTAACAACTATTCAAATAAATTATTTTTAGTGACTATTAAATAGATCCTCTACTCCCAAAAGCCGTCATTACCATGTCCCCTATAAGGTTTTTGTTGAACTAGCTGATGCCCGCGACTCGTCCGCGTGGTTTAAGTTTTTTTGATTCCCGCGGGAACTCCTTAATTTCCCGGAACAAAAAGTAGCATATCTCACTCTCCAGGTTCTTAATTATACCCATGCCAAAAATCACGTCAATCCGTTGCTTCGTTGCGGTGTGATTGAAGGACAAACCAACAAACAAACACACTTTCGCATTTATAATATTAAGTTTGATAATAATTTTAAACTATTGATTGAAGTGCGTCGAACTTTGCTGACGTCACTGTTCAAAATTTCATACAAAATCCCCTACTAAGCACGCGTTTTGAAGTTTGAAAAAAGTTGCTGATTTGACTACTTGTCCAATATCCAATTCCAATTATTGTTGTCCTAGCACGCGCGCAATTTAAATGCATTCAGATTTCAAACCCTGAGGTTAAGTGAAAATAGCCTGGTTTCGTCGTCCACAATAACTACTATTTATTGATAAGCCTGCGAAAGTGTGTGTCTAGGGCATCCATTTGCAGGTGTGCCAGGCTATGTATGACGGCGAAACCAGGCTATCATCACTTAACCTCAGTGCCTGAAATCTGACTGCATTTAAATTGCGCCCGTACTAGGACGCATTAAGTTTAAATAACTTAGAGACAGTCGTCATAGTCGTCAATTTCAATAGATGTCCACAGCTGGACATCGAACTCATCATTTTAAGGGATGTCTAACTAACCACACGCGGCGGTTTTGCCGTCTGGATCCCTGCGACGCGCTTGGTCCGTCTTCGTAGTTGTAGTGAGGGGTTTGAGTTCGCCGTTCCAGCAGCTTGGGACGCCTACCTACATTTTTAAAGTATATTACTATTTAGGGGCTTAATTACGTATTTATGATTGCTACAGTGTGACGATCGCAATCACCTCTGATTGGCTAACAGTCTTTGAAAATACCATACCTGCAAATGCCTACCTACCAAGGAAATTCACGTACGATTTAACTCAGGACCCTGCATTCAATTAGCGCGCGTACTTTCGAGTGGAAACTCGAGCTGTACTTAACGTATTAAATAAAACATAAAGTATAGGCCTTATTTACAACGTCGCTTGCTATCGCACCGCCGATATCGTTGATAGAGAAAGCGATAAATAAAATAACGTCTAGTACAGCTTCAGGGACGTACAGACCACAAAAGCTTAGAAAGCTATGAAATTGTTAAACTTAAATAAACCCGTAAAATTGACGTTACTGAAACGTTGTTATTGGAAACACGCTTGCGTCACGACTGCTATCTTGTTTCAGTGAGTAGGCGTTTCAGTAACCGACTTCCAGGTAGGATCAGGAGATACCTACTCAATTCGACGCACATGTTTTATTTAGAGCACCACTTGACGACTTTATAAATCTGTTTGATATAAGTTGTTCGTTTGTCCTTCATCATATACCTCCGCTAAGTAGCAATTTACATCCCCAAAAATTAAAAAGTTCTAGTACTCCACGCAAACGAAGATACCGGCAACATATAATGTTTTCATTAAACAAACGGGCTTTAATATTAACAACTAGTTGACGTCCGCGACTTCGTCTATCACTTTCCAGGTTCCCAACTATACCTATGCAAAAAATCACGTCGATCCGTTGCTCTGTTGCGGCGTGATTGAAGGACAAACCAATAAACCAATAAACCAACAAACAAACTTACTTTCGCATTTATAATAATGATGAGTATGATGATATCGATACACAGTTACTAAATTATGCTGTAATATTTTGTATAACGTATATTTTATGTGCAAGTTCAGGTGCAAATAATTAGAGTATAAATCAAAAGTATAAGCCTCATTTACCTGCCTCGCCTGCTATCGCGCCACCGATATCACCGATTGTGGCAGCGATAAATAAAATAATGCCATGCACAGCTACAGGGGAAACCGTAATTTCAGAAACATCAAAAAATCGCAGAAACGACGTCTCCCTTCGGCATCTTGTTTGTCAACTCAACTAAATATTGATATAATGACGATAATAAAATAAAAAAATATCCCAAAATACTGGCAGTGCCATGGTGTTCCTTTCCTTTGGTGTTGCAAAATATCGTGAATCCTTACATTAGAATAACCAACCCATCCCTTTTATTAACTTCTTATATAATAAAAAGAAGTTTTGTTAAGTGATTGCCAAATTAATTCCTCATTTTCCTAACAAAGAGAGCTGAACAAGAAACTTTTGTTTTGATACTGAATCAATAGAAACAAAACTTCAAGAAAAGTTACTGATGGAAACGGATCAACACCGTCAGCAATAAGAGAGAGTTAAGTCGCGGACATTGGGGCTGATTCTGTAGTGCACAATCTCTAAACTAAACTAAAATTAAAGCATTATAAATATTGCTAACCCTTTCATAATACTCCCTACGAAAAGGGACAGAACTAGATTTAAAGCTGCCATTTTAGTTTAGTTTAGAGATGTTACATTACAGAATTGGCACCTAGCTAGTGAAACTATAAAAAGCTATTACGAAAGAGATTCCAATATCCCCAGCAGTTGTTCATAGCAGCGTCCAGATTAAATTAGCGCGCGCTTTACGCAGGAATTTGCGAGTGGCCATTAACATAGCCCCGCGCTTCGCTAAAAGCCTCACACATAACGCGGTATTCGATAGCAATTACGCTTATTATTGATACATAAAATTTACATACGAGTATATAATATTAAATAAAGCTATAATTGAGATAAAATTATGGAGCTATCATCAAAATCGGTACTGATTTGACAGGGTTGTGGAGTAAAATCGACCAAAAGTTATCCCGAATGAACCCTATTATTTTTGGAATAAAAGTAGCTTATGTGTTAATGTTGCATTCAAATCTTCCTCCGGTGTAATGCGCGAGCAGATAGACAGACACAAAAATTCAAAAAGTTTTGGGCTTGGTATCGCGACGGTAAAGCTTCCGCCAATTTAAGTTTTCCAAAAAGATATTCAATGTACAGAAATCGTCCAGTAACAGTAAGATTTTGTTTGGTAATATTATTCACTTTGGTTTGAGGTTTTTTGGTTCCCGTTTTAATTTTCCGGGATAAAAAGTAGCCTTTGTGCTATTCCAGACTATCTATCTCTGTGCCAAATTTCAGCCAGATCCGTTCAGCTGCTGGGGCGTGATTGAGTAACAAACTTCCATATATCCATTCATCCATATGTGTACTACTTAGGCACTACACTACTTAGGTACTCAAAGGATTTTTGTTGTTTGTATGTTGTATGTAAACCCATTCGGTATTAAACCCATTCGGTTTGTACACGGCATCGTACCGGAACGCTTAATCGCTTGGCGGCACGTCTTTGCCGGTAGGGTGGTAACTAGCCACGGCCGAAGCCTCCCACCAGACCAAGGAAAATTAATAAATAATAAATTCCTAAATTGACCCTGCCGGGGATCGAACCCGGGCCCTCCGCACGTTAAGACAACAGCGCTCAACACTGCGCCACGGAGGTCGTCGTCGACCCCTTACTATGGACGACAATAATATTAGGTATTTATGTCTCAGGGGTGCAAGACCGCAGCGTGTGGAAGTCCTTGCAAGAGAGTAGAGGCCTACATGAATATTCAGCAGTTAACGTCTATCGGTTGACGAGACAGAAGAAAACCAGAAATCTTCTATACCCGTTACATATAGAAGTACCTACCTAACATTTTTTTCCACTACAAGTTAGCCTTTGCCAGCGATCTCACCTGGTGGTCAAAAATGATGACGTAGTCTACGATGGCACTGAGCTTATCTGCTAGGGGAATGGCAGCTATACTAAAGCCATACCCCTAATCGGTTTCTAAAGGGCATCGTATTACTGTACCGGAAGCAAAGGCGCTTGCCGGTACCGCATTTATTAAGTATGAAGGTAATGGAACTACCAAGAATTATTTTAATCACATGCGTTCATGTCAATAAAGATCACATTATTCGAACAATCAATATTATCAAATCGTTATCCTTGTATCAACAGTTTAATACCTTTTCAATCCACATCGATCTCAATACGACTGACGGATACAATTGGTATAAGAGCTGGTGATCGAAACGCTTTTAGTGCTTATACCAAATGTAATGGATCTTACTTATAATAAAAACTAGATGATACCCGCGACTTCGTCCGCGTGGATTAAGTTTTTTTTAATCCCGCGGGAACTCCTTTATTTCCCAGGATAAAAAGTAGCCTATGTCCTTCCCCGGGATAACCTGTCTTGTTACTAACCCAAATTTCATCAAAATCGGCTGAACAGATGGGCCGTGAAAGCGTAGCAGACAGACAGACAGTCTAATACACATTTCCATTTATAATATTAGTATGAATATAGAAAACAATACCGCGAAAGTATGTATGTAAGACGTAACGAAGAAGAACACGGAAATAAAAAAGACATTTAAAACTACGAACTAAGAATAAACAGTATGCAAAGGTGGTCATATCGCCTAATGCGATCTCTTCCAGACAACCTTTGGAGATTGGAGAAAAGAATACAAACAAATAATAATTACATAACTTTAATTATATCAAAGAGTCTAGCGAGCCCCCAACACAGGTTACGTTTTTTTTTGTGAATAGACTAAATTAAGTCGCAGATTAAGTAGGTTCACTATATTTTATTGAGCGAGTAAGTTGTTTGCCTTTGCTGATTTTGCTGGCTATGTCATCACTTCATGATTCATAAACACTTCATAATATGGTGCGAATTCCGTCACCGTGAACATTACTTAGGTTATGTAGGCTTATGTTTCCTTTATTGATGACAATTTTTATGAATGAAAGAGACACACAACCTGGTAAGTATATTTTATAATAAATAATTCATTAAATCTGTAATCCTAACATTATTTTACGACTCTGTCTATTCCAAAAACATTAAACATGTAAACACCTAGCAGTGGACACATTATATTACTAGCTCTTAGTTTGTAAATACGACTGACGCATACAATCAAAGCACAATTAATTAAGCGGACATACACAAGCCGATATCAAGATTAGTGTGCACGCCGCTTAAGGACAAAGAATTTTCGTAATGGATTCGTAGCGATATTGTCAGGATTTGTTTAAATTGTTTGAGGATTTTTATTAAAGACTTTTTATTCTGTTACATAAAAATTTAAATAGCTTCACATTAAAATTTGTTATTGTAGGCAGTAAAACGTTTTTTATGTAAAAAAAAGCAAATTAGCAAATGTTTTTTTAATCGCAAATTCGAATAGTTTATATGTTAACTGATAACCCATAAAAATTGTTATACTTAATAAAAGATGTAGGTATCAATATTTTTTTAATGCTACCTTTCACTGAATCGCCACTGGACCGATTGAGATGAAACTTTCATAGTTCGAAAGATAATACCTTTTGTAAGAACACAAATCAAACTGTGGTCTAGATCCAAGTTATAGCTTAAATATGTAGATAGATAGAGAACTAGAGCAGATAATATATGAGCTGGACGCTGGCAAATGCTAGTTTATTCTTACTCCGAAAACTAATACTGTTAACCAATGGTGTTAACGTAAGTAACACATAATATCGTTTTATATGGCAATACTACAGATCTGATATCGCATCTATCTCCAACATAGGGCCTCGGTATAAAAGGTATATGCACATGTACGCAGCGGGTGCCCACAAAGAGCGGTGACAGCGACAGGCTACCGGCCACAGATAAAATATACCGATAATATATGTAACCTCCGCGGAGTTTCAGTTTTAAATGACTACTATTATTTACGACTCTTTTATGTTTGTGTACTGTACTACCTCAGGTACTTACTTTAATAAGTGTTTGTGACCATTATGTATCTGCATTAATAAGAATGGCACATAATTTAAATACTTAAACATTTAACGGAATACCTAATTGATCACTTACCATTGACTTTGAAAGATTTTTAATGGTAATTCATTTAAATAAAAAATAACAAATCCTAAAATATTTCCTGAATGACCAAAGCAAAATTAAAGTTGTTACATAATGAACATATTATTGAATTTACGTCCTAAGGTACCTATTATGATAAAGGTAGATTTCCCTTTACGTAGCAATAAAGTAAACTTTTTTACTATAATATTATCCCTACCATAATAAACAATAAATCCTACTATGCATAGTAAATTGAAACTATTCCAAGAACTCTATAATTCAGCGAATGTTTGAATAATGAACGTTTCCCGAAGCCGAGCTTTCTTTAAATGGTCAGTGCCCAGTAAAACGCCAGATTCAGTATTAACGAGACATAAGTATATCATTATAAAATATGAACGCACTATCAATAGCTATCGGCTAATCAGTGGCTTTGGCGAATATCAGCCGCTATCTGATACAAGCGCATAAAGATGCTACGGATAGCCGTATCTCAGATGTAGCGATAAATGGCAGCCAGCCGAAATACGGAGCGCAACAAAAAGGTGCGCGCCCGACGGATGGTGTCATACAATTTATCAGCTCCATTCTCTTCCTCTAGTCGTCGGTCCCTCATGACTGAGGATCTTGAGTATTAATCCATGGTATGTGACGGGGAGTAGGTAGGTAAGTTTCATCCATCCATCAGCCCGTATGCATCCACTGCTGGACACAGGCCTTTTCGAGAGCGCGCCACCAAACACGGTCCTCCGCCTTCCGCATCCAACCGCTTCCCGCAACCTTCTTTAGGTCATCGGACCAGCGAGCTGGAGGTCGTCCTACACAGCGCTTACCGCCCCGACGGCCGTCGGTTCTGCGACAGATATGACCCACTGCCACTTCAGCTTGCTAATCCGCAGAGCTATGTCGGTCACTTTAGTTCTTCTACGATTTTCCTCGTTCCGGATTTTATCCCTGAGAGAGATTCCCAACATAGCCCGCTCCATAGCGCGCTGGGCGACTTTTAATTTGTGGACGAGGCCTACCGTCAGTGTCCACGTTTCCGCTCCATTCGTCATTACCGGCAGGACGCACTCGTTGAAGACTTTAAGTCTTCAGGCTAGGCAAGGTAAGCTTGTGGAAGATTAATTGTCTCCACCAATTTCTATCGATGGCCATACGGAGTTCATCACAGAAGTTCTCAGCACCAGCTTCTTTTGGGTTGGAGGCTTTCGCCTTTCTATCCCTCGTGGCCTTCTTTTATTCACTGAGATCATCCTTATTAAATCATTCATTTAGCATATTTAACTACAAGCCATTAGCGGATGTGCCGAAAATTTATAACAGGCAGTCATATACACTTTCGCATATTGGAAGCACAAAATTGGAAATCCTCTGGAAAGTAAGGTTTTTCATTTTCAAAAATGTTTTGGCATAGCCATAAGCAAATATTTTATAATGTTGCACATCGTTGCGAACTTCTGCATACTATCGTCCCGGCGGTGTTCGCAAAGGCTAGTGTGACACTCTTATTTAGTATCGCCGACCGGTAGCACACGCCTGTCGCGGCACAGCCTCTACAGTCTATACTCCACAGGCTTACCCTACGAATCGGACGTCCTACAGGATACGAAAGGATACAAAATACGGCAAAAGTATAGACTCATGTCCTATAGCACATTCAAAATACGGATAGGCTTATAAAAGTTTTAGATTAAAAAGCTCACACGTTTAGCATGTCTGGGTAATTATAATAAGTAGCTGGTGTTATATTTTATTTTAACTCTTGTTAAAGAGAGCCAGTCAAGCTCCTAAAAAACCTTAACGAGAGGTAAGAAGGTTTTGTTGGCGTTTTAAGTGATTAACGCTTTGGTTTTATTCGTGAGATACCGAGTTCGATTCCCGGCAGGTGAAATTCAAGAATTTCTAAATTGTCTGGTCTGGTCTGGTTATAGGCCTTGAACGAGGCTAGTCTATCTTTAACTACCATACGATTTTACCAAACCACGTTAGCCCATACCTTCTTATACTGCATCATCACTTAGGTAACTGGGTAAGTTCGTGGTAAAAAAAATTACTTGAAGAAGAATAAAATTTAAGCAAATTCCATTAATAATAATTCATAGTTTTCATAACTCATACGCAGTGATTTCTTTATCATGAATGACACATAACTTTTCATTTGCTTAGCTGATGGATTAACGACTTAAGGTGAATTCTACCCGGTAAGTAGGTATGTTAGACCGTTTATCAGATCAGATCATATTAGAGTGGCACGAGCTTTATTTTCCGTAAAAAATCAATAAATAAATAGTGTGTGTATATGTGTGTGCAATTCACACACGGACACAGAAGTGAAACTATCGTAGTAGCCTACGAGAAAATCTAGTCCTATTATGAATATGTTTGTCTCTTTTTAGTGCCGCTATTTCGTTTCATCGAATTTTCAAATCACAACGATTCTAAAGAAGTTTCACTTCAAAAAGTATTAAAACAAAATCGTGTCAAAATTTATTTCTAAATGCAACAGCAACGACGAAGGTCCAACCGCGCGTACACGGAAGTTTTATTTTATTTAATTTGCGGCAATGGGCTCCAAAGTAGTTTCATCCCGTCCCGATTCGAACTAATTACGAATAAGTATCGGCACCAGATCGAATCTTGTCCCTTTGCTCTCTTCCTGAAAGATCGTTGCGTTGATCGGAGCAGGTACAAGGAAAAAGGTGACTATCGAAAGACATAATGTGGAAGCGAAAATTTATTTTAAGTTTAGATTAGGTTTATTAGATCTCTAATTTTTTACTATAATCTTAAATCAAAACAAATGCAATGCTTTTTTTCTGCAATCTTAAATTAAAGCTACTCGGGCTTAACTAAATTACACTTAATAGTCTGATCAGGATTTGTGAGGCAAGTATGTATGCGAGTAGCATGGGAGAGTTACTTATTAGCAATACCTACGCTGAAAACTATGCTGAAAAATATTTACATACGAAGAGACATTTTTCTTAAAAAGCTACGAAACATTATGGAGCAGAGAAATGAGATTAAGTAAGAAAAATATTTAGAGGGAGGTAAGTAAAAAACTTTACAACAATTACCTACCCAAGTCAGGGCCTTATTTTAATTTTACTGGACATGTCCACATCATCCTTTTGTTCACAATTAAAATATTTTTACAAACGATTTAACAGTCCTTTATTTGTAAAGCGTTTTGCATTTATTTTGGTAATGTTACTTTAAACATTCAGCCAATTTTGTAACCGCTATCTAAATATTCAGAACTAAAATGTATACAGCCTCGCATCATCATTAAGTAATTACTGATACTTGACCAAACCTTTAGTATTTACCGCTCAAAGGCTTAGCTCACACAATGACAACGACGCGCGACGGCTGCGCGTTCAACGCGGTCCCTAAGCGTACTAATATGTTAAGGTGCTGTATGAAGGCGTCGACACTGCGTACGTTTGTGGCAGAAGAATTAATATATACTTGGTGTCCCAGGTGCCGCAATAAACCACCGTCACCTTCGCATTCTGCAGTGTTCTATGAGACATGGTACCTTTTAACATATTGCAAACGAGTACGCGCGCATTCGTTTTAAATATCGACAAAGTAGACCTTAATAAAAACATATAACTGGATTATCATTATCAGGTCCCATCCCATCCCAACAAATTAAAGTTTAGCTGTCAATTTGTAAAAAGCATAGATGTGAAAAGCCTTCCCAACACCACTAATCTAATCTCTTCTAGGTTCCCTTTTTTAGGATCCCCTTAGTCGGGTAACTTTGAAACTTATTCTTCTTCTCTTATTCTTTGGTCATTCTCTTTGTAACTAATTCCCAAAAAAGTGGTCTCTTTAGTTTGTCATGGCTCTAGAGTCTTAGACTCTTAGACAAAATTTTAAACAGTTGCGTAATCGTCCGTCTAAATTGTTTAATTGAATGTATAACAGGTATATTTAAAGTATCTATAGATCAATAAATACTTAACGCTTAAAGGTCGCTGGCGTGCGCGACCACGTAAATAATTAGATAGCGCTAATTAAAAGCGACTACTTGGCCTGAAGGGCCGGTTGCGCTATATTGAAGTTATATTTTGTGCTTAATCGAAGCTTGATATAGAGCTTAATAGGAATTGGAAGGAATATTAATAGCATGGGCTCTATAAATTAACGTGGAATCGGAAAACAAAAAAATGTATAATCCTTGGGTGTATACATATTCAGACTTAATCAAGGATTAAGTTGTTCTGGAGGTAACCTGGAGCTGAAGATAAAAATAGGCACACATTCACGAATACTGTACCACAAAATGAGGTATAGCAATACTTAAATTATGGAAGTTAATATATAAATAACTAAGGAAGAAGATCTGGCTGACTATCAGCTCAAATATGTTTAATTTCATAATAATTAAGAGCAAATATTGTCTACATTCTTACTCGTTGTACGTAGGTATAATCTGTAGAATCTACTTACCTACTTAGTTACCTATATTTCTAAGCAGGCATAAAGAGATATTTAAACAACCAGATGACAAGAAACCTATTAAGTGTAGAGTTACTTATTGTGTAGTGACTTAATCCACCATTAACTTAAATATACATATACTGCTATCGGTGTAGCCGGCCCGCGCCAAATGCGGTGGTAATGTACCGGGCCGGCTAGCTAATTCCAACTTGATACCGAGCGGTATTCTAAAAGCTATCTAATTTACTGCCGATACCTCTACCAATTGACGCATTTTCTTTGAAATTGTATACTTATCTACTTTATCAAAATAAATCTCCTGTTTTTGAAAAAGTATTTTTTCCTTGTCGTTTTGTTCAGGTTACGTAATTACTAACTTGACTATGACTACGTGAATTTAGGTTTTTAATAGACTTGTGGAAACTCTTTGATTTTTCCTGATCAAATTTAACGGGGTAAGTAGAAGGGACCTAGTCTAGTTGATTTGGGACAAACTTTATCCGGATCTGGTCGCATAATATAAAAGCTGCGTAACCAGAGAAAATCGATAAATATTATCGGCTATGCAGAGGAAAAGCTCGTAGCTAGAGCTCGTGCAAGAAACGCCATTAATACTAATATTATAAATACTAAAGTTTGGATGGATGAATGTATGGATGTATGCATGGATGTTTGTTACTCAATCACGCCCCAACGGCTGAACGGATCTGGATGGGCATACAGATTAGTCTGGAATAACACATAGGCTACTTTTTATCCCGGAAAATTAAAGAGTTCCCGCGGGAACCGAAAAACCTCAATCGAAGCCGCGGGGATTAGCTAGTAAAAACTATATGCTTATAGGAAACCATTACGTAACCATCGTGACTAATGGTACCCTTACTTTACTATTAGGTACCAGAAAAGGTTTTATTCGTAATTTATTTAGAGTTTCTTTTAATTTGCTTAATCGTTCGCCTTATATATCTGATTGAATTACTCTTAGCCATCGGTAACCCAATGATACGGCACTTTAAACCGACATTAAGTACGGGCCCATGCTATTCCCAGACCTTATAGGGATCATCTGTACTTTATCTAATCTTAATTCCGTAAGTTAATTTCCGTATATCAAACTATTTTGTAACGTATTAGCATTGACTTAAAAATTATATTTGCATAATTGTTTTGCAATTTGGTATCCTATCAAAGTTCAGAATTAAATAGAACTCTATTCAGCATAGATAGAGCTTAGTGTTGTTGGTTAATTTTTAAACTTTGTAACATCTACTGTCTACAGTTAAATATTCTGCAGCCTGTACTATTCTGTGATTCTGCTTTGTTTGGGAACCGAAATGTAATTTTTTTTACATCTTTTAATTGATTTTGTTAATTTTAATATTTAATTTTCTGAAATTCTACTAATGCAATGATATTATGACTTAATGACTAGATAATTAGATTTTCTTCATCACTTTAGGTATTATTATTATTATTAGATTCTTTGATTTCAGAAAAAAGAATTAATTTGTAGGCACATATACTAAAGTAGCCAAAGTACATAAAACTAAATAGCATAACATCGCAGTCATCTCAGAGATAAGAAAAAAATGCGAGTCTAATTTAAAACAATTTCCGGCCGAACATCTATCCATCAAGAGCCTGGCAACCAACAGAAAAAACTAAACGCCGTTTACGAATAAAGAGTTCCATATTCAAATCTTCGTAGCGACGATTAGCGTCCAACATGGCCGCGCCTGATTTTCGGCCAGTGATACAGATTTCAATTTCCTGCCTTGCTTTATCATATTTCTGTCATCTGAGTTTGACAAATAAGTTCATTTTGACGAGTCGGCTGGTTTGGGCAGGCCATTTGTTATTCTGAAACGATTAGGGAATGTAGTAGCATGATAGTCGTAGCGTGAAGCCGATGTAATTTAACTTTTCACTTGACTGCAGCAAAGGGGACGGTAGATATCTAAGTACCTACCTGCCTACATTCAGAAAGTAAACGTTCTAACTTCTGAGATCAATTGATTTTGAAAGGATTCTTATCAAAGACCCACGAGAACCTACCTCGATACCTTAGGTGTCATACCAAACCATGTGTCATACCAAAGGTGTCATATCATACCAAGTTTAAACGAACTGAAACCTGAAAACTGGACTAAATTTAGACCTTTGGTTACCATCATATTATTATCTAATTGACCGTATATACCTATTACTGGTATGTTTCCATTTTATTGGTGTGCCTATTCAGTTTACATACTTAAGTATTAATCTAATTGTAATCTCTATAGTGTCACTGGTCTACAGCCTACAGTTACCTAAGAAGTTAATAAACTGACCCATGGACCAATGATAAACGTTCGTTATTTTCGAATAAGATCACGACGTTCTAAAAATAATAAAAAGGAAATAATTTATGTAGAACTCATAAAACAACGTAAGATTTAAACTTTCATAAGCTATCACCAGCCCGTGTAACCGAGTAAAGCGAAAAGGCCGCCTCGTGTGTCCAAATAGCAAAATAATTGCGACGTCGAGCCTTAAATTCGACATCATTTGCTTATTAAGGGCCACCGCGTTCCGCTTTTGCATAAATAGTGCGTATTTATGGGGAATGATAAAACTAAAACATATGATTCCTCTGTTGCAATTTAAGTCAGACACTATTAGATATGTTTTACGCAAATATCAGCAACTAGACGGTGCGACGTTTTCAAAACATTTGGGGTAGCCTATGTTCTTCCCCAGGATACAAACTAAGTATATCTCTGTACTTACCTAATTTCGTCAAAATCAGCTGAACAGATATGGGCTGCGAAACGGTAGCAGACAGACAGAAAGACGGGCAGATGGACAGACAGACACACGTTCACATATTTTATAACATTATTATATGGACGATATTGCATAAATTTTATAGGTAGTACGACGAATACCAATGTTCTCCTAAAAGCTCTTTTAGGAGAACATTGGTTCAAAGAAGACGGTTCAGGTTTGTATGGGGCGCCAAGTCTTGTACAAGCAGAGAAATGAAGGAAAATAAAATACTGGACCAGTTTTTATTGGTCAAATCTACGCATTCGTCGTAATTTTAGTGGTAAAATTATTTAATCTTTCCAAGTTATGGAACACTGAACATGAGTGGATAACATGAGCATAGGTGTGCGCAAACATTAGAATTTTAATTAAATATATTTCTAATCTAATAAATTTAATAATAAAAAATCATGATTTAAATATGTCGTCGTTTTAAATTTTATGAAGTTTTGTTTAATTATGTTTAGGAATTTAATATTTGGCGAAGAAATTCAGCGGCAGGAGGCAAAGCAACGGCGCGCGGCAGACGCAAAGAATGTCGTTCTGGGATTTATTACGCGTGCGCACATCGGATGACATGTGGACAGCCGCCGACCACTTCTCTACGCCCCATGATCGCCTGGTAGGTACTCTAGCAAATCTACATAGCTTGCTTAAGATCTGCTTTGGTCGCAGAATACTTGGTTCATTGAACTTGAGTAGATAAGTTTTTACAAGCTTAAAAATTGAAAAGTAAATAACTAGTGTGATAAAGTACTTTGCTAGCAGGACTCCATGGAGGCTCGTGGTAACTGGTTAAAGATTCAAACATTCATAGAAGATACCATATAACAAGTCTTTAGATAGATTATCTATCTATCTAAAACGAATGATTTATCTGAATGAGAACTTATGTAGGTACCTATTTTATGAATAGGCTTATATAATTGTTGAAATAAAACATACCTACCTGGTTTCAATACAAACTTAATATCCAGTCCCTGTAGCAGAGAACGTGGCGGTGGCGCGAAGGTCGCAAAGAATGTCGCCGGCGAATTAATGCGCGTGCGCATCTGCCATCCTATGACAGCGGACAGCGCAGCGGCCGGCCACTTCTCTACGCGACATGCTTGCAGGTACAGGGTATGATAATGGAATTAACTGATCTACAGGGTTAGTACTATGTAGTTGTATCATTAGGTATGAGCATTTCGTAACATGCTCGTGAACTGCCATCTCGGTAGACAGCTAAAAATGGTTGTTCTATGTAATTAGAACGCCGTCTCCGTTCATCCATCCATATCAAATGCAACAGTATGTCTGTCAGCTTTTCAGGGCTCATCCGCTTTACTGATCTTGACGCAATTCGGTTCAGTAAATCCCATGGGGTATTTAAAAAAAAGCTTAGTCCTCGCGTAAGAAGTAGCGGGCATCATCCAGTACCTTATAGTCCCACAAACTTATCTGAGCCGGTGGCCAAAATTGAAACTAATTTTTATGCCTGTTTAGTTTTTGTTTTTATTTAATTTTTCATAGATACTAGCGAGGCTGTCACCCGGTCGGATAATAATCTGTCGGATGATTATTAAAACATAAACCAGACCATAAAAATAAAATTAATTATTTAAGGAAAGAGTCACGATCGGGTACCAACTACCATAAAAAAATACAGAATTATACTACTGTACCTATACTGTAGTTGCCTGTAAAGTGCAATTTATTGACCGAGCGAAGCGAAGGTCTCTGAGTCTACTTGAGTGAATTTGCACTTGTCCGTCTGTCCGTCCGGCCGTCTGTCAGAGCCTTATAACTTCTGAATAACTGAACGTAATTACTTCAAATTTAAATAAATATGTAAACCGATGGCCTCCAGTCGAATATGGCTTAAAAAGTTATAAAAATCTTTATTTCAGGGGGCTCTCATAGAAGCGAATGCGAAGTAAAATATTTTTTATAGCGTTAATTAGGGTTGCGGTAAATCATTTTAAAGATAGAAAATAGAATAATTTTCTAACGTCCTAAGTTGACCTCAGAACTCTCAATTTTCTGATTTTGAATTATATCCTGTATACTTGAACAACAAATACTAAAATTAGATAAATATTATAAGGAATCGAAATTTTCAAACAGCTATAGATATTGACTTGCTTGCTAGGTCTCCAAGAAATATATATTTATATGTTCATGATGTTCAGTATAAAAAATATTATACACAAAACGCAGAACCGATAGAGTTTGGGGTCCCAAGGTGCAGCTCTGGAAAGCGCAGCATTGGCAGAGCCCCACTGGTGTGCACATTTACACGAGTCGCAGGGAGCCGCTGGACCCAGGTAATACAAGGCAGCAGCAGCGTGAAGAAGTCCTTACGAGAGAACTATGTTCAGCTGTGGACATCTATCGGGTGAAGACTGAGACAACCACGTAGTCGTAAACCATTGCAAGGCTCTATAAAGCCGGCACTTCAAGAAAAATAATAATTTTCGGCGAGCACATATTATTACCTATGATCTGCGTAGGGGGACACTATACTTTCTTGTACTCATAAAAGTGCGTACCGGTTGGACATTTAAAGTTATTTGAAGCTGAATGTCCACAGGTGTTGTTAAGCATTGCATACGTAGGGACTAGGGATCCAACTTAAAGATATCACAAACATACTGTCATACAGAGCTATATAGTTTTGCATGGACCAAGTCGCAAACATCTGCTAATCAAATAAATATTTTGCATTAAAGAGATGCCTACCCACGAGCTGCACCCACCGCTAGTAGGGTAACCATAAGAACTTATTTTTCGTGAGGTAGGTACCGCTTCATAAAAAATAATAGATAAATTATGTGCATTTATTTCATATTTGTAAATATTAATGTTATAAAAATAAAATATAAACTTATAAAAATAAAATTGCCCTTACGTATTCTGTGGCCTAGGTACGACACATTATTCTTAGTCTTCACACAAACGAAAAGGTATAATAATATATGTATCGCAGTATATAATATAATATATATGCATGTCTTGTCGAAAACTAGAAAGTATAGCATCTTTTTGATGTAAAGGCGGGTCGAAATCACCAAAACATCACCCCAACCCATCGAAGCCCTTCTTATCCGATACTGTATAGTATAATTGATGGTGAGTCTATTCCACTGAGCACGATTTTTCCTGCCGATCAATAAAACCATCGCCGACTGCAACGAACAATCGAACTGAACTCAAATTATAATACTTACTTCAAATTAACCTTGCTCTCAATAAGCAATTATTATCTAAGCTAACCTATTTTATAACTTTAACACATAAGTAGTATAATCATTATACATATTTACTAATTATTGCAAGGCTATATTCAACAAGTACCTAATAGTGCAGTCTCAGTTGACTTCAAATCAATCAGTCAATCAGTTTGCTTTCGTGATTCCTACCACTTTACTATTTCATTAGTTTTACTTACGATAGCGTTCAGTTCTATTACTGAAGTTCAGTCATAGAACTGTAGATACTATTACCACAGAATAGGTAAAAGTGCTAGTGCCATAAATACAGGTACCTACGGAATACGGTTGTGTCGAATCAGTTTAAATTGACTCCTTATATACCTACTCTCGACAAAGAAGAGTCTTTTCTATGAGAGCGAGAGGGAGAGAAAGATCATTTGAATTCAATTACAAACAATAAAAATTAATAAAATTAGCAAAATAGCAAAAATTAACACAAGTAACTTTATAAGTTCATCAACCTGAACTAGCCACACACATAACGTGACGTGAGGGTAGATTCGATCGTCAAGCGCCATCTCGCGGCGAGGCGGGGACCCTCACGACGGATGACGTCAGACGGCGGGTTGATTGAGCGATGAACTTTGAAGACTCGTGTCGATCACGGTATATTATTATTACGGCTTATGCGAAGGATTATCCATTGAGATTTGTTGTATACAGGTTGCTCTGGTAACTAATTAGCGTACCAATTTTTTTTTGTCCTGTTACTTTACACAAGAATCGTTGTCTCCCACGTTACTTATTTACCGATATGTACCTACATATTTTCCAATTATTTACCTACAGAATATTAGTACAAGCTTTCGTTTCTGATTCGGCAAATCATCGGCAAAACGTGATGATCTCAAAAATCTGAAATTTACCAAGGTTGATAAAATATGTTAATAGATATGTTAAACAAATAGGTTTAACGTACTTAATAACTTAAGTGACTATTTAGCACATAATGGTCACTTAAGTCATTATGTACGTTAAACCTATTTGTTTCATTACATTAAGAATTAATTACAGAAGAAGGAGAACGAAGACTGGAAATATCTTAGTATAATATTTTCGTAAGTACATTATCTATGAGTAAGGAACCGTAAACCCAAGCTAGGAAATAATTTAACAATCTAATAAATAAAATCTGCTGTGTAATAAAAGCTGACAGTCGATTTTAAGATACTGGTAATAACGTATAGAAAACTCAAGGCTTATAAAAAAAACTTGTGCATTTGGGGATTCCCGACTTTATTTTTAGCCATTTAGAACTCCGCTTTCACTAGACAGAATCTCAATCCCAGGGCACTATTATGGTTTACCAGTCGCAATATCTTTTGAGTGGCTAACACTCTTTCGCTACTGGTCAAAATTCATTGCCATGCATTCAGCAAAATAACAGTTACAATTGAGATTGTAAGTTGTAGGAATGATTGATGCAGCGAGGATGCAGCTTTTTCGGAATAGAGGCAAACGGATCCAAATGGAATGAAACGGACGGTTTTACCTTGTCCAACCAAGAACACGCTGTATATACGACCGCTGGCAAGGTTCGCAAGCTCTTATTAATACCATGAAGAAAGCTACACTAAATCTGATAGAAAACTAACAGTGGGAGTGCTTGAATTTTAATACAACGATGCAACAAGTTTGGTACAAGAGTTAATTAATAAATAATTACAAGTTAATTAATTATTTCAATAAATAATTAATTAATCTATACTTAATCCAAGCTAATATTATAAATGCAAAAGTGTGGCTGTTTGCCTGTCCGTCTGTCTGTATAGCAAACGCAAAATCGCGGGCATTAGTTTATAATAAACTAGATGATGCCCGCGACTTCGTCGTTGTGGTTTAAGTTTTTTATTCCCTCGGGAACTCTTTAATTTTCCGGAATAAAATTCAGCCTCGGATTCCTATCTCCTTCCTAGGAATACCATCTATGCCAGTACTAGATTTCATCAAAATCGGTTGAACAGATGGACCGTGAAAGCGTAGCAGACAGACGGACGGACGGACAGACCGACAGACACTTTCGCATTTATAAAATTAGTATGGAATATGGATGCTGAAAGTGTATTTTTGTCTATCTGTAACCTTTTTAAGGTTCCTATGCCATAGGTAATTCGGTTCGGAGATTGGTTGCATCTCGGGGGCTGACATGGGCTATTTATCCTGGAAAATTAAAGAGTTCCCTTGGGATTTAAAAAAACTAAATTCTCCGATGTCGTGGGCATCTTTTTGAAAGCCAGATTGAATCGGTTTCATGTTTTAAAATCCTAGAAAAAGCCAATTCTTTTTAACACAATCTCTAAACTAAAATGACATCTCTAAAGTCTAGTATTATAAAAGGGATAATTTATATAAATAGAGCTATGATGTTAATTTAATTATGGTGTGCAACAGAAGTAAGTACCACAGTAAACGTATCTGTTTACTGTGTAAGTATGGTGAATAGCTCATGTGTGGACATTCCGAAATCCGAATAGGTGGCCGACGTCATAACCACCACTAAGCACTATGGGTCCGGGATTCGATCCCAGGCACGCTATTTTAATAATTATTATCTATTCGGAGTAGTTATAGGTATTGTGTTTAATGCAATTTAATATCTCATGCATTAATAAACATTGTGAAGAAACCTGCATGCCTCCAGTTTTTCTTAATGTTCTGTAATGTGTGCGCAGAAGTCTGCCAATCCGCACGCGGCTTGCGTAGTGGACTAAACTAACATATGTGGGACTTTAAAAGCCTTTTAATCTCGAGAAGAGACCCGAGCTCAGTATATTTGGCCGGCGCGGTGGATGGTTGAAATAATAAGTATGAAGATCAAAATATAAGTAAGGTATACCAAAGTGCTCGTAACTATTACGCCCAGGGTACAATTTAAACAAACACGCCACTCATAAAGGTACGTATCATAATACCGATATCTTGCGAGCTAAGCTCGGAACATAAAAGTATTCCCTTTAATACCTTATTGAATAATCCACGGAGGAAGATTGAGAGATACGCAACTCTGCAAAATTAATATTTTGTACGGATAATTATTATAATTACCTACTCTTTGCTTTCGTATGTAGGTTCCCACTGAGAACATTTCGTTGATTAAATTAGCAAGGAAGGCACCTACCTTCATAAGCAAGTTCAATAATTATTAAGTGTCGATAAAATAGTACGGTTTACTCATAAGTCTTCGGATGACCTTTTTAAGAACTGTTCTATACACTTAACTAAAGAAAATAACGATTAGTGTGGTCATTTGAGCAAATAAAAAGGAAAATACCTTGATAAGGAGACTTTTGTTTACTCTATTCTTATTACTAAATCGATTGAAAATAAATAATAATTTTAATATACTCAAGATTTATATTCTTAGGTCCGTCCTATTCATAGGTCACGTTATATTGAACGCGTACTTCCTTGGTACTTTTTCCATATAGATATAGGTACTTTGGTACTTCGCTACTGTTCTTCAAAAGCCAGCTCACACCTTTTTCAAATTTACCGCCATTCCTTAAAACGCAGACGACGTTCCTTTCCACTAGTGTGAGTTACATTTATAAAAGCTTTTGAAATTTACGTGGTTTTCAGTTTTAAACTCTACGATAATTATTATTTTCATTTATTGGCAGTTTAATTTTGCATAATATAGTGTAATAATATGTACTGTAAAATAGTGTAATTTTCATTATCAAAAATGGATCAGCAGGGCGACCGCGTATATTCTGCATCAATCATTGTTACAGTATCAATTGTTGTGAGTGGCTGAATTTATGGTAATCTTGCTACGTCAATGGATTTTGTCCAATAGTGGAAGTGATATCTAATCAGAGGTGATTGCGATCGTTACACTGGTGCTGTCAGAGATACGCGGTCGCCCAGCAGGACAAGTGAAAAGTTACTCTGTGATGGAAAGATTAAAAAATTGACAAATGTCAACGCAAACAAAACTTGAAAAACTATGTCAAAATAAATTCCAAATTTAGCGTAAAAACAAAACATATAAAACAGTTAATTCGTGCAGAAATTCATGTATTGTTTTCATTTAAACGAATAACTAACACACAGCACGATGGCGGAGAAGTAAGTACTATAGAACCTCCCATCAGTAAGGTGTCAACAAAAATCTAAACAGCACAATATTACATAAATAAACATCGCAGTTCATGAATTGATCGAGCTACCTTGAAATTAGTCAATATTAATTGGTTATTAATTTCCTGTACTTTCGTTTCAAGGAAGCTTGATAGTCTACAAGTTTCTGTATCTTGTTCATGGTTAGTCAAACAGGACCATATTTTTTAATTTGCTCCACTTTGTACAAATTCCACACGCTCAAAGATCACGGTACTTAATGTTACTAGGCGACCTTTCAATTTTAATAGCAATAAATAAAACAGAATTATTCCAATGATTAGATTCTTTGTTTTATGGCTTTGATTATGTTTGAATTAATTTCATTGTTGGTTCACCTGTACGCCGTGTTATGATTTTTATCTTATCAAACATGTTACTTTTATTTTAACATTGCAGCCTCAATTTAGTAAGCAATTTATTATCTGAAAGTTATAAACGTAGTGCACATTAGGTAGTGGCTACCATGTTGCTGGAATACTGAGCAATGGTCTTGGGAGCGTTATCTCTCTATATATAGATCTCTCAGACATGCAGATTCTTACCGATGTTTGCCTTCATAAGCAAGTGATACAGAATTTCTTAAAATGCATATAGCTCCTAAAAGTTAATGTGCATGCCCATAATGTTCGGATGAGCACTTTTTATAATGGCTTTGATGTTATTTTTTCCATGTCTAAATAGAACTTATGAATTCTACTGTATGTGTTCACACTGACACTTTTGATGAACTCTGTGAAATGGAAAAAATAATTTCAGAGCCCGATGCAAAAAGCACTACTGAATGGGTGCTAAGGCTTCATGTATGGTCGTCATCAAAAGTCAATACATAGCTTAAATGCTAAAACTGAAGAACTGAGCATGAAGCTTTAGGGACCAAAATCTTAACCACTAAGCTATCACCTCTTTGGTTTAAATAATAGCTGTTAATGTTGTTTAATTATTTCATGTACTTTATTTTTATTATTATTTATAATATGATAGACACTAGATAGTTAATTAACGTGCCTATTTCAAATCTTTTGCTTTGTCTTTAAGTGTATATCCAGTCTATTCTTGAACTGGTTTACTGAGCCACAACCTCACAGTTTCAGCACAACCTTGGCAGTTTGTTCCAAATATGGACTAACTACTCTGTTGGTCAAAATATGTTTATAAGGGATTTGATGATGCCATTTGATGGCACAGCTTTCAAACGTGTCCTCTTAGACCTCGATTTTTTACTCAATTACTTAATATACTTGTTAATAAAGGTGTGAATCAAATCCCAGTGATGGTGCCAGCTCCCCTCAACAGGAGGACAAAGCCAGTGGCAACTGGTGGGACTCCTGGATATCATCTGCTAAAACAAAGGTATGTTAATTAAAGCTGATCATCATCACTTTTTTTTTATTGTGAGATAGGCTTGCGCTTGACAATGATCATGCTTAGTGCAAAGCAATGATGTGGCCTAGGTTGGAACGCACTTGCCTAGAAGATGGCTATTCACTCTTGCCTTAGAGGTACTTAAGTTATATGTGGCCACTACTTCAACCGATTGCTGGCTCACTAATGAGCATGAGTCTCTTATCAGAATAAGGTTTTGGCCGTAGACTACCTCGCTGGCCAAGTCCGGATTGGCAAACTTCACACACCTGTGCAAACTTGAGTATTTCCAACTAGTAATAAAATTGCAAGTATATATATTTCTATCATTTCGGTTTAATTGTCACAGGTTTAAACTCTTAATACTTAATTTACATAATAACCCGGATAAACTCATGTGTTATGTCGGAAAAATGCCCGACTAGTTTCGAACCCGTTCGGGACCCTAATTCATGAGCTTGATCGCGCGACACGGTCGTTGCTCGACTGCGGGCCGCATGTCGTACAGCTCTGTGCGATGGTTGAGGTGGGGGCGGAGGTGGTAATGCGTCCTCTCCCGACGAGCTCCTCCTGCTGAGCGTCTTCACTGGCGTCGTCATTGTGATGTAAACATGCCGAGCTGACCGTGTCCGGTTTCAAATCTGCAGCTTGCCTCGTTCTAATGTTAAAAAGCGGTTTCCACACCGGGGGCAGCATCCATCCACCATCACGTTTGAAATTCGGGTGACGACTGATCTATCGCTTCTCGTATTTTTCGTTTTATGTAGTGAGTCGTACTATAACTAAGCAGATGTTCCGCTATGGCCGACCACATTTTTAACACTGCGTATATGCTCCATCACACTTGTCCGGATGTTCTGACACATCTCACCTATGTAGTTTTTACCGCAGTCAAATGGGATCATGTACACACCTGGCACATTTAATGGCTCCCGGTCTTTCGGTGAGCGCAGCATACTACGTATGCAACCTGGAGGACGAAGTCTGGTCTTGATATCACATTTCCTTTGTAAAAAGTGACCTATCTTGTCTGTCTGTCTGACCTAACTCCGTGATATAAGGCAATTAGGCTGGAAATCGTTCTGCGCTCAGCAGTTTTTGCAAATTTTCAGTCAGCCGAGGTGTACACAATGGTGAGAAAGGACCTTGATGAAATAGGCTCAGCTGTCAAAAGTGAGGCCAGCCATGTCTTCAGCTCCACTTCTAATGTCATCGGGAAAACACTAAAGGTAAGTCCATCGTCATTTGATGATTTAACATAATTTTTGTATTAAAAGTCATTCTCTAAACTCCTAAGATAAATGAAGCCTACATTGCATTGACAACCCAAACTTTGGTTCCATATCCTTAGTGCATTTAAAACCGTGTAAATTCATTTAATGTTTAAATTGTAAATTAAAATGCAATGGAAATAGTAAACAATATTTTTTATTTCAGTTGGACAGTCCAGAATCAACTGCTAATGTTATGAAGAAAAGTTTCAGCAGCTTTATTGGTAAGTATTGATCATTCTTGTACAAAAAGCTTCTACAAATATCAAATGATGAATTTCAAAGGATTTTGTTCATCTGATTGTGTTGAAAGGTTGATTGTGTTGTTGTTGACATGTGTGTGAAGTTCCATCAACATATAATTAAATTGGGCGCATGAGTCACATTGCAATGGATGCCGGAATGGGCAGCAGCTAGTAACACTGTCTTACACTGTAGTTACTCTGTCTGTTATGCTTTCACAGCCCATCTGTTCAACCGACTTTGATGAAATTTGGTAAAGGGGTAGGTTATATCCCGGGGAAGGACATAGGCTATTTTTTATCCCGGAAAATTAAAGAGTTCCTGCAGGAATAAAAAAACTTAATCCATGCGGACGAAGTTGTGGGTATCATCTAGTATTATATAAAATAATTTTCTTGCAGGTCAAATGAGCACCGTGTTGAACCCTGAGCCTGATGATGAGGATGACACGGAAGTTATCCTGTCTTCAGGCGACACCACAATGTTATCCACATATAAAGTAATAACATTTTAGAGTAAGAATCCGTCAGGCCTGGACAAACACAAGGGGCGACGGGAAATGCGCTTTACGGTGGCATGGCAAGACCTATTAATGTGTACGATTCTTAATACATGGAATTATATGGACGACACTGCCGAATTTGATGGCTGAACAGCTATTGAAGTCTTCAAGCCGCGTTAGACAAATTTCCGCCGCGCGTTTTGTTTGACCAAGCCTTAATAGTTGAAGTGTTTGTTTTTTTGATTTGAAGATTAGGATCACTGAATTTAAGGATTTTCTACAAAACCACTCAATTATTTTAGTAAATAATTTACTTTCAAAAAAGCTATAAAACATTCACACTATGTCAATTTTGCTATTTTTACTCATAGTAAATAATGGAGTTTGCAAATGATGTGAGCATTGGATTTCTGTTACTTTTGCTCAAAAACTGACCAATTTCAAAGCAATCTTTTGTAATACATAGGCACCCTCAATCCCCTAGGATCCACTGGCTAGATCCACCAGTGGATTGAATAGCGCTCTGGGGTTCACTGTGATCCTGACCCATTGGTCTGGGTGAATCACAGTGACCTTTAACAATTCGACTCCATTAGTATCCACTATCCACTGAAAATGTTGTGCATTTTGAAATCCAAAGTGGCTGACGTATTTAAAGTAAGGTTCCACGTTAAAATTTCTCAGCTATAGTACAATTTCTTTCAAAGTCTATATCTACGGTTCCCAGTGATCTCAAGATATGATGAAACTTTCAACGTCCCTGACTAATAGTGGATCACAGTGAACCCCAGAGTACTATTCAATCCACTGGTGGATCCAGTCAGTGGATTTAGGACATAGGTATCAACTCAGAGCAGAGGTTTAATTTACGGTTATAGTCCATTTGAGGGCGCAGCAGTAATTGGTTTTTTATTTCACTCGCAATAGAAAGAGCTAGAAGCCCTCCAGCGTGTTGATGCCACATACATAGTTCCGGCGTACAGTCCCGAGTTCGAAGCCTGGCGTTCCAGTCTGGAGAACTCCGAGTCAGTCATAACTCCGTCATCAGCTATCCGGCGCTTGCAGACCAGTCCAGTGCTGAAGGCGCAATATGAGAAACTGGTACCAGATGCTGTGTCCAATGAGGAGTTTTGGGAGAGGTAAGATTTATTTTACCACTTTTTTTTGTTAGATTCACCTGTGGCTAGCTTACTATGTACAGTTGCAGTCAGAGAATATTTACCACCTTAAGGTTCATAATTGCATACACACATCTTTTCAGTCTTCGATAATTGGATGAGGCGATAGATCATAGATTTTTTAACATCTGTTCGCTGCAGTAGAAACTAGACAGGACAGATGTAGAAAAGTTTTTTTTAATATTTGTAGTAAAATATCATTCTACAAATGCGATGATGCTAATGAGTTTTATTATAATAATTAATATTCTTGTTGAATTGGAAATGTAATAATTACCTTGCTAATAAAATTTGTCGTATCAATTTGGAACTTTTTTAGCTCCCCTGCCATTTCAAAGCGCATTGTATAAAATCACATATGATTGGTTTGTACACTGTTTTAAATTTGGCCCAAATCCACTGTGCATTACAATGAAACCATTGGCATCGTAGCCATGTTTGATGCAGCTTGTCAAAATAGGAATAATGCCTCCCTTCAATTTTAATAACCAGCCAAGCGACCGCGTATCTCTGACAGCTACAGTGTAACGATCGCAATCACGTCTGATTGGATAACACTCTTCCACTATTGGACAAAATCCATTGACGCAGCAAGAATACCATAAATTCAGCCAATCACAACAATTAATAATAACAATAATTAATATTAACAATTATTTATTAATAATTCCCCAATGTATTCCTGTGTCAGTTATGTACGACTTTTCCAATGTGCATGATGTAACTACCTATAAATTGAATTGCTTGTTACCTATTGCCTAAGCCATTCAACATTTTATATTCCTACTACTTGTAATTGTGTTGGTAGTTCAAATAAATTAAATTAAATTAACAATCGATACTGTAACAATGATTGATGCAAAAGATACGCGGTCGCCCTGTCGTTGTACTACGCGAGCGAAAAACGCGACGCGACAGTATCAAACAGTAGGTGACCCTTCCCGTGGCCTACGTTGTCGCGTAGACAAGTTTGTCATTTTCTATGGCGTCGTATCGAATCCCGTCACTTCCGTCGCACCCTAAGACAACGGGTGATAGGAATGGGGATTGCCATTAATGTCTATTGACTGGATGAGTTCCGAAAAGGAGGTTCTGTATGATTCGACGCGGTTTTTTAGGTATCTGTTCCGCGTTGCGTTGCTGCAAGACCGCTTGGCAGCAGCGTCTCGTAAGCAACCCACAGAAGACACCACAGAGGACCCCGTGTTAGCTCATTTGCCGCTACAGACACCTATCGACCAGTAAGTACTACAATTCATACATTACTAGATGATACATCGTCCGCGTAGATAATGTCTTTTTATTCCCGCGGAACTGCCTTCTTATCAGGCATAAAAAGGCAAGGCATTTTATTACAAGTCATAATTAAAAAAATTAAAAACACGGCTGTAAGTTAAAAATCTAAATAAATCTAGATAAATTAGAATCTTATTTTCATTTTTATTAAATGATATTTTTTTGTGAATCACTGGATACTGAACTATAGTGTTATATCTTTTTGGAATCTACTCATAATTTTCTAGATGATGATTATATAGTAAATCTTATTTTTGTTCTTTTTTCAACTTTTGTTTTAATGCGGGACCATGGTCACCCCGTCAATATTTTTTTTAATTTTACTAGCCTATGTCACCCGGAATAAGCTAGGGATTCTAACGATACCTCATGTATCATACCTAAACCTAATAAAATCGCGTCAGTCAGTTTCAGCGTGATTAAAGGACAAAGAAACACGTTTCGTATTTATGTGATAAGTACGGATTTATTGACAAGACCCTGATATCACCTGGTGGTATAGTGTTGATGCAGTCTAAGATGCTCAAGTTAACCTATGAGATTATGTCAATATTATTTAATCACGGTACTAAAATTACCATAACGTGTGTCATAACGTGTAATGTTGCAAATAAAACTCAGCCTTTGACCTTTTCTTTTTTTAGAAGCCCCAAGAAAGTTCTCCCAGATTTTGTAACAGAGAAAATCGACGAAACCCCGGAACCTGAGGAAAAAGTTGTAGCCTGGGAAGATGGTAAGTAACTTGAAATGTATAGATAGTAGACTTTTCCATAGAAACGTCCTATTTTTATACTGAAAAGTTACAAAAATGTTTGAAAACAAATTTTTTATGTTTTTTTAATTGGCATACTGAAAATGCAATTAAGCACATAGTACTTTATGTCATAAGGTTTTGTTCTATAACGATAATGTAATGAGGGATTTTTTCGAATCTCCACAGAAGATTTCGCAAATGATGTAGAACTGACCGAAGAACAACAAATTCTACTCTTAGAGGAGTACGAGAAAGAGATTGCTTCTAAAAAATATAAACCCGCGCGTGACGCCACAAACAATAACATTAAAAAAAGCGAAACGGACGCTACAGACAAATTAAACAATAAGACACCAGACAAAAAACAAAGCATAGGCAAGAAAAATAAATCACCAAATAAAGGGAAAACAGATGAATGCGGTAACAATTTAGTTGAGGATTATTTTGGCGACAAAGATCAGGTTAAAGACGACGCGAGCGCTAATTCCGATGAAAGTTGGGAAAAGGAGTTTGAATTTGAAGAATCTGTTGAACAGAAAGCCTGATTTTTTGCTTACATCACTTCGGTGTATGCGTCGAAATAATGACCGGCCATAGACATTGGCTGCTTTGAGCAGAATTAAACCAATATATAGAGACTAGACAAAAAATAGAGCATAATAATCGACAAATTAAATAGAGCTGTCCTTGTATTGGGTGTGGGTGTACGTCAGTTCGATTCCCAGCGAAATCCATATTGCACAGAAAATTATCTATACTTAAAGATAAAGTTAATTCTAAACACCAGAATTTTAAAAGCAACAGAGAAAAAAACCGTGATTGTGTAGAATATGAGGTGAGCTTTAAAAACGTTTTTGTTTTTGGTATTTCGTTTAAAACCCGTCGAAATATCTGCGGACCTAGCTGGAATGCGATTCTCCCCACACTCGCACCTCACCCCGTGTTCGCCTGTTTAGTATAGTCCGTGTCACGAAAGAAACCGGCAGCGGTAGTAGGCGCTTAATTATACCAATGCAAAGTGTATTAGTTGAACTAATTGCAGGGGGACTCCTTTCGTGACATGGACTATACCGTCAGTTTGTATGACGTCATTTTGACAGGTCCGCAGATATTTCGACGCGAACTAAATGTGAAAGTCTTAATTGACAACTTACCTCAATATCCCTTTATCGCCAAACTTATCTGGGCCGGTGACAGCGTCGCTAGTTTATAAAAACCTAAACATAAAAATTTGTTCCAATTTTGACCACCGGGTCTGATAAGTTTGAAAGACTGTAAAGTTCGAGCTGAAAAATGTCAACGTAGTGACTTGTAACATAACGAAATCACTATTTTTCCCAAACGCCATATTAAAAATTTCAATAAATCGAGTCTCGATAAAACATAAGTATAAGTGGATTGGTACAGTTAGTTGGATTTGATTATGAGAAAGGGTAATAGAAAACGAAAAATTTTTAATTTGTGAAAAATGAATGCTTTATAAACTATATAAGTGTATAAAATAAAAATTACTGGTAAAATTAATTGTAATCTTGAATAATGTCCATTATAGGTATTGGTTAGACTAGAAAAATATGTGTATGTTAATGTCATATTATAAGGTGAATTCTTACTTCTTTGAATTAATGTTATAGTTTGTTAAAGCTGCCAACATGAAGTCTGTTTCCCGGCCCCTTATAATTTGATAGCCCTTAATTTTTGCTCGGCTAAAATATAATTGTTGAATCACCATAACATTAGATAATGATATATTAAAATGCACATTCTACGAGTGCAATATGAACTCAAAAATCTATTATTAGACTTGATAAAAAATCATATTTATTATTTTTCTTATACAAATTATTATTATTAACTGTTTTATTAAAAAATATTTTTGAAATATTATTCATAGTGTTTGTTTATATATTTTGGTCTATAAATTTACTTAAAGGAATTTTGTTGGTAGTAGTTCATTTTACTTTAAACAAACCTATCGCAATTTTTATGTGCATGACATTTCATTTACATTTTCTACTACCAGAAGAGATACTAATTTTTTGCAGCATTTATTCTTGATAACTTTTTTTATTAAAACTATATTGTTCCCATCCACAAACGAGTAGAACCATCCAGATACCAGATATCCTGATTGCTTAGTATAAGTTTTCACATACCTCAAATGTTGATGGAAATTGAGTAAGGAATCTAAACTGTCAAAATAAATTTGACAGATAAATTTAACGATTTTTTTTAAAAACACTATTTATAGTCACTTCGGTCAATACTGTACTAGATAAGCTGTCAGTAGTTAAAAACTTCAGTGAAAAAAATTTGTTTTCACCAGACATCATGCTGCAGTATATGCTTTTAAATGTTGTAAAAATACAAGGTAAAGTAGTACGAAAAATAATGTATTTTTGTTAATTTTCTTAAAATATGAGTACAAACTGGAAAATAACACTTTCTATTCAATATTGTTATCATATCTAGTGCATTATTGATGGAAGGTATATCGTTCAAAGTCAGCACGTTTGGCGCAAAACTTGTATAAAATCTGTAGTAGGTACCATTCTATAGGTACCAAATACCAATAAGACTTCAAAACTAGGTCTAAGCTAGGGCTTTTTTTCCACTATAACTGCCTGAGAACCCAGCTTGCTCATAGGCGGCGTTTAACTCGATACGGCGAGTGGGTTGATATTTTGGAAATATTAAATATCTCAAATTTTTGGGATTCCGTCCAATTACAAGGTATATCAATAGCAAAACAAAATGTCATTTTGTTTTGCTATTTTGCTTATAACAAAATAATATGACGTTTTGTTTTGCTCCCCCTTATCACAAGTCCATTTTAGCTATGGATTTGTAACGACCTCCCTGACGCAGTGAGCTGTGATCGCTGAAGTCTTTTAAGTGGGAGTAGTAGGTATTATAGAGTTCAGAAAGTCACAAAAATATCGCGATATCTCTGATCCAGTACTTTTTCTCACTTGCCGAACCATTATCGACTATTTCAACTATTGCTGAAATGCTATGCTCATGTTGAAACTTGAAATAAAATTAAAATCAAGTGACATAACTTCGAGAGTCCGAGAGCATAGAAGCGACTTTAGGCAAAAGTTAGCTGTAATTTCGATTATTAATTATACTTCAACAAAATCGATAATGGCTTGGCAGTGAAATGCCCATCGCTGCGCTTCACCAGATATGCGCCTTAATGTGTATGTAAAAGTGCAAACAACAATATAATTTTCGTTGCGAACCTGTGAATACGTATTTATTTCATGACTTACCGCATTTACCTAAACCTTAACGCAACGTCTATCGCATAAAACGCTTCATCTGGACATGTTCTATAATTAATCATTCCAATCTTTTTTTTTTTTATTTTACCCATGGTATCTATTATTTTTGCTGTTATTTTTCTTTATGACATTTTACGTATAAGATACAGATATTAAATGATATAGATAAATTCATTGACGTAAAATTACACATACACTGAAATAGATTGTGTTTTTGGTTCCGACAATAAATTTATCCATATTATACCTGCTTAATTTTAGAGTATAATATAAATTGTTAAATATACCTACATGTTACTTCATAATATAACAGAACTATTAGAATGTAAAAGTGTGATATCCTCTTTCGATTGTTTCATTTAAGAAGTATTTAGTTTTACGGCTAGTTGAACGGCTTCGGTTTAACATTTTAGTAGGATATGTTAGGAAAGTATAATTGATTTCAACTACAACTGTATTTCTATTCAATTTTTATGGCGATCTTGATCGTCACACATGTTTAAGTAAAATCGTTTGAAGTTTGTGAACTAACCCCAATACGTTTTTATAAATATTTAGCTAGTTTCAGTGAGACCTATAAACTAAACTAAATTTAAATTGAACCTTTATTAATCAATGGTTCATGTTTTTTGAATTCCGTAAAAATTGCATTGAATAATACTAAAACTATATTTTGGCAAATGTATGTGCACGTAAATCGTAATATGTACCATAATAGAATATTTAATGCAATAGTGTTTAGGTACCAGCTATCTTCTATTGGAGATGTCATTACATTTCGTTATGTTTGTGTAAATTATGATTATATTAAGAATATGAATAAAAGTTGTTAAAAAATCGTAAACTTTCTTATTATTTTACACACAATATTATAGTATAGTCCCACAAACTTATCTGACCCGGCAGCCAAAATAAGAAATACTGAAAAGTTACTTTTTTATTTTTATTTATTCATAAATTTATTTTTTACACTGTTAACGTACTCGTACATATCACCTCAGAGCAAGTTCTTTGACATGTTTAAAGGTTATAGGCCACCAGGGGCAGCTATATTTCGGTATTCTCGAGATACATATACTATTGTCCTTGATCTGTCTCTTGCAAAACTTCTCAACTCCTGAGAAGATTTATAAGAAGGACAAATCTAATGAAAATTATGTTGATAGTTCACTCGCACATAAGGCGCGTTCAAATTTAGTTGCAGCGGAATTGCAGCCGTCATTTACCCTACTTCAGTTTCTAGTCCTTCACTTCGGTCTTGACATAGAATAATACGATAAGCTTTACCACATGTCATAATTATCAAAATTAAAAAAACACGACTGCCCTGCCAAAAAACGATTTAAAAAGTTAAAATTCGCACACAAGAACACACGAATTGCAGCCATTATTTACTCGACTTCAGTATCTAGTCCCTCAGTTCGGTCTTGGCATAGAATAATACGACAAACTTTAACATAAATGTAAAAAAAAGAAAGCAAGGACACTTGTAAATAATTATATTTAATTGGTCCCTATTTGGAAGCCCGGTATGTCAGGCGGCGCTTGTCCTTTTGACTGATGCGGGTAGAACACGCCAGGCGCTTCAGCGTTAAGTTCCCCAGGAGAGTCGCCGGAGCGTGGGTACGGGTGATGCGGCGGGGCACCCATCCATTGCGGGTACCAATACAAACCCTGAAATGGTAATCAATGATCCAATAGGCATGATAACAGTAACCAAGAATCAATTAAATTATGAATTTATCTAATGAAATAGGATTCATGGATTATAAAAAACGTATTTATTTTTCTATTTCGAGTGAGATTGCTATTTATTTTGATAAAATTGAACTATAAAATACAGCAATCCGCCATAATGGATTAAACACCAAAAAGCGAATGACGTCACAATTGTTTGTTTTCGAGCTTTGACAATCACATTATTGTTTACTGCACACTGCAGAGAGTACATTGGTAAAAACAATAGTGACGTCACAAACGACGCCATGACACTCGCGAGCGTTTTGGCGTGAATTTTAAAATTAAAATTTCAAATACAAATTTTATCTACCAATCCTTATTTTTCTACTGAAATAAGATATTTTTTCGAAATAGTAGATACTTCCGAACATAATCTGACCATTTTTCAAAATCAGTCATGATGGTGGCCTATTTGGTATTTGACAAATAGTCAAATCAGCAACTTTTTTTTAAACGTCCAAAACGCGTCGTAAGTACTGGATTTATATGAAATTCTGAAATGTGACATCATTAAAGCTCGACGCACTTTTTTACTTTAATCGATTGTTAAAAATGATTATTCAACATAAAACTATCAAGGTACGTGGATATTACGACGTTTGGGAGATCCTCTATTTAATAATCACTAAAAAATAATTTATTTGAATAGTAGTCAAATACCCAATTACCTATACTCATTCAGCTTGGTTCAGCTTTTGGCAATTGAGATGCATACGCATCCGTTCAGCTGCGTATAAGATAACTGAATGGACGCGTACGCATCTCAAAATAAAATGTCAAAAACCGGAATTGAGTTGAAGAATCGTGTTTAGTTCCGAAGGGCGAAGAAAGCCTGAGTTGAAGAAGCTTCCCCAATTTACGACTCTACAAAAAAAAGATAGTAAACCAGATCTAACGAAATAAATCCGCTTTTTGTTTGCGTTTATGTGTTGCGAGGTCAAGGCTTCATACAAATTCCATGTCAGAATTTTGCGAGAAGACTCACACGGTAAAATTTAGCAGTGCGGGCGGGCATACTCTTAAATAGGTACATACGTACATAGGTCTACAGATTTTGTCAGATCTTTGGATTCCAGCGCAGTTACTTTCGACAGGCGATTGGAAAACCGCACACAATGTTTTTCAATTTTAATGTTTTTCCAAAGTCCAAGTTAACATAGATGTTAGTAACTGTCAGTAATAGGTAATTCTACTGGGTATGTTGGTGTGGGATCCATTTTAGAATTTCACAAACGATAAAATAAGTATATCAACTTTAAAATTATCGACCAGTGGATTGTGGCACGAATGAGATGATTAGAACTAGACAACCTAAAATAAGAATTCTATGTACTATATATACCTTGTTTCCTGAACCTGAGCATGTATACCGGTACTCGTTGACGGTGAGAGGATCTAGGTAGCTGATACCAGCTATCGAACCGTAGTTCGGAGGAAACATGAACCAACATCCGTCCAAGGTATCTGCAAGTCAGTAATTTTATTTATTCATAATATACACCCGCTAAGACAACAGTTTACCAATTCGTCTTTTCAGGTAACATTATTATTTAAGCCCTATTAGAATTACAGATTACGCTTACAATTAAACATACTATTACAACATTAAACTTACAAGTAATATTAGCGTAATCGTGGCCAGGAGGTTCCGTGGAGAAACGATAAGCCTCGGTGGTTGCTTCGAGGAATGGTGGGACCGGGGAGAGGCCTGTGCCAGGGTCACCCGGAATTATAAAAGGTCCTGAAATAAAACAAGGACAATAAAAAAAAAATACAACATCATGTAGCCATTTCGCCGATACCTGAAATCTTTAACGAGAGTATGATAACTTGCGTTTGACTATAATCAAGCCCGATTAAAAAAATGTGATAAGATTATATCTAATTAATAAAACGTTTTCTATGGAAAATGCCTATTTATTTTTGTTGAAGCTATACGAGGCACTACAAATTCCGGAGACCGGAAGTTTTCCACACCTTAGCGGAATCCGGAAATTTTCCACACCTTGGCCGTAGATAATACTAGATTAAGTTTTCTCATGCGAGTTAGTTGAATAGATATCTTTGGAGGCTTAGAGCTGTATTGGGACTTGGGACTTACCTCCGTAGAAATTAGTGTTGTTCCATTCGCAGACATGGTGGTCGCAAACTAATGGTGTCATCTTTTCCTTTGTGTAAAATGAGTGGCCATTAGGAAGAAACTAAAAAAATATGAATTCTTTGAATTTAAATAGCAATGTAGTACTAAGGCGCGGGACATACACAAGAGGCGCCGCCGCTTCTTTCATATTTCTGTATACAGGGCTGATGATGTGCGGACGCCGCTTTCTTACTTCCGAGACCACACGGCTGCCGCGGCCCCGCGCCTCTCCTATTTATATCCAACGCCTAAATCGATTACGTTGTTAAAAAATTATCACCCAAAAAATCCAAAGCACGCAAGAAGAGGGAAGTAACCTGGATATACCCACCAGCATATAGTCATAATGTCTAAACCGTATCCCTTGAATATTGAAGTCCAGTATAAAAGATCCCGAGGTGATGATACAAGACGCGGCAGTAAGTGGGGGTAGTTTGTACATGATGAGACCGCATTTGACGATCGCCTTCGGAAGCGTTGACACGTCTCTCACGTGTTGGAGATTCTTTTTGAAGGGGAATCTAAAAAAATTGAGCTTTTGAATTTTGATATTTTGGAAACAAACAAAACTTCTGAACTGGATAGGATGCTTAATACGTAAAGAGTGAAATGAAGAAACGCTGCTATGAAGCGCTTCTTATTGACTGGCCAGCAAGTATTATAGCCAAGAAGGGTGATGGAAGTAAAATACAAAACTTTAACTACAAAGCATTTACTTAATTTGCAATGTTTGACTTCTTTTTAAGGGTTAAAGTTAATATCAATTCAACAATCACATGTTTCATATGGTTTATCAAATAATAATGGATAATTTCAGCACATTTAGCATTAAACTAAGATACAATCACGTGCATTTACTGTTGTGTATGATGGTTTCACAGGTAATTTTGGCTAGAACTTGGTTGAATTTAAGTAGGTACCTATTGTATTGCGATGATGATTGAACTGGGAGTAAGCGGCACGAAACCATGTCCTGTTGAGATCCATGCAAGAAACCTTCGTCCAGCAGTAGACGTCTATTGATTGAGAGTTTGAAGCCAGAGAAAATGAATAAATGAAGCACCTTCAAACCTACCTGAATATACAAATACCTAGATGACACTCCAGCCCATGTATAAAGTTGTCAGTCTGGAAAACTATGCTCGGATCCTCTTCCAGGTAATATTTGCTGTCGTCCGCGAAATGAACGAAGCCTAAGAAGTGAAAGCCTCTACCCCTGCAGTGAGGAGTTATTCCTTTGCCCATGTTGTAGATGTCGCTGTATAACTCCGATATGAAGATGTAGACGTTTTTGCCGCAATAAAATTCTGTGAAAAGTTGGTCCCTACAGCGTCACGATTGATAAAATTACACCGAGTAGACAGTATCAGATGTGGTACACGAGGCAAGCCAAGCTCTTTACCGATTTTATTAATATTTGTCAGAGTTGCAAAATTTTTATAAATCAGTCTCATAATAACAGCCTAAAGATAGTTCAATCCACGAGGATGCGCCCCACTCATTATTATTGTGATGATGAAACCATTGAGCATGCAATATAGGGAAGTAGGTATGTACCTTCCTGATATGACCACACTAAAACACATGACTAATATAAAAATATAATGATTGTAGAGCAACTTTCCTAATGATACGAAAACTAGTTGGGCGTCTTCGTGGATTGATCTACTTGCTTACATTTTAAAAACTTAGACATTATAGAGTTTTCTATAACATTACCTTGGCTGAGATAAAATTCAGATGGAACAGCCCCACCAGCAGCTGAGTTGAATGTGGCGACTCTTTCAGTTTTAATCGCATTGTGATTGTCATACATTGTCAGCATGTTGTCTATTGCATCTTCTAGAGCGATCAGCAGAACCTAGTGCAAAGATACAAGAGAATATACAACGGCAGGGAATACCATAATAAATATTTGCTTAGTTTGATAAAAAAGGACTAACCTTCAGTTCTTTTACGTGCATGTTAATAAACCTGCCGAGGTGGTCAGTCGCAATGTGGATATGCTCGTTAATGATATACTGAAACAAACCAAATTATAGTTGGAACGAAGTCTTCCTCCGAATACCTTTTTTTTTTATTCCACTACAAGTTAGTTCTTGACTGCGATTTCACCTGATGGTAAGTAATGCATCATCACTACTAAGATACAGAGTATCTTAGTAGTGATGATGCAGATCAGGCATCACAGTCTAAGATGGTAGCGGGCTAAGCTGTGAGGGGTATGGCAGTTATATTAAACCCATACCCCTTATCCGTTTCTACACGGCATCATTCCGGAACGCTTAATCGCTTGGCGGTACGTCTTTGCGGTAGGGTGGTAACTAGCCACGACCGAAGCCTCCCACTAGACCAGACCAAATTCAGAAATTATAATTCCCAAATTGACCCTGCCGGGAATTGAACCCGGGCCCTCCCACGTTAAGGCAACACCGCTCAACACTGCGCCAGGGAGGTCGTCAAAACTTTTCGACATATGCCTATATATGAAAAACCCATAATTGAATAAAATCTCGGTAGGTACACACCTGATCAGGTGCTCTCTTAATTTTCATCATCTCTATCTGGTAATGTGCGAGATGGTCTAGTTTGTCCGTCGGGTCGTGACCATAGATCTCGTACGCGTCGATCATCATCGACAGGCTAATATTTTCGGAAGTCTCTTGGCAGCAAGGGTGATTTCGTATGTTGTAGGCATTCTAAAACACAATAATATCATTGTTACAAAGATTTTTTTATTCCATTGATTTGTTCAAGTTAGCGCCGATGTCGATTTTTTTGCAATTTTACCCTAAGACTGCCCTCAACCTTGCCCTGATTTGAATTAGAACTCCGTCCGTTGTCCGTAAGTTCTACGGTTCCCTGACTAGCCCCCCGATTGTGTAAGAATTGATGATCAAATCGTCAAAGTTCGGCGTCAAAGTAAAATAAACCATTAGAGCTCAATTTCGTGTAACTGTCACCGTAAGATTGCAAAAACCGTTAGATTATAATCTAACTCGCGAAATTGTAAACTGTCTAATATCATGTTAGTGATAATAACCGGGACCAACGGCTTAACGTGCTCTCCGAGGCACGGGGGTGAAACACCGCCAACTTCCTAACTCCGGGCTAGTACTGAGACTTTATAGTCAGAAAAAACCCAACACTTAATTGTGGCCCGACCCGGGACCTCGTCGGCCGCAGTCGAACACGCTAACCACTAGACCAACGAGGCAGTTATAATAATAACAACTCAGTATTATAATATCAAAGATGTGTAGTTAGGTACTTACGGTTACTTTAAAAGAAAAATCAAATAGGATTATTTTAAAAAGGCATGAGAGTAATGCCATGTCGTATAAACTGTAACGTAACTAGGCGTAAAATGTAGAAACAAGCATGGGTATCAATTGATGCTAACGACCAATCACTTCTGAAAAATATGAAGTTAACTTTGTTAGTAAGTTTAACTACTGCTATATTAATTTAACTTTCTTTTCTTTTGATGCTCAAAATTTATATTTTTTGCATGTTACCTAGAGACGCAAGTTCGAATGAATGAAGGTGTAATCCCTATAGGTCCTATAGGCTATAGCTACCCCTATAGTATATAGGTATAGCTATAGCCATCATTTTATTCTCACAAACTTATCTGGCCCGGAGGGTAAAATTGGAAATAATGTTTGTGCCTTGGAAATAATGTAACTTACTAGCGACGGTGTCACCGGGTCAGATAAGTTTGCGGGACTATACAAAAAGATAGTAAATATACTACTTTGCAATATGCCAGTGCCACTGCCCTAATGGAAACTTCATTTGAGGTGCAATTTCACTAGCGACCCGGAACCTCTGAACTAATAGGGGAAAATATAAAATAATCTTTCAAGGCGTAGCAACAAATAACAAGCTTTTCCTTTATTAAGTTTTAATTTAGTCTGGGAAATCGTATTAAAAATAATCATACTAATACTATAAATGCGAAAGTGTGTTTGTTTGTAGGTTTATCCTTCAATCACGCCGCAACGGAGCAACGGATCGGCGTAATTTTTGGCATGGGTTTAGTGGAGGACATGGAGAGTTAGTGTAAGCTACTTTTATCGCGGAAAATTAAGGAGTACCCTAAAGACGTTATCACAAAAATACTGCCGTAGTATCAAACCTATAATAATTAATGTTATTTCAATAAGTAACCTACAGCCGTTATTATAGAAACATTGTTATTGTGCCAAGAAACTTTGTTCGTATATCGATCGCCGTTCCGCGCATCTCCCTCGCGTCGCGCCCAAACACCTCGAGCAAGTGCCGTGCAGCCATTATATCAAACGAAAAAGCTCCCAAAAATGAGAAATTTTCTCATTTAGTGCAATATTAACGCGCAAAACTAAAACTATACCTTCTCATATAAAACAGTTCACTATAAAACATGGGGGTACTGATATCGCAAAAATGGTTAGTCAAAGGGGCACGCTAAAAAATGTAAAAATGAATATAATTAGTTTAATGTAAAGAAGTCTTCCAATTAGAGTTAAAGTGTAGAATTAAAATACATGTCTTCTTGTTACGTAAATTTTTGACATATTTATACAATACGATATTTATAGAAACCAAGAATTGTGAATAAGTAAATCAATAAAAGGTTTATTGTGAAAAAGTGAATAAAAAAGAATTGAAGATGATTAATCTAGGACGCATCAAGTTACCACCTATCAAGAATGTGCTAGACGTGGCAATGCAGACCGTAAGACAGCAAGTACCTGATAAGCAAGGAGCACCATCACGACCTCCACAAAATGTCCGATTTGCTAACATGGGTAAGTGATATTTTTATTACATAAATCTAAGTTCGAGCCCTCGGTGAAACAAACAAGTTATTAAAGAAAAAATAATTTGGACAAAAGTAGAGACAATAGTGACCTATAACATTAGTAATTAAAATTTAACAATGGACAATGAAAGTAATTGCAAGAACTTTACTGTCTAAAAATATAATCTTTTTTCCTAAGTATATCTCTGTAATATCCAGATATGGGAGAAAGCTGCGAGTTGTCGACGATGAATGAAACAACTTCGCCAACATACCAGTCAACTAACCCCACTAACCCATTTCTCAGCGGAGACCTTCAGGCTGAAGACTCTTTTACAAGTTATCAGAACACATATCCTCAACAAGATGGTGCTCCAAGGTACGCTTAGTAATAAAAGCAAAATTGTTTCTAAATCGTGATGTAACAAACAAAAAGATCAACAATGATGACTTTTTCTATAAATTGATCTTTCAGAGCGCAAAGCATGCAGAGTGTGGATTTTTACGCTTCATCAGAAGAAGGTGGTTTCGAAGAGGGTGGCGGAAAACCTGGCGCTAAGATTAACGAATTCCAAGCCGCTTGGAATGTCACCAATGCTATTCAGGTAGATACGATCATTTTATTATACCCCAACTGTTATTTTAATTAAGTTTATGAAAAATGTAACGATTTATTCTTCTACAGGGTATGTTCGTGGTATCGTTGCCTTTTGCAGTTCTACAAGGAGGATATTGGGCAATAGCTGCCATGATTGGCATTGCTCATATATGTTGCTACACCGGGAAGATCCTTGTTGAATGCCTCTACGAAGATGACCCAGTATCAGGACAACGCGTTAGAGTTCGGGACTCTTACGTAAGCATTGCTAAAGAGTGCTTCGGACGCAAATATGGTGCTAAAATTGTTAACATCGCACAAATTATTGAACTACTCATGACTTGTATCCTCTACGTTGTCGTCTGTGGCGATCTTATGATTGGTACCTTTCCCGATGGTTCAATTGATACCCGATCTTGGATGATGCTGACTGGAATATTCTTGTTACCCCTTGCTTTTTTGAAATCTCTTAAAAGCGTGAGCATGTTGTCTTTTTGGTGCACAATGAGCCACTTGATCATTAATGCAATTGTTCTCGGGTATTGCATTCTTTATATCGGCGACTGGGGTTGGTCGAAAGTTAAATGGTCATTAGACTTCGAAAATTTCCCAATCAGTCTAGGTGTGATTGTGTTTTCATACACATCGCAAATATTTTTGCCTACTTTAGAAGGAAACATGGAAGACCGCTCAAGATTTGAATGGATGTTAAACTGGTCACATGTAGCCGCAGCTGCGTTTAAATCTATATTCGGCTACGTGTGTTTTTTGACCTTCCAAAATGATACGCAACAGGTGATAACTAATAACCTTCGATCTGCAGGTTTTAAAGGATTGGTCAACTTCTTTCTGGTCGTTAAGGCAGTGCTTAGTTATCCTTTGCCATATTACGCTGCTTGTGATCTTTTAGAAAGAGTATTATTCAGAGGTAAACCAAAAACTATTTTTCCGCCTATATACGCTTTAGATGGGGAATTGAAGGTTTGGGGTCTGGCTTGGAGGCTTGGTGTTATAATGTTTACAATTCTAATGGCAATTTTTATTCCTCATTTCGCAATACTCATGGGCTTTATTGGAAGCTTCACTGGTACCATGTTGAGTTTTATATGGCCAGCTTATTTCCATATCAAATTGAAAGGCAATCAACTCGAAAGCACAACAATCGCATATGACTATTTTATTATTGGGCTTGGAGTGTTTTTTGGTGTTATTGGGATGTACGACTCTGGCTCGGCTCTTGTCAAAGCATATAAGATAGGTTTGCCGTTCTAAATAAAAGTAGTATTTAGATGATTGTTGAACTATTTTTAGATTTACGCATTTACTTCTTGTATTAAAATTTAACTTCCGCACATTTGCGATATGTCTAAAACGTTAACCGCGAAATAACATTTAGCCTGTTGTGATTGAAATGTATGTAACTTAGAAATTCATTTAGAAACAAGAAAAAGATAATAACGGTTAAATTACGATGTTCAAGTTGTCTTCCAGTAATATTATATAGATTTATGTATATACTTACGTAAAATTAGAAGTTAAATTTATATTTACAATTATTTAAAGAAATTAATGTCTTCCATAAAGAAAATATAATGCTCGAAATTCTTCGACAACGAAGTCTTCCATAAAATATACTATATAAATTTAGGTTAAATTGCTTAAATATATAAGATAGGTTTGACGCCATTCATATTATGTGCAAGATAATAAACTTTTAAGATATTAATGTATGTAAGTACCTACACGGTGTTAAAAATATAATATTTTATTTTAAATTTACGAATTATTTTTTTGAGAAATTAAGATTCATTTAATAAACTTGATATATTGAGGTCATTTTACGCCATAATAACATAACAAATCAACGTGACACTGAGGCTTGCATGCTACATTTATTGAAAATGTAGCAAGAATCTCAGGCTCGGCACGCTGATAGACCTTCCAATTCTACAGCACGATCTTGCAGGCCGCCAAATTAATATTTTGATTTGTAATAATATGCTGTATTGTCGCATTATCTTGCTCTAGCGTACCTATATTATAGCCCTACAATCAATACGATCATACTGTTATACTTGTTTAACAACGCTTTCATCAAAAAAATATTGTCTCTTTAATAATAGTCTATAGACTTAATAATAAATGTTGTTGATTATGAATCTTGTAAAATTAAATTTAGACAATAATATACATGTTGTTTTCGTCTAAACTATCGACGTTAGAAAGACACGAAGATCTGGCCTCGAAAGTGAAGGGAAATCAGCTACTAAATACTAAGTAGGTATTTCAACTTATCTATTTTGTGTATCAACAGCTGTTGAGTCAAATAATAGCAAATAGAATTCTGCAGTTCAGGTCTACGTGTCATTATATAAAGGAATTGCAAAAATGTTTATGATTAAGAAATTGTATACATCCCAGGTGGTAGTCCATAAATAAATAAAATACATTTATTTTATGTAAAAACATTATAATTCGTAGAAACTGTATTCCATATAATGATTTCCAATTTGTTGCTTTAATCTAAATTTTATTGCCCGTTTATTAACACTAATTATTATTTTGAATTAATAAAAATTCAATAAATCAATTTACATTCACGTGCTATCAAGTGAAATAGTAGAGACGGTTTACTCAAACTTGCCCCTAGTAGGCCATATTTGTACGTAAAAATTATAGGGTCACCAAAAACGTATAATTCCTGACTATCAAATAATAGAATAAATTTAATAGAATATATTTCAAGATTTATTTTTAATATTTCTAATCGTACGTTGAAAAATGGTTATGTCTTCCTTAGTTGTTGATTTACGCTTTTTTACATCATCATCATCATCATAAACGTATCTAGAAATGTAATCAACTGCAATAATGTTTTATAATACCTACGCATGTATTGTGATGAAAATGGATTCTAAGTGTGAATTTTAAATATTACAAAATGTTATTCGATTATTGAGTTTTATTTCTCGTAATGAAACATAACCCCTAAGACCTACCTACAACAAAATGTAAAAATTTTGAATTCCTTTAATTATGGTATATCTAATAGGTAGGTACGAGTATATCTTCCGGTTATTCTGTATTTAATACTTCCTCGATCAAAAATATTTTTCTACATCTGAGTTCTGCTAATTTAAAAAATCATGTAAGTTAATTGCTTTCAAAATGTTATATCAAGCAATAAAAAATGACCAAGCAATAAATAATTTTAATTGGAATAACACAGTCGCCGCCATGCTTTCAAAATGGACGGCTCGATTCGCGCGCGCTTTTTGCTCGCAATATGTGTTGGCTTCCTACAAATGACGGTATGATCGAAATATGTACTTTTATTTATTAATAACTTGTCTTCTAAACTGTTGTTTTACATACTTGAAAAATCAATCGAAAACTATCAAGGGTTGAGGAGAACTTAAAGTTCAAGGTATACTTAGAATTTAAATAAATAAACAGGCTTTGTTACATTGTTGAAAACGTTTGAGCCGCCAACCAACTAGGTACGATACGGAACAAAGGTATCGGTTCAAAGCAAAATACAATCCAAAATTAATTACCTAATACTTACTTTTTTTTTCTCCAAATTTCAACCAGTCTCCTTACAACATACGCAACCATCCATGCTGTTTGGAACCAAACGAAAACTTGACTTTAGCGATGATCATCGATGCATTTGAGATCTATGGTCACGACCCCACCGACAAGCTGGACAATCTCTGGCTGTATCAGCACGAAATGATGAGAGTCAAAACTGCAGAAGATCAGGTGAGACTGTTGTACTTACTGCCGTTGACTGACTTGAAACCCTACAACCTGAATGCAAGGATCCTATTTTAAAGGATATATCCTTTATAGTAGAAAGAACATTTAGAAACAACTGGACTAAAATATATTTTATTTCAGTACATGATTAATGAGCGCGTTCACATAGCGACTGATCATTTAGGACGCTTCATCAAATTACACATACAAGAATTAAAAGTAAGTATAGCATTATATTCTGGACTGTATTCACAATTATTATACATATCTACATTATAGGTACTTACTAAAAGGAAAAGTCATGACTTACTGACTGACTCATCATCACCTAGCCCTTCGTTTCGAGGAAATGAAATAAAGAGTGATGTCTCAAAATTTTTGATACATTTTGTACCATTTTCAAAGGTTCTTCTAATTACCTTGGACGATGTTATCGATAACATGTTAACTATGTACGAAAATCACAATTCTATCGCCGCAGAAAGAAAGGCTACATATACCGGTGGTCCAGTGCCTATGGAGTTCTACGTCAGTCAAGGTAAATTAATATTATATTGTCATGATTGCATTTTTTGGCCATCATTCCAACAATTCAAAATTAGTCCCAATTTGGGCGCCAAATTGAAATGAGGTCGAGCATGAAGAATCAAACAGGTAACTAGAAAAGTGATTTGTTGTGCCATGAATCATGAATTTTTTCCTAAAGTAAATTTGATTATTGCCCCTTAACTCAATGCATTATTTCAGAGTTTTACTGCGGAAAAAATGTTTACATTTTCTTTTCCGAGCTCTACAGTGACATCTATAATATGGGAAAAGGAATTGCACCTTACTGCAAAGATCGTTCGTTCATCTTCCTCGGGTTCCTGCATTATCACGACGAACAAAAGTATTACTTGATAGATGATCCAAGCATATCCTTCCCGACGGATAACTACTTGCACGGACTGGAGTGCCACATTGGTATCTGCATATTTAGGTGACTAAACTTTAAAATTAAATTAATATAGTAAATTTGATATAGTCCAATTTAGAGTAAATTCTATGTTCTGCAATGTTTGAAGTGAAACTTCTTTAGAATCGTTGTGATTTGAAAATTCTATGAAATGAAAAAGCGACACTAAAAAGAGACAAACATACTTATTCATGATAGGATTTAGCTTACGAGAGATTAAGATATAATACAAAACATATTTATCTCATTCTCTCGTAAGCCACTTTTCTGAAGTTTCACTTCTGCCGTTTGAATTGCACACACACTTTTTGAAATGAAAACTTCTTTAGCTGCGTTGACCGCGGTAACCTTGTGGATTTGCGTCACCGACACGCGTTGTTACGAAGACAAAAGGTCTTAAATATAAATATACTACATTCGTTATTAAACTTTAATACTTTAGTTATTTTAATTTTTTTTTAATTATTTAAATATTCATTTTCGCTTCTATCGGCAGTCCCTGACTGCCAATTTTTGTTTTGTCACGCCTGACTATGAAATTTGTTGAATGAAAGTTGTTGAAAGTTGACTACAGTTGAAATAAGATAGAAATCCACAAACAGGACAGGTCACAGGATATAACGTCAGCGCGGCACATCAGCGTATTATATGGAGCTGCACAGACCTGCCTGACAGCATAAAACGCGTTTCCCATTTCATGCAGACGTTACGCGCTTACGTTTTGTCATAGTGTCAGTAGTGCGTTTTCGCCCTTAGTTTTAAAATTCCATAGTTAGGTAGGTACCTCAAATCCATGCGGCATCATAGTTAATAGATAACTTGACAAGAGTCGGCTTTTGCCCCTTTTTACAACTTCAAATAATTCCCAGGTTTCCATTTAAAAAGTTACTGCAAAGAGAGAGAGATGTCACAACTTTACCGAAGGCGATTGTGAAGTGTGGCTTGATCATGTACAAGCTTCCGCCGCTGACGGCCGCATCCTGCATCATCACTTCTGGATCGTTCATCTTAGATTTCAATATACAAGGACTCCGGTATCGACATCATGATTATTTATTGGTAATTAAAATATTTACATAATTTTTATTTTATTTTGTGTGTTTTGCTAGAAACTCTCCGACATGGTTATCGGAGACTATTTAACCTAACTAACGCGACTTTTTTTACCTTATTATGTTTTGTCATGAAACAGGTTATTTTTTAATGTGGTCATGAGTACCTACCTAATGTTTTGAGCCTTACATTTTGTTTCTTATAATATTTTAATAATATTATAAAATATTTACTTTAGTAGGTATTTATACCTCTAAAATATTATAAACTCTTTATTTTTCCAGGATAAAAAGTAGCCTATGTGTTATTCCAGACTATAATCTTCCTATCTATGTGCCAAATTTCATCCAGATCCGTTCAGCCGTTATGGCTTGATTGAGTAACAAACATCCATCCATCCAAACTTTTGCATTTATAATATTATATTAGAACAGATAGCCTTATGTCATAATAACGAATCAATTGACACTTCATTCATCAAAATCGGCCCAGTAGTTTATCCGCTGTGGCATACATAACTACGAACAATACATAGAATGCTAAAATCATAGGGCACCATTAGCTTTGCCGTAGGTAGGCAGGTCGGGTAAAAATAGGTTGTCCAAGGTTAATCAAATGGGCATGGTGCCCAAAACACAGGTGCTATTATCTCGCTGGATGGTCAGACTATGGCCGGTGATCTAAATAAGCACCGCCTGGATCGGTTATTGGGACAATGGGGCTGATTCTGTAGTGCATGATCTCTTTTAATATTGCTAACCTTTTCATAATACTCTGCGGAAAGGGACAGAATTTAAGAATTTATCTGGATTTAAGGCTGTCATTTTAGTTTAGTTTAGAAATTGTGTGCTGTACAGAATTGTTTGCTTTATTCAATTACAACTGCTTGACTTTTACAAAATATATCTCGCTACTTACAGCGGCATTACTTGCACTTCCAATTTGTAATTTTGTCACTGATGTCGTCGCTGTAACGGAAGTTTTTTGATACCCCAAAAAACCTAGGGGTTCGGTAGGTAGGATCAGAGGAAGGCGAGTATAATGTATGCGTTTATGCAAAAGTAGGGAGATTCTAGCCATAGCTACCTACTCTTTTTTTCAGACAATACCGAACGGCAATACGTACTATACAAAGGAAGCTCGTACGCCACTAGTTTGCGACCATCATGTCTGCGAATGGAATTACACTAACCATTATGGTGGTAAGTTTATTCAGATCTAGCCACTAGTCAGCCAAACAGTGCTGATTGCGATTGTCACATTCAAGATTCAACATCAACAGTGGTGGATATGTTTGTACTTCTATTTCCCTGCAAAATATTGAAAGAAAATGGAAAAGTTACGTAGTTTTGAGATAATTTACAGAGCAACTAGAGAATACCCGAGATTGTATGCGTGGATTTATTGGTTTTTGAAAAAATCCGTGGGAACTCTTTGGTTTTCCGGGATAATGGCCCATGTCCTGCTCTGGAATGCAACCTATCTCTGTACCAAATTTTGACAAAATCTGTTGAAAAGTTAGGCCGTGAAAGCGTAGCAGACAGACACTTTAACATTTATAATAATAAAGGATTTCTAAAAAAACTTTACAGGTCCATTCCTTATCCCGGGAGATCCAGGCACAGGAATAGACCCTGTGCCTCCATACATAGAGCCCACGCCAAAGCCTGACGAAGAAGACGAGGAGAATATCACCGTACCTTGTAAGTCGAACCTCCTCATTTGATCTCTGGTTACTTCCATTCTCCTGATACAAAGAAAAATAAGCCTAGACACACCCATTTCAGCTTCATAAGAAAGGAATGCATATCGATTATACGTGAAAGAATGAAATAGAATTACATGATTTTTTGACCCTCATCGCCTGCCTCCTTGAGCTCAAACTTGGGGCGAAACAAGCCATAATAAATGGCAACCTAACATATCTATGTAGAAACTTCATTCACTATCCCTTTCGAAGACACCGTGACACCGAATGGGACAGTGAATACTAACTATACGAACCATACCAAGCGTGTCACCAGGGACTGAAAAACAGATTCATATAGGTTACAGAAATGTATAATGAAATAGAAAATAGAAAGGTATAACAGAATCGAAGCTGTTAAACTTTTGGATGTGTTTTTAATTCTGTTAACCCGAAACACTTCTGCAACAGAAACGAATCTGTACCAGAAATGAAAGTGTTTTAAAGTGTAACCGAAATAGCGACGTTGCCAAATTTACTGTTGACGCGTACCTATTCAAATTTGAACCTAAGGATATAGCAACGATGGTTGCAATTGTTTTAAGAAAAACATGGCCGTGTTGTGTCAGTGTGTGTAAAGTCCACTACAGAGAGAGGAAAGCGTTGTCAAACCGTGCAGTTTGTTAGGGCATGTACCTATTACAGGTAAAAACACTTATTCACAGAAATAAACGGTTACAGATTGATTAGGTCACAGTATCGTTTCTGTTTCCGTTATAAGTTTCTGTTTTATAACAGTTTCAAAAAACAGTGTTTAAACCTCTTATTTCGGTCACTGTTTCAGTCCTATTACGTGTCACTGACACGCTTGTTGGTGCCTAGGAGAACACGTAAAGCCGTCGGTCCTACGCCTGATCTCTATCCGGTCGTGTCGGATTTTCCGTCCCATCGAGCTATGAGAGTAAAGGAACAGAGAGTAAACCTGTTTGCGCACACACTCGTGCACTATATTATGGTTCTTATTTATTCCACAGATATTTTAGAAGGCTGTCTATTCATGTATCCACCTAACTACGGTTCCATAGCTGGCAAAAGTTACTTAGACTCCGTGGAATTACACGACGACAGATTTACTTGCAGCGCCGCAGGAGGGAGCAAAGTTAGTTCAATTGATTTGAATTTAATGCTGTCCTTTTCATTTTACTTCCTGCGGAATAATATAGCGGTAGATTTAGACCTGTCAATATAGTTTTACGGATTGTGTATACCAGAAATAGCTATGTTACCGTTATTTCTTACTTTGAATCCTTAAAGATTAGTCTTCATCCAAAAGAAAAAACTTACCTTAGGCCCAATTGTCTAAGACAATCGTATTCGTTTGACAGTTCATAACGTCATCGTAATCGTAATAGTCTGTCAAACGTATAATTCGACCTGTTTAAGGAGTACATAAATGCGTTTTGACGTGCAAGCATCTATGACGTCCTTAAACAGGTCGAATTATACGTTTGACAGACTATTACGATTACGATGACGTAATCGGGGGGCTTATCTGAATAATCTTGTAATCAATCAATCATTCAATGTTAAATGTAGATAATTGTAATTCAATGTTCTAAGTTTTTATCCCCTTAGACATCTCCAGCTTTTTTTATCCACCACAAGTTAGCCCTTGACTGCGATCTAACCTGATGGTAAATGATGATGATGATAAGATGGTAGGGGTTAACCCCTAATCGGTTTCTACACGGCATCGAAATTTGCGTTAACAGTTTTAAATTACCAACATTCAATGATGAGAGCACTTACCATATTTTATATAGTAGTAGTTAAATTAAACAAATTGTAGCGCTAAAGATAATATTTCCTTTCGACCTTCATACGAGATCTCCATTTTCACTGTGCCTAATTTGTTTTGTTTAACAGGGTCTATATTGGTATCCACAATGGATGGGTGCTATGCCCCACCACCCATACCAATCAATAATGGATGATAAAGGCAGTTTCCAGCCTCCAGGGCCTTTCTACCCACATCAGAACTATGAAATGGGTGAAGAAGATGATATGACAGATTAATTATTTAGAATATAATGATAATCTTTTGTAAAATAAATATATTTGCGAAAAACTTCACGTTTTATTTTAACAAGAAAAGTGAAGCTGACACTCAAACGCTCGTAAGTCAGAGGGGACCTCGCCTTGGTTGGTCTGGGCGGTCCAGGGGTAGAATGACAAATGAAAATACTATTTACATTTATAAAACTTTACTTAAAAACCTTGCCATAATCGCTAACATTACTTAAACATTTAATAAAAATAATATAACAATATAATCATTGATCTTAATACAAAAAGTCTAGGTCTAGATGCAATCTAATAATAAAAGTTTTTATTATAAGCATTAAAACAAACATAATTTATGCAAACATACCTATATAATTTCATGAAAATGGCATAAACAGAGGAAAAGATGTATTTAATAAAACTAATCACTTTTCTATCATTTAACCTCGTAAGTCCCCGCGTACTTGTACAAATACAAATTAATGATAGCAGTTCAGACCTGACATTTGGACTACACTATATGGAGTAACTGCCTAATGTACTTACTGGGTAGTTTTTTTTACAACGGCAGCACTGCTACTTTCATTATAATTCTTTACTCTGTGTTCGATTCCGCCATGTTAGACAGGTTACGTCAACTGTCAGTGTAAGGTCTCTTTTTAGCAAGATGGCCATCTTGCCAAGCCAGCAGGAGGTAAGATTATCTGTTTATATCAATTTAATCACTTGTTTTTTCTATTGTTTTTTATATGAAATAGTGATTTTAAATTATGAATATTGTAAAACAAACAATATATGAAAGAAAACTATATATTTAGAGGTTCGTGATCAGTCAATAATTTGTACTTGACATGGTACGTTAGGCGTTTATTACATAAATAACTGTTTATAATTTGTACTTGTAGTGGTACATTCGGTCTATATAACGACTGTTTTTTTTTTCGTATTCTAGCGTTGGACGAAATACAAATAGCAGAGCTTCTTAATAATTCGGAGTTCGAAGACTCGGATGATGATGTGTTTATACCTGAACCCAACCAAGAAACGAATAGCGATTCTTCTTCGTCTTCGGAATCCGAAGGTGGAGAAACAGAAATCGCTGTACGTGGAGGTGGATCTACTCGTCGTGCTCAAAGTGCTTGTGGCCAACGAGTTGGACGTAGTCGTGGCAGAAGGACAAGTACAAGGGCCCGATGTGCCCAAAGTGCAAGGGGTAAGTCTGCGAGATCTAGTCCAGGTTTTGAACACCCAAACCGAACCACCCAAGACGTAGAATGGTATGAAAATAACGAAATTAAGTTTATTAATTCACCCCTGATGCAACCTAGTTACTTGCCGATGTCTATAGATGAGAGTAATCATTATAATAAATTCACCTATATCGATAACTATATCCCAGATAAAATATTTATGTTAATAACAGATAAAAGCAATCAAACATTTGTGAAAAAGACTGGAAAGAGCTTAAACTTAACGTTGAAAGAAACCAAAGTATTTTTTGGAATAACGATATTGATGTCTTGCATTAATTATCCAGTTCAGAGGATGTATTGGGAAAAAACCTGGAGGATCGCCATAATAGCTGATTCTATGACACGTGACAGGTATTTCCTCATTCGCAATTCACTGAAACTTGTTTACGATGATGACGTACCTCAAGAAGAACGCGAAAAAGACAAACTTTGGAAAGTGAGACCAATACTTGACAGTGTTCTGGCAGGCTGTCAAAAACAAGTTCCTAAGCAACAAGTAAGTAAGGATGAAATGATGATCCCATTTTCCGGTACATGTGGCATGAAACAATATTGTCCTAACAAACCAAATCCAGTTGGATTAAAAGCTTTTATTTTGGCGAACCCTAATGGCTTGGTCTGTAATATGGTTATATACCAGGGAAAAACTACCTTTTCGTCGTACACTGATGCTGGTTTTGGATTGGGTGAAAGTGCTGTGCTGAAATTGAGTGAAATTTTGGTACCTGGTTCAATAATTTACTTCGACAGATATTTTTCTACAGTCAAATTGGCAAAAGAACTTCACAATAGAGGCCTTAAATGTGCCGGGACATTAATGAAAAACAGAATACCTGCAAACGCCAGAAATGAACTCGAATCCGATTCAAGCATGAAAAAAAGAGGCAGAGGGAGTTATCAAGTATTGACTAACACTGATAATACTATTGCAATTACTAAATGGATGGACAATAAACCTGTTGTAATGCTCTCAACAGCTCAAGCAGCTTGTGAAACCGATGTTTGTTCCCGTTGGTGCAAAAAAGATAAGCAGTATAAACAAGTTGTCAGGCCAGAAGTTATCAGGCAATATAACTCTAAAATGGGTGGGGTAGACATGGCCGATCGATTGATCTCGCTTTGTCCGGCAAGAAGTAGAACGAAGAAATGGCCTGTGAGGTTTATTTCCTCACATATGATAGACCTAGCTATCTCGTATTCATGGCTTATGCACAAAGAAGCAGAATTAAAAAAAGGTGTTCCATTGAAAAGGATACAGCAATTGAGATATTACAAAATGCATCTCAGCGAACAGATCTTAGAACAAAATCAGCTGGTAGAATTGAACGAGGTGGAAAATGATCGCGAAGAACGACCTGCTAAACGCCCCGTAGGTAGACCGGGTATAGTGCCTGTACCATCAAAAATGCGACGCTTACATGGCAATATCCACTTACCGGAACATCTAGACAAACAACAACGGTGTCGTCTTTCTGGGTGTGACAAAAGGAGTTTTCTCAAACATGCATGGAAATATTGTCATTATTTTCGAAAAAAGTACACGCGACGTATCGAATTTTCGGACAAAGAAAATCAAAACCATTGCAGGAGCGTTTTTTGAATTTGGAACATTACAACGCTCCTGCAATGTTGTATGAAACGGCGTGCTGGGGTTATTAAGAAGTAAAATGAGTTCCAACAGTTTTAAAGAGTGAAATGGAGATTGATTGTACTCCATCAGATTTAAGATCAGAAGCCAAATTGGCAATGGAAAACCTGCTTCCAGCGAAGTTCAAAGAAAAATATATGAAAGTATATGAAAATTTTATGAGTTGGAAAAACGAGAAAAAGTGAACATTTTCTCCGAAACAGTATTTTTGGCGTATTTTAATGAGATTGCTAAAACTAAAATGCCATCTACATTATGGGCAATTTATTCCATGCTGAAATGTACAGTTCATGTTAAAAACGGCATTAACTTGAAAAATTATGGGAACTTAACTACTTTTCTTAATCGACAATCGATATGTTTTATTTCCCTGCATTATTTTGAGAAAAGCACTATATATGCCTCGGCGGAAATGGCAATTGCCTGTCTCGTATTAGTGAAGTCCTCGCCTACGGCTCGGCCTTCAAACTCATACTCGACCTGCAATTGCCTATTTCCCAGCCTTTGCAATAATGTACTATTATTTAAATGCTCTGACTGTAATGTAGCTCTTTGCCTGAACCAAACAAGAAATTGTTTCAGGGCCTTTCATCTACAATAGAATTAATAATAAGCAATAAAAACCATTTCTTGTCGACTTAAGTTATAAAAATATTGATCTCTTGACTATGATTTTGCTATAAGATGTCAATTAAACTAGAACGTAAGGGAAATTGTTATGTCCTCTATCCTATTTCGATAATTAGGAAACACTGTTATCCTCTGATTTATAAAAGTTAATTATGCTAATATTGTCTATGATGCTGAATTTTCTAATTGTTTCTAGAAGAAAAATATTTTTTATGTTGTAATACATTAAAATATATACCTAAAATTGATGTTTAGAAGAAAAATATGATTTAATTTTGATACTAAATAAATCCTTTTAACTTTTTTATATTGTTTTAATATACTGCACAAAATATTTTTAATTATTTCCTTCATAAAAAGGGGCTATCCATCACAAACATACCGTAAAAAATACATACAACGGTCCCTCACTTCAAAAATTGCCTAAAATCGACATATCTTTGTCTCGGTCGGAAGCATTATTCTTAGTTTCTACTTGGTATAGTACAGCCGGCAGATATGACTACTGATATTAATAAAACGCAGGACTTACGAGGTTAAAGATAACTCTCTAAATAGCTCCTTTCATATCGACTGGCTTTTAGCAAGCAGAAGAATGATGGTGTACCCGCTTTCAAAACATAATGTTTCATTTTTAAAATGTCACCCAATTTCATTGCAGGGTCAATGATGTGTGGCATACTGTCAGAGCCTTCGTAATAAAGATTAATTTTGCTAATACTGTACATATTTTTATCGTCCCAAGGAGCAGGGAATATTTGTTCTAACTGGTTTAAAAGGGGCACATTTTCTGGGCATGCTTTTATAAAATCTGTTTGTTGATACTCTGGATATAAAAACAGAACGGGCCACATTAAAATGCCATCTTCTAAACGAACTATGGCATCATGGGCGCCAGGTATACACGGTTCTAATTTAGACAAGTCAATGTCATCTTCATCTTCACAATCAGATATTTTGATTCCCCTATCAACAATAGCTTTAATCACTTCTTGTCTTTCTGTATTTCTTTTGGCTTCTAATGCATTTTTCTTTCTTTCATCCCGCTCTTGAATCATCATTTTCTTCTTTGCTATGTTAAGAAGTTCTATTAATTCTTTATCCTTGGATTGAGTTTGTAGTAATTTTTCACAATGTTCTATACATGTATCGAATTTCCCGATCGCAAGTGCTGATTTAGCTGCCCGTAAACGTGCTTTAGTGTGGTCTGGGTTAAACGACAATGCACGTTCGCTATCAAATAAAGCTGAACGGTAATTCATTAAATGAAATTGCGCCGCCGCGCGGTTGTTATACAAGCTTGCATTGATTTCTGCATTATCAGATCTTACTTTGATTCCCTCTGTGTACCTGTAAGAACAATGTCTCCTAAGACTGACCTTTGCATTGCACTGAATTAAAAACATACTCTATCTGAAGAGAAAAATAAAAAATGTGAACAGTGCATTTCCTATACAAATCTTAACACAAGTTAAGATGCAGCATGCATTAGTTAGTGCCTTTTACACAGTGGTAAAACCCCCATACAGCTTTTTGTATTACAAATGGTATGCAACTTTAGTAAAATGTTCTGTCATGTTGCTGCTATATCGCTTTTAGCTTCAAGCCTAAATCAATGGTTTTACTCACCCCAATATTGCCAATCTATAATTCCTGTGCTTAAAATTGAAATTTCCATCCTCTTTGTAGCTAGTGGCCAACTCCAATGGTGTATTTTCTTCAGGGTCAAACTTCAGTTTAGCCAGGCCTTCAGCAAGCGGGGACAGTTCCCCATTATCTGGTGTTGACTTCATGAAGAATGGATGTTTCTCCATTTCTTCCTGCAAGAAATGAAAAACGCAATTATGTAAACATGCCCAAGGGATGGAGTAGAGCTGAACAGCAGTCTTTTTTATTATCTTATCTAACAAAAACTCAGCTGTTTTGCTTTAGCAGTTATTGCCGGTTTTATAGTTAAGCAACCTGTAGCTTTATATCCCAATATATACAAAAAGGTTGCTGAAAAGTTAACAACTTAAACTCAGCTATTATCAGCTATAAAATTATAAATGTTAAATGTGTTTCATAGTCCATCGGCTTAACAAATTTTGATTAAATTTGGTACATACCCTTGCAAACTTGTAAGGTAGTTATTGGCTTGCATCTAATTAATACTACTGACACACACAACTTTACTTGCTCTAAAATAATGCATTCCATTATATACGCTGTTTTATCATTACATAAATAAATAATATAATATATGTGATGCGCATTAGGCAGTTCATTTTTTTACAGAAAGGTATTAATGTTATAAACGTAACGCCCAAATATTTTCCATTGAATCGTAATAGTTTTCGAGATATTAATTTTTAAAATCTCGACATTTTGAGGTTAGTTTTCCCGAAATTCATGTAAATCTCTATCTATTTGTGTGAAGAATGGTGTGAAGGAATTAGGTAGGACTAGGGAAACCCACCTAGGCTCAAAATTTTGAAATTAAAATAAATTAGGTATATCTCGAAAACTATTGAGATTCGACGAGTTTGGCTTACAGGGGGCCCCCTCCCCCACGGCACATATACTAAAGGAAAACCCATTCATGGAGGCTAAAGTTTAAAATGATATTAAAACTTGTGTGAAAAGTTAAAACCACCATACCTCCCAGCGGTCTTCTGGCCATCCTTCGGTGTACCGTTTTCTCTCCAAACTATTAATAAAATCATCAAGTTCTTTATCCAGCTTATTGCAAAGAGCGATTCTTTCTTCCTCAGTCATCGGTGTTTTTTTACAATCATCCGCGTTTTCACTCATTTTGGATACCTAACTATTCTATGTCAAATAACAACTAAGTTTACAGCTGTTCAACTACAAGGCTGCTGATCATATTATTATGATTGAAAGTGAAACTCGCAATTCACAATGCACTCAAGAAATGCAATTACAATTTGCAGAGCAGATGTAAATGCAAAATATACAAATTCAAACTGAAAATTTCAGCAGCAGGGCGACCGGCTAAAAATTACAGCTACAGTGTAACGATCACAATCACAACTGATTGGATACTCTTCCACTATTGGATAAAATCTATTGACGCAGTGAGAATATCTTAGATTCAGCCAATAGCAACATTTCATACTATAATAATGATTGATGCAGGTTTTACACGATCGCCCTGTAGGGCAATTGTGTAAAATGACATTCTGTAAAATTCTAAAAATGACAGCTACAGTGTAACGATCGTAATCACCACTGATTGGACAACATTCTTTCACTATTGATTTTGAGGATGCTTTGTATGTCAGAACAGTCCAAAAATATTCAATATTTTCTACAGTTCGCGCGCGAGTTGAATGCAAAGCTAATGTATGGTGACACATACGAAAGCTTTGCATTGCATACCCATAATAGTGCTTATAGGCCTATTACACCGCACTTTTCACCGGGCCCTGAAGTAAAGGTTGGCGTGGGCATTAAGTTTTGGCGTCGCTATTACACTGCACTTACTACCGGGCCCTAACTTAGTATGAACGAGATAGTCAAGAGAGTTGGACGTGTATGTTTATTATCGTTCACTGATTATGGCACCCATGCTATCGAAGCAAAAAAAGTATTTTCCATACTAATATTATAAACTAGATGATTCCCGCGACTTTGTCCGCGTGGATCGCGGTTATAATATTAGTATGGATGCGAAAGTTTGTCTGTCCATCTGCTACGATTTCAAGTCCCACCTATTCTAACAATTTTGATGAAATTTGGTACAGCGGTAGGTTATGTCCCGGAGAAGGACTACTTTTTATTCCAGAAAATTAAAGAGTTCCCGCGGGAACCAAAAAACCTAAATACACGCAGGCGAAGTCACGGGCAGTAGTTCATATAGTATAGTAAATTATTATACTCTTTTATAGTATAGTTCATATAGCCTTTATGCTCTTTTCTCCATAAATAAGGCATTTCTTTGTACATGTCTATCACAACAACAAAACTTCTTTTTATTTAGCACGCGATCTATTGACAAAATGCACGCGCGAGCCATAGAGACAACTACTTTATAAGATGGCCGTGCGACGACTGAGCTCCCTAACCGCCCTGTATCTTATTACACTACCCGGTCTGCAGAGCGCTCAGGCATTTAGGCAGTCCGGGACCATCCGTTCGCCCTTAAACGGGACCCTTACTCCCTGAACTTTATTACACTACATTGAATCTACGTAAGGGTCCCTGTGATAAGTGCGGTGTAATAGCCCTATTAAAGTGACCAGCCAGCCAGAGCCGTAAAACCAGTTAAAAACACATTTTGACAGGTGTTCTGTCAAATGTCAAATCAAACTTCAGTCAGTCAGAAAAAAAAACAAAAAAATGGATTAAAATTAACCTGTTTTGTCTCTGAATAAAATATTTAAAATAAGTCAGAGATTCCAAAATTTATTTGAGTTGATAGTTGATTGATCTTGATCGGTATTTAAATGTAGTGAACAAATTAAATTGAATGTAACAGTTATGAAAGATTTAAAGCGCGAAGTTAGAAATCAAGCCAGTAGATTTTGGTGATAGGTTGTATGATTTACGCTTTTAATTTTAACGAATTGAACTAGCCATGTCAGATGCATGGGAGGAAATTCAAGCTGTGAAAAGCAAGCGAAACAGTCTCAGAGAGAAGTTAGAAAAGAGGAAGAAGGAAAGGCAAAGTATTCTTGGCGCTACTTTGGCAAGTGACAAAAATGAAGGGACGCCGGTTACTTCGTCGACCAAACCGGTTGCAAGCCCGACAACGGCCAAAACTGATGGTGAATTTTCTGTTGCTTGCTTGATGCTTTGATTTCATTCTCGTGGATTCCGTTTTTTTTATTTCATTGGGAAATCTTTGATTTTCCTGGGTAAAATAAGCCCCTGAATGCTATCTCGGTACCAAAATCGGCTAACAGACTAGCTGTGAAAAAGTGGGAGACAAGACACAAAGACAAACTTTCACATTAATAAAATTAGTAAGGATTCTAGTTTATTGTGCTCAATTTCAGCTCCTGTAGAGAAGCCTAAGCCAGTGCTGTCAGCATCCTTAGAAGTGAGGTTACTGCATGTACTATCGGACATGCAGTTGCAACTGCCTGCAACAGCCAGTGCCCTGTTGCCTGGCTTGGGTGATGTGGATACTGGCATAGTTGCTAGTTTATTACAGAAGTTTGCCACTCAGAAGCTTATTGTGTAAGTATTCAAGTATTTTACTGCACTAAATCCCTAGTTTGAATTCAAAAGTAATTTATTCCAATTCAACACTGATAGCCCTGTACACTTTTTGAATGACAGTAAAACGTAATACAGAAGTGAGTGTTACTTTTTTTCCATTATCTGAAATTAAAACCATTAGAGTGTAAAACATACCCAGGGGCCCTGTTAAGTAAATTATAGGATTGCTAAATCATTGATCATTGTGGATAGATTTGATGCAGTTTTATACAAATATTTGATTACAAGGTATCCAAATATTTAAAAATTTGTCAAAGATCTGCTTATAGCAAATAGTTAATTTCATTATCTTACATCCTGTAACACTATATTTTATTATATTTTTATTACTTAATAACTCCTGTAATCTAATATCTAACTTGTTCACAGAATTAAAGAGAGAACAGAAAGCACAACAGATGCCAGCATAGAGGTTGTGAGTGCAGAATCTGTGAGACTGGCAGCAGTGTTGACTGCTCTTATGGAGGAGCAATCCACCCCTGCCAAGAGAAAAGGTGCCCATAAACCATAATATATCAAAATATTTTTCATATAACATTCATTTAAATTGAATAGTTTTTGTAATAATTATTACAAGTTATAACTGGTTTGATTCTTATTTTCAAATTAAAATAAAATATGCATAATTTCAGGTGATAAAAAGTTAGAAGAAGGGCCAAATCCTAAAGTTTCTAAGACCACAACAGATGAGAAGAAAACAGGGAAAGATGATACAGACATTATGGTTACGACTTCATACTACTACTACTTCATACTTCATTTATTGCTTTCATAGAACTAATAATAATTTGATTATTATCATAATTATTTTATTGAATTTAATTTTTCCCTTAACCTTTAGTCTTTGCTGGCAATGCCTTCAAGTAGAGAGAAAGCAGTGAAGAGAGTTGGAGAAGAAATCATGGACCTATTAAGCAAACCCACAGCAAAAGAGAAATCTCTTGCTGACAAATTCAAAAGTCAAGGAGGTATGTTCTCTCTAAAGGATATCTATTAATTTTCTTGATGATGCCTCAGATAAACTCGTTTTTATCATTTCAAGTTAGTCATGGTGTGCACCAAACCGTCGTATAATAATGATGACGTCATTTCCGAACTCGTCATGCAGATGACGTCATCAAAACGCCACATTCGTTTGGCGCTTGCAGTGTGTACAATTGACTATGAATTTTCCTTACTGAAATGCATATTTCATGTGAAATTAACAATTTTTTGCTATACTTTACAATAACCAGATACAATAATTATTATTATTGTATCTGGTTATTGTTGTGCTTGCTTAGAAAATGCCTTTCACTCTTGATTTGAAAATACCAATATTAATAGCTGGAAGGGCATCCCATATCCCTGCACATTTGTTTCATAATCATTTCAACCCATTACCGGCTCACTACTGAGCACGAGTCTTCTCTCGGAATTAAAAGGGCTTGTCCATGGTGCGCCATGCTGGTTAAGTGTGGATTGGCAGACTTTACAGTATTTGGAAATCATTAGGAAGAACTCTCGGGTACGTAGCCTGTAGGTTTCCTCAAAACTTGGTTTCATTTCTTATACCTGGGGATCGAACTCTGTACCCACTTATAAAAGGTTTATGTTTTAACCAGTAGGCTATGACTGTTTAAATTTGTTTTAATAGGAGCTCAAGTAATGGAGTTTTGTCCGCACGGAACACGCGCCGAATGTGTTCGCGCGTTCAAGTCGCCGGCCGGTGAGCCTGGCTACACCTGTAAGAAGCTACACTTCAAGAAGATCATCCAGAGCCACACGGATGAGAGCCTCGGAGACTGCTCCTTCCTCAACACCTGCTTCCATATGGACAGCTGCAAGTTAGCACCTATACCTTTTTTATTTTTTATTCCACTACAAGTTAGCCCTTGAGTGCAGTCTTACCTGATGATAAGTTCAGTCGGTTTCTACACGGCATCGTCCAGTACGTCTTTGCCGGTAGTGTGGTAACTAGCCACGGCCGAAGCCTGCCACCGAACCAGACCAGAGAAATTCAGAAATTATAAAATCCCAAATTGACCCTGCCGAGAATCGGAACCGGGACCCTCCACGTTAAGACAACAGCGCCAGGGCGATCGTCAAACTACATAGTATAGCATACTATAGCAGTATTCGATGTGGAATCTTCAACAACAAACCATCAATACCCCTTTTAGGGTTGTCATAATTTTAATAGTGAAAAATTGTAATTTTATCACCATCTCTTAGTTAAGTTACAATTTTACTTTAACCCAGTTTCATGGAACTTAACCATCAAATAAGTAATTTGTAAAAAAAATTAAGAAAACATCGAGTTAGAAATAAACTATAGTATAGTTCTACTTTCTAGAGCAGGATACAGCTGCACTTGCCTACTGCAAATTGCAATGCATTTTTGGTAGTGAGTGAGGATATCAGGCTGGTAATTTTACCTTAGATAATGTATTTGGTCTTATTCCAAATAAATAAAGAAAAATCTTTATTTGTGGCAACTTCTACACAAAATCCTGAAAGAAACATAAGAACACGAAAGTAAGAATTTGCTTATTTTCATAGCTATAATCAGTTCCAACCTGCAGTTGTCTCTATCGGCCTTCGCTTTAGAGTCCAGCGCGACGGCACTAATCTTATTCTGACGTTAAACTTTTCATTCTCATACAACGCAATGCATTAAACTGCATTTGTATACCTATAATAAGACTATGACCATGTCTAAAATTATTAAAACCTTTTTGTTTTTAGGTATGTTCACTACGAAGTTGACAACGCCGATCCTAACTTAAACGCGAATAAATTAACAGCAGAAACTGTTACAAAAGGAAGTCACAATGGTAAGCCAATTTTTAATTCTCTATCCAACATTGCAAATGCAACAACAACAAATGCCGCGCTGTTGACGTCTGTCGCGCGTTTTGTATTCATGGGTATAGTCCTCAAGTACTTATAGACAAAGAGATAACTATCGCTAGGAAGGATGATTCAGTATTTGGTGTGTATGTATTTATCCTCTGGTGGGAATAGTGACGGTCTGCCCGCAAACGGCTGGGGAACTGACTACTTATCGCTGCTCAAAGACGAGTTATTGTTATCAAAAATGATTAATAACTAGGAAGGCTTGAGTAATCAATTATTATAATTTACTTTGTTTTGTTATAGGTACTAACGTAGCTCCAAAGCAAGATGGAGTGTTAACATTGACACCACCACAGTGGATACAGTGTGATTTGAGATATCTAGACATGACATTTTTAGGTAAGATGTCTTTAACGTCCGCATAAAAACAGCTAGTATTCTAATTATTTATTATTCTGTCTAAAGATTTTGAGAAATCATTTCTTATTCAGGGAGAATATCTTAGACTTGCACTCCTATTTAAAGGAATTTATTGTTAAATAATTTCCAGGATAAAATGTGGCCTGTTAAATTCAGGATAAAAGCTAACTTCATTCCACAGCCAAATCGGTTCGCCGTTGTGGCGTGACGTGGTTGTTACTTGTCAATCATCTAAAGTTTCACATTTCACGTAAGATTTTATTCCACGGCGGCGGCGCCTAATGTCCTTATAAAACTCCGCTTAAAAAGAGAACAACGAAAATCTTTAGACGCCCGTACAAAGCCAGTGAAGCATTAAATACCTCTGACAGTGACTTCCTTTAACTAAAGCGGAATTTCGTAGGGAAGTTCGCGGTGATAATGGCAGATCCGCCGTGGGATATCCACATGGAGTTACCCTACGGCACTATGTCTGACGACGAGATGAGATGTCTGGGAGTCCCACAGCTGCAGGACAGCGGGCTCATCTTCCTGTGGGTCACCGGTCGGTAAGTTTTCTATCTATTGTTAGGCTAAACATTGACATAATATCAGATCCATGTTCTTACTGCCTCTATGGCTCTCGAGAGACAGTGCGGTTGGGAGCACTTGGGAGGGGGATTGAGGTGTACATTACACCCTCCTGAGTGCTGACAATAGATGACAATAGTGTCTGTGAGATTAAATAAGGAATAAATAATAATTGTTTCCTTCTACTACTATGATAGTAAACTTGCTCCACAACGCAAGGAACTTCTTCTCTGGCGCTTGCCTCACTCGAAGGCACTTTGCATCTTCTAGCCAATTAGTCATGTAACAAAAGCTTGACTTACACGTTCTGAAGACAAGGCAACTGTAAATTTTTAGCACCCTTGCCAGGATAACAAAATTGTTGGATTATATAATCTACATTTAATATACCTGGCACATTGCTGCTTACCACCTCCGACGATGACCTCCCTGGCCCAGGGAGGCTCCAGGTTGGATTCCCGGCAGGGTTAATTTATAATTTCTGAATTTTCTCTGGTCTGGTCCAGTGGGAGGTTTCAGCCGTGGCTAGTTACCTCCCTACAGGCAAAGACGTATCGCCTAGCGATTTAGCGTTCCAGTACGATATCGTGTAGAAACCGACTAGGGGTATGGGTATAATATAACTGCCATACCCTTAACAGGTTAGCCCGCTAGCATCTTAGACTGCATCATCCCTTAACATCAGGTGAGATGGCAGTCAAAGGCTACCTTGTAGTGGCAATTTTTTTGAAGTGAAAACTTCTTAAGGCGCGTTGAGCACTTTTTGGTAGGGGTTAAGAATGTGGAACGGCGTCGGTCACGCGACACCATTCTTCTTAAGACAAAAGTCTTAAGTATAAATATAGTACATTCGTAATTAAACTGAAATTCCTTAGTTTTCAGGTTTATATTTTAAATATTTTTATTGTTATTATAATTTATTTATTTTTATTAGAAAAAAAATTTAACAATTAAAAAAATTTAATATTCGTTTTCACTGCTATTGGCAGTCCCTATTATTGGCAATTTTTTTTATTCCACGACTTGCGAAGTCGTCAACAAAAAAAACCTTCCCAATTCATCATTAGAATCTGTTAACTGCCTATAAGTCAATGTAAATGCAAGCGCAGTACAGTAAGACTGGTTTTATTTAAACTGGTTTTATTCGGTAAGGAGTATTTCGGTTTCTCTGCAGGGCTATGGAGCTCGGTAGGGAGTGTCTGAAGCTGTGGGGCTACGAGCGCGTGGACGAGCTGATCTGGGTGAAGACCAACCAGCTGCAGCGGATCATACGCACCGGCCGCACGGGCCATTGGCTCAACCATGGCAAGGAACATTGTTTGGTGAGTATTTTGATTGGTTTCTCAACAGGGCTATGGAGCTCGGTAGGGAGTGTCTGAAGCTGTGGGGCTACGAGCGCGTGGACGAGCTGATCTGTGTGAAGACCAACCAGCTGCAGCGGATCATACGCACCGGCCGCACGGGCCACTGGCTCAACCATAGCAAGGAACATTGTTTGGTGAGTATTTTGATTGGTTTCTTCACAGGGCTATGGAGCTCGGTAGGGAGTGCCTGAAGCTGTGAGGCTATAAACGCGTGGACGAGCTGATCTGGGTGAAGACCAACCAGCTGCAGCGGAACATACGCACCGGCCGCACGGGCCACTGGCTCAACCATAGCAAGGAACATTGTTTGGTGAGTATTTTGATTGGTTTCTCCACAGGGCTATGGAGCTCGGTAGGGAGTGTCTGAAGCTGTGGGGCTATAAACGCGTGGACGAGCTGATCTGGGTGAAGACCAACCAGCTGCAGCGGATCATACGCACTGGCCGCACGGGCCATTGGCTCAACCATGGCAAGGAACATTGTTTGGTGAGTATTTTGATTGGTTTCTCTACAGGGCTATGGAGCTCGGTAGGGAGTGTCTGAAGCTGTGGGGCTACGAGCGCGTGGACGAGCTGATCTGTGTGAAGACCAACCAGCTGCAGCGGATCATACGCACCGGCCGCACGGGCCACTGGCTCAACCATAGCAAGGAACATTGTTTGGTGAGTATTTTGATTGGTTTCTCCACAGGGCTATGGAGCTCGGTAGGGAGTGCCTGAAGCTGTGAGGCTATAAACGCGTGGACGAGCTGATCTGGGTGAAGACCAACCAGCTGCAGCGGAACATACGCACCGGCCGCACGGGCCACTGGCTCAACCATAGCAAGGAACATTGTTTGGTGAGTATTTTGATTGGTTTCTCCACAGGGCTATGGAGCTGTAGGGAGTGTCTGAAGCTGTGGGGCTATAAACGCGTGGACGAGCTGATCTGGGTGAAGACCAACCAGCTGCAGCGGATCATACGCACTGGCCGCACGGGCCACTGGCTCAACCATGACAAGGAACATTGTTTGGTGAGTATTTTGATTGGTTTCTCTACAGGGCTTTGGAGCTCGGTAGGGAGTGTCTGAAGCTGTGGGGCTATGAGCGCGTGGCCGAGCTGATCTGGGTGAAGACCAACCAGCTGCAGCGGATCATACGCACCGGCCGCACGGACGACTAGCTCAACCATGAATGCAATAAATGAATAAACAATAAACATGGTAAGGAACATTGTTTGGTGAGGGAATATTTTATTTTATTTTTATTAGGTTTACTAACGGACACTTACTTAAACATTCAAAACTAATCTTATCCTATAACAAAAAGCTAAATGACCACTTACACAACTTTACGTAAGCACAACTTTCGTATTATTCGTTACAAAGCTAAAACATTAAAAAATATATCAACATGAAATTAAAAAAGGAGAATACTTAACTACTTAGTTTAAATACTTACTTCTGAGAATAATTATAGTAAGGTTCATGTACTTCAAGATAATATGATTTTATCACGAAACTTAGGTAGAGTCAGAGTCAAGGTTGGTGCTGTTATGGTTTAGGGTCTTACACAATCTTGAGAGTGGAGAATGGGCGCCGAGGACAGTTCTACGTAAGAAATTGATGTTTACGCTGATTTAAGAAGAATGAAGCTAGTCTTCAGGATTTTACACCCATTAAAATGAATATTTTGGTAGTACAGACTAAAAAGAGTTCTGGATGAGAGTGGATAAGTTGTAATAACGGTACGGAAAGTGATACAGACACTTTCTCGGTCGCTCCTTCCTACGTACAAAAGATGGATATGTCACCGTAAGATTGTAAAAACCGTTAGATTATAATCTAACTCGCGAGATTGTAAACTGTCGAAAGATTTTGAACCGTTCAATGTTCTGAGTGTGTAATTTTTTAAATATTCATTGTGTTTACGTTTTCTTGTCTGTATCTTGTAGGTTAGGTTAGGGTTCGACATAAATAACCAGGTAGTGGCCGGCCTCAGGCCGAGCACTTAGGTTCTATAGGGTTAATATACCTAATAGATTACAATTTACCGAAAAATAATGCATTAAATTGTAATCTTTCGACAGTTTGCAATTTCGCGAGTTGGATTATAATCAAACGGTTTTTAAAATCTTACGATGACAGATATATCACTGACGACGTCGATATAATGATTATCTAAACTGTTCCAACCCCTTTTATTCCAGGTGGGAATGAAGGGCAATCCAGATAATTTGAACCGTGGCCTCGACTGTGACGTCATCGTGGCGGAAGTTCGCGCTACGTCCCACAAACCAGATGAAATCTACGGCATTATTGGTAATTTTATGCCCTTTACAAGTAAAAACCTTTATATTTTTGTGAAAATAGCAAAAAAACGAATTACTTTAGTTGTTGCACTATCCCGCGGTCTTGTTTTATAATCTCCTCTCCCGGTTGTTTGGAAGAGATTGCTTTAGCAATAAGACCGCCTTTGCACCCTTCTGTCTTATCTTTTAAGCTTTTCTTTATTGTTATTGTTTTTAAGTGTGTGCAATAAAGAGTTCATCTATCTATCTACTTTTTTTGCAGAGAGGCTGAGTCCTGGCACAAGAAAAATTGAGTTATTCGGTCGACCACACAATGTACAACCCAACTGGTAACTATATCCATACTAATTTAATATTATAAATGCGAAAGTGTGTCTGCGTCTGCTACGCTTTCACGGCCCATATGTTCAACCGGTTTTGATGAAATTTAGTACAGGGTTAGGTCGTATTCCGGGGAAAGATATAGGCTACTTTTTATCCCGGAAAATTAAGGAGTTCCCGCGGGAATTAAAAAACCATTATTAACGCAGACGAAGTCGCGGGCATCATCTAGTTTTAATATTTACAACATTATTAAATTCTGTGAAAAATTTCAACTGATTTTACCTATTATGTGACAGGTAGACAGAAAGAGTGCCAAACGAGACCATATGAGGGACTCAATAAGGTCTCGTTAGGCGCCCTTTTGTGTATGGAAACCTTAAAGACCTGCCCCCCGATTGTCTAAAAGTTGCCGATGAAATCGTCTAAGTTCTACGTGTAGGTATGTACGATACCATTAACGGATGAGAATGGATACACGAAATTGAGCTCTAATTCAATACAGTTGTGGTTTATTTTACTTTGACGCCGAACTTTGACGATTGGATCGGCAATTCTTACATAATCGCACCTCTGTATATTATGCTGTTTAACAGGATAACCCTCGGTAACCAAGTAGACGGCGTCCGCTTGGTGGATCCTGACCTAATACTAGCGTTCAAGAAGAGATACCCCGACGGGAATTGTATGGCACCGCCGCCGCCCGACCCAGGTCTGCCCTAACCTATCTCTCTCTCTATCTAGACAATGACTCTGACAATGACTCTCGTAGACAATGGCCCAAACTCAGATCAATCATTACATCGGATCGAGCCTATAGCTTATTTATTTATTTACTAGCGAATGCCCACGACTTCGTCTGCGTGGTTTGAGGTTTTTTGGTTCCCGCGGGAAGATTGATTAACAAATATCCATACATTCATCCGAACATTCGCATTTATAATATAAGTAAGATTTAAATTTTTTTTTGCACACAAGTACACGGAAATAAGAAGACATTAAAACTACGAATAGGACAATACAGTATGCAAAGGCGGTCGTATCGCCTAATAGGCCTATTACACTGCACTTTTCACAGGGCCCTGTGGCAAGGGTGGGCGGGGCCGCTAGAAGCAGCGTCGCTTATTACACAGCAATACGGACCAAATTAGGGACCCTTACTTCATAAATCTTATTACACTACACTGATTGAAGTGTAAGGGTCCCTGTGAAAAGTGCAGTGTAATAGGCCTATAAGGCCTAGCTTGTTCGCTATGTGTGTGACCGACTAGCCAGATCGTAGACAGTAGACAGTCTTACTGACAAGTCCATCAATATATTGGCAGCACCCGAAGTAAAACATCAGTAAATGTTGTTAATAATGTGTTGGCTAGAAATTTAGTGAAGTGGAAGTGTTATATGCAGGATTTATACCAAAAATCGATATATGTTGGCTTTACTAATAAAATATATTGGTTAGCGAGTTAATATTTAAACTTGAAGTTCTCTCTTTCTGTCATTAGTAATTTGACATTTCAGAGAACACATTTAGGGAGGGTAGAAATAAGGAGTAACATCTCATATGGGAGAAAAGTTGATAGTGTCCAGTGGTTGCTATAAATAACAGTTCAAAAGCCTTCCACAGTGGCGCTGGTGTAGCAAAGGGTATGGTATAAATGTAGCAATTATAGATTGAAATGAAGTATACTGAGTTAAAAAATTGAATATTATTCTCGAATAGTTCATTATTGAAAATATCAACAAATTATGTTGTACAAAATAATGATAAATGATTTCTTTCCTTGTTTATTTTTCAAACCTACTCTAATAATATTTGGCGCTTCCTTTTAAATTTACCCTGATGCTAATGTGGCGCCCCTATTTAATGAATTTCGACGGACACTTTTTATATACAGAGATGTTATTCCTTATCTACTACCCTCCATAAACACTTTGTAAACAATGCTTCTTCTTTGAAATTACGTTTAATAAAAACTATGTAGATTATTTTAAACGTTGATTATGAACAAATGCTAATCATTGATGTTTATAAATGTAAATCCCCAATGTTATTGATGCAATTGATTGAAGTTCTGTTGGTAAAAAAATGTTCATGCTGCTCATTAATTATTATTATTATTATCGATCATACATTTTGAAGTTCTCGTTCCATCCATGTATTATTTTGATCTGAGGGTCTTACTCACTTGGCCAATATAATGTAATTGTACTGAATGAATCTATCGAATAAAAAATTGTGTAGAATTGATTATTTTAAAAATTTTTAGCAATGAATTAATTTTATTAGCTTATGTCAATAACTAAGTATTTGTAAATAAATAACATATATTTTTAAATATTTTTTTGTGTATTATTTACCTAACACTTGAATTCCTAAATGGTGAATACTTATTGTTTATTATTAAACTTATTGTTTACAAAACTATTTAATATATTATCTAGATTTCTAGTTATTAGATCAAACGCTCCTATGGTGGGTTTGACATATCTTTTTTTATCCACTACAAGTTTATAGGCCTATTACACTGCACTTTTCACAGGGACCCTTATATTTGAATCAGTGTAGTGTTATAAGATTTAGGTAGTAAGGGTCCCTATTTTGGCCCTTATTGCTGTGTATCAAGCGACGCTCAAACAAGCGGCCACGTGTAATAGGCCCTTGACTGCGAAAGTAAGTTGTAATGTAGTTGGACTTAGTAAGGCAGTCTGATTGCAGGCAGTATAGGTGATGCAGATGCTGTACATTGCAAGTCTAAATAGTGAAAAAATAATAAATTTCCCAGATTTATTTTATCATACAAGTTAACGTCAACGTCACTAAAATTCACTCCGAATTTTTTACCAATGGCCACAGTAGCTACTTCAAATTACAAAACGAAATCAGTAAAACGGGTTCGGCGATCGTCTGCCTTTGGGCGAACTTGGTCGTGGGGCGCGAAAGAACCGCCTTGTCGCATCCGTACTAGCCTTCTCTTCTGTAGGACTATTGAATCTGAAAAGAATTTCATTTCAAGGAAATACTTAGATTTCCTAACGAAAGTCGATATTACAAAGCTGCATGCAAAGCTAAGGTTCTGGACCTAAGTAGTTCTAGTTATAGGTGTTACTTAAATAAAACATACCTATGTTCTTGACTAAAATTATGTGGCTTCGGTCCGGCACTACTCGTCCTAGAACTGATATCTCGAATAGTTGGCTTATCTTTGGAAGTCGTGCTAAAATAATACCAATACATATTTTAATTACAGCTTAGCGTTAAGGATTATGGGTACTCATTCTAGTGGGCCCCGCAGACGTATGAGACCATTTTTAAACATTATACTGGATATAGTGAGCTATCCTTAAAAAATAGACGTATGCCATCTCGGACTTTTCTGTAGACCTACTTATAAAAGAGGAACAATTCCACCATACATTGTTTTGTTATATCTCAAAGGGACTAGGCAGCGTTTTCGATGAAAGCTTCGTCGGCTTGATTTTTTCCGATATCTTCGACAATCTTCGTCACATTTCAACCAATTTACACAAAACATTAAGGAATTATACACTTCAACCTTCCTCTTGAATCACTTCACTTTCACTATTGGTGAAAACCGTATGATCGGTTAGTTTTTAAGTTTATCGCGTTCAGAGAGACAGACGCGGCAGGGGGACTTTGTTTTATAAAATGTACTTAGTGATTATTAAATTACATTATCTTCATAAGGGCCTTCGCAGACGAGGTACAGTCCTCGCCGTAATTATTTTGCCGTCATTAAAATAGTTCGGTTATTGCATGAAGGACTTTGGGCTTGTCCTCCGTGAACACTATTATACAAAAACGTTAGAAATAGATCCTAAGCTTAGGAAGTCAAGTACCTTGGTATGTCGTTAAACTTGCCGGATCTCTCTGCATTTATAGTTTCACGAAATCTTCGTTGGAACTGGAAAAATTTAGAGTACCCATATAAGTCACAAATGTTGCAATAAATGCAAGGAAAGTGCGCTTAGATTTGATATTAAAAGAGCCACTTATATGTTAAAAACGATTACGATCTTATGTGATTTGCTGTCAGTCTTTCAAGTCATGAAATGAGCTTACCTTAATGCTGTTCAGCATATCTCCTTGTGTCGCGAGAGGTCGCTCATCAGAACGCACGGAAGGGGCCAGGCGGTCAGGCGGCGCGTCCCGTCGAGCGCCCAGTGATGCTGCGCCGATTGAGCCGTGCCTTGGTGTCGTTACTGGAGGAAAATATAGATCACCATCGCCTGTCCTGTTAGAGCTATGATGCATCTACCGTTTAACTGAGACGCTTCTCAAGAAAGAGTTGAGGGTAGCCTGGTTGTTAAGTTAATGGGACCCTTACTGTGTTGCCTCAAGGAACAGTCTCAGTTGTAAACGCTTATTTTTGGTACAAAAAAGACAGTTCCAAGATTTTTTCCGTCGGGCAAGACTACCTCAATGCTATAAAAATGTTATGGTCCTAATAGTCCACTGCACAATTTCAGATTATGTGACAGCTGGCAATCCCTATTTAAAACCTTTTATGGTCAATGCAAAAATATTACCTTGTTGGTATAACAATAATTATAGGTACCTACTCATCCCTTCATGAAGTAATAATTATTGACTTAATTGTCAATTTATTGTAAGATTTAAATTGTGCAGATTTAAATTATGAAAAATTAGTCATCAACAAAACATACCTTTATTTTCTAACTAGATACATCTAAATCACATTATTGAAAAAAAACATTTGCTATGTTACTACCTATTTTATTAGAATTAATAAACATTTCTTTATTTAAAGGAAAAAGTATTCAATAATAACTGCATACCACTTTTTTTTAGTAGTGAGACTTAATGAGCAACAAGATCTGGATAAAAAATTTATATCTAGATAATTATTTACTCCAATATTGCTACTTTTAAAGTAAAATACATTTACTAACAATACTATAAGCAGCAGTTCCTCATGAAATAATCAAACTACATTTTTTACAAGAATTCATATCAATGCATCCAATATCCATAATTTCAAGACCAATTTGGATTAGTGATATAAAGTAAACTTAAGATAGTATTATAAACTATAAAATAGATAATGAATAATAATATTAGGTTCCTTCATATTCATTTCATATTTATCTTTGTCAGATAATTTAGTACTAATTTCATCTATTTAGTTCAACTTATATGTATGTCTGAGGTAACTCCTTTTCAAATCATGATAATCTTATATCAAAATAGAATATAACAATAAATTATGTAGTCTTCATTTCTGCATGTTTTTTTTCTGCATCTGCATCCTTTTTGACTTCTATTTCCTTAACATTAGACTTGATTAGTTGTCTCCTAAGTTCCGTTGGACCAGCAAACATAGCAGGTGAAGTCTTAGTTGCTGGTAAATAAACTTCATATGTTTTGAAATATTTGAGTATATTTTCAACATCTTCCACTTTTAATTTATATTCGAAAGCGATTTTTTTGGCTGTAACCTCCTCAGGATTAACTTGATGAGAAGAAATATAATCTATTGCATGTCGTAAAGTGGTTCTGCCATATGGAACTCTTTCAGGTTCTTTCAGTCCAAAGTCAAAATCCGGCACAGCCTTGCGATCTTGAGGGAGCGGTCGGTCCGAGATTTTTTCCTTTATTTCCTTAGTCACGTCGTCTTCTGGCCGACCGTGTGAGGTTACATAAACATCTCTCAATCTTTCGTCAAGTTCTGGATCTTTTGTACTAAGTTTTACGTCTATATCAGGATCGACTTCGCGTACCCTCTTCAACTCCTCAATTGTGGATGGATAGCTGGGTGCAACTGTTGGTTTTTCTTTCGATATAACCCGGTGAGCTCGATTTTCAATGTTAAAACTCTTTAACGGTCGCAACGCTTTTGATACTAACCCACCCATCTCCGGTAAGTTAAGTTATTAAATCACACACATCGAACATATCATTACTATCTTGATATTGAGAAAACAATTTTATTCTTTATTTCTATTTTTATTAGCTATTTATTTTGAGGTTAATTTCCTTGCTTTGAGCAACTTGTCTCTGGCTTTGAGTTTTGACCTTTGACAAATCCGGAATCCCCATACTATTTGACAATGACCGTTGACATGTGCTGAATTTACTCTATGGTCAAATTAGTGATAACAGTTCCAAATTCAAAATTCGAAAACATGGTTTGTAAGGCTAAGAACATACAAAACGATTAACAGAAATACAATATGTATTAACTTATTGAGTTTACCAATTACAAACATTAATTAAATAAGTCATCATGACAGCCCATTGCCAGCTCACTACCGAGATCAAGTCTGCTCTGGGAACGAGAAGGGTTTGGCCACAGTCCATCACCACGCTGACTAAGTGTGGATTAGCAGACTTCACAAACCTCTGAAAACATTGAACTCTCGGAAATGCAGGTTTCCTCACGATGTTTACCTTCACCGTTTGAAGCAAGTGATATTTCATTTACTGAAAAGTTAAGAGTATGTGCCCGGGGATCAAATCCAATTATTATTTTTCAGTTAGATAGCCAAGCTCCTTGTTTAGAATATTAATTTGTTTATACTCAAAATAATATGATTTTGTATAAAAAATATAAAAGAAAAGCAGATTTTTGTTAATAAGAGACATATTTTTGAAGCCTTTTTGTTATTACTTTGCAGAAAAATTCCATCTATTTTGCAAATAAAGGCTTTCTTAGACCCGAAAATTTATGAACATGATCCAGCCATTTTCGAGTTTTGCGAGACTAATGCGCCGTGCATTATAGACTACTGATTTTTACTATAGACTAGGTGATAACTTCATTTACATAATTTAGGTTTTTGAAATATCCTGTAAGAACTCTTTTATTTTCGAAAATAAGCATAGCCTTTCACGGAATGCACCAAATTTATCTGTACTTACTGGACAAATGGGCCAAAGCGTAGGTAACAGACACATAGACAGACACATTTTCGCATTTACAATATTCGGATAAGGATTCAGTTCGGTTTCTCAGAAACCGCTGGAATGATTTGAATGAATTGTATAAATAGGTAGAGAATATTCCTGAGCACTGATATTATTAGTTAGTACTTATAGTTCGCGCGCGAGTTGAAATCTCTGCATTCAACTCGCGCGTGCACTGTACTTATTATTTTGCTTTAAAGTTACATACTAACATCTTAGTCTGGACAGTTCTTCCTTGAGATTTGTTTTCAAGTCACGATTTTTGAAGATTTTAACCGGTGGAGGGGTATTGGTAGCCCGAGATTGTTCATTTACCATTTTGATAACAGGTGGGCTTGGACTTCGACCAAGGCGACGCCGTTGTTGAGGTTGAGTTGGACTTCTGGGAACTATTGATATTTTAAATTGTTGCCATAACATTGCGAATAATGTTGTACCTATTTAAGTATCATTCTCAAGACACTACGTGACAAATTCATAGATCAATTTGTCTCGTAACGTGATGATCCTGTCAGGTAACGTCAGCTAGCGTCATTTCAAATATAGGTACTACAATAAATTATACTAATAACCTGTGCCAAATGTTGACGGTAATAGCTTCGTAACATTGCCAGGAACTGGACGCTCATTGAAAGCATTTGTTGTCCCACCTCGAAAAGAGTTTTGTGGTTTGACTAAAATTGTAGAATCCAATTTTCTTGATCTCTGATGAATAGACGGAATTGTTCTTTGATTGTAATAGAAATTTTTTATTTGGTCATTATACAATGTAGCACTTTGATCCTTGTATAAAGTGCTACTCATTAATATATTCTGCAAATTCAAGTTACAGTCCATCACATGTATGTTTAAAATTTATTATTATAAATATATAAATTTATATAATTATCAGTCTTTTATAATAGAACTTACTCGAGCATCATCTAATGTCTTTGCAATCGGTGTCTGACTTGTGTGAAATGTGGGTACATGGAAGTATCCACTGAGATTTCTATCATTAGATTCCTAAAATAAATCATGTTTGAGTATAATAATGATTGAAAATACACTTATTGACTTTAAAGTTTTGAATACATTAGATCTTGCTTGTTGTTTAACGGAATTAGCTCTAGACGATGGCCGTGATACACGCGGCTCACCCGCCCCACTTCCACGTCGTGCTGTGACTGCCGGGTTTGTGTCTCGCGATTTTCTAAAAATAAATATTTTCATTATTAATTTATTACTCGTGAGTAATACATAAAAAGCTTCTTTAGTGGAATTTTTTTAATGTAAAGTCTGAAGTTACAAGTATACAATATTGATATTTTACCCTTTAATAAGATTTTTTTGGTCACTGCTCATATTCTCCTTCCACCCAAATTGTGCTTTCTCAGTCGGTTCGGTTCTAAAAAGTAAATAGTTTATGAGATATTTAAGTACCTGTAAACTACCGTTATTAGAATAAAATTATGGCAGGTCTATAAAATGTAATTACCCTAAGATAGGAAATTTTTGTGTAGCACTCATCCTCTCCTTCCAGCCGAACTGTGGTTTTTCGGTCGTCTTACTAGGAGCTGCCTCAGCAAAATAAATTTATATTAATATCCGTATCTATTTAATTATTTTTTAATATTTGATGTTATGAAAAAATTATCAGATAATTAAACAAAAAAAAGAACTAACCCAATCTAACAAAACACAACATTTATTGTGGTTGCATTTATTGGGTGCTATTTTTGCACAACGCACTGCCAATATCCATAGTTTATCGATACACATTTTAGCGCAAGGCTTACAACAAAGGTATTTTTTCCATAGAGGTATATTTATTTCAGAATCTCGATTATTATACTCTTCATTTAAAGTACTATTTTTTATGACACAACCTTTTATCTGAGTCATTGTTTCTGTCGGTTGGACTGTTAAATCGCATGCGGCTATAAAAACTTCTTCATCATTTTCGAAACTTTCTGGATACAAATAAAAAATACCGTTAAATATTTCTATCGCAATTATATTCCTTAAGAAAATTTTAAAATAGCACTGTTTACATGATCTTGGCAGTGCATTATACAAATTATAAAATAGTAACACGTTCAAACAGTGTCACTTTAATTAACGTGCTATTTAAAAGTGAATTTGTTAAAAATAACACAGTCTGAACAATACAAAATACTAAAAATTATTAATTTTGGAGATACCTTCTCTTGCATTTGATGCTTGAGGCCGTGCTGGTGAAGACATATCCGATCGAGCTTGTCTCTGAATTGGCGGGGGTGGCGATTGTGATTTGCTGAGCACCACTGGTCTTTGTTTGTGTGTTTTCTCAGCAATAGAGTAGATCCCAAACTCATGTGTTGGTAATTTATCGACATCGTGGTTATTCCGTCTCCTGCCACAAACTTTGTAAATTTTAATTGATTTGAAAAATTTAAGTTGCTTTCAACTTTTCTACTAACAAGTATTCACTTGTTTACCTATATAAATTGCCTTGTTTAATTAACCACGGTTCCAAATCCTCCAGCCATCCCTACAATATCAAGAGTATGTTATTTTGAAGAAAGAAAATCTTATAACAACTTGTTGTGTGTATTAAAAATACATATTTGTTTATTTTACCTGCTGTTGGGCAATAACTGACCCAGGTCTACATATCCTCATCCATGCTATAGCCTCATGGGAAGTCATTCGATAGTGTTTAATTAAATAACAACCAATCAGCGACCCAGTGCGACCTAAACCTGCCTAAACAAAAATTTCATAAAAATCTAACTCACACTCAAGAAATTATAATTAGAATATTCAAAATGTATCTGCTGGTTTTTTCTGCTGAATAACAAATTGATAACCTTGCAATGAACAGCGATTGCACCATCACATTCTTCACTGATTTGTAAAAATTTTAATAGGATGTGTCGTGGCGGGCATGAGCCATCAGGAAAAAATAAATTGTAATGTGTTATCCCTGCATTGATAAACCTACAGAATAAATTTTATTTTAAGATATACATAAAAAGTTAAAAGCATAAAAAAGTTCTCATATTCTACTTAAGCCAAATTATCGAGTTTTACTTACACGTTGCCATCGTAAAGTTTTTTGTTAAGTCTTATAACAATTTTCACGTTGTTCTCTATAAAATAATCTAAATACATTTCCGGAGGATGATATAGAGACACACAGTAGTCGACAGGTCCAATAAAAGCTAAAAATTTACCTATATTTACAGTTATATACATCAGTTACATAAAGTCATCTATCAAAGTTCATTTTCCACTCACCAGGAACAATCCAGTTTAGATCACCACCTTGTATTTTGTCCAATCTATCATATTCTATATAGTTGAAATCTTGGAAATTGAAAAAGCCTACATCACGGGCCTTAGAAAAACCTTGAAGGCAGTCCATTAAAGAAATTGTATAAGTCGAGTCACCCTGGGTTGCGTCTTGAAATGGTCTAAAATTTAAAAACAAAAATTGAATAACATGAAATCATATTTTTTACTTATTCAGAGCATTTAATTACCTGTAACTTTGTCCATGCACAAGAAGAGGCTTCAATGCATCTTTAGGTTGCAAACTCAAATATAATACACCATAACATCCCAGAAGAAAAGCAGCGTTTGCTTTTTTCTTAGGGTCTATAGAAGTATAATGCACTATATACTGTTTATTTAAATATAATTTCATTTTCTCATTTAAAATTTTGCAATATTTGTACACGCATCCTAAATTTAAAGGTCCAAAGTCAGAGTAATAGTTTTCATATACTAAATCGTCATCTATAGAAAAATAATGTGTATCATCAGTGTGTTTAAGAGCTTTTCCTGATCTTACTGTAGCAAAATACAAAACATTTTTTATATATTCAGTCATAAATAGAATATCTGAACAACGAGACATTGCTATGTTTATTTAATAAAGTTTAAATAACATTATAAGCCGGTGACACATTTTCACTGTCTGTTTACAACTAAAAATTAAACACGATTGGTATATTAATGCTATGGTATACTAAAACACAATGATTTTATAACTAATACTTTAGTTTAAACATAAATAATCAAATTTTATTTAAAATGGCTTTTACTAAAAAATAATGTTGAATACAAAAAGACATTGACATGTTTTAAAATCAACCATCAAGGTGACAGGATGTACAAGTGGTCTGCTGTATGTAATAGAACCTTTTTTATTGCATAGATTTATTAAATATTTACTACAATGTATACTAAGCTTAATGATAAAATGTTCACTGGCAACATTTAGGTCAGTTCTTGATTGCAGACTATTATGAAAGGGATAGCAATAAAAATAGAGTCATTTTAATTAAGAGATGGCCTCAAAAATAACTAAACAAAAATCAAAAGATTAAGAACCTTATTTTTTTTTATTTGTTGGGTATGACGGCGCAAATGGAGTGAAACATGACATTCGCTGATATTATAGACAAATAACAGACGTCAGACAAGAGTGATGTTTTTTTTAAAAGTTGTCACTCTGACGGAGCGTCGCATTGGTGGTATCTTGGCGGGAAAAACCAACTTTTGCCGCCGGCGCACCGCTTTCACGACGAATCGTTTTATCTGGCGCAATTCTAATTCTTTGTTTAGTTGTAATAACAATAAAAGTAATTTTATAAGTTGTGGTTAAATTTAATAGTTTGGGTTTAGTGGATTGGATTAGCCATGGATACAGACGAAAGCCATCCTGTGCCTATAGGTATATTATTCCACAACAGCACTATACTATTTGATCTAACTTTTTATTAAAATCAGATTCAATGTTTTTCGAAAATTATATGTTTAGTTTCGAATTTGTTTTACATCTTACATTTTCGAAACTTATTTTTATATTTTGGGTTCCGTTTTATTTATGGCTGATTTCTAAAAAAACTGTGCTAGTTATAGATTTCATTATATTTTTCGTGTAAGCTTTGCATAAACCTCTTTCAACTCTAATTATTATGCATAGAATAAGTAAAACTAGTAATAGTATGTACCTACAATGAGCGAACACAAGGAATACCGATGTACGGATAAACCTGATCAGCTTTTGGATACACCGTATTGGAAATTAAGCTATGAATTATGTAATGTACAGTTTTTATTTAAATAAAATAAATAATACATAAACGGTTTTTTTTTGTCATGCCAAAAAATACTTAGGAATGTGCAAAATGAAGCCCTTTCATACGATACCTGTATACCTATTTCTTTTACATTAAAATTTTGACCTATTTTTTGACATTTCTTGCTGATTTCTCGAAAACTGTTCTTTGTATTGTAACATATTAATATTCAGTGATTTTTGGAGTCTGGGCAAACCAAATCCCACAATAACCACACACAAACACTATTTTGATTTCTGACACCACCAGTCCTACCTATAGATGTAAGGCTGGTTTAAAACCAATCGGTTTGAAATCCAAAAAAGCGGTTTAAAACCGAAATAAACCATTTTTGTCGGTTTCAAACGTTGGTGTTAATGACTATGTTTTTCTTAATTATAACTACATTTTCTTGATTTTATTGAGGTAGGGATATAGGTACCTATAAACTGCGTAAAGATTTTAAATGTGTAATATACTGATATTTATATACTTAGCGGGTTTAATTCTAGTTGGTCCGTCCGACCAAGCATAGGTATTACCTACCTACTTATGTAGGTAATACCTTCGCATAAAACTTTATAAAAACTCTATGATGGTAACTAAACAAACTTTATTTTGATTGCTAACGATGTAAATAATCAATTTGATTGTTTATTTGGGGTTTAAACCGGTTGATTTACATCTATTGTCTCACCTTATTATTTATACTATACCATAAACCAAAGTAAAGTACATTAAATATTTATTTGGTAAAATATGGTACAGACTAAATGTTATTAGTTAATTTGATTAAAGATACCAACACATTGCTCCGAGACGTCATCCTTTTTATAAAAACCTGTCATGTCATCGGAACTATATTATTTATGATTTTTTTATTTTCATTATTCATTAACGATATGTTTGGGAATTAATTTCAAAATATTTAATAACTCGATTCCTTTGAAATTTTTGTTTATGCGAATAGGATAGACAAGGACAGAGTATGAATTTTTTGGAGACCTTAATCTATGACATGAATTTATGGGTAGAAATTTCGTGCGAGTGAAACACGAAATGTAAGGTGTGATAACCTTAATTTTTTATTTTTGGTTTTTGTTCTTGAAATAGACAAATGGAACAGAATCTTTGGTTCTTGTTGTTTTACTCTGGAATGACTAATCATAGAGTCAAAAAACCTTTTTAAACAAAGATACAGGCTATATTGTTTATTTTTTTGAGGTTCCATTTTCAAAAACGAGGTCATTTTTTGTTGTTGTTTTTGTTATTTTTTTGTGTAAACCTTAAATCAAATCAAATATAATATGTATTCATGGCATTATACCACCTTAACAACAATAACGTGGGTTGATCCAAAGGGTTGATCCTGAGATCTATGGTGAATAAAATTGTCAACTATCAACTTAAGTCAAAGTCTACTTGTCTCTGGTCAAAGTCAACCTAAAACATGGCAACACTAGTCTTTTTCCGGTGCGCAAGGTAAAGTGATACAGTTTATTGTGGATTTTTTTCGTAATCGATTGGAATTTCTGCGATCTTTTTACATTAAGTGCTACGGAATATTCTACCATATCATTTAAGAGTGTTATAATGTGTTTCATTCATTATTTCAGAGTAACTGATCGTTATACACCATGGCCGATGTCGAAGTGTGAGTATTGTTTTGTATGATTGTTTTATTTTAAAGACATCATAATTTAATATCCCTAATGTTATACAGTTGCCCATTCTCGTAGAAGTACTAAAATACCATATTTAAACTGAATGTGACTGTTTATTTTGGAATTGTAAACATAACCTATATAATGAAGTTTTAGCTCGTATGTTTAAGTATCCCTCAGATTCAGGGCTAAAACTTATTGGTGTTCTCATTTATATCGCAAATTATCCATACTAATATTATAAATGCGAGGGTGTGTCTGTCTGTCTGCTATGCTTTCACGGCACTACTACGCAACCCATTTTGATGAAATTTGGTACAGCGATAGTTTACCTACACCCCCGGGAAGGAAATAGGCTACTCTTTATCACGGAAAATTGAAGTTCCACGGGAATTAAAAATCATTAATTCACGCGGACGAAGTCTCAGGCGTCATGTAGTTTTTAATAAGACTACAAAGCCTACAATCGAATTTCGTCAAAAAATTACATGCGCCGGTTTTCTAAAATATGTTTTTTGCTATGAGCTTTAACCTCTTGGCACTCTTGATCTACAGTGCTATACACTCTGAAGTTCAGATGTATAAAAGCAATTTTCTTCTTTACCTTTATTAATTTTCTCTATGAATAATTTCCAGTGAGGTACCAAACAACCCCGTTCTTAGCGGAGGTGCGATGGACGTGAACACAGCCCTCCAGGAAGTTCTGAAGACTGCACTCATTCACGGGGGACTTGTTCATGGTCTCCATGAAGCAGCAAAGGCACTTGATAAGTATGTTTAACTTGCAATATCGCAAGTATCTATTTAGGGTATTGATGCCTTGCCATAATATTTTTAACCTTCGTACTTTATTTTTTTATAGAGAGTATCAAAATCAAGAAATTGTTGTATTTTAACTTTAGATAATGCAAAAGTCTTTTTAAGGCTTTATTATTAAACGTTCAGCAGATTAACCTCGTGTAGAGCCCCCTATCAAATGTTGCTATAAAATCAGCCCTTGATACTAGTGGTTTTAATAGTCTGAATTTGTTATATTGTTATGAAATTCTAAAGAAGAACCAAAGAAGCCAGGACCTTGATAGGGACTTGTGTGTATAGAGAAATACATTGGCTATAGAGCTATACAAATATTCACTCTCCATGTTTCTGTTTTAGTCTCTTGGAGAGTGGAAATATCTGCTGCAGTCTGTACTCTGGTGGATTGACTCAATAGCCCAGATTAATGCATACACATAGTACCACAGTTCTTGTTGCATCAAGATTGTGGCCTCCCAAGTATGCTACAAAAAGTATGCTACTTGCTAACTTCACTCAAAGCAATTCAAGATTATATCTGTCCAACCATTTATTTTACTTTTGAGTTATGCACACCTATGAAGTTTCATAATTATTGACTGGCAACCATCAACAAAAAAATGCAATTCTTCATAGATGCAGACTTATTTACAATAGTGAAGCGACATTCCCTTTTATCCAATATTTTGTAACTTTTTTACTTAAAGGAATTACCTTTTTAAAAAAGTCTTAACACAAGCTCTTTTGATTGTCCTTTAACCACCACATCTTTGGCGATGGATGGATTCTTTGACCTGCCTGGTTGAAGTACATTTACTGTATTTTCCTTTTTTTTAAATGATTTATTTTAATACATACATTAATATACTTAGTCATTTAAATGCTTGAGTATGTTTGTAAAACAATAAAAAATGATGAGCAAAAATACATATGTGTCAAATTGATTAAAACTTGCTCATAAATAAAGTTGATTGTTCTCAAAAATCAAATCAGTAACATATAAGAGCTGCTGATGCTAAGCCGCCTTGAATTAAATAAATGATTGGACAGAGAATGAGTAAATTCTGTTGCATGATGGTAGCCTCCTTGTTTGTGTAATCTCTTTTCTTATTCCAGTGATAGGATAACCCTTTTAATATTTCAACTCATGGCTGAACTTTGTTGTTTTACTGACAACATTTCCAAGTGATTTATTTCATGTAGGACAACTTGTGTCACTTATGAAGCGAAGTTCTTCTAGCATTCTTATGGCATACATTTTTAATTATAAGATATTAATTTGTATTATTTTTGCTTTTTTTTTGCAGGAGACAGGCAGTGCTCTGTGTATTAGCTGAAAACTGTGATGAAGCTGCATACAAAAAGTTAGTGCAGGCCCTTTGCAATGAGCATCAAATCCCTCTCGTTAAGGTAATCCAAACTGATAATATAAACGTTAAGTCTTACCATTTCATGATGCTTTAACTGATTATGTTAGAGATGGGGAGCTTGCATTCCAGAAATGGACATATGGAATAAAAGTTCCTATTGGCACATAATAATATATTTGTAGGCATCATGTAGTAGCATAGAATATATTATATGAATAAATTTGAATCAACTATATGTCTAGTCTAGTGTAATAAATAGACTGAAATCTTTTAGATGCATGCAGGTCTGCTAGGTTTTATGATTTGGTATAACTGCTCCGCACGAGCCTCCCTGTCTAAATGGCAGGACAGGCCAAAGGAGCAAATAGCAAAATGTGTGCCCCTATGGTGACTCACATCATGATGAGTCAACTTTCCTAGCATCCAGACATTGATATTATGGATTTTACCATCATACTAATATTACAAATGCGAAAGTGTGTTATTTTGTCCTTCAAACATGCCGCCACGAAGTAACGGATCGACGTGATTTTTGGCATGGGTAATGGTATAGTTGAGGACCTGGAGAGTGATATAGGATACTTTATCCCTACTAGTATTACTTTATATTTATTTTACTTTTTTTATCCTGCAAAATTAATGAGTTCCCGCGGGAATTAAAAACGCGAATAAAATATTTGCGTTCGTGTTTTTCGCGGGCATCAGCTAGTATTATATAAGTTGTATATTTTTGGGTATATTGAAGTTTATATTTTTTAAGCTTAAATGTTTTTCTTTGAAGTTGTTCAAAATACATATCTAATTTAAATATTGTGAAAACTTAACAGTATGTTTGTTTTAGGTTGATAACAACAAAAAACTCGGTGAATGGGCTGGTTTATGTAAAATTGATAAGGATGGCAAGGCAAGAAAGATTGTTGGATGCTCATGTGTAGTTATCAAAGTAAGTATTTTTTATTGGAGGTGTGTGTATGGGTATTTCCTCAGTGAATCTATGAGGGAGTAAATTTAATCATTTAATATTAAATATAGATAAGTGAAATTGGTGCTGGTGAATAAGTGATTGTTTTACATTATGCGCGATGCACGATCACTAACAACTTCTTTTTAGGTTGTTTGTGTACTTAACAGCGCTAGAGTAACCCGTGTGACCCTATGGTGTCGTGCCTTTTGCACAAACAACTTTCCTATCACTCGAACAAAATATTTAGTGGAAAAATTATTTATTTTCAGTTTTTATGAGACAAGACTAATAAATAAAAAGTTTAGTCAGGAGCAGCCATAAGTCATGTGCAGCAGATTATTAATAAATGGTGCTCATCGGTTCTAAACCAAATTGACACTTATTGCCATTCTCTTTATGCAAGGAGTGTTATGAAAATGGTAGCAGCAATCAATATGTTTAGAGATTGTGTACAACAAAGTTACCCAATATATCTCTTGCAAAGTTTCAAACCTTTGTCTTGAGTTTAAATATCGCTTAAGAACCTATTCTATTGTCTGCAGGACTTTGGTGAGGAGACACCAGCGCTGGATGTGCTGAAAGACTACTTGAAGTCATCAAGCTAAATATTAGGTGTAATGTCTTAAACAATAAAAACCCAAAAAAATCATGTTTTGTTTTATTAAATAGTAATAATGAGTTTACATATTATTTATTAGTAGGTTTATTACACACGGAAAAACTTAAACATAAATATATGGTTGGTAAGATCAAGTGGTGTCTTCTTTACTTTGGTTAGAGGAACCAAAGGAACGTTAAGCTGAAAGAGCATACCACTCGAGCTTAGATTGATTAATAAATCACCCTGTAGGGTCACCCTCAAATAAACTAAAGTCACAGAATATAATAGTTATAAACTACGCAAGTTCACACGCATAGCTTAGAAAACTGATCGCAGATTTCTTTATGTTTAGGCCATTGTTGCACCTGACATTCTCTGTAAAATAAATTATTTATTTTTCTCAAACATGCATGGAAATATTGTCATTATTTTCGAAAAAAGAACACGCGAAGTATCGAATTTTCGGACAAAGAAAATCAAATCCATTGCAGGAGCGTTTTTTGAATTTGGAACATTAGAACGCTCCTGCAATGTTGTATGAAACGGCGTGCTGAGGTTACTTAATACTCTTTGATCGGATCTCTTTTGTCATTCTTGGCATACCATAGTCTCTTTGCTTAGTACAAAATGGTGGCTGTATAGCCAGAAATGCGTTTGCCTGTCGGCACAGATGATAAAAAAAAATTGGCGGCAAAGCTGAAAATTCGTCTTGATTTGTTATTTACGTAGTTACTTAATAAATATTAATTTAATAAGAAGTAAAATGAGTTCCAACGGTTTCAGAGAGTGAAATGGAGATTGATTGTACTCAATCAGATTTAAGATCAGAAGCCAAATTGGCAATGGAAAACCTGCTTCCAGCGAAGTTCAAAGAAAAATACATGAAAGTATATGAAATTTTAAGAACTGGAAAAACGAGAAAAAGGGAACATTTTCTCCGAAACAGTATTTTTGGCGTATTTTAATGAGATTGCTAAAACTAAAAAGCCATCTACATTATGGGCAATTTATTCCATGCTGAAATGTACAGTTCATGTTAAAAACGGCATTAACTTGAAAAATTATGGGAACTTATCTACTTTTCATAAACAACAATCGATATGTTTTATTTCCCACCATTCTTTTGAGAAAAGCACTTTATATGCCTCGGCGGAAATGGCAATTGCCTGTCTCGTATTAGTGAAGTCCTCGCCTACGGCTCGGCCTTCAAACTCATACTCGACCTGCAATTGCCTATTTCCCAGCCTTTGCAATAATGTACTATTATTCCTGGGTTTTTTTTTGTCTTGAATCTTCGACTCATATAGAAAGACAATTGATATCTTGCTTTAAGTTACTTGTCTCTGCTTGCTATATCCGCAGACCGACCGCGTATCTTCTGCATCAATCATTGTTACAGTATCAATTTCTGTGATTGGCTGAATTTATGGCATTCTTGCTGCGTCAATGGATTTTGTCCAATAGTGGAAGAGTGTTATCCAATCTAAGGTGATTGCGATCGTTAGTTCACTGTAGCTGTTAGAGATACGCGGTCGCCCAGCCGACTTCTAACTTTATTTTTTTACACTTTTAAAAATTTCCGTAAAGAAAAGATTCCGTGCGTATTAATGAGCATGAATATTAAAATATTCCTAGGAAGAAAAAAGGTATAATGTTATCCGTTGGTTTAAATAACGTAGGAGTTACCTGCCACAATACCATTCAGTCTTGCATCTCGAACACTTTTTGCTGGCTTTATCACCGCATTTAGCGCACTTCGCTCCGCCACTGTCTAGCGCCAAAGCAGCATCACTAGTGTAAGATTCTAGAAGTTTCTTTGCCATATTTCTTGAAGCTTCCGAGCCATCTAACTGAAAATGTTCTAGCTGTTCTTTTGCTAATGATTTCGTTCTTTTGTGCACATCCTTCAAGTATGCTTGTTTTATCTGTTAAAAAATTTAAGAAAATCTCGTAAAAAATATATAGGGGTTACAATATTTTTGCATGGAACCTGGCCTGCCTACCGTTCCGCCATTTTAACGATTTTTTTTTCCAAATAACGGCCACTCACAAAACCTGCAGGGCGACCGCGTATCTTCTGCATTCTTATGCCTATCTCTGACAGCTACAGTGTAACGATCGCAATCATCTCTGATTGAATAACACTATTCCATTATTGGACAAAATCCATTGACGCAGCAAGAATACCATAAATTCAGCCAATCACAGGAATTGATACTGTAACAATGATTGATGCAGAAGATACGCGGTCGCCCTGCAGTGTATTACTCAATAGCTGACATCAACAAACAAGCAAGTATTAAATGAGACAAAATCTTCTAAAGCGTCAGGTTTCCGAGATATTAAGCGCTATCAAAGCTATACCTACTGGTAAACCGACTTGAAAAAAAACTTTGTGTATCGTTATTCGCTCATGCGGTACTCTATTGCAATATACGTGGGTAACACTGAAAATGTTTAGAACTGGCCAGATAAAAACATTGCTAATGAAAACTTTTTGAATTTCAATTTTAGAACTCTTTGGTAACATAATATTGCTTTCATTTGTCATTTGTTTTTGTAAATTGGCGGCAAATCTAAAACTCTTGTTACACGTGAAAATGAACCTAACGCGAGAAAATTTTCGGTCAATGATTTATTATGACTTTCGTTGTGGGCTTACTCAACAACAAAGCTATGATAGGCTGCGATTAGCATTTCTTATTGAAGCCCCATCTCGTGCCACTATTTACAATTGGTATAACGAGTTTAAACGTGGACGTAGCAATCTCAATGATGATCCGCGTGAGGGACGTCCTTTAACAGCGACTACTGAAGATAACATCAGTGCTGTGCGACACATGATAGAGGACGATAAGAGAGTGACCTATCAGCAGATACGGGCTAGCCTAGGCATTGGTATGAGTCAAGTTCAAAAAATATTACACGAACATTTAGGCGTCAGGAAGCTTTGTACCAGATGGATTCCCCATACATTAACCGACGACCAGAAACACCTTCGCATGGACTGGTGTCGCCAAATGTTCAACGGCGGTGACTCAAATGCTGTATTTGACATCGTCACAGGTGATGATAGCTGGATATATTGCTACGAACCCGAAACCAAAAGACAATCAGCTCAGTGGGTGTTTCCTTTCGAGGATCGGCCAACTAAGGTAAAGAAAGGAAGAAGAGTCAAGGAAAAAAGATGATTGCCTCATTCTTTGGTCGGAAAGGTCATTTCGCGACAGTTGTGCTAGAAGATGGAAGGACAGTTACTGCAGACTGGTATGACGATCGCTGTTTGCCTGTTATCTTGGAAAAAATTCTACAGCAGCGCCCTCGAAGCAGGATCCTCCTTCACCACGACAATGCTTCACCACACACCGCAAAACGGACTGTTGAATATTTGACTATGGCAGGTGTCGAGATAATGAGTCATCCGAAATACAGTCCTGACCTGGCGCCCTGCGATATTTATTTATTCCCAAGAAATAAAGATACAATTCGAGGTATTCGCTTTACGAGCCCTGAAGATGCAGTGAAAGCGTATGAAAATGCCATAGAAGAGACCCCTAAGGAAGAATGGGCCCACTGCTTTTCTCAGTGGTCCTGTGCGTACCTCGCACATAAAAGTACCAAACATACCTTACCGGCGCCGCGAGGCGCTACCTTTTGCCAGGATATGAAGGAAGGAAAAGGAAGACGGAAGCGAGAGAGACAACGTACACGGGAAATCACTTTATTATCACAGAGGAAAATAAGACACGGATTTGCTGTTACATTCTTTATTGCCTAGCTGACACGATTCCAGCGAATTCCAAATAACAAGAAAGTGCGACTTCAATCTCGAAAAAGACAGAACCTCGCTGGATATTCAATGGAATGGTCAAGCAACGTCTCGTTCCTAAGTTTATACTCACCGATGGCTGGAGACTGAAGAAATGATCAGGCAGTTATTGAAAAATTTAAAGAGTAGGTAGTTCTCAAAAGCACCGTTTTAACTGCATTGATTTTGCGACACCGTCGAAACACCACAAGATAGTCCGAAACTACACAGATCCGCGGACCGGCACTGAGGCGCACGTCATTGCGCTATCGACGCTCGCTGCTGACTGCGGTATGCGACGCTCGAGCTCGACTGAGCTCCTGCGCGGCCGCCACGCGGCTCGCGCCCCGCGCCACACGGCGCATGCGCACGCAAGTCACGCCTCCATTAATATTATTACATTATCGATAGTTCGGGGAAATTGCGCGTTACCTAGAACTAGCATTTCGCGCGGCTCTGTTTGCCGATTTTATTGGTTGAAATGTATGGTCTCTCATTGGTTACGATATTGTAAATATTTAATCTTGTTTCCTATTGGTTGTTAGTTTTTAAGGTTTTCTGTATATATATCGATAAGTTTTACAAATAAAATTATTATTATTCCTTTCGTTTCACTAATCATCAATTGTGAGTTTTAATATAACCAGCTCGTAATCCTCCGCTACAGTCCCATCGAATGCGACGATGTGTAGAGAGGAACGGAGATTACTTCGAAAAACAATAAAAGTAATGGCAACTTTCTACATTAAACCGTTTTTCATTTTCTAAACATTTTCAGTGTTACGTACATTTGCTCGTAAAGTGGTTCGGATTTCAACGCTATTGCAAGGATGGCAAAACTACCATAAGTACCTGAGGTACGATTTCAATGAGCGTACACCCTGGATTCTTAACCCCATTAGTACGATTTTGAACGCTTGAATAATCTCCCACAGCAAGTCGGCATAAGAACATCTTGAGATCGCCCAACGGTGGTACTTGATCCAGCACCGTATCTGTTATCTTCGCTTGGAGCTTGCAAGATTATGTAAAATAAGTAATAAATAATTTTTCAATTCATATTTTTCGTTACGAGAGCTGACGCAAATACAGCAAACATCTGCAGAGAGCTTGAAGTTAATTCTGTACTTTTATAACAATTAATTCTTTAGTTTACTCGCAATTATGGCGTTTTATCTGAGATATAAATCAATCTTGTGTAAGTATCATCTATTTTCAAGCCCGTCTATGCCAAATCAGCCATTTATTATAAACGGGAAAGGGAGGTTCCTCTCAAGTTCTCTCACTCAACCGGTGTGACTGGTTGGGAAACGATCAGACTTTTTCCAATTGAGTCACACTGTTAGTAGTTGAACTTATAGACTCACTTGAATCAGTGTAGTGTAATAAGATTTAGGGAGAAAGGGTCCCTACATTGGTCCTTATTGCTGTGTAATGAGCGACGCACTAACCACGCCCACCCTTACCATAGGGCCCTGTAAGAAATGCAGTGTAATAGGCCTACTAGTTTTTCCATTCGATTTCCAAACGAGTCGCACCGTTAACTGGTCGTGACTCGATCTTTTCTTTAAAAGTAAGTACATGATTACCCAAGGAGTCACTCAAGTGTGAGTCAACGGGAACTCACCCACAGGGATAAAATATAAAATTATATCCCCTGAGAGAAATTGCCCAGCCATGAGAATTACCGAGCAGAATGCTGATCGACGACATTCGTCGACAGTGTAATGATGAGGTAGGCGCGGTTCCAGAAGCAGTTGACGAAGGCACAGCCACAGTTGCGCTTCACTGCGGTGTAGTTGCATGCAATCGTCTGCAGACGGCTTAGACCAACGACCAACTGGTGGATTTCAAAACTTAGGTTTTATTTACTTCGTTATGAAAATAATGAAAAACGTGGCAAGTATGTGGGAATTATGTTTAAAAAAATGTCCTGCACATTATTTTATTCCGTGAAAATGTCTGCTAATAAGTTTTTAGTTATATGAGAAATTTGGCTTACAGTTGAACATTTGAAATTCTCCTTTATCGTCAACTCGTTTCCATGGTTCTAATTGTATAAGATGGCACAGAATAGATGGCACATCATATGTCTTGTATAAATTGCTCGATATTGATGCGCCCACTCCAACTACTTCCATATGTTCAGCTAAATACCTGGAACAGCAGAAAACCTCTTATAACCTCATACCTCATTTAATTTTCATGTAGGTGATTCTAAATAAATATTTTTTTATTTTGTACTTATTACAAATTACAATTTTCTTACTAAATATGTACAAAAATATGTATTGTTTTATTATTTATATGTATATTTATTTTATCAAATTATATAAGTACCATATATGTCACCGTAAGATTGTAAAAACCGTAATATTATAATCTAACTCGCGAAATTCTAAACTGTCGAAAGATTGTAAACTGTTCAATGTTCTGAGTGTCAATTTTTGAAATATTCATTTTATTTACGTTTTCTTGTCTCTTTCTTGTAGGTTAGGTTAGGGTCCGACGTAAATAATCAAGTAGTGCCCGGCCGCAGTAATTGTAATCTTTCGACAGTTTAGAATTTCGCGAGTTGGATTATAATCTAACGGTTTTTACAATCTTACGGTGACGGTAAAAAGATAAATGAAAATGAATCTCACAAGGCGCCAAAGGTGGAAAAATAAATATTGAATAATTGATAAAAAAGTAGCGAATGAAAGTTAAATAAATTATCAAAAAATAAATAAGTTCTCTCATGCATCACTTCGAGAGCGAATAAAATGCATAAAGTTCGATATTTAGTTTTCCCACGACACGTATATTCTTTACAGGGGCAACTCAGGTCTTTAAAATTAAACAAAGTCAGTTAATTAGTTAATCATCCCATGATTGCAAAGATATACGTACCATAAAAAAATTATAATCACATTTATTCAATTATCAAAAAAAACTTTCTCAGACCGTAAGGGATTTTATTCAACATTATTAGAGCAACCGAAATATAAATTATAAGATTTATAAGAAGAGGACAACGTCCGGTGACATTAACATTGCCAAGAGGTAATTGCGATGGCATATGAGCACCCTTTTCCGATTACGGAAGCTAAAAAGGACCTGCTGAATCTTTGCAGAAATAATATTATTATACCTGCTGAACTACACTCATGGTACGCATGTTTGCCTTCGACATCTAAAATCATTGAAGACTTACAATCCGGAAATGATTCCCAATAGCCAATTAATAATGTAGTAAATTAAAAAGTTGATTAATAAATGATTGGACTGCATAAGAAATGGTTTATAGAACTGTACGTGAATTAGGCTAACTCTTACAGACATAGTAAATTTGTAGCATACCTATCTACATTGAAATCAGTTCAATCGTACTGGTTTTATAATAATTAAACCTTTCTCAATTACTTAATTATATTTATAATTGATAGTTTTGATTTTAGTGAACGTTACATATGCTTAGTTTGTTTGAACTGATCTGATTTAAAATGTAAAATTTAAATTTATAAAGGTTAAACTAAAGGATAGTTGATAGCTGTTATAATTTCAATAGATACGTAGTTTAAATTTTAATGGACGTATGTACCTTTTTGATTTTGATGTCCTACTAATAATATTATAAATGCGAAAGTTTGTCGGGGTGGATGGATGAATGTTTGTTACACTATCACGCAAAAACTACACGACGGATTTTGATAAAACTTCATGATGTAATAGCCTATACATCAGAATAGCACATAAACTATATTTTATCCCGGAAAGCTAGAGAACTTCCGCGGGAATCAATCATCAGCTAGTCTTTATTTGTTGTGTTCTGTTTAACTGTTTAATTTTTTATTATTTTATGAATAGAGTCATTAGTTTAACAATTACTAGCTTCACTTCCATTATCCTAGTTCGATTAAACCATTCTTAGCTAATTCTATCTTTAAATACATAGTTTTGATCATACTGTACGTTACTCATAAATTAATAAGCTATTTGGTTTGAAAAGGCTGAATAAAGGTAAAACTGAAGAAAAGATGAAAGTTAAAATTTCAGTTGATACTTAGTTTTTGATAAGTATAATTGTTATATTATTAAAAGTGAAATTTTGTTGATTTTATGAGTAGAGTTGATTAATAGATTGTTATGTGGTTTTATTTTTTATATATTTTATTTTGTACGTCTGATAGAAGAATCTAAGTGTTTCAGTAGTTTTGTTGATTACATTTCATAGTTCTAATAAAAATAAATGTTTATTTGTTGGTTTCCCTTTAAAAATGATAGGATAATCATAGGATAATCATAGTAAAATAAGTAAATAATAGGTCATTTAATTAAGTCACTGAAGGGGAAAAATTAAATAAAGGTACTTATATCGTCAATTTTTCGAACTTCAACGCAATATTGACGAAGAAGAACTAAATGACTAACATGCACAAATAAATAAGTGCATCAAATATTCAAAAGTTCGGCGAGGGAAAATTAAATACTTAGTTGCTTTTTATTTTTTTTCTCACTAACAAATGAATAAAAATGTATGGTAAGTAGATTCTGAAATTGATACAGCAGCAATCTTTAACATATAAAAACATGTACAGTTAAATTGTTTATGAAAAAAAAGTTATCCCCATTTTTAACGCAAAAAAATAGTAAAAAGCGTTTTACTCGCGATATTGGTTTTGTTAGTTATTTAATTTTCCAACTACAGCAACGATATATATATATATATAATTTGATAAAATTGTAAGTTCACCAGTGAATTTTTTTAAGTCCCTATTCGTCACGTAAACCACCACTGCAGTTAGTTATTTGACAAAACTCACGGGTTAAAAATTTTGCTTTTATATTATTATCGTACCTTATTTAAATATTAATTTTTATGGTATTCTTTAATAGGTAACAAGCTAACATAAATATTTCACGTACTTGCTCATCCATTTTTTGCACTGTTAAACAATACTGTAGCTATCATTGTTATTATTTGCTTACCGGACGATAGAGATGCATCTCATGCTGATATCGAATTGCAGGTCTTTTTTTTGACGCTCCAACTCCTCTGCCGCTGTTTCACAATTCAGCTCTTTGGCTGATAATGGTTTTAAATATCCATTGCTAGAATTATGGATTATTTTTGTATTAATATTTAGGTACCTACGCTTGGGATTTTTAAATTGGCATAGTAGAGAACCTATATGTTTATAGTATTGTCAGTCAGTTTCTCTTTTGAAACAGAAGACTAGGTACCTTTTGCTTGAAAAATGGAGCCTTTTAAGGTTCAGCATTTGAATAGAAGAAACTACAGTACCTACGCACGCGAACTGAATTGCATTATTCAATTTTGCATTTGGGCCTTGAATAAAAGCGGTGAGAAACGCGTTCCGTTGTCCACTAAAACTTAATATTATTCGATAAGCGTCCGAAAGATGTCCAGAAGATCACTTTCGTCGTGGTAATCTATGACCACTTTGCAGGCGTGCAAGGGAGGTGTGCCGACGCCGGAACTTGGTTCTCACTGCTTTAACACAGGAAAAAGTCTGTAAGTATGTGAACTTGCAAGTCTCGATCTTGAAGATCTTCGGACGTATCCCAATCATCGCTCTGATTTTTAACGGTGAATGCTAGTCGATACAATAAGATTATCCGTGTTTATCCATTACTAAATCTTACTTGATTAGCGCAACAAGGGCAGTCAGTTGATCGACAGCGTAGTGTAACAGATCAATGACAACTTCGACGATGCATTGGGCACCGTCTTCGTGAAATAAAACGGTTTCAAGTAATCCCACCGCCGCCGCTTCATGATATAACTACGAAAACAATTTTTTATGCGTTACACCAAGGCTAAGGTCAAAGCAAGGGCAAACCATGTTAACATCCATTTGAAAAGGGCACAATGCCTACCCTCTACCAATTGTGTTGGAAAAAGAAATACTCCGGTATTGATTCTACTGACATGGCGTGTAAAAAAGTCGTGGTTTTTTTTTATTCCCTATTGGAAATATTGTGATCTTGTATTGACTAATTTCTATTTTACACTAAATACTTACCACCATATAAATTCCAAAAGTGTTAGAGGGTGCCGGTTCCAATTTCATTATTTGCGGGTAGATTTTCAAACGCCATACTTGAATACATATCGCTTCATGTACTAAAACAGATAACTGGAAAAACGATAATTATTATTATTCTATATAGTATAAAGCACAGTATGTTGTCAATAAGTCAACGAACATACGTGAATAAGTTGATAGTGTCAGTCAATAAACATTACAGAACAATTATTTTTAAATAACCTTTCCATACGAAATTAAAGTTTCCTTAGTTAACTCTTCCTGCATAGATGAAGCCTCTAAAACCGCTTGCTGATTTAGTTTTTGCAGTCTGATATGCCAATCAATCCATCTAAAAACAAAATATAAATGATAGAAATAAATAGATAATAAATTAATTTTTGACCGAGCAAAGCGAAGGTTTCTGAGTCTACTTGAGTGAATTTGCACTTGTCCGTCCGTCCTAGGGTTGCCTTTAAATAATGCCTTATATAATACTATATAAAAACGTATCCTACTTTATTTTTGGTAATTATACTTTATACTTTTGCATACACATAATGTATGTGAAAATACTTTATTTTCAACCTTTACTGTGATGCGTAAAACAAAATACTCATTATGGGTACTTAATTAGTTATTTTACGGTTACATTACACCTAAGTTAAAACGGATAATGGAAACGATTTCTAATTATGTACTGAACGAAGTGTTAGATGTCAGATGTGGTGTTGTGAATGTGACAGGACAGGTGACATTCTGACATAAAACATCTTTTTTTCTTCCAAATACTTTATTTTTTCCTATCAAACCATTCTAAACGTATTTTTTTGTCAAAAAAAGTTAGCAACCCTATCGGTCCGTCTGTCAGATCCTTATAACTTCTGAATAATTACTGAACGTAATTACTTCAAATTTAATTATAATATGTAAACCGATGGCCTCCAGCCGAATATGTCGAAGTTTTATTTCAGGGGGCTCTCATAGAAGCAAATGCGAAGTAAAATATTATTTTTTTATTTATAGCGTTACATAGGGTTGCGGTATATCATTTTAAAGATAAGTAGAAATAGAGTCCAAAAATATTTTTTTTTAAATTTTTCCCCATAAATTGACGAAATGGAGGGCTTTCAAAGTGGAGATTTTCTAACGTACAAAGTTGGCCTCGGAACTCTCAATTTTCTGAATGGCTGAGCCTGAAACTTTTCAATTATTTGAATTATATCCTGTACTTGAACAACAAATACTAAAATTAGATAAATAATTGTAAGGAAACAAAATGATTTAATTTTTAATGAGCTTCAGTATTTTTTATACGACTGCCTGAAAAAAGGAGTATATTGTTTTCAGGGTTCATGCATGTATGTATGTATGTATGTATGTATGTATGTATGTGAGTTTGTATATTCCACCATAACTTCTATACGCCTGACCGATTTTGATAAATGAGGTATTGTTAGAATCCCTAGCTTAATCCGGGTGACAGGCTAGTAAAATTTACAAAAAAATTAATGGGGTGACCATGGTCCAGCAATAAAGACTAAAATTGTTTTTTTTTTTTCGAAAATAAGATTAACTATATAATCATCATCTAGAAAATGATGAGTAGTTTCCAAAAATATATAGTGATTCACAAAAAAATCATTTAATAAAAATGTGAATAAGATTCTAATTTAACTACGAGTAAGTAGATTAATTTAGATTTTTAACATTTTAGTTTCGTTTTTTGGCAGGGCAGTCGTATTTTTTAATTTTGTTAATAACAGAACTGTACAATGATGTCAATAGATGGCGCTCTGTAAAAGTTTATTCGTTTCAAGTGCATACAAATAATAGACGTTAGCACCATCTTACGTGGAAAAAAAATAGTGTACTGTTAATTCATAATTCGTTTATTTTCCAGAACATGGTACATTATAAATTATTACAGATGTTACAATTAACTGACTGATGTCTATGAACGTAAAGATGAGCGCGCATCTGGACATGCTCACCGCAGGAGCCGACAGCACACAGTCATCACATTTTATATTTTTTTTATTATAGAATCGTATTCTACGTAACACCCGCTCACCAAAAGAGCTGCATTTTAGTAAACTACTGTAGGTATACGTATTCCATCCACACAAGAGGATGACGATTGACGTCATCAGATTCGGCACGTTTTAATGCGTGCGGTGCAGTGACGACGATGCGAGAGGCGCGAATGACCTAATTGCTATACGTTTCAAGATCGGTTCCTGAGCACACGTATTTGCGAGTTTTGATATAGGTAGTACTGCTCGAAACCATGAGAAGTCAGAACCAACTGTGGCTCATGCGGTACGTCTAGGTGCGCGTTCACCTTTATTTTTTACGATGTATTATAAGTTAGCTTATTAATACCATCTTACGTCGAGAAATGGTACTAATTTGCTTTGACATAAATATTTGCTGATTCTTAGGTAATTGTTATCTAATCTATTATTATTATAACTATTATCATTGTTATTTTACGATTATTCATTATACCTACTAAATTTAGAACTAACTGTATCTTTATATCGCGATATCTTTCAATGTATTACTAATGCAAACTGATTGTTACCGCCACCTTGCGTTGAATAGTAGGACTGATATTTAAGCTATTAAATAGCACAGAGATATCAAGTTGGCGCATGTAGCAAGTATAATTATTAGATATACACTGAAACTATCATATGGATACCGCGAGGTCTCAGTTCGGGGCGAACCAATAGTATATCCGGCTCAAAGGACCAAAACATGTCATAATACCTACAGCTTTTTGTTATAACATCAAATAGTTAATTTGATATTACGGTTAAAAAATAACAACATAGTCAGTTATTTTAGAGTGAAAATAATAATAATTTGTAATCAGGTACATACGCTTGGTTTCCGATCGAGCCTATGCGCCAAGGTTCCATGGTCTGAACGTACATATCTAATTCGCCAACGTCTAGAGCAGCGAGCTGCGCATCCTCTTCCCCCATTTTATTCCAAAATATTTAAATATACACTTTACTCACTTTAAAACAGTTTATTCTTAATGAAACAGTTTCGTATGAGTGAGTCAAAAATATTCGATTTATTTATCTTGTTGTTATGGAAACACGAAAAATGATTTGATTCGAACGAAAGATAAAGATTAAATACTCAATGGAAGCATACGACTGAATTTTGTCGGTGCATTTTTGATGATTTTATTTTATTTTAGTAAGTAATAATGTAAAGAATGAATAAGATAATAATGGTTCATGTTGTCATTTAGATGAAATTAACTGCTATAAAAAATTGATAAATTTAATGTTGCCAATTACAAAACACTAACATGGCGATAACCGGAAGTCTATGGTTTTGTCTTTCTTTCTAAAATTTGACACACGTGCCGCGTGGAGTTTTGCCTCGCAGGTTGTTAAATTTTTAGTAAATTACTTAATAAATGGTTCTAATATGACGATATTTTATAGAGCAATAATAATATAGTGATATCAAAATCGTAGAGTTCACGACATTTGTGAAAAGTGCATAGTGTCCTGCGTGTTCACCACCGCCTTGATCACTGTATATATCTTAATAGAAAAGTAAATCTTTGTATTGCGCATCTTAATCTTCACTTTTACTATGTGTAAAAGTTTTTGGACCTTAAAGGACCTTGTGTATTTTGTATTGATAAGTTTCTAACCTCTAAGATGCTTGCATGCTTGACCATATAAATTATTCATGATAAATGCAGTACTACCTACCTATTTAAATATAATATAACATTATTTCTCTGTAGTAGCTGTAGATTTTAAAAATGCAATATACGAGCCTTAAACAATTTTTTTTGTATCAAAATCAAAATGATAAAGGTTAGGAAATTATATTTTGACCTATTGCAAGGCTTATTAGGTGTGATTTAACGCCTCCTACCTACTTAATAATAATTAGGCGACCATTGTAACCATACCTTTTAGCCATTTGAATAGTTTTACAACCTTCCATATGAGTTATGTCAGCTAATATTATATATTTACTTCAGCACAATGGTGGCGATAACGGAGAAGAAGGCTCCGGCCGAGAAGAAGGTAGCGAAGGGTAAGGAGGACAGCAAGAAGCTGCCCGCTGTCCCCGAGTCAGTGCTCAAGCACCGCAAACGTAGAGAGGCTCTACGGGCTCGTCGTATTCAGGTATTGGTCCAAGATACTGTTAGTATTGACAATCAAACTAGAAAAAGATACCTAGAACACATCTGTGAAGATAGGAAAATCACACTACCTTTTTGTTATTCTTAAATATTTTAGACGCAATCCTTAGCTATAAGACAGTACAATGCTCTATTCATGAGATTTTCGGCCATAATTTTTCTCCAATGAGTAATAGATACATGTTATGTATGAGTGGCAAACTGTTATAACAAGTAAAGTAATTAACTTAGGAAGTAAAGTAGTAACTTAGGAATTTCTGTTTAGATTTATGCATTTGTGCATGCAACTTCTTATTATAGTAGTACATTCATTCTGAATAAACACATCCCACTTGTTACAAAACCTTTCCTCCAATGTAAGAGCCATTGCACAGCATCATTATCAATAGAACTTTTAATACTACAGTAATAAAAACTTGTTTTCAGGTGACGATCAAAAGGCGTTCAGCTGCCATCAAGAAAAAGAAGGAAATCTTCAAAAGGGCTGAACAGTATGTTAAGGAATACCGTATTAAAGAGCGTGATGAAATCAGACTGATAAGACAGGTAAGACGTAATAATGGAACAAAAATATATCAAGGTGTCCCTAGTTAAATCATTTGAAGTTAAGAGCACCTGTTATAGAAATATATCTATTATTAGTCAGGACTTCAGGAGTTAAGCCATGTTTATGATTAACATGTTTCTGATATTGCATCAGTGAAAAGAAAACCTTTCTATAATTTCTGATGATAAACCTCCCAAAAGAAAAACGGTTCATTAAGCTAATTACAAAACTGGGTGAAAATGTATTACTATAGAGATAGAAGGTTTATTAGGATGAAGTTCATACATAGGGATTTGAATAGAACACTTAACCTTAGTAATATTATAATCCAAGTGGGTCTATCCATCTGTCTGCCACACTTTTACTGTCAACAGATTTTTATGAAATTGGTGTAGAGGCAAGTTGCATCCTGGGGAAGGACATGGGCTATCCCGGAAATTAGGAGTTCCAGTGGGAATCAAATAACTTGATTCATGTGGACGAAATTGCGGGCATCTGCATGATAAAACTTTCATGCAGATGTAAATAAATTTAAACAGGTTAAGCTGCTATTTTATGCTAGTTTCTTTAGTAATTGAGAATGTTCAATTTCAGGCACGCAATAGAGGAAACTACTATGTACCCGGTGAAGCCAAGCTTGCATTTGTTATGCGTATCCGTGGTATCAATCAGGTCTCGCCTAAGGTAATTTGATTAGTTTTTTTTTAAATTATTATTATTGTACATAATTTTGGATTTCAATGGGATGGAATTTTTTTAGTCCGGCTCTACATGATTAGAGAGATACTATAGTATTGCCTATAAAGAATGTATACTGAATTTAATTCGGCCCTAAAAATATTTGGCTTTGGGTTAGTGCAGTCTAATCTGAGTGGTAGAGTCTTAATGTTTCATAAGTGACACAAGTTGTCCTACATGAAATAAATAAATCATTTCATTAATCTTGGGAACCTTTTTTAGTTAATCTTGGGAAACTTGGGAAAGATTTCACTAGATTGTTTTTATATTTTTGGTTAAAGTGTGCATCTTCATTCTAGGTTCGCAAAGTCCTCAAGCTGTTCAGACTAAGACAGATCAACAATGGTGTGTTTATTAAACTTAACAAAGCAACAGTGAACATGCTGCGTATTGCTGAGCCTTACATCACATGGGGCTATCCCAACCTTAAGAGCGTGCGAGAGGTGAGACAATTTGTTTTCTTTTTCTATACCTACCTAGTGCAAAATATTTGGTTTAGTTATGTATGTATGAGTATGTATGTGTATGTCAAACCGTAGGAGAAATTACAGGACAATTTTTCACTGCACAAATAATTACCAAACAAGTCTCTTCTTCTGAACAGCCATTCCAAATCTATTGTGAAAAAAAGACAACACACCAAACCTATTGCATTTCTTACTTTACTTGAATTGCTTAATTAACTAGACCCCCTGATCCTTAAAATTTACTTAATTTGTAGGCATAGTTAACATAATGTGCATAATATAGAATTACCATTCTGCTACGTAAGTTTATAAGGGTATTAGCCAGGGACAGAGTACAATAAAAATAACACTGGACCTAATCTTACTAATATTATAAATGCAAAAGTTTGGATGAATGTTTGTTACTCAATCACACCACAAGGCTGAAAGGAACTGAATGCATTTGGTACGGAGATAGTTTATAGTCTGGAATAACACATGTGCTACTTTTTATCCTGAAAAATTAAGTTCCAGCATAAATCAAGAAAACTTATGCTATCTGCAATCAGTCATATCAAAAAAACTTAAACCACATGAGCTAAGTCAGCCATCAGCTAGTATTGCTATATTAATATCTCCTACTCAAAATTTTACTCATGAATTTTATATAACTTCAATTTGTTATGTTATATAGTCCAATTTAACATCATTTAACTTATAACTCATATATTTTCTTGTTTCAGCTTATCTACAAACGTGGTTTCGCCAAAATTAACGGTCAGAGAGTTCCCATCTCTTCAAACAAGATCATTGAAGACAAACTTGGCAAGTGCAACATCATCTGTGTAGAGGACCTTATCCATGAAATCTTTACTGTTGGTGACAAGTTCAAGGTAAGCACTTGCATTACTATAATATCTTATTATAAATAGTTATTTTGAAGATTCCTTCAATTATTCAAAATTATCTTGGCTCTACATTATAGAGCAAAACGTATTATCAAATAATTTTGCACATGCCTATGAACTTGTAAATGCATTTAGAAGTACAGGTATATATAATAACCGCGGCGTAAGTTGAACTCTGAGCAAAAACACATTTCGGGTATCAAACGAAGTGCGGTATGAGGTGCGCCGCGCGTAACCATACCCCTCGCTCCCCGCGCATGCTCTGGCTCTGCAGTGCAATGTACCTGCGCAGACGACCGCCATTTTGGGTCAACTTACATACACTCTGATGCCTGATGTAATGACATCTTTTAGTCAGTGTAAAATCTTGTGGCTGGTACTGTGATTGGCATTATGCTCACATGTTTCATTGACAGCAGGAAATACAGTTTACAGCAAGTATTAGTGACAGCCAACTGCAAATTGATTAGATTTTTGTTGCATCTGCCAGCCAGCCAGCCACTACAGCCCATTAACGTCCCACTGCTGGGCACAGGCCTCCACTCTCATAAGAGAGAGGGAATTAGAGCTTAGACCCACCACACTGCTCAAATGCGGGTTGGCGGGCTTTAACGACTATTATCATGTTAGTGATAATAACCGGGACCGACGGCTTAACGTGCTCTCCGAGGCACCGCCAACTCTGGGCTAGTACTGAAAATTTCTACTCAGAAAATATACAATTATAGACTGACCCGGGACTCGAACCCGGGACCTCGTCGGCCGCAGTCGAACATGCCAACCACTAGACCAACGAGGCAGTCAAATTGCTGCATCTAAGTGTCAAAGTCATCCAACAGTCAAAGTGTGGCATCTGACTGCACATGAAAATGTTAAAGTGCCTTGAATTTCATTACCAATATTACATGAAGCGAAGTGCATTGTGCTGGCTTGGCACTACTCAAAGCCATAAACCAATAGAAGACATCATATTGACACTAAAAATACCTACTTCTCATTTGTTTCAGTATGCAAGTAATTTCCTATGGCCATTCAAACTAAACAACCCAACGGGTGGCTGGCGCAAGAAGACCATTCACTACGTTGACGGCGGCGACTTCGGAAACCGCGAGGACAAGATCAACGAGCTTCTTAAGCGAATGGTCTAAATAAAATAATTTTAATATTAATACATCACTTTTATTTTCGTTAAATTTAGTTCTCCTTGAAGTCTTGACAAGATGTTAACATGACTGTTTTAATATTATTCAGTAACATACTTGGGTGTTAATCTTTGTGCATGAGCAAATGTATTCATTCATGAGATCCTTGTAATATTTCAAAGACCACTATCCCTCTCTACTCCATGAGCAACAAAATATAAATTCAAAAAGATCATATTAAAATCATCAGGAATATAGTGAACTCTAGTTCATGAATGAAAAGCTAGTCTCTGACATAGATTTTTAATAAATCTGCCAGGTCCTTCAACTGCATGGCCAAATGTGGCCAGATTGGTGAATTTTTTCATGAAAATATGTTCAGTGCATAATCATCATTCTAATCACAATGCATATTTTTGCCCTTCATTTAAATAAATAAAAAACTTCGTCAAAAAATTATATTTTGATTTATAATTATTATTCATCATTTATGCCTGCAAGACCAGTCATCCCAGCTTCCTAGGTAGGTTTTGGATCTGTGAGAAAAAATTGAGAACTATAAATGAAATTATTATGATTAGAATTTAGAATGCTTAAATCTGTATAAATATATAAAAATCAATTGCTGTTTGTTTGTCTCGCTAAAACTCGAGAACGACTGGCCCGATTTAGCTGATTTTGGTTTTGAAACATTTGTTGTAGTTCAGGGAAGGTTTACACGGTGAGAAAATATGGAAAAATCAGGAGGAAGATAGAGCAGGACAACGTCTGCCAGGTCCACTAGTATTATGTATAATTAAAAAATTACTTATTGTATCCAAGTTTCAATGCTTTATCTAAAGCCTCAGTGGAACGTCTACCAGACTGGCAATAAAATATAAGCTCATCAGAAGCAGATGGTTTTGGTCTTCTAAATTGCTTCTTAAACTCTTCCTCTGACATAGTAGCTAAGGCATCTTGGACGTTCCCCACTAAAAGTAAATAGGTACCACATTATGTTAAAAATATCAATTTTCCATTTCCAATAATGGGATAGTTAGTGGTTTGAGCGATTAAACCATTGAATGTAGTAATGAAGCTAAGGTTTTTTCCCCTATAGAACTAAGATACTTTTTAGCAAAAAAAGGTTCTAGACATTGAACGCTTATCAGTATGCATATTCAAAATTACATGGTATATTAATGCTTGAAGGTATTTTTCCTGTAGAATTAACTTCATCTGGATTCCGGACATCTATAATCACTTTCTCAGGTTGGTGAATTACTTTCAGCATGTCCTCATAGCTCATGACTCTTTTAGGATCAACCATGCTCGAATAAGTTATCTTTGAAATTAGATTTTTTGGTATAGATATCCTGGGATCTAAAATTAAACTTAAAATGTAATTCTCATATTTATATTTAAGTAGCAATAAAGCATGCATAATTTAAAATAATTATTATTATGTAGGTACACACAAGCAAACATCTGCTTAAGTTCTTTTCAACTTGCACCAAACTTCTAGAATGTAAACTATGCAAAGCACGGTCGGGTATAATAGGTACGAGATGGGATCTTCCTGGATCTTGTCTTTGTAATTTGTATTATGTCTAACACAGGACATGATATTAGCGTGCTTGACTGTTTGGAGCAAGGAACATAATAATTATGGTTTGGAGCAAATTGAGAATGAAACAAAACGAAAAACAAACTTATTAAAAAACATCCCATGCCCATGACACGTTTATTTTGAACCCCTTGAACCGCCAACCGGGCGAAGAAAGGTAATGAACGATGCACCGCAAACATTATAAAAATAATACTAAATTATACTAAACCACACCAAGCAAGGTTAAAAATAAATTAAACGATTTCACAGTCAAATCAACAAAAAATTCCAGCTTGTTTTTCAAGCTAGTGATTGATCCAGAAAACATCGAGAAAATTCGAAAAATATTGTTTTGATACAAGTTTCAGACCACAGATCAGCCACAGGTTATCACCACCTATATGTTACTTGTCTCTGATCACCATATATTACTTGTCTCTGATCACCACACAATGATTATCCTATATGCTTACCTTTATGTTACTTGTCTCTGACAATGAAAAGCAGACTTAATACTCTTCCACTATTGGAAAAAATCCATTGATGCCTCATAACGCAGCAAGAAAACCATGAATTCAGCTAATCACAACAACGGTTGAAACAGAAGATACACAATCGCACTGCGGATTCTGCAGTGGCTACGTGCAGCAGTCTTGTTATTGACGTGCGTGCATAGACCAAAATTTAGAGTAGGCGTGACGGTTAGATTTAAACAATGGCTCTACTAACATTAAAAGAAAACCATCGGTATGTAAAATTACTTCTTAGCATCAGCTTTGCATGTTGGATAACGTTTTTAATCATACGTCAAGATTTATTGTTAAATTAATAGTCTTGTTGTTTTTTTTAAGTTGTAGGTAAAACCATAACCTTAACTGCGAACTCACCTGATGGTAAGTGATGATGTAGTCTAAGATGGTAGGGGGCTAACCTGTTAGGCGTATGGCAGTTTACAGTTATATTAAACTCATACCCATTGTTGGTTTCTACACGGCATCGTACCGGAACGCTAAATCGCTTGGCAGTAGAGTGGTAACTAGTCATGGTCGAAGCCTCTCACCAGAACAGACCAGATAATATTCAGAAATTATAAATACCCAAATTGACTATAAATACCCGTGAATAGAACACAGGACTTTCCATTTTAAGACAACACAGCTCAACACTGCACCAGCAGGGCGACCGAGTATCTTCTGCATCAATCATTGTTACAGTATCAATTGTTGTGATTGGCTGAATTTATGGTATTCTTGCTGCGTCAATGGATTTTGTCCAAAAGTGGAAGTGTTATCCAATCAGAGGTGATTGCAATCGTTACACTGTAGCTGTCAGAAATACGCGGTCGCCGGATGGAGCTTTGACAAGTTAGAGGGACAAATAGGCAGCAGAGCACTTAAACCACTAGGCTATCATTGCTCCCTATGTCGCGGATCGCAACCCGTTTATTCCTAGTTAATTCAGGGATAGACTCACAACCAATTTTTCTTTAATTAGGTCGCTTCATTAGACAAACTGTCATGAAAAAAACGGGTAATCTTGTGGGGTAGGTAAATCTTGAATAATACTACAGTTTATGTTTAAATAAATTATCTGTTTTATTACTTACAAAGATCTATCATTTTCACTTTGAGTAGGTATGCCTATTAACGATCAAGTCATGCAATAATTCTCAGAAGAATAGGTCATGGTTCTTATGAACAGACATAGGTTAAATTATAGATTTATTTTCCATATAAGTTCTTGTTATACTAAAGTTTCACACAGACTTATTTGGAACTGTTCATAAATTTTGAAAAATTCTTCGAATGGCAACCTTTTTTCAACACAATTCATAACTGCTTTGTTGGTTTTCTGTAATAAAAAGAAAATTTTGTAGATACTGTACACTAAACATTGTAATGAGACACGTAAGATGAAAAGAATTACCTCAAGTGATGAAATTATTTTAAAATAGCTCATAAATGATTGTCTGTGTTGATATCCTCGGAAATTGTTTCGTATCAAATTGGAATAGAAATTTCTTATTCCTAGTGCAAGTAGGGGATTTGCACATGAAACTTTAATCATTTTACTACTCGAGTTATTAGAGAAGCCTTCGTTTATGATCTCCATGTCTAATTTTTCATTTGTTACTAAAAATGAGATGTTTTTTCTGGAGTTTAGGAATTCTTCTGAAGATACTTCTTTTATGAGAAAGTTTGCTGTAGTAGAGTTATTAAAATGCTCATTATAAAATGTTTCATTTTGTAAAATAGCTTTGTATGCATTGGGCAGTTTAACGTAAAAGGACCATGTTAGAAAAACTTCTGATGCTTTGGTAATTTTAAAAAGATGCCCATGATGTCTATAAGCATATTTATATAATGAATTCTCAATAGAATCTATTGGATCTTTCAGTATCCTTACATTATCTGGTAAATTTGTCTTAACAAAATGCTCTGGAGTCAAATTTACTTGGTTAGAGTACACAGCTGTCCAAAGATTCTGTTTGCAATTAACAACCTTCGGAATCTTCTTTACTATCTTTATATCAAACCTTAAATCTGTTATGTTCAAGTTATTCATCTTTAAGGGAACAACAATGTTGAAAATCTTAAGTTGATCTGTAACTTTGATATTTATAGTTTTTACGATTCTTTGCTCGGATAAAATTGTGATATGGATCACTAAGTCTGTAAATATATTTGCCAATACATCATGAAAGTTCTCTTGTTCAGTTGTAAACATTTTTATAAGAATATAAAATGAATCCTTTTCAAAATAATCTTGCATATTATTAGTCAAATTGATAACTAACCGCTCCTTGAGGATATCTAAATATTTTTCATATGCACTGACACAGTACTGTAACATTTCATTCATAATGTCTTGTCTATTTGATAAAGCTAGTGTTGTAATGTAATTCTCTTCTTCCTTAATATTCCTAATAATTTCATCATTTTTTTCAACTTCCTCCATTATTCTGTGCAAATAATTCATATTATTGAACAGATGCTCAGCCGAGTAGTATTCACTAGCAGCTATAGGAACTAAATAAGATGACTCATCTTTCAAATTGAATGTATAAACTAGTTTTGAGTATGTTGTGCAAATAATTGTACTATTGGTTTCAATTTGTGTAAAATCCTTCACATTCCTAACAAACAACTGTCTCAATTTTGCATCAGGCTCTGAAAATATATTTTCCGATACCCACATTGTGATACCATCAGTGTATATCATTTTATCATTTAATACTGATAACCTGTGTATGGCAGTATTCAGGTGTGCTATGTTCGGAGTTTGGAAATTATTATTCAAAGACTGTTTAATTACAGTACCATCACTCAGACTTATGAGTAAATTTAAATGGTTTTCCTTTATTACCACTATGCTGTTTATCTCTGAGGGACATGTCAGGAGTTTAATAGGTGCCAAGATATTACTGTTTAATTCTAAATCCACTACGACAGCATACAATGTCAATTTATCAAAGCTGACAATAATGATATATTGTTTACATTGCAAACTTTTACTTCTCCCGAAAATTTGGTTAGTACTGTCTAAATCAGTTCCATTTATCCTATAACAACATAGTAAACATTTTTCTCTTTTTATTTCACTTGGTAACTGCAGTAAAATTTTATTTCCTATTTTATTATTGCTGTACAACTTTGATTTTACAAATACATTATCATTATCAGGTGATTTAATCATACTGGTCCTTAAAAACAGCTCTCCCATTTCTGATTTTATGCTAAATAATAAATTCTCGTACCATTCCATGCATAAAATATTATCTTCTAATTTTTGGAAATTCTTCTTAAGTCTTTTAGAGACAGTTTCATTGTGCTGGAGATTTAAGTAATAAGCAAACACAATTCCTTCATTGTCCATACAGAGTAAATTGTCAGTTATTATAAGCTGGTGTATTTCGAAGTCTGTACAATCAATTACCCATCGCCAGTTTGGTTGGTCTACAGGCCTCTCCAAATCTCGCTTATCAATTAAATATATTTGAAATTTATTCCAAAACACCAAAATACCGTTTGTAATGTTATACGCAACATTCAGATTGTCCAACAGTTCGTGTTGGAATTTGATACACCATTTACGATTCATTTTCTTATTTAAATTGAAATTAACATTGAAATGAATTACTGTATATTATAATTTTTATTAGAAAATTAGAAAAATGTGAGTTTTTACGCCGGCTGCAACTATATTTTCGTATCGGTATCAATTGAGCAGCGAAGCTGAAATGAAAATCACCGAACTGCCCGAAATAAATGTTATTGATGTTAATTGTGGATAATTGAAGCTGGGCGACCGTGTATCTCTGACAGCTACAGTGTAACGATCGCAATCACCTCTGATTGGATAACACTCTTCCACTATTGGACAAAATCCATTGACGCAGCAAGAATACCATAAATTCAGCCAATCACAACAATTGATACTGTAACAATGATTGATACAGAAGATACGCGGTCGCCCTGCACGTTATTTTCAATTGTCATTTTTTGTCAATTGTCTGGCTGTCCAGCGCGGAAATGCAGCCAGCATTCTTGCCACCATTCCACGTGGGCATGATTTATATAGTAATTAGAGGCTAGCTAGCATTAAGTTCTATTGTATTTTCAATAAAATAAAAAAAAATTGTCAATATGTCATTATCATGTGCTTCAATCTGTCAGTGTCACATTTTTTTTATTAACTGGTTTTACGGCTCTGGGTTCCACCCCGTTTGGGCCCTAAAAATATGAACTTTTACTATTTTTAACCGACTCCCAAAAAGGAAGAGGTTCTCAATTCGGGGCGTATTTTTTTTTTAATGTATGTTACTGCATATATCTCCGTGGACTCTAAGCCGATTTGAATTATTTTTTCCAGTGGTTAGAGGAAGCTCCAGAGGTGATCGGAATTCTGACTCCAATTCCTCAATCTTAATGCTGTAGGTGTACCTATGACTCGAAACTAGGGAGTTAGGTTTTGATGGTGAATTCATACAGTAGGTATCAAGTCACGTGTATACGATTCAACTCTGAGTCCCAACTCCTCAACCCTGATACTGCACTCGTTAAAAACAACGATTTAGGATTTTTTAATGGTGAATTCATTTTGAAGGTGTTAAGCAACGACTTCATACTTAAACCCAAGTCCCAACTCCTCAACTCTGATTCTGCACCTGCAGGGTACTGCACCCCTAAGGCGTGGGGATTAAGAGTACACTAAAAAGTTAAAAATAAAAATTCTTTCCAAAAACCGACTTCCAAAGCCACTGAAAAGTAAAAAAAGAATTTTGATTTCTACACACTAAGTATGTTGAAATCGGGCGAGTAGGATAACAAAGATAGGCAAGGTTGACACGTCAGGCTCGCCCGACTTCAACATAGTGTGTAGAAATCAAAATGATTTTTTACTTTACAGTGGCTTTGGAAGTCGGTTTTTTGGAAATAATTTTTAATATATTTTGTTACCGCATGAAGCTAATATGTAAGGGCCGACGAAGACAGAAAGAGTTCAGCCGTTCTGGGTTCTGCATTTCGCGTTCTTTGTAACGTTTAAATAATTTTATAGCCTCGCGCAGATAGCCTGTCAAACCCAATTCAGGGGTCAGAGTCTGACCAATAAAGAGTTACAAACATTACAAAGAACGCGGAACGCAGAACAGAATTCAGAACGGCTGAACTCTTTCTGTTTGCGCGGATTCTAAATGTGTCCCACATTTTTTAAATCTGGCTTTTAATTTTTTTCGTACCACTTGCTCAAAAAAGTGACATTCTATGCCACAAAAAGCGAACATAGTCATTTTTAATCTGTTATAGGCCTATTACACCGCACTTTTCACCGGGCCCTGTGGTAAGGGTTGGCGTGAGCGTTATAGGCCTATTACACCGCACTTTTCACCGGGCCCTGTGGAAAGGGTTGGCGTGGGCGTTAGTTTTGGCGTCGCTAATACACTGCACTGACTACCGGGCCCTAACTCAGTATGAACGAGTACGTCAAGAGAGTTGGACGTGTATTTTAGTATGTTTATTATCGTTCACTGATTACCCACCCATGCTATCGATGCAAAAAAAGTAGTATCCATACTAATATTATAAACTAGATGATTCCCGCGACTTTGTCCGCGTGGATCGCGTTTATAATATTAGTATGGATGCGAAAGTGTGTCTGTCTATTTGCTACGATTTCAAGGCCCATCTATTCAAACAATTTTGATGAAATTTGGTACAGCGGTAGTTTACGTCCCGGAGAAGGACATAGGCTACTTTTTATTCCGGAAAATTAAAGAGTTCCCGCGGGAACCAAAAAAACCTCAATACACGCGGGCGAAGTCACGGGCATTAGCTAGTAGTTCATATAGTATAGTAAATTACTATACTATTCTGTAGTATAGTTCATATAGTCTTTATGCTCTTTTCTCCATAAATAAGGCATTTCTTTGTCTTTGTCTATTATAACAACAACACTTCTTTTTATTTAGCACACGATATATTGACAAAATGCACGCGTGAGCCTTATGGAGGCACTTCACATGGCTATTTGTATTTGCGTATTTGGCATATTTGGCAAACAATTACCACGTGTGGACAGTATATTTGATAAAGTATTGGCCTTATTTGCCTGTTTGACAAATAAGGCCAATACCGAATACGCGTTACCGTGCGCTTGTCGGTTTCGCGACGCACATCAAAGGGATCAAACATGCAAATATGCAAAGAAACCATCCACACAATGGCCATATTCAGAAGCGCACGCGCCGTCAACCTGTACGGACGTGTATACTGTATTTTGTGTCTGTGTTGTGAGCGCGAATTGGAAACAAGTATTGAAAATAAATTGGGACAATGAAGCAGTGCTAAAATTCCTGGAATTGTACCAAATTAATTCGTGTATATGGGACCCCCAGAATGATTCTCATAAAAATAGACAGCGTGTCAATGACGCGTGGAATAATATTAAAGAAAATTTGGGGGTTGCCTGCACTGTCAAAGATTTAAAAAAGAAGAAGGAATCTTTAATGTCGGCCTATAGAAACTATAAGACTAAAATTAAGAAATCAGAAAGATCAGGATCCGGTTCAAGTGATATATACAAACCTACTTGGTTTGCTTTTTCATGCATGGACGGTTTTTTGGGATCAGTTTACACATGCAACACAACTAGAAGTACTGAGGTTTGTATTGAAACATTTTAAAGTTTGTAACCTGTATTTGTTTAATTACAAAATAGTTTTGCATTTAATAAATCATCCATAAAAGTAATTAGCATACTCATTTCTGATGTCTACTGGATTTCTCGGAGATCTTCGAGGAATATTAGGAATATTACGCAAAGCTGGATTGGTGGGCATATCGGCCCTCCAAGACCCCTAAACTATTAAATTGTCTCCATCATATACGTCAAATGTCCCAGGTGGATTATATATTAGTGAAGAACGTCTACTTTTTCTCAAAAAGTTGTGCAAAACTATACATGCCATAACAACTTGTATTGCTGGTTCTGGTTCTAGAAGCAGGGGTTTACGCATTACTCTAAATACAGAGGACATGACTCCAAAGACATTTTCAACGACAACACGGGCTGATGACAGCTTCTTGTTAAAAATTCTTTCTTTAGTGCCTTTTTGGTGAGCCCCAGGATATGGTTTCATTAAATTATTATGTAGGGCAAATGCTCCATCACCCAAAAGCACATATGGTAGGTCAACAATTCCATTTTGTAGAGGGCTTGGTGCAGGTAATCTCAACAGATTATTGCTCATTTTATGCCAAAGCAATGAATTTTTTAGCACACCCCCATCGCTTATCCTTCCTTGGCATCCTACGTCAGCAAACATGAAGCAGTAGTTACTATTAACTAGGGCTAATAAAACAATGCTAAAAGATCTTTTATAGTTGTAGTATTCTGAGCCACTGTGAATTGGTGACTGTAAAACTACATGCTTTCCATCTATTGCACCAACACAATGAGGAAAACGCTGGTGGAAGCCACTTTCTACGGCTAGCCAGTCTTCTTCAACTGCCGGTAACTGTAAAAAAAATGCAGCGTTAATATTAATTTGTTTTTATTTCAGGATGAAGAAACGATTGAAGATACAGATACAACAACTAACACGATTGTAACTGATGAACTTAATGAATCAAACCCAACCACACCAAATCAAGAACCGTCCTCCATGACCCCAACACCACCAGTTAGAAGGAGACAGAAAAATCCACCAGAGCTAATAGAAGCTAAACAACATATGGAGCGAGCATTCAATTTCATGAAACAGGTTTCCCAAGAACAGCATCATCCAAAAAATTTAGATGATGAATCTGAAATCTTTGGGCAACTTATAGATTTGTAGATGAACATATGCTGAATTCTCCCATAAGCCCATATTCTGATTCAACAATAACCTTAAATACACCATCGCCACCGCAATTCCAAGAAGTGTATTCTCCTCAATCGCAGACTCAAACAGCGCCAATGGAGGAATTGCACACTACAAGGTCATACAGTACCAGAGAGTTTATAATTCCCAACACTATTTATGATGGTCCAGCGGATACATTGAAAGATTTTGTAATATTTAAACCGAAGTAGTTATTTTAAATAAGTAACTGTAAAATTATCTTTATGTCTTTCATTATTAAAAGTTGATTGAAATTAAACATTTGTTTACCTTAACTTCCTCCTTTAGAATCCGGTACACTTCCATTACAATTTTTGATATGATCTGGCTTGATATTTTAAAGGTAAGATGCAGGCTTTTGTAACTATCTCCTGAAGCCAGAAATCTCAAAGTAACTGCCAGTCTCACTTTTGAAGGAATAGAATCTCTCCACTTTGTGTCTTTTTTAGAGATTAGAGGTCCAATTTTTTGTAATAAAACTTCGAAATCTTTAATTGACATTCGGCAGCAATTATTTAATTCATTTGAGGGCTCTACTAACATTTCCTGAAAAAAATTCTCCATAGATTTCCTGGAAAAATAAATATTTTATTTAATATTCAATATTTTATTTTATTTTATTTAATATACAAATTGGGATGAAAAATTCTATCAGTATCATTTTATCATCTACGAAAATTACTAACTTGGTTCGATTTTTATGTATAGTCAGCATCCACCAGCGCCTTGCTCTCCATGGTCTTTTTAATACTTTGTATTTTTTCACGCATAGCATGTAATAATAACATGCATTTAAATAATAAAATCCCGCTGCAAGTTGAAACACGTCCATAGTTAAAACACGTCCAAATGTTTGTGTGTTTGTTATTTGGCTGCCATATGTGGATGGTCGTATTTGCTAGTATTTGCATGTTTGCCTGTACGTCATATACTTTGACAAATACAACAAACACCCAATAGCGAATACAAATAGCCATGTGAAGTGCCTCCATTAGAGACAACTACTCTATAAGATGGCCGTGCGACGACTGAGCTCCCTAACCGCCCTGAAGGTTATTACACTACCCGGTCTGCAGAGCGCTCAGGCAGTTAGGCAGACCGGGACCACCCTTTCACCCTAATCAGAGACCCTTACTCCCTGAACTTTATAACACTACACTGAATCTGCGTAAGGGTCCCTGTGAAAAGTGCGGTGTAATAGGCCTATTAAAAACAGGGAAAGAAAATTGTACTGAATTTCATTCATCCTCTAGGGGGAGAATGTGATTTAAATTTGGAATACTTACCGAAATTTATAGTGAACTACATCTGTGTTTACCCCATAGAGTTTGTATATGTCACCGTAAGATTGTAAAAACCGTTAGATTATAATCTAACTCGCGAAATTCTAAACTGTCGAAAGATTAGAATTTAACGCATTATTTTCCGGTAGATTGTAATCTGATAGGTATTTAAACCCGATAAAGGCCGGGCACTACTTAATTGTTTATGTCGAACCCTAACCTAACCTACAAGAAAGAGACAAGAAAACGTAAATAAAATGAATATTTCAAAAATTGACACTCCGAACATTGAACAGTTGACAATCTTTCGACAGTTTAGAATTTCGCGAGTTAGATTATAATCTAACGGTTTTTACAATCTTACGGTGACATATATAAAGCATTAGACATCTTTTTGAAAAAGGAATACGCATTTATTATGCAGATAGGATTATTAAATAAATTACGAAAACCGACGAGGCCGTATGAGCATCAAGCTCAGGCTCATCAAGCCTTTGCTTTTCCGACAAAAAAATATTAGTCTAGGAATTTGCCGCGTTTTTGTTTTCTTCAAATACATAAACGTTAAGTTTATTTTAATTTATTTTTACAAATAAGTTAATGTTCTAAAAATACGTTACGATGTTAAATCAAAGCGACAGTGACAGTGAATTGTCGGATTCCATCAGTGCAAATGCTGCCGCAATTATAAATAATTTGCTTCCAACAAAATCCAAGGAAAATTTTCCGTAACTCACGATGCACCACCACCACCAACTTGTCTCTGACCACCACTATCTCCGACGTATACTATCTACAATGAAACGCAAGTTCCTCAGACGCAAGAACGGAGAAATCAATAATTGTACCAATGTTTCGAATGTTAACTTTTACTTTTAACTGTCATTATTTTTAATAAATGCTTATCTCATATTATTAGTGTGGTAATTTTTTCGCAAATGGTACGAAAAGTAGAGTATTTTCTTCGGTGATAAAGCTGTCTTAGTCTTGGGTGAACTTAAATCCCTCGCTACACTCAGGACTCGTCTTAAATCCCTCGCTTCGCTCGTGATTTAAGTTTTAACCTCGAGTCCTCCGTTACGCTCGCGATTTAAATCGTCACCAGCGGCAGAAGACACTGCTTTATCCCCTTGGTAGTTATTACTATTTAATCTGACTTTATGACTCAAGCCAGCACTTTTGTGAAATATTAATCTTTCTTGAGCGCCGGTGGAGCCTGTGGTTTAAAGGTGACGTAAAAAATACAGATTTAAACACTTATCTCTAAAGTTTTCGTTAACGTTAAGGCTGTCTTTCCACCTGAGGTACGTTGCTAAGCTGCTAGGATGCGCTTTATACTTATAATAGATACTCAATAGGCACCTGCTTTGTCTTTGGCCTATCGCGATTATGATTTCCACTTGATCGACACGCCATCGAGAGTACCTACCTCTTGCTTACAGCAATAAAGTCGCCTTTGCATCAATGATAGTTCTCTAAATTATATTGCTTACCATATTATGTTATTTAACTGTATTAGATACCTATTATTTAATCTTTCTTTCTGTAACTGTTCGGTATGCAATATAGGATGGTCCTTCATTCACCATCGAAATGTACGTTTCATTAACATGCCATCGCGTCCTACTTCGTACTTAACACTAAATAGATGATGTAAGAAATGGAACTTTACTCGACAATGCTCGATTGTAAAGACTTTCAATACAATTTGTCTTTACAATTGAGCATTGTCAAGTCAACATTCCCTGAAGATGCTCCGGTGTCGGAGTGAAACGTAACGTAACGTGGACGTAGGTAACGTTAGGAATATTTTGGAATATTTGTGTGGTGTGGTGAATGTCGCAAGCTACATACTGTACCACATAGATTTACTTACTGTGTCGGATTATAGCGAATTAAAGTTCTACTTCTTTCATTATCATGGACTTCCGCAAAGTAACGCCTGTTTCTATCACATACCTACCTACTAAATAGATCGTTATTCAATGTTAGAGCATGGTTAGAGCTATCATGGCCATTGAGTTCATGGATTGAAGACCATGAATATTCTCGTTGTCTCCATGAATTATTATGATTCAATTAGTCTCGAGCGTGCGTACTGTTATTTTCATTTAATAATTAATAAATCGTTTGTACTCTACTATTATGTACGGTACGTATAGGTACCTACATAAAAAGTACATGAACTGTGTTGACCTGTGCTGTTTGATTATTATTTACTTAATTAATGTAATTAATTGATTCATAATTCTGAGACTGTGCAAGTTAGTGTCTTAGAGTTTCAGTAACTAATTGTCTATTTATTCAGATGATGTTGATGCAGGTTCGATAAAAGAAACATTGTCGATTTTTTAAATATATTTGAATAATTTCAGTAACGTACATATTTACAAAAAAATTGGGTTAAAAATAATTTACTTAATATTTTAATTTCGGACGTAAGAAAATAAAATTAAAAGTTGTTCTAAGTTATGTCGAGTACCCACTTGTGACATCTCAACCCATTTTATTCCACGCCACGCGTATAGGGACGTAAAGACGATTTTGTCTTCACATTAATAATTAATTGTTGGCGATTGATATTTTCTGCGCGTAATGTAACATATGTAACAGATTATTTAGTAGGCTATGATTACAATAGTAAGTTTAGCTCAGGTAAGTGGCGTACAGTGGCGTGCACACGATTTGAAGCCAGGGTAGGCATTTTGATAAAAGCCTTTTTACTGGCTGGTCACAATGGGAAACAATAGGGTAAGCAGTGCTTTTATGCCTCTGTGATGTGTACGCCACTGGTGGCCTATAAGAGTAACTTACAAAATCTAAAGTCTTGTAAGTCGCGTAGCTATCGTATGCTAAGTAAGTTACTTACGTGCTCTATTTACGTAAAAACACAAGTGTATTCGCGGCTTCAGGTAGTTACTTCGTAATTTAAGTAGCTCTATGTATATGTACCTATGTATCTACCTGCGATTTATAAAGTTTAAACACAAATTGGGATGAGATGTTAAAAGTGCCTCCAACACATTATTCTAATTGTTTCGTTTAATTTTCTGGCACATTGATTCGATATCGAGTCGACTTTCAATCTTCAAATAACTGTTTTGAAGAACTTTGAGGTTTAAAATTTTTTGAATAGCAATAATATGTCAATGTCGCCGCCAAATCGTAGAATCCGCCGTATTAAAAAACGGCGCCATTTTGTAATATGGCGGCTCGAAGCGACGTTCAGCCGGATTGTCGTTGCGATGTTCTACAATACGGTTGTCCGTCTTCAGCCGCATTGTACTTAATCAAGTTGCATTGTAGGGTGACCATATTAACGAAATAAATGGGATATGCCAGAAAACTGATTTCGTTGCCACTTGATTCAGCTTCACTTCAGTTTCTGGCTTCGTGCTTTACAAAAATACTCTGGGGGTTCTACAATCCAGCTGCGACACAATATATAAAATATAATATATAAAATACATCCGTTCCAGTTACCAGTCTCGGTCACATACAAATGCAATCAAATTTAAAACTAATTGGCACACGTTCACAATGAATCACTAGCAAAACTATTTTCCTAACTATAAATTACGAACTAAAGAGGTTTTCGTGTTAAAACTAAGTTAAGAATGATTGTGAAAAGGCTAGTCTTTAATTTCTATCTTAAATATATACAAATTTCAACTTTGATATGTGTTCGTTATTGCCGTGGTGAAAAATTCTAGCCAGTAGCTAATAGTCGCCTATGTCCTGACAAAATAAAAAAGTTTCTTCACTGACTCTTTTCTCAGTGAAAGCTGAGAGCATGGAAGTAGAGATAGATTTTATACTTCCATTTTTGAGAGTCGATTATATAAAGGCCGGAGTCCATGTCAGGAAAGAAGTCCCTTAGAGGCAGCGCTGTAGTCACGTTGTGAAATTATTGTATGTAAAATATATTAGGTACCTCTTTCGTAACACGGACTGTTCTGGCATCACTGAGGCTATACTAAATAAATTAAAAAAACAGTACATATTTTGGGGACACCCAACCTAATATTTTAAAATTACCACCATTTTGTGCTCTCAGCTTTCAACTTGTTTTAAAGTTGTAAATAAATACCTACCTTCTGTTGAATTGCAATTGAAACTATTTCATTAAATAAAAAATGTACTACGATCACACACTGTATTTTCTTAAAATAATCGCCTATTATAGTCCTATATTTACAAAATTCTCACAATCTTGAGTATTACATAATTGCACTTTATGTTTAACAGATCTGAGACTTCGTTTAGGTAATTAGGTAAACGTAAAAATAAATAATATTTAGACTCCATGTCACTGAAAAAAGTCCCCTAGAGGCAGCGCTGCTGGGCTACCGGCTAAAACTGACAGCTACAGTGTAACGATCGCAATCACCTCCGATTGGATAACACTCTTCCACTATTGGACAAAATCCATTGATGCAGCAAGAATGCCATAAATTCAGCCAATCACAGCAACTGATACTATAACAATGATTGACGCAGAAGATACGCGGTCGCCCTGCTGTATTCGCCGTGGGACTTCTTTCGTGACCGTAAGGTATAGGTCGCGCGCGAGTTAAATTCAGAGTAAATGTATGGTGACTATTGATTCACCGGATTCCGGATATGCGTATCAACGGATATCCGAGGGAGAAAAAAGATCCGTATCCGTATCTTTTTTGACGGATCTTTTACGGATCTTTTACCTTATTAATATTCAAAACATTCTTGTTGAGTTGTTTAAGTTACAAAACAATACTGCTATCGCAATATTACATGGCGTCAAGCTCGTAACTAGTGCTGGGAGCGAGCTGGATATGGAGCGACGATCGGGGGTGGCGTACAACCGTCGTTTCTTCAGACTCCGATTCCTCGGAGCTCGTGCGCGGACTGTAGTGTAAACTTTACACTAGAGTTATGTACTACTAGGTGATGCTCACGACTTTGTTTGCGTGGATTGAGGTGTTTTGGTTCTCTTCAATTTTCCGGAATTAAATGAAGCCTATGTGTTATTCCAGACTATAATCTATGCCTGTGCCTAATTCCATCCAGATCCGTTCTGCCGTTGATTGAGTAACAAACATCCATCCATCTATCCGTACATACATCCATCCAAACTTTCACATTAATAATATTAGTGTAGATTGGTATGGTTGGTAACTCACTACGATAAATGTTTGCAATATAAAGGTGCCAAATATTTGATTTTAAGAAATAATCTAAATGGAATATTTTTTCATTGCACCTAATCACCTATATATAGAATTTCATCTATGTATTGTATGTATTGAAAATTAGCAACGTAAAAGGTCCGTTAAAAAAGTAATGGATACAGATATCCTGCACTTCACTAGTATGAACACAAGATCGTTAAGATCCGTATCCGTATCCGCGGATCTTGACAGCAAATGTCCGTATCCGGATCCGTATCCGCGGATATACATTTTTAACGATCCGGCACATCACTAATGGTGACACATGCATTTACTCTGCATTCAACTTGCGCGCGAACTGTATCTACTATTAAGTACTCTGTGCCCTACCTCAGGCCCTGCCAGTTGCACCTTGCATGACAGCAACTGTGACCGTCAAGTCTGGTTACCCGCCTGTCATGCCATTCACTGTACCTTAACATAATATGTCGTAGGACGTCAATTACAGCTTGTGTTATCGAAACAAAAACTAACTCGATCTATAAGCTATTTCAAGATTTTAGTACGATTTGTAATTCAATAATTTAACATTTTGTTTTATTTAAGAATTCGGGTCAACAAAACTTATAAAATAGTGCCATTATAAAAAATGCAAGTTATTATTTAATTTATTATTTTTCATAAAGTTCGCGCTGTCCTGCGACGGACGACGCCGAGGTAGCGCATTTGTTACTTCTTGATGTCGGGGTCCATTTTTGTTTTGTCCATCGATGACGACACCATACCACTTTGTGGGTACAATTTGTCTAAATGCTTTAATGACTCGTTCAGGAAATTCTGTAAAAAGAAATAATTTTATAAAAATTTATACATAAAATATGTAATATAATAAAATATGTGTAATATATATATATATACTCGTATATATTTAAATAATTTATATAATTTTTTTTTAAAAGGAGCAACTTTAAATGTGACAATCTTAAATGATTTCATAGCTAGGGTAAGTTATTTTACGAGATAAATGGGGTTGGTTTATAATTTGTAGTCAAAGCCATGACGTCGGACAGAGCGGCAGCAGGGATAGGTATATGGGGGGTAGAGGGAGTATATTAAATCCTTCGTCTTCTCTCCATATATCCTGCCTTGGGAGGGTAGATCCGGTGTAGAGCCTGGGTGGAGATTATTGGTAGAGACAAGGGCCAATTTTTAGCTTGAATAAAGGCAGGCTAAAAATTGTTTATGATATGTTGCCGTCAAATTATAAAATCCGACGAATTACAAAACGGCGGGGCGTATTGTATAGTTAATACGGCGGAATCTACAATTCGGCTGCGACATATATACGGAATAAAGAGTGAAGGAAGATAAAAGTACACTGTCCTTCCTATACGATTCTTTCAGCATTCGATACTTTCAGTACTCGGTTACACGCAGTGTACCAAACAAGAGGGCAGGGAATTTTTAAAACGGTTTTCTTTATAGAAAAATCGTACCTACGAGGCGCGTCGTAAGCAAGATGTTGCAGGTTCGAATCCCACTAATAAAATTTGCAAATAGTAAGTTTAAAAAAAATATTAAAATTCAAACCTTAAAACTAAGGCATTAAAGTTTAATTACGAATGTACTATTTATACTTAAGACCTTTTGTCTTAGGAAGAACGGTGTCGGACTCGCGTTTCCACATTTTTACCACCTACCAAAAAATGTTCAACGCGCCTAAAGAAGTTTTCACTTCAAAAAATAAAATAGTGCAAAAGAACTTATGATCTTAAGGGGTGTCCAACGGCACCACACGGCTCGTTTATAGGCCGCCTATTATTTTACATTATAAGACAGGGCCCTTTGGCTGTGTGTGTGTGGGCGTGGCCGCTAGTTAGAGCGTCGCTTATTACACAGCAATAAGGACCAATGTAGGGACTCTTTCTCCCTAAATCTTATTACACTACACTGATTCAAGTGTAAGGGTCCCTGTGCAAAAGTGTACTACAGTGTAATACAGTGTAAACAAGTCATAATAAAATAAATAAAAAACACGACTGCCCTGCCAAAAAACGAACTAAAAAGTTAAAAATCTATATTCATCTAGGTAGTTATATAGAATCTTATTCACATTTTTATTAAATAATATTTTTTTTGTGAATCACTGGATATTGAACTATAGTGTTATATATTTTTGGAATCATCATCATTTTCTAGATGATGATTATATAGTTAATCTTATTTTCGTTTTTTTTTTCAATTTGAAACTTTAATGGTCACCCCATAAATTTTTCTTTTAATTTTCCTAGCCTATGTCACCCGGAATAAGCTAGTGATTCTAACGATACCTCATTTATCAAAATCGGTTCAGGCGTATAGAAGTTATGGTGGAATATACAAACTCACATACATACATACATGAACCCTGAAATACTCCTTTTTTTAGGCAGTCGTATAAAAAATCGAATTTTTGCGGTTTTTTTTGCGGCTCGCTTTCTTCCACATGACCCTTTATTACACATTATATTTATTGGTAAAGTAATAATTTTATTGTGAGTGTGGACTACACATTTGCATCGAATAAAATTGGGTAACGAAGTCGTTGCTTACTCTGAAAACAATATACTCTTTTCTACAGGCAGTCGTATAAAAAGAACTTATGTTCTTAAGGGGTGTCCAACGACACCTGACATGGTTTGTTTAATGTAGAAGCAGGACAGTAACCTGTATGGCGGTGAGCGCGGCGACGATGGCGGGTCCGCCGAAGCCGTGCGAGATGAGGGAGAAGTGAGTGAGATGCCGCTGGATGGCCGGCTCCAGCAGGTGAGGCGGTCGCGTATTGCATAGCGGTGACCGGTCCTGGTTCAGCAGGTCCATAACCTCCTTTACCACCTGATCATTGATAACACTAATTGGATATTTGACTACTAGTGAGATAAATTGTTAGGTATTGGGTTTTTCAATTAAGAAATTCTCAGTGCCAGCCTGGAGTTGGAAGTTGGCGGTGTTTCACCCCCGTGCCTCGGAGAGCACGTTAAGCCGTCGGTCCCGGATATTATCACTTACATAATAACGGGTTCGCGGGCTTTAACGACTTAAAGCCCGCCAACCCGCATTGGAGCAGCGCGGTGGGTCTAAGCTCCTAATTCCCTCTCTCCTATGAGAGTGGAGGCCTGTGCCCAGCAGTGGGACGTTAATAGGCTGTAGTGGTAGTGGAGATAAATTATTTTTTAACGATTATCAAATAAAGGATCTCCCAAAAGTCGTAATATCCACGTTCCCTGCTAGTTTTATTTTTAATAACCATTTTAAACTATGAGTATCTACTAGTTGTCAAATACCCAATTGGGATGATGCCTATCCAATACAGCCCATTAACGTCCCACTGCTGGGCACAGGCCTCCACTCTCATAGGAGAGAGGGAATTAGAGCTTAGACCCACCACGCTGCTCCAATGCGGTTGGCGGCTTTAACGACTATTATCATGTTAGTGATAATTACCGGGACCGACGGCTTAACGTGCTCTCCGAGGCACGGGGGTGACAACACCGCCAACTTCCTAACTCCGGGCTAGTACTGAGAATTTCTAGTGTGAAAAACCCAATACTTAATTATGGCTCGACCCGGGACTCGAACCCATGACCTCGTTGGCCGCAGCCGAACATGCCAACCACTAGACCAACGAGGCAGTCGACATATCGGTTAGTTTTAAGTTTGATAACCATTTTAAAATGTAGATTAAAGAAAAAAAGTGCGTTGAAATTTGATGACGTCACAATTGTGAATTCCATACAAATTCCATAGGTACGTATATGTGCGTTTTTAAGTTTGATAAAGAGTTGCTGATTTGATTGAGTTGTTATCATCCCTATTGGGTATTTGACAACTACGAGTATGGTCAAATCAGCAACTTTTTTTTCAAACGTCAATACGCGTGCATGGCATGGGATTTTGTATGAAATATTGAATAAATAAATAATAATTTATTCATGGTTACAGTTTGAGAGCCATTCTACCGATTAATGGTGTATGAATAGTGACGTTATCAAAGTTCGACTCAAAAATAAGTAGTTATAATCCGCGCACGAGCTCTGAACAATCGGGGTCTGAAGAAGCGACGGTTGTACGCCACCTCCGATCGTCGCTCCATATCCAGCTCGCTTGCAGCACTAGTTTCGAGCTTGACGCGTGTAATTTTGCGATAGCAGTATTGTTTTGCACTTTAAACAACTCTAGGTCATTACGTTAACATTCCATAGGATTCCTCAGAGCTCGCGCGCGCACTATAGGTACCTATTCAACATAAAACTAACAGTGGACTTTTGACTTTTGGGAGATCCTTTATTAATCACTAAAAATATTTTATTTTAATAGATGTCAAATACGCAATTTTGTCAATCTGGTAAGAATTTTGCCCAATTGTTTATGCAAATTGTAATTAAATCATTTGACAGCTGAAAACATCGAGTAATACTCGAACTGTTTATGGAGTTCATACATGCTTTTTGACGTTAAGCATCTATGAGACTCCTTAAACAGGTCGGATTATCGTTCGACAAACGATTACGATTACGATTTCCTTATACAAACGGGGGGCAGGTGTGGTTCTCAGCTTTTAAAAAGCAAGCAATATTGCGATGAGACTACTGGGCTTCTTTTGGCATCGTCTTGACTTCCATCAAGCGGTTGCTACTTCCTGAGCAATGACTCGCAACTCGGTTCTAAGGAACACACGATAAAATCTCATATTTCCCTGCTTTACTGTGAAATGAGTCGGAGTGGAGTCGGTGTCGAGTCTGTATAATGTGCGAATCTGTTATAAAAAACTGGTCGGCGATACCATAGCCAAAATAGTACGACGCGTGAACCAAACGTGATCCACTTATTTCACATCCACAAATATATAATAATTTCACTGTAAGGAACACGTTATTAAGCTCTCATTTCTATGCTTTACTGTGAGTTGAGTCGAAGTAGAGTCGAATCTGTGTATGTGCTAAGGCCTACCTGTTTAGTAGCCTGCAGGAGATCCCGGCGCCGCCTAGCATCGTGCTCGGCGTACTGTCGCGCGAGGTACTCCGCCAGCGCCCGCGCTGGGAACTCTGTCTCACACACGTAGCCGAAGTCCCGGGCTAAGTGCACTGCTTCCGCTGAGGAGGTTGAAGAATAACTCTTTTCTTTTATTCCACTACAAGTTAGCCCTTGACAGCGATATCACCCGATTAGTACAGTTTAAGATGGTATCGGTGTAATTTCTTGGAGGTACAGCAGTTATATTCAACCCCATACCCTTATCTCTGAAGAAGAATCCTTCTCGAGATAGAAGAATAATAGGTCTATTACATAGGGTCCCTAAAGTGGTCCTTATTGCTGGGTAATAAGCAACGCTCTAATTCGCGGCCACGCCCACCCTTACCACAGGGCCCTGTAAAAAGTACAGTGTAATAGGCCTATTAGCCCTTGACTGCGATCTCACCCGATAAGTGCAGTTTAAGATGGTATCGGTGTAATTTCTTGGAGGTACAGTTATATTCAACCCATACCCTTATCTCTGAAGAAGAATCCTTCTCGAGATATTGTCAGAAGAGTTTACAACTTTGCTAAGGCAGTGGTGAGAACTATGATGTTTTTATTAAGCAGTGCCGGGCTCGAACCCCAACAGGGCAATTGGGGGATTTACAATTTCCCAATTGTCTCTAGTCTGAACTGGTGAAAGACTAAGGCCAAAGCTTAACCCTATCGGCAAAGATGCGACGCCAGGCGGTTTAGCGTTCCGATGCGATGCCGCGTTGAAACGGATTCTGGATATGGAATACCGGATACTGCCATTTAGCCCGCCAGTTAAGCCCACTTCCATCTAAGAGGTTGAGAGTTGAAAGAGTTGGAGAATGAAGTATGTCAGTAAATTTTTTCACAACAACGTAAAACCAGTCAGGTGACAGATAATAATGGGGTCCTAAACTGCAGCAGCAGTCTATTTTATGGCGAGACGACATCGTGTAAGAATATTAGGTACGGTATAAAACAGGCGATTCATGCCACACTTTTAATTAGGACTTAATTAATAGGTAGGTATATACTATTTCCTATACCATGCAGCCCTGTGGCATGCCTGGTGCCAAATGGAGCTTGAGTTTAGGTTGGGTTGGCTTAAAAAGCTCATTTTGGGTAAATTTACCTTCTACTAGAGAGGTAAGTAAGGTAACGTTGGCAGCTTTCCGTCTCCCCGCCGGCAGGTTGAGACCGATTTTTTCTAACTTCTCCCGTAACAGCCGACCGCCATTTTTGCTTTTCGCTCTAAAACAAAAAGCATCCAACTTGAAAATCTTAAAAAAATTACCATGCAAATTCATGTTTTCGATCCACAACAAGTTAGGCTCCCTTGACTGTGATCTTTACGGGTGGTTAGTGATGATGCAGTCTAAAATGGTAGCGGGCTAACCTGTTAGAGGTATGGCAGTTGCATTAAAACCATACTCCTAAGGGATCTTAAAACATTTGTTAATTGTAGAGCCAAATAGCGCCAAATATTTGAAACATAAAAGTTTATCAATATAATTAATTGGCATTCATTATTCCCCGGCTGCTCAATAGAAGAATAACAAACATACAAAAGCATTGTTGGCTCAACGAATACATAAAGAACTGTCAATTAGATTTGGTGTGAAACGGGTTAAGAAGCGGGTCCATTTTGTTCTTTGACAACTGATTAGTTAGGCATAATCACATAACCTTATAGCTTAACGAGCGTAAAATCGCAGATGGCAAACAAATGTTAATTTGTAGTTTTAAAGAAAGATATTTTAATTTTTTATTCTTATATGGGGTCATAATCATAAATGAAATATCTTCCCAATTAGAGTAGAAAAAATTAAAGAAAAGATGTCTGTTAGATTTGGTGGGAATATTTTTTACTTTTTAGACAACAGATTGACATACATACAGTGCCCGACTCGGAACAATTTTGGTCCAAAAGTGCTCGCGAATAACGGTTTAAATATTTATTTTGACTGTTGTATATTTTGAATATCGGTCGAAATCTGGGGAGATTCATAATAGAGTTATGAAAAGAAGATGGTTCGGATTTGTATGGGGCGTGGGACTGGTCTAATACAAGTAGTGAAAATAAAATATTAAACCAGCTTTGATTGTTTAAATCCATTAATTCGTCCTAATTTCAGTGGTGAAATGATTTAATCTTTCCATGATAAGCAACATTAGACAATGGCGGATTCATATTTTTGACGTTTTTGAAGTGTCAAATATTATGAAAGAAAACTATGAGTGTGACTCACGTCACTAGTCAGAAATGTCATTTGACACATTTCGCGCCTACTGCCTTCTCTATGGATGAAGGACGCCATCTTGGAAACATCGGAAAGCTTGAAATAGATTTTTATTTTTTGCAAGTTATTTAGTTTGCTATTTTAATTTATTTTATTTTTAATAAAATCTATGTATTTAACTCTAGTCATGATAAAGTGTGTACAAGAATACACCCAAAATGAACCTTCTCCTATATATCAAAGTTGCTAAGCTAATAATAACTTATTGGTATAGATAATACTTTTCATACTAATATACCTAAATTATAATTGCGTAAGTGTGTTTGGTTGTTGGTTTGGAGCAACGGATCGATGTGATTTTTGTACATGCTTATAGAGAAGGACCCTGGAGAGTGACATAGGCTACTTTTCATCCCGGAAAATTGAGGAGTTCCCTCGGGAATTAAAAAAAATATTCCACGCGATCGAAGCGCTAGTTGAATAGGTAAGTATATTTGGTTAGCAAGTTCGACTGCGGCCTCAAAAATTTACTTCATACAAAATTCTGTGGCTTTTATGATTGGTACTTCTCTCTCTTATCAACTCATTACCGGCTCACTATAGACTGAGCACGAGTCTCCTCTCGGAATGAGAAGGGTTTGGCCATAGTCCACCACGCTGGTCAAGTGCGGATTGGCAGACTTTATACACCACACACAGCAATATGAAGAACTCTCGGGCGTGCAGATTTCCTCACGATGTTTTCTTTTGCGTTTTGAAAAAAGTGGTATTTAATTTCTTAAATCCTATCTCCGAAAAGTTTGAAGTGTCGCTTGATTGGTAAAGTTACGTACTTAAGTAGGTACTAAAAAATAAACAAAAGGTCATAATATTTATAAGCGAGGCGTTTACGCAGGCCTGCTACCGACCGGTAGATTGAGCCACAGATAAGTTATCGATTACAGCTGGATTTTAAATTCATTTTCATGCCGAGGTTTTATGATTGACGTATAGAAAGTTTTTTAATGCCACCCAAGCATTTCTTGCAAAGGTATATATATTTAAGATACTCACTATAACACCTAATGGGTAGGTAGGTACTATGGGTTGGTATTATTCTGACCGCAAGTGATCGAAAAATATTAATTTAGTCTTTTGAATGATCAATTTATTATTCATTGTATACGATTAAAACGACTTCCATAGAAAGATGTGAAACACCATTAAAATTTTCAATTCCTCCCCAAAACGGAGGTTTTGTTCATAATAAGCTCAATTTCGTAAACTGACGTCTGGGTGAAGCTCGCCCTCCGGATTGCGGAATTTCCTTAGATATTTATAGAGGGTTTGATTTATAAATTGAGCCTACCTACTGAAACGCTTGACCCAACTTTGCTACAAGATTAAAATTATAAAAAAATACTTGAGCAAACAGATTAAGAATTCAAATATAAAAGATCCATCTTTACGCTTCCCTTTATAAATAACGGAACACCATAAGCATTTGCGAAAAAATCCCACGAAACTTTGTCTGTGGTCACTTTTGTTCACTTATATTTTCACACGTCCGCTTAGCCATCGACAAAAGAATCTCGAATCATCCAAAGCTAACGAGCCCAACAATGATTTGAATTTGGAATCAATGGAAAACTAAATCGGATGAATCGACAGATTGAAAACTAATGGGCACCGAATAATCGGATATCGAGTATCGAATACTGTCCGATTAAAGATATCAATCATGTACTTACGTACTCGCATGTCTTTGATTTCTTTTATATTTGCGTTGAGAAAGTTAGACACCGTTTGTTTTGTTAATATGCATTCAAGTTGCATGAACAACTTATATCTATAAAGTCGCAAATTGGAATTATCTTTTTGTTTAAGTAAGTATGTAAATCTGATCTAGGGAAGAATCCGCTCCTTACAGTATGTCAATAAGTCAGTTTAACTACATAGAAATTTTAGAAAAAAATTAGAATCGCATTCTGACGACACTAATAATTATTGGTGTCGTCAGAATGCGAATTATAATTGCTGACCATGAAAACAGATTTATTGAAAAGACTATACCTGCCTATTATATTCAAATAAAATTAAAAATATACCTAATTAAGTATTATTACTAGGCCCTTTAGGCTAACGATATAATACAAATATGGTAATAAAATGAAAACAAAAAAAATAGCAATCAAACGAAAATTTTGTGGATAGTGGCACAGAACACCTTACTATACCTACATGATATGTCAGTATAAGTATAAAAAAGTATGGAGGTAAATTGTCAATGGCCTTCTCAGTTGAAATCCCTTACCTAGTAGATAATAGATATTAGTTAGGTATATAAATTCGCAGCACTGGCAAAAGCTAGCCAAACTAACTGTACTTACTGTAGACGAATCTTTAAAAACACTCCAATAATTTATAATGTTCGTGTTCAATTACCCTTGTCGAATACTATTGATTGAAACCAAATATGTATCCGAGTTTTCAAGCGATTGCTATCCATCAAAAATAATACGTGCTTCATTACGCGGGATGAAAGTTCCATTAGAAATTAAAATACCACAATCAAGCTGCTTTGTATGGTTGAAACAAAGAAATGAATACCTATTGAAAAGTATTCAAAATATTACACGCTGAAGTGATTAGAAGATGTTGGACGGTTCTGGTAGATACGCTGGGAGATTTAGGCTGAATTTTATAATCATCGTATTGAAGTTTGGATAAGCCTAGGAAATCAAGCCATCTAGGTCGCTCCATAGCATCGGATTGTCACTCAGGTGCTATATGTTTATATATCTTTTATATGTGTCACCGTAAGATTGTAAAAACCGTTAGATTGTAATCTAACTAGCGAGATTGTAATTGTCGAAATATTGTGAACCGTTCAATGTTCTGAGTGTCAAGTTTTGGAATAGTTTGTAAGGGATACTTTTACGTACCATACGTAGTAGGTACGTACGTTTCTATTTGGCCATTTTGACCCTTTTCGTAGTTTAAAAAAAACCATCAACCATGTCACATTTCATTCTTTCAGCTTTCGCTCGATCTGAAGCTATGATTTTCGAACTTAAGATATCAGTGTGTATGTAAAGCCTAGGTATAGCCTAGTACTTACATATTATCTACAACTATTTGGCTGTTAGTGTTTCGTGTAATTAAAAATATTTTTTATGTTATCTACATTTAAAACATATTTTTTTTTAATGCAGAGAACATGCCAATATAGGTATATCGATTCATGATTTATCTTCATATAGGTACAAACTACGAAGTCTAGAAGATAGTAATCCTAACTCAAAATGCCGTATCTATCTAAATGACCATACGATACTCATTACAATTTCTTTTGTACAATAATTGGATTTTTAAGACGTGATCCGGCCACTGCCAAAATAAATTAGCAACCAATTGGATAAAAACGGCTATAAAAAGTACATAATTATAGATATCTAATGGTGTGTAATAGGTTTTTTCTAGCAATTCACACCTATGTACTATAAAGTTACACAGTTCAGGTTATTCTAGCAAGTAGCCACAGATCAGACAGTGTAATAATATGTAGATACAGTTTGAGTTATGAAAGATTAAAGAAGTTAATAGATAGATCACGCATTAGGTACAGGACGTAACGAACCTTCGTATTTTACTATTTCCCAAAGGGTGAAAATTCGAGCATTTAGGAACTGATTTAGGTGCGCTGTGTTTAAATAAAATAGTATACGTTAAAATGTTTAAAAAAATAGTTAGAATAAGATCACCTGTTTCGGGAATGTCATCAATGTCGTCAATGTTGATGGTATTTCAGTCCGTTTTATCGGTTTGACCGTTTTTATGATTATGGTTAAAACTTCGGTTATTAAAATATGTTGTGGCAATTCCTTTAAAAATTAGTAGATTGTTCATCATTCATACGAGATATATAGCTTACCGAGCGTAGCGAGGTATGCTATAGAATCGAGTAGAATGGCTTTTAGTCCCGTGGTAAACACTCTACTTTTCACTTCGATTGCGAGAAAATAAAATAAATAACGATTTTTCATTATTTCTTTGCCTTTCTGTTAAATTTTCATATTAGGAGTAAGATCTTTAATTTTACTTGATGATATTAACAAATAAATAGTCACACTGACTTTACCTGCCTTCACCTTGTACTTATTACGTATTGTGCATCGAAATTTGATACGTATTGTGCAAAAAAACATTCATTTAATAAGAGAAATATAATAATTACAATTAAAAAATCTATGATTGCGGCAAACTGCAATACTAACTTTATTTTCTGCGTATCAAGGAATTAAAAAAATACAATAGTACCATAGACATAGATCTGTAGTGTAATGGTAGGATACGATGGGTAATATTAACAATTTACAAGTGATGAGAGGCTAAGTGCTAGCTTTACTCCGCCCACGCTAAGTTATAATGACATCTTTTTAGAGCATGAGAGGTGAAAAATTAATTGTTTTCTGAACATTATTAAGGAATGAAGTGTTAATGGACACAGTTTGTTTCATAATTTATTTTTTACCGTATTAATTATTCTAAATAGTAATCACATACATTTTCATTCGATCGAATCTCAATAACGTAAAAAATATAAACATTTATTGGGGAAACCCCGATCACAGATTACGACTGCGGCACGGACTTGGCCCTGCCTGCTCGGTTAAGGGCGATAACCACAGATTTGTGTCAAATCACTAAGTGGCTGGCAATAAACGGCTTACTCGACTTCTAATAATAAACATCTGCGGTGGGTAGAAATTACCAGAAGTAGCTAGAAGTAGCCAGATTCCGTAGATATACCCGTTGAAAATCCGCTAGATTTAGCCACAAAGTGGCTAAAACGGCAACACTGCGTAAAGATAATAGAAGGCCGAATTTTGTCGCCACGAAATGACATACAGATATAATATTGAAACGCACACGTCCTACAAAAAGTCGGTAAAAAAACGGCCCGTCCGATTGTCGGCGGAAAATGTGAGGAAGATAAGTTATAAAGTCGGCCATTATTGGTCCGACAAAAAGTCTGAGGTTGGCTGAGCTCCTCATTTTATTTGGTGAGTTGTATGACTTTTAAGTAAGTATTTTTTTGTCTAGTTAGGTAACCTGTTTTCAACATAACTTTTTTACTACGCGTTCATTAGCTACACATTATTACGTTTACAATATTTGCATATCAAATTACACGCATTAAACGTGTTCCTATAGTTACTTATATAGGAAATTTGAATTTTTATCACCCGACACCTTACCGCACATAATGCAAAATAACCGCAGATTAAAAACGGTCAGATAGTATTAAACTCAAAGTGAGTGGACTGGCTCTATTCTGTTAGCCACATGTCGCATAGAGTTGGGCGCAAAAAAATGTAATAAATACACGAGTGATAAGGGCTGTCACTATAACCTAATATTTTCAAATTAATTAATGGCTACACTTAAAAAATAATGAGAAGTAGAATGTCGTCTATCTGTCTGAATAGTGAATATCACGACCCTGACCCATTCGGCCGGAATAGTAATTTTCATATACTTATTACTAGATGATGCCTGCGACTTCGTCAGATTCCCGAAGATTTTTTGATTCCCACGGGAACTCTTTAATTTTCCGGGATAAAAAGCTGTCCTTCCCCGGGATACAACCTACCCCTGTACCAAATTTCATCATAATTGGTTGAACGGATGAGCCGTGAAAGCGTAGCAGACAGACAGACACACTTTTGCATTTATAATATTAGTATGGAATTAGTATGGATTATGAGTGATGACGTAGTTTTTGAAACCTTTTAGATCGTAATAGTGAAGTAATGGTTTGTGTAGGTGTTTAATTGCTTGGTGAATGGTTCATTTGCTAATCTGAGAAGATCATTTAAAGCCTTGACTATGAAAATTATAAAAAAATATTAAAGCGAAAAAAATAAGTTCAGTACTTAGTGAGTTGTGACAACCCTAATAACGCCGTAAAACGGGAGTAAATAATTTCTAAATGATCGGCGAGATGAATGAATTTATAAAGGCTGCCATTTTCTAATGCATAATAATAAAAATTGGTTTGCTTAGGATATTGTATCGTCTTAAACCGGTTAGAACAGTGCAACGTTACCACTGAACACGAGTACTCGTAGAAGAAATTCTACTGTGGTTAACGCTTTAAAAGCTTGCTACTTATTTACCGGACCAAACTGACCAATGCGTCTATAAAATAAAATCTTAGCTTTTATACATTATTTAGAAAGAGTAGAATCTAACAGAGCTAAGTTGGGAAAATTTCATTTCAATGAGATCTTGAAAAATAAATCATAATTTCAATCTGGTTTCAAGTCTATGCTATGAACATTCTAAATTCCATATATGGTTTATTTTTTGTAGTACATACAAGGTATTCAAATGGACAACCCAATAGTAAAATAGTACATATTTTATTTGATAAAAGCGACTATCAAGACACCGCTTCTTCCAAAACGGCATTTGCTTATTTATTTTGGAACAAAAGGTATTTAAATACACCATAGATTCAGGATTGGTCTCCGCTGGTAGGAGCGCAGCGGAGACAAATCTTAAATCTATGAAATACACGTACCGATACACTAAAATAATTGACAGTCATATTTTAAGTATAGATATCTAAGCTTACCTAAAAACCGTGATTGGCGAGGTATATAGAGACTTAGGTATGTTAATATATAAATATTGTAGATATAAAATGTAGGTATACTCATATTAAATAAGGTCTTTTTTCAATTCCCTTGTATAAATACTGTGTGTTATATTATTTAGCAAAAATATTTTTAAATAAAATGTAAAGTTAATCGATCTCAAAAGCCTCGCTTATATTAATATATTATGGATTTATAATACCTTGACTCATAATAATGACGCGTTCAGACACTCCGGCGGCGAGAATCGCTTCTGTACTTCAGCCACTGTGACTTTGTACTTGCTGGTGGAAGACAGCAGGGAGAGTCTTCCCGATACGAAGAAGTACACCTCGTTTGGTGCACAGGTTCCCTGCTCTGAGCTTTTATACTTACAACTTTTTTAGAAAGCAGGTAATTTTTATCATCTTACCTTCTTAGCACGCCTCCTAATAATGATGCGTTCAGACACTCCGGCGGCGACAACCGCCTCTGCCCTTCAGCCACTGTGACTTTGTACTTGCTGGTGGAAGACAGGAGGGACAATCTTCCACGTACGGAGTAGAACACGTCGTTTGATGCACACGTTCCCTGCTCTGAGCTTTTATACTCACAACTTTTTGTAGAAAGTAGGTGATTCTTATAAACATACCTTCTTAGCACGCCTCCTAATAATGACGCGTTCAGACACTCTGGCGGCGACAACCGCCGCTGCACTTTAGCCACTGTGATTTTGTACTTGCTGGTGCAAACAGCCGGGAGAGTCTTCCCGATACGGAGCAGAACACGTTGTATGGTGCACACGTTCCCTGCTCTGAGCTTTTACACTTACAACTTTTTGTAGAAAGTAGGTGATTTTTATAAACATACCTTCTTAGCACGCCTCCTAATAATGACGCGTTCAGACACTCCGGCGGCGACAACCGCCTCTGCACTTCAGCCACTGTGACTTTGTACTTGCTGGTGGAAGACAGCAGGGAGAGTCTTCCAGGTACGGAGCAGAACACGTCGTTTGGTGCACACGTCCCCGCGCCGCCTAGCCCATCCCGACCTTTCATTGCTGTTGAGAGATAGACAAGATATTCAAGATTTTTAGGGTTTATTTATTTTGATACTTTTCTTATTTTTTAAATTTATAGGCTAGCGCTTGGCTGCAATCAGACTTGCTTGAAAGTGGTGATGCAGACTAAGGTGGAGCGCGCTTACCTAGAAGATTCCTGATCTTGATTTGATTGCCTATATGTGTGCATCACATACTTAGAACATAGAATTTGATTCCATATATAAAGTAGTTAAAATACGTGCTTGCGAAAGTGCAACTGCTGCAGTCTTCCGCCAAGAGTACGGGTGTTTTTCAATTCCCGCTGTTGAATATTAACAATAGCTCTTGACTTCACTACAGCCACGCCCCAAACATGCGCGCAGCGTGAACTCATTGGCATTACAATATGTTTTCTATGGGCGACCTAATACAATAAACATTACTGTGTCATTAGCCGTGCACCATGCTGGCTAGTTAACGCCACGTCTTTTGAAAATTTGAAAAAGGAATATTAGCACGGGCAGCTTTTTTATTAAACATTGTTATAGCGGCCAGCAATATTATTCTGTTTAAAAAGTATTTATTTGAAAAACGAATCTGGATAAATAACAAAAAGTCTTAATTCATCTAAACATACGTTAGGTACCACAGCTCTTTACTTCATAATATTGGCTTTGTTAAAATAATACTCTTTTGATTTCTCTATGCAACTTAATATTTTTCTATAGGACTTGCTGCATTAGTGATAATATATTTAAGAACAGGTAACTATCTACCTATCTATTGACCTACCTATCTACATGATACATATTATAATCCAAATAAATAAAATAACATTAAGTGTAACAGATAAATATCAATTAGAAAGAGCTTTGTGAGCGATTAGAAAAGTGAAAAATAAAACAACAGCAAACGTTACTCAAAGTGTTTCACTCCAATTAACCAACATAAAAATGAGCTACTATCTAAACAAGTCGCATCTCATTTCCGTATCCGACCTACGCTGTTTAAATATCGGATGATTGATCGATACTTTTATTTCTCTGAATCGATTTATTCGTTCGAATGAGATGAGTTTTTTTTTTTTAGAAAAATCGATACACCTATCCGATAACTGAACGGGGCCTAATTATTGCTTATCTGTCAGGTCATCGTTGAGAAAATGATAAGTTAATAACGTGATTTATTTTGTGATTGTCTTTGGACCATCTAAAGTGTTCATATGGACAGTAGGTACTCGTAATATGCGAGCGGCAGACATTTTACGTTTTGTAATTTAAGATAAAAGGCTTGTGCCGCTTGTGTTTTTAATTGTAAAGATAGCAAGACGTACCCACTCCTGTCTATTTAAGAGACTAGTAGAGATGAGTAGTAAGTATGTTATAAAAGATGATGCCCGTGTCTTTATCCGCGTAGATTTAGATGTCTGAAAATTCGGGGTTAAAAAATACTGAGGAATCCCGTTCTCGGCGTGCAAGCTAACTAGGTACCAAATTTCGTCAAAATCACAAAATAAGATGGACCTGAAAAGGTTACACAAGGTTACACAAGGTTACACACTATAAGGACAGGCAGACACACTACCTAACGGATTTGTAATATTAGGTATGGAATATGGATTTTTTGTACTACGTATACTCACTTTTTAATAATGGAAGATCTGTCATAAACCCAGTCGTATCATCCATGCCTGTATTCTGAAAAAAAAAACAATTTGACTCACGGGTTATTTTTCATTATTCTAAAAAGAAAGCGCAAAAAAATCTTCGACGTCCCGGATCGCGTCCGGCAAAGGCCGAGGGTTTTAATTTATTATGCTTATTATGAAATTCCAATTCGCCGGCGAACATATTTGTCGATTATTTGATATCGATAAAAAAGTTGATCGCCGCTGTTTAACGTTCTATGTATAATTTAATGAGCTCTATGCAAAGTTTATTTTAATAATGACTATGTATTCGAGTTAGTGATTGAACTGGATTTATTGTTATTTTAAGTCAATATTTTTTTTATCTATACTAATATTATTAATGCGAAATTATGGATGAATGATTGACACTCAATCACACAAGAGCCGCCGGTTTAGCACATAGACTACTTTCTATCCCGGAAAATTAGGGAGTTCCCGCGGGAACCAAAAACTCAATCGGGTAATAATCTAGTCTAGGCAATAAAGCTAGTATAACTCAACAATACTTCCTCAGGCGACGAAACTTTCCAGTATGATAAAGTATCATGAGTTAAACGTATATTATAAATATCCACCAAAAAATCAGAAAGGAAGTAAGATTTTTCTATGCTATACCCTATTGTTAAAGCAGGAAGGTACATTATCGCGTAAACGCATTTTAGATTTCATCATAAAATCGGTTTAAATATTGATGTTCTGCATGTTTATTTCATTTGATATTGTTTGAGTGTAAACACTACCTGTTATTATTTTAAATGAAATCGAGAAAATATTCAATCATAAATATTTAGTTTTAGGTATAAATACCTAAACTTCCGGGTGTTTTTTTTGTTGGATATTTTTGTGTAGGTAAGTTTTGGATCATCCAATACTAAAACCCAGACAATTTTCATCGACTGGTCTCCATATAACGCCCCATTGCCTAGGCCCTAGTCTAATTGGGTTTCAACGTAAAGCAATTATTATAAAATGCATAGGTACATATGTCTGTGCGGTCGAGTAAGCAACGACTTCGTTACCCAATTTTATTCGATGCAAATCTGTAGTCCACACTCACAATAAAATTATTATTTCACCAATAAATTTAATGTGTAATAATAATTGCAAAGGGTCATGTGGAAGAAAGCGAGCCGCAAAAAGTCGATTTTTTATACGAATGCCTAAAAAAAGGAGTACATATTGTTTTCAGGGTTCATGTATGTATGTATGTATGTATGTATGTATATATTCCACCATAACTTCTATACGCTTGAACCGATTTTGATAAATGAGATGTCGTTAGAATCCGTAGCATATTCCGGGTGACATAGGCTAGTAAAATTAAAAAAAAAATGATGGGGTGACCATGGTCCCGCATTAAAGACTAAAGTTGAAAAAAAATATTCGAAAATAAGATTAACTACATGATCATCATCTAGAAAATGAGGAGTAGATTCCAAAAATATATAACACTATAGTTCAATATCCAGTGATAAAAAAAAACAAAAATTGTTTATAATTTTTTAGTTTGTTTTTTGGCAGGGCAGTCGTATTTTTAACTTTTTTAAATTATTGCTTGTTAAATTTTATATTGGCCACACTGACCTGTGTCTCGTCAGCGGAGTGTAGCGCGTGGTGTAACGCCAGCTCATGCTGGTCCCGCGCGCCGTAGTCCGCCCGTCGGTCGCCGCCCGCCCCGTAGCTGAACCCTCCGTGCGATAACTGTTACACACACGTGAACAATGGCTACTTATTTTGATAACTGTTACACATACGTGAACAATGGCTACTTATTTTGATAACTGTTACACACACGTGAAAAATGGCTACTTATTTTGATAACTGTTACACACACGTGAACAATGGCTACTTATTTTGATAACTGTTACACACGCGTGAATAATGGCTACGTATTTTGATAACTGTTACACACACGTGAACAATGGCTACTTATTTTGATAACTGTTACACACACGTGAACAATGGCTACTTATTTTGATAACTGTTACACACACGTGAACAATGGCTACTTATTTTGATAACTGTTACACACACGTGAACAATGGCTACTTATTTTGATAACTGTTACACACACGTGAAAAATGGTTACTTATTTTGATAACTGTTACACACACGTGAACAATGGCTACTTATTTTGATAACTGTTACACACACGTGAACAATGGTCACTTATTTTGATAACTGTTACATACACGTGAACAATGGATACTTATTTTGATAACTGTTACACACAAGTGAACAATAGCTACTTATTTTGATAACTGTTACACACACGTGAACAATGGCTACTTATTTTGATAACTGTTACACACACGTGAACAATGGCTACTTATTTTGATGACTGTTACACACACGTGAACAATGACTACTTTATCCACTCATTGATGTACTTATAAATTATTTTTTCAAAAGGGCAACCACTGAGTTTCTTGCTGGTCCTTCTCGGTAGGAATGGTATTCCGAATTTCCGAACCAGTGGTATTTACCTACTCGAGGATTCAAAAGTATGTACTTTTTTAAGTTTATTTGAATGAGTTTGAGTTAAGACGATAAAGCCTATCTACAATATCTGCCTATCAGCTCAATTTACGAAATCAATACAGTAGTTCTGGTAATATTAGCCGAATTGCAACGGATCCGGAATTTGCCCAACTGCCGAAAGTACCTTTTGGCTGTATAGAAAACTATAAAAATGAAAGTTGAAAATACTTGAAATTTCTTTTATTTGGTTAACAATAATAAGTATTAAGGTCACGAGAATTTTCCGCTATTTCCCAGTGCCCGATCCGTTTCGGTCTTTCAACCGAGCATTAGTGAACTAATCTTCTAAAGTGATCTTTTCGTTTATCGCTAGAGTTCCGTGAAAAGAAAATATTATTGTCAACGCTTCGAAAATAACTTTTTATACAAGTTTATAGCTGTAGCAGAGATAGAATCGGGAGTTACTACCAAAACTACAAGCAGTATTATTTCAAAATGATCGTTTTATGTCAGGTACCAAAATAAGGATTTGACACAACAAAAACATATTTTAAGATGAGTGTAGGTGAAATGAGAGCTAAAATACTTAATCTTCGTCGTTACCCAAAATTAGTAGATTCGTAGTTCATTATTTGTAGTAGGGGAGCCCAAGAGGGGATTTTTGGATTTACTCCAGCGCGGCAGATTAATATAAAGGGGGATTCTTTGGACCTTGTATATTGGTGGGTCTGTCTAGGACAGCAAATCAGAATATTAGATAAATAAAATCGATCATCAGAAATACTCGAGCGCGTTAGATTAAGGTAGAGCGAGTTAATTACACGCTGAAAAGTGTATATTCAAATAATCTGACGATTTGAGCGAGACCTAAAGGAGTTGGAGAGTTACAAACTTAAGAAAAACTCCATTTGGGCTCCCCTACTATTGTTTGTTTTGAAGCAGGATTGAAGGGATAGGTATTTTAATAACATAATTATTTTGGGATAGGGAGTAGTCAAAGTATGCTAAGACTTCGGCGAAAGCACGCGGTAGGGTGAATTCTTGTTCAAGAACGGTACAATCTTAATCGATTTCCCAATGCTGTAAAACATGTGTATTACTGTAATGTTGGTAACAACCACGTCACCATAAATGCCTTGCATTACATGCATATATTAACATTAAGATGTTACCCGCAACTTCATCCATGTGGATTTAGGTTTTTAAATGTCTGGATAGTTCCTACTCTTTTATTTTCCGGTATGACATTAGCTTTTGTCTGGGATGAAAGTTTTCCCTGAACCAATTTTTGTCTTAATGTAATCCGTTAGGATGTGAAATGGTAACAGTCGATTGCTAGTATCTTTTTAGTATTAGCGATGACCGCATTACAGCTTAAATGATGTCAGCTCGTATGTACGGTGGTGTTGCAAGTGCAAGTGAGGCTGCGGTGTAGCAACTACTATTAGGTCTTTCTAACTGGAATGCTCAGTACTAGCCCGGAGTTAGGAAGTTGGCGGTGTTCCACCCCCGTTCCTCGGAAAGCACGTTAAGCCGTCCGTCCCGGTTATTATCTATACTAACATGATAATAGAAGTCAAAGCCCGCCAACCCGCATTGGAGCAGCGTGGTGGGTCTAATAGGACTATTACACTTTTCACAGGGACCCTTACACTTGAATCAGTGTAGTGTAATAAGATATAGGGAGAAAGGGTCTCTAAATTGGTCCTTATTGGTGTAGGTATAATAAGCGCCGCTCTAACTAGCGGTCACACCCACCCTTGCCACAGGAACTTGAAAAAAGTGCATGCGTGCTTATGAGGGTGGAGGCCTGCGCCAGCAATGGGACGTTAATGAGCTTTAGTGGTGGTGGTGGTAACAACCACTACGGCATTAGCTCCGCCCATGCTTTCGCTGTATAATTAGCTATTCTATATCAGCTATTGTAGGAACTACTACGGCGCCAGCTCCAGCTCGCAAGGGCTTCCGCTGTATTACAAGCTATTCTACGGTAGGTATAGCTTACATGATGTGAGTGTATGTCGTGGTGGTCGCGATGGTGTCGTAGATGCGAGTGAGGCTCGTGGTGACCGTGGTGGCGAGGCAGCAACTGCTGAGGCGCGTAGTGTTGCGGGTACTCCGGCCCACCGCTGCCTCCGCTGTATTCCATGCCATGGCTCTGGAAAGATAGAGTTTACGTCACATAGCTGCATTAGCTTCAGCATAAGGGTTTGAATTTCGTTATGTTTTGTATACTGGTGTGGGATGCAACCTGCGTTGATAGGTACGTTGGCAGCGTCCCATCTATCAGGCTCGTGCCTAAAGGCGGGTGCAGCAGCCGAATCTGCTCAGTTGCTTAAGCATCGCAAAAACTCAGCCATGTCTAAAGACTACGTTTTTGCGACGCTTGCTTTTGAGACTCTGGGCCCATGAACATTGGACACGAAGAATTTTATAAATGTTGTGTTCCAAAAACTGATCCACGGTGACCAAAGAGCTGGGCGCTTATTTAGCTCAACGGCTTAGCCTTGCCATTCAACGAGGTAATAGCACCAGTGTTTTGGGCACCATGTCCATTAACGATCATTTGGACGGCGTGTATTTTTTGTAAATATAATTAGTTTTTAATTTAGTTTTTAATTTATTTCTTAGTTTTCATTGAATTAAATCGTATACTTTATAAAGAAATATATGTTAACGTGGTGCTGAAATGGCAGTCCCGCACTAGATATTGTTCGCAAATTTAGGTACTTAGGCTACTTTTTATCCCAGAAAATTAAAGAGTTCCCGCGGGAAGCAAAAAAATCTCAAACCACGCAGACGAAGTCGTGGTCATTCGCTTGTAGAGTACATAAGGTCTATAACCGTGTGGTACGCCACTTATACACAGCTATTGAAAAATAAGATATTATTATAAAAAAAAAGAAATAACCGATCACAAGTAGGTACGATAAAAAGAATATAAAACCAAAGGAACAATGTACGTACTAGGTATTACTACTATGATAATTAAATTTAATATTAAAGGTGTTTTATTTATACCTACTTCTGGATTGTCGGTTAAAATTTGTAAGCTGTAGCTTGTTTTTTTTTGCTCAAGATAGCCCTTGACTGCGATCTCACCTAATTTTTATTAGTATTTATTAAACCCAGACCCCTATTCGGTTTATACATGGCAGGGAATATTCAGAAATTATAAATTCCCAAATTGACCGTGCCGGGGATCGAACCCGGGACCTCTGCACGTTAAGGCAACAGCGCTCAACACTGCACCACGGAGGTCGTCAAAATACAAAACGATGACGATGACGATGACGAAGCATTACTTAGTAATGTTGGCTGTAATAGGGATGATGACAACTCAATCAAATCAGCAACTCTTTATCAAACTTAAAAACGCGCTTCTAGTATGGAAGTTGTATGAAATTCACAATAGTGACGTCATCAAATTTCAACGCACTTTTTTTCTTTAATCTATATTTTAAAATGGTTATCAAACTTAAAACTAACCGAGGATGTGAATTTTATGTATTTTGGAAGACCCTCTATTTAATAATTATTTAAAAATAATTTATTTTTGATATAGGCATCATCCCTATTCGTACCTGTTGTTGGTGATGCGGGCTGGCGGGATGCGCGGGCGCAAAGGGCGGCGGGAAGTAGGGCGGCTGGAAGTCGGCGAGCGAGGGCTGCGCGCCACGGAACCCCCCGCCGCTCAACCCCAGCCCGCCGCCGCCGAGGCGCTCCTGAGCACAACACAACACCGTCACATACAATGTACACTTCGACACACTTATCTGTGTGTGTTGCGGCGTGATATAAGTATGTATGTTTAATTTATATATTATATGTGTAGTATTTATGGTTTTTATGTTATATTTATTATATATGTATATATGTCACCGTTAGATTGTAAAAACCGTTAGATTAGAATCTAACTCGCGAAATAGCAAACTGTCGAAAGATTACAATTTAACGCATTATTTTTCGGTAGATTGTGATCTGTTAGGTATATAAACCCGATAGAACCTAAGTACCCGGCCTGCGGCAGGGCCCGACCTGATTATTTATGTCGAACCCTAACCTAACCTACATGAAACAGACAAGAAAATGTAAATACAATGAATATTTCAAAAACTACACTCAGAACATTGAACGGTCACAATCTTTCGACAGTTTCAGTAAAAAATTCAGATTTTACATAGAGTTGTAGCGTTCCACAATGAGCTTGTTTTATCCTGAACTTATTTAATCCTTTAAATTTTCAGCTAATTGCTTAAAAAGCTTATAATTGACATTCTTAAAAAAATATGCAAAATATAGACTATAGGCATACTCTTTAAAATCAGAAATTATCTTCATTTCGTTGCTTTCATGGTTTTAAAAATTGTATGACTTATAAATTCGTAACGGATTGGTACGCAGCACGTCACAAAATACTAACTTTTAATACGTACCTACGTGATAATGTGGGAAAAGTCATCCTATGTAATTCACATTATGCAAATTAAAAACATTCTATTCATAGGCAATTTTTAAAGAGTTAACAATAGATATGTCACCGTAAGATTGTAAAAACCGTTAGTTTATAATCTAACTCGCGTAATTGCAAACTGTCGAAAGATTACAATTTAACGCATTATTTTCCGGTAGATTGTAATCTGATAGGTATTTAAACCCGATAAAACCTAAGTGCCCGGCCTGCGGCCGGGCACTACTTGATTGTTTATGTCGAACCCTAACCTAACCTACAAGAAAAAAACAAGAAAACGTAAATACAATGAATATTTCAAAAACTGACACTCAGAACATTGAACAGTTTACAATCTTTCGACAGTTTACAATTTCTCGAGTTAGATTATAATCTAACGGGCTTTACAATCTTACGGTGACAGATACATCAGATAACTCAGCTTTCATCGCTACAGCTATTAAAAGGTAATATAAAAAAATATAAAGAGTAAGTAATTAGACTGCGTCTAGCGCCTACGAGCGCCAATTACCTGCACGTGATTGATGTTATTAACTAATTATCAAATCAACAACTTTTTTCTGTTTTGTGGCTGTTTTTGTTCTATGGCTATTGTGCTGTATAAATTAAGCGTCAAACTATACCCAATGGGACCACGAAGTCTTTCAACGGGTTAATTAGGATAACTATTATTCCGTATAGGTACTACCGTACAGGTACCTGCTAGCAGTGGCGGGCAGTTCATAGAGGCATAAAAACACTGCTTACCCAAGTGGAAATACGTCAAAGCTCATTTTTATCAAGACAGTCAGTAAATAGGTATTCCGACTTACTGTGAAAACTCTTTATCTTTATCTTCGATATTCGGATGTGTTTTTTGATATATATATATGACTGTGTCATTCAAAAATTAATATAATAGTAGATTATACACCAAGGGGATAAAGCACTTTTTTATGTCACGGGTGCTACATTGAATCCTGAACGTAACGAAGGACTCCAAATTTAACTCCCGAGCGCAGCGAGGGTGTTATAAGTTAATTCTCGACCAAAGGGAGGGAATTAAGATTGAGTCCTGAGTGCAGGGAGGGATTCAAGCGCCCAAGAAAAAAACTGCTTTATCCCGGTGGTGTATACTCTACTTTATACTTCTACCATAACAGTAAAACAAACTGTAACGGTTAGATATTTATTGCAAATCATAGTAAGTAGGATACATAGGTCTAGTAAATAATAAAAAGAAAAGACAAATTAAACTTTTTATTTAAAACTTTTCGCTTTTCATGCTGCCAGTGTTTATGCAGGTACACATACTCCTTGGTTTAAAAACTTTTATGTCAAATGGTACGATCGTTTGGTCGACCAGTCTGGAGCCTAGACTCTGTTGTGCATATTTACAGTATGGGGTTGGTCAACTAGTTGGGCGACCGATCGACTAGATTACGGCCCTAGGGCATGAATACTGACTTTAGACCCGCAAAAGTATGATTAAAACAGTAGTAAAGGTATGGTAGAAGCATAAAAGATTTTTCTCTGCCTAAACAACGTTTTTACTTTCATTATCCTAGTTTTCTAGTATTTTATTTGAAGTGAAATTTCATTTTATATCCACACGAAGCACGCTCTAAGAAAACAGCGGCCTTCCTGATGCAATGCTTCGTGCAAAACTTTGTCGTCGTCTTTAAAAAACGTCTTTAGTCTGTAGGTTACTGCATAACATCTGCAGTGGAGTATATACCAACTGATAGTATTCATGAGTATTTTCCTCCTTCGATGAAAAAAGGTTGGTAATTAATAGACATAATACACTGCTGTATTTAATTTATAAAACTACGTATTGTAATATCTCGTTTTTAAAAAAAAGAGCAAATGTTGAGTTTCTTGCCGACTCTTCTCAGCAGAATCCGAACCGGTGGTAGAGTCAAAACATGAGAGACACCTGTATGTCCTACGTGTTATAAATAAATTGAGTTTGAGTTTGATTCCTACGGGAAATAATTAATTATTCATAATACAATGTATCTCCATTCCTTTCAGTCAAATCGGTTGTGGCGTACATCCAAACACCCAACCTTTCACAATATCATATTAAGTATATTAAATTGGATTGGTCGATGTTATAGGAGGCAGACATAAGACATTAAATGCACCTAAGTTATTTTTGATTAATAACACAATGAGCTCGAAACTTATCAATTACTGAATTACATTATAATGATACGGAATAATGTTATTAACTGCGCACGCGATGTTTGAATGAGAAATTCGAACGTCTAGCAGTTTTATATCTCGCATTTGTTTCAATTTGATTGAATTGCGTTTTTTGGATGTAATCTTTTTCAGATTAGTCGGCATACAGCATAAGTAAAGTGTTAAGAGATTAAAAAATTAAGTCATAATTTAAAGTTAACTAATAAAGTTATTTAATCTATCCATCACTACCAACGTTAATTTTATTTTAATGTTATCACTGTCTATAAATAAAATAATCTATAGCTATTAAAGGTCATTAATAAATTTCAATATTGTAATCATTATTTCAAAGAGCCGCCGCCTATTTCAATAACTGCGTGAAAGACATACAAAAATAATTAATTGAGGCGATACGATTGTAAATGTACCCACGACGTATGCAGCTTTAGGCTGTGTTTATATTTTCTTAATTTTGGCTAGCCATGATGCAATCATAGGCGATCTGTGTGAGATATAGTTGTAGGAAATTGTTGATGATTTATGACGTACTAGCGAATGCCCGCGACTTCGTCTGCGTGGATTGAGGTTTTTTGGTTCCCGCGGGAATACTTTAATTTTCCGGGATAAAAAGCGATCGCGATCAAGATTGACTGTGTTTGTTAGAACGCGTATTTAGAATAATTTATGAGGCCTATGTTAGGACGTAAAGCAACCATTGAGGTTTTCTTTTATAAATTATAGGCTTGCGCTTGACCACAATCACACCTGATGGGAAGTGATGATGTGGGCTAAGATGGAACGCGTTTGTCTAGATAATGCCTAGTCACTCTTGATTTAAAGATACCCGGATTGTAATTGGTGGGAAACAGTTTTGTGGCAAGTTGTGACAATGAAGCAGCTGTTGCGGAATATTGCTAACGGTATGCCAACATGATACAAATGTGGTTACCGCCTTATGTATTGCTCTCAATGTTGTTAAAGCCGCAAGTAGGCAGCTCGCAATTTAAAAAAGATTTATGCTCCCAATCATCAACGGCTTAATTTATATTTGACCTAACATTAGGTGTAATAAACAAAGCGTCGAATTCAGATCGATTGCCAAATATCCAGTTCTGGACAGTTTTCTACAAGACAGACTTGCGACAAAACAGTCTTGATTTATCTTTTAAACAATTTATAACTTTCTTGATTCACAATTTATTTTTTGAATGGCTTTTATTAACCGTTTCAGATTTCAATGTCCAAACAGGTAGGTCCTAGGTACATAATCGTTGTATTTTTTACTAGTGAACCATCAGATTTTATGTTCACAATTTTCAATAGGTAATTTGATTTGTTAAATTTAAGACGAGAAAAATTTATTTCTCATATATTTTCATAATAGATGTTGACCATGACTTCATCCGCCTCGATAAGCATTTTTTATTCCTTACCTCGCTTTATTAATAATTATAATACACTTTTTATTCCCGCCCGCGATTTTTTTCTATGCCCGCGACTTCGTCAGCGTGGATTGATGTTTTTTGATTCCCGCGGGAACTCTTCAATTTTCCGGGATAAAAAGTAGTCTGTGTCCTTCCCCGGGATATAACCTATCCCTGTATCAAATTTCATCAAAATCGGTTGAGTGGTTGGACCGTGAAAGCGTAGTAGACAGACAGATAGACAGACAGACACACTTTCGCATTTATAATATTAGTATGGATTAGAAATCCACTACCTTCCAATGATGGATAAGCAGATCAACTAAGTTATCTACTTATCTCTCTGGTTTTATTGAAGTAGTTATTGGCCAAACCACAGTTTATCTTACGCTCAAATTGAATCAGTCTCGAGTTTGCGTCTCTATTAATTACTGTCGATCCAGTTTTTTTATATAATTTATGCGATGGCCACCGGATGTACGGTGAAAACTAAGAAGGCTGTGACATTGCGGTGAAATTTGTTGCCGAAATATCAATTTGATGTTGATAAGAGATTTATTATTGACATATTACCTTACTAAAGAAGATATTTATCCTTTTTGTTGAGTACGTAAGCGACATGATACCTACTTTTTAATTCATTGAAGTAATTACCTAGCTTAAATTAGGTTGGTACCTAGGTACATTGTTACAGACATCTATGATAATTGCAAACCTGAAAAGATTAAATTGCGAATAATCTAACTACTTTATTAGAATTCTCAATCCAATCAAATGAATATTCATTTATTCAAATTAGGTACGCTGTACACATATTGACGTCCAAGTACTTATAAAATATAATCGTGATAATCAGTTACGGTATCTTAAAACTAAAGCTACGAGAGTTTCAAACGCGCCGGTCTGAGAAGAGCCTACAACAAACTCAGCCGGGCTTATTTTTACGTAGGTACATTAAGTAGGTATTCCTAATTCCAAGTATTCAGTCGACAAACCGTCGAGGTATTCTTAGACCAAGAATGGACTACAGTTTGATTTGTATCAAAGTAGCTGATGCCCGCGACCTCGTCTGCGTGGATTGAGGTTTTTGGTAATTTTCCGGATAAAATGTAGCCTGTGTTATTCAAGACTATAATTCATCTCTGTGCCAAATTCCATTCTAGCGTGATTGAGTAAAAAACATCCATCAATCCAAATTTTCGCATTTTTTATATTAGAGTGAGAAAGAGAAGACAGAGAGGTGAAATAGAGAGCCATCAATACAAGATGGACGGGTGGATGGATGAAAGACATGGATGGAAATACTGTATCTAAAAGAGCACGTAATATTTTAAATCATAGATAGATAACGATTGTAGATGAAAGTACCCCATCGTTATGTTTACAGTTATGTTATGTTCAGTTTTGGTATCCATATCCATACTAATATTATAAATGCGAAAGTGTGTCTGTCTTTCTGTTTGTCTGCTACGCTTTCAAGGCCCAACTACTCAACCGATTTTCATGAAATTTGGTACAGAGATAGTTTACATCCCGGCGAAGGAAAATTGAAGAGTTCCCGCGGGAATCAAAAAACAACAATCCACGCGGATGAAGTCGCGGGCATCATCTAGTAATATATAAGGCCTCTGTGCACATTATCCACCACCACCACCACTACAGCCTTTTACGTCCCACAGCTGGGCACAGGCCTCCACTTTCATAGGAGAGAGGGAATTAGAGCTTAGACCCATCAGGCTGCTCCAATGCGGGTTGGCGGGCTTTAACGACTATTATCATGCTAGTGATAACAACCGGGACCGACGGCTTAATGTGCTCTCCGAGGCACGGAGGTGAAACACCGCAACTTCCAACTCGGGGCACATTATATTGTATTAAGCACATTATATAATACGGCAAATTAATTAATTAATCAACGTTGCAAAGTTCATTGACAGAATTCACGAAAAGAAAATAAAAATTCAAGAGATGATTACGAAATCACGCACTTGATATAAATATTTCTTCATTAATTAACCTTTTGCTTGACATTGAGATCGATTTGCGTTATTAATTAATGAATGTGTACTTAATCTGTGTCAATGCGAGTATGTCCAGTAATTGGTGCGATAGAGAAATATGCGTTAAGGTTCACGTTTTTATACGACTACCTGAAAAAAGGAATAAATTTTTTTCAGGGTTCATGTATGTAATTAAGTATGTATGTATGTATGTATCTGAGTTTGTATCTTCCACCATAACTTCTATACGCCTGAACCGATTTTGATAAAATTTGGTATAGTGGTAGGTACATCTTGCGGTTACATGGGTGGGGTAGGTTACATGGGGTGTGAAAGCGTAGCAGACAGACAGACAGACAGACACACTTTCGTATTTATAATATTTTAATTAGTATGGACTAGATGATGCCCGCGACTTCGTCTGCGTTAATTGATGTTTTTTAATTCCCGCGTGAACTCTTCAATTTTCCTTCGCCGGGATGTAAACTATCTCTGTACCAAATTTCATCAAAATCGGTTGAGTAGTTGGCCCGTGAAAGCGCAGCAGACAGACAGACAGACACACTTTCGCATTTATCATATTAGTATGGATATGGATCATTATACGTTATAATATGGAAAAAACCTATAATGCTATGCCAACCAAGGTACTTAAAATATTAGTTCGACGCTACGAAAGTTTTAAATTAAGTATTAGTTTATGAGGCTCAATAGATATTTTCACTTTCTAAAATGTGTCTTAAATCAAACTAGAGCACTTACACAACAAGTGTTAAATGACTTGTGCCCAAAGCTTTTAGAAATTACGATCTTTCAATCGTAGATTACCTAATTATTTTAATTACGCTGTAATAAACAATTTGGTAAATTGCCAACTGTGACAGCCGGGGCGGGTCCATAGTTTTTTATGGTCGAATAATTTAGAAGCCAAAAGACCTCTATGTATAAATGCTTAGATCATTATATAAGAAATAATTTCAAAATGTTCGTTGAAAATTTCTTTTTTTCACGAGTTCACTGAGAATTGGCGTCACAATTTAGAAGAATACCTGCAAATTCTTGTTTATAGGACTAATTTCTTGCTGGTTGCTTACTAGAAATATCAGTTTTGGGCAAATATACTCTAGGGACCGCCTCGCATGGTTAATTTTATTACCTATTCTCTATTTTTACCTTATTTTTTTATTGGTGAATTTCACTTTTTAACTTTTATAAATTTTAAACTTTATTTTGCTTTTAATTTAATTTAATTTATGAATACACTTTTTTTTCTCTTTTTCATGTAATACTGTGTTTGTTAAACTATGGGTTGTAATTGCCTGAAAATAAAAATTATTTATCTATTATTTATTATTATTAATCCTAAGCAGAGGCCCAATCGTAATCATTTGACAGCTTGAAACGTATTACTCGAACTGTTTAAGGAGTTTATACATGATTTATGACGTGCAGGCATCTATGAACTCCTTATACACGTCGAATTATACGTTTGACAAACGATTACGATTTCCTTGCACAATCGGGGGACAGATTCCTTTTTCTGTGCGTTTATCCTGTTGTATTCGTTCCATATTAAAGAGCGCGATATTAAACTTTTTGTCCGCCAGGCAATGTTTCTTATCCGTAGTATGTTTCCGCTTTATAAGACTCATTTCCTTCTTATATTTACCAGAATTCGTAATCGCTTGTTTTTGTTTGTACACAATAAGTATTTGTTTTTCATGTAAAGGTTATTCACGTCGTGTCGCTCGTAGAGCTACGAGTTACACCAGTCACGATTGTACCCGTCTACATAAACTGCGTAGCACCTAGTATGCAATGCTTGATCAAACGACAGACCTACTTGACTCGATCTAGATAGATGACAGGTACTTAGCGTATATAAATTATAAATAAACCATAATATACCAAATTCGATCGTATGTCGGGTTAATTAAAACTGAGTTTAGTTTTTTATCAATAAAGACGGTGTGCCTGGGTTCCATTCCAAAGGCTGCGACGTGACTTATTACAGCTCTACATCGCGCTTCTGAAATGATTAAGCTCGAGTGATATGGTTTTATAAGATTGGAGTCTTCGATTTAAATAATAGTTATATGCTAGTCGGCTTCTTGTGCTAAACAAACTTCTGAGTTTTTGGATTTCACTGACCGTAAGTGGAATCTAAGTAATATGCTAAGTACAGGATTTTTAAAACAACGTCATAAAATGTACTTAAATTTTTTGTCAATATTGATAATAATTGACCGTTAAATCACTCACGTAATTTACATTTTTTTTTTAATTTTATTGATTTTTTAAAATAGTGCGGTCTAAACCAAAATAAATACGATATCGATGTATCATGGATGGCTAATCAATCAAAAATGGCTGCGCAATACGTATCTCAATCATTTTATTTTATAATTGATAGATGTTTATTTAACAAGTAGTTATAACAATGTTGAAAGTTGAAACCGGAAAATTATTATTTCACTTTTTCAAACTATATACTTAATTTTATATTTAACTTGTATTCATTACTTTTAATTTTTATTTATAGGTAGCATTCTTATTAAAATCTATGACTGCTTTTCAAAAAAAAAAAGTTTTCGGGCACGTTATCGTTTATATGATTACTATAGTATTTATATGATATAGTGGATTTAATAGTGCTTGAAGTTATATCGATATTCAAGTACAAGTCATTTCATTTACTGTTATTCATTTATACTTTTAAATCAATCAATCAATCGCAGGAATGCGTAATAGGAGTATCTCTATTACAATGCAATATAAATTGACCGGTACGTACGTCTCATTAACATACGAAATGGGCCAAGACCATTCGTTAGCGGTGTGTAAATCAGTGTTCTGTGATAAAGTAATGATGTCTACATTTAATTTATGATAGCTTATTACTTTGTAATTGTAAGTATGATACAGCATTATTTCACAGGTGTTAATGAAAATCACTATACAAAATGAAATGAGTAGCATTTACTTAGGTATCTTGAGCAGATTATGAATTTGACTGGATCTATTTTTCTGTTTTTTTTTCTATATAAAAAAACATGACGGCCCTGCCAAAAACGAACTAAAAAGTTAAAAATCTAAATACTATAGTGTTATATATTCTTGGAATCTACTCATCATTTTCTAGATGATGATTATATAGGTAATCTTATTTTCGAGTTTTTTTTTCAACTTTAGTCTTTTATGGGGACCATTGTCACCCCATCAAGTTTTTTTTAAATTTTACTAGCTTATGTCACCTGGAATAAGCTAGGAATTCTAAAGATAGCTTATTTATCAAAATTGGTTCAGGCGTATAGAAGTTATGGTGGAATATACAAACTCACATACATACATACATACATAACCCTGAAAACAATATACTCCTTTTTTCAAGCAGTCGTATAAAAATAATACAGAAGAAGTCTAATATACAAAGTTTAATGACGATTAGTCAGTCTATAATAATATTGAGTATTAACATGCGATTGTTTTGTGTGGTGAACATATTGTTTAACCGGTTATCGAAAGAGACAAAGATATTCATAGAACAAATAACAATAAAGAACCGCAAATGCCACTTCACAGGCCATACATATTTCAAGTTGATACTCAAATAATATAGGAAGTATTGACACCTTCTTCACAAAAATACGTTAGATTAGTCGCCCACGTTGCATCTTATCAGATACCCACTAACAGATTTGAACATTAATTGAACAATTTAAAACCCAACAGTAGATTATACAAATCGATTGTAAAAAGAGCTTTTGCTAATATAAAGTGCTATGTCATCATGAATTAATAGGATTTCTTACAAAAATATCCTGTTTTACGGCAGAGCTTATTCAGTTTCTGCTTATCTAGATAGCGTTTTCCATCGCTAGGGTGCAATCTGTTTGTTCCAAATTTCGCCAAGATCGGTTCTCCTGTATAGCCATGAAAAAATTACAGACGGACAAACTGTTCCCGCAGAAACACTTTAATTTTCTAGGAAAAAAGGATTTTTCTTCCCGGGGACCAAATTTCATCAAAATCGGGCTGAGGGTGAGGGCGGCTGATCTGATCGAACAGATGGGCTGTGAAAGCGTAACAGACAGACAGACAGAGAGGCAGGCAGACAGACAGACACACATTCGCCTTTATAATATTAGTAAATAGTATGGATTAGTAATGGATTTATGATTTTGAATGGTCTTACAAAGTTAAAGTTAAAGTATCTTGTAGACTAAAAGTCTGTTAATGTACCGATCGACGTACCGAGGACATTTACTTCATTATTAAATAAAATAATTTATTAACCTTATGTAATCTCCTTAAGGTTAAGAATTTTCTTTAATATATCATCTAATTATTATTTGGAAGATGATATTATGTTTATGACGTGCCAACACGTTTAAGTGCAGTATCGTGTTTAGCATACAACTTTATTGCCTTTGCGAATCCAAATTGTAAATTAAAAGCCGTGTTTGATACCGTTAAGGACTCATTCAGAGATAAATGATTCATAAAAAATGCCTTTAAAGTTGATTTGATCAATTCATCAAAATTTGAATTTATAAAACTGTTTCTAATTTGTGGGATCGTTTACATATTTAAGTAAAACAAACGTATCAATAGTGATTTCGATGATTAGTACGAATATTCTTACGGGTTTGACCATTTTGAATGTATTAATTTTAATTTATATCTCAAATAGCTGTTAAAATTGTGAACATGTTCCGCATCTTGGAGGTTTACAATTTTTATTAGAATATCATACGACTTAAGAAACACGAGGTCTATTATAAAAGGTATAAGTATGTATAAAATACGACTTATAGTTAGCTCCTAGTCGTTAGGATACTGAAGTATGTGCTTTTATAGACCGTAATTTATCCTTGACGGTGCGTAGAGCATCGTATGGCTTTTTATCGATGACCAATATCTTATTTTAAATGAAACTAGATTCGTTGTGATTTGAAAATTCTGTGAAACGAAAAACGAAACGAAAAAGCAACATCCTAAAGAGATAAAAGACAAGAATTTAGCCTGCAAGAGAATGAGATAGAATACAAGTTATATTTATCTCATTATCTCTTAGGCTACTTTTCTGAAGTTTCATTTCTGCCGTTTGTGAATTCCACACACACACACACACTTTGTTATAAAGTATTCGGTAGATGGTTTAAAGGATTATTTTAAACTATTACCTGCACCTCAATCACGCTGGATAAATCCACGTACGCCACCGCCACTGTTTTGATGTCACTACACTAAAATTTATCGTTTACCTTTCACACTCACACGGAGACGGTCATTTATGCGACCGATATTATACGAATTATAACTCCGCAGCACATTTTTATAAATTCGAACATTAAAGAAGTCAACAATATAATCTATGATATAAAAACTAATATAATATACAAGCTGTATTCAAATATTCGATAATTACTGGCCCCATAAAAGGCGGACGATTCAGGCAACGATCAGTAAGTGATTACTTCTTAAATTACCACCTTTCGACCAAGGCGTACGTCGACCTACTCCGACTACCGGATTTGATTTTATAATAACAATTTACTCTCATTGAATAATCGATTAAATTATGCTGCATTTTGGGCACTATATTCTAATTAAAAAACATTACACAATAAAGTTCACTAATGCAAATTCCGTAAAGGCAATATATCGATAGCTTTGTTTATCGATACCAGCAATTAGACGTCGAAACATCTCTAATGTTTATGAAATTTTTTATTATGCAAATAACGTCATAAAATTGATTCTGCACGGCTGTTAGAGCCATTCCTCTAGTATAGAGAATTAAAAAGAATTCATATAAAAATAGTTCAGCCATTGCTTTATACTGTAGCTTGGATGAGTTTTTATTGTGTTCATTAAGCTCATGCGTTTTTCTTTTAATTGACTTTTTTTATTGTAATTACTCGGTTAGGTACAGTATACCGTTACAACTGGTGGGTGATTAAAGATTTATAGATAAGGCATATCTATTATAATATTATGTAACAAAAAAGTGTTTAATAAATGGTTTTGTTCTATCTGAATATCATATTAGTTTTCTTCTACTTTTACTTTTATTTTACAATCGATCATGAGACAATCGAGTATCGGATTTTTAAATATTGTATTTAAAAAAAAAAAAAATTTAAAATAATAGAACAGAACTAAAAGCTAGCTAGCCTAACCTAATATTATCTTAGTGTTTAATATGTCCTGTAATTATTTGTTATCTTTTCTAAAAAAAATATGATGGTATCCAAATTTTTATCATTGAATCAGCCGTAGATTTAACGTAAATTTATCATAAACTACAAAATTAATTGTACAAAATGAAATTGTTTATTCATCACATTAGTCTATGAAAAATATTGTTTATACCGAATTTTTACGTTAACGGGAGCCGTAGAGTAATGTTAACGTTAATTTTCACTGCGTATGACCTTGCAGCGATCGCGCGCGTCGCGTGCTCGGTGCCGACTGCCGAGGGCGGTCCGCCCTGAGGGTATGGGCTTACTACGAGATCTCGATTGACCCCCTTTTTATTGGCGTTACTAGTTGAAATTTATTGAATGTTTTTCGTTTGAGTTGCATATCGTTGTTTTACATTTTACATTGTTAACTATTAAGTGACCTATCCCTATTAAGTGTTGCCTCGTTGGTCTAGTGGTTGGTATGTACGACTGCGGCCAACGAGGTTCTGGTTTCGAGTCCCGGGTCGGGCTATAATTGAGTGTTGGGTTTTTCTGACTAGGAATTCTCAGTACTAGCTCGGAGATAGGAAGTTGGCGGTGTTACACCCCCGTGCCTCGGAGAGCACGTTAAGCCGTCGGTCCCGGTTCTTATCACTAACATGATAATAGTCGTTGAAGCCCGCCAACCCGCATTGGAGCAGCGTGGTGGGTCTAAGCTCTAATTCCCACTCTCCTATAAGAGTGGACGCCTGTGCCCAGCAGTGGGACATTAATGGGCTGTAGTGGTAAGTGACCTATCCTTGTTTTAGAATAATTATATTTCTAAATCTTGAAGATTCCTAGGTTGAGTCGGCGTATCAACAGTCTTATCGATCAAAATGGTAGACTAAAAAGCTATAATCTTGTTAGAAAAGTAGGGAAGAAGTTGAATTAAAAGCTTAAAGGGCCTTATAATAAAAAAAATGTGAAAGAAATCGTCTTGCGTTGAATGGAACGCAAGAGGTGCAGACACAAGGCGGAGCATTGGCAACGTGTATAAGTTTAAGAAACTCTAGATGGTGTTTATACAGTGGAGCGTGGGTAGGAGTTACGCGCTTGTAGTAGGTAAGGTGCCGCCACCTTCCCGCGTGACGTGTTATTCCGTGTGGATTTTGAACTGTTTGATTTTCCGGAATATAAAGCATAATATAATAATCGCTCTCCAGGTCCCCAAATCTACCCGTGCAAAAAATCACCTCGTTCGTTTGATCTATGAAGGCGTCATTCAAGACAATACTAACGAAAAAATACAATTTTGCATTTACGCTTAATGAGTCTGACGGCAAACTACAGCCGGCCTTGTAGTTTGCCGTCAGACGTTGTAATCGCTTCAGGCTTCGTGTTTCACAGATTATAAATTATTATATACTTAGTAGTAAAGCACTGTCGAGTTATATTCGAGAACAAGTATTAGGGCTAAACCCCACCCCGAGGCTATAACTAATTAACAGCCAGTGCGAACGCACTCCGATTGGTGGTCATTGAAGTGTGCAATGAACTTTACGTACAATAATCCTCGATTATACAAATTGCTTCTTGCAATATAACCCTTAATATTTAAGACTTAAGTACTAGCAAATATTGGGGGTTGTACGAGAAAATACGAGTAAAGATGTGCGCTTGACCAAGCGGAAAATTATATGTTAACAAAGTGGCTGTTGTTACAATGCGATGAATATATTGCACCTAACTGCACTTAGGTATAGGAGTGTGAAGGGTGTAATTAAATGACGACATTGTAATATTGATGCGATACTAGATGATGTCCGTGATTTCGTCAGCGAGGATCCGTGGAAACTGTTGGAATTTTCCCGGCATAAAAAGCCTATGCCCACTCCCAGGGCAAAATTTGTACCGAATTTCATCAAATGCGACGCAAGCACCTGGTTTGGTGACAGATTTTGCTCGAAGGGCATAATGATTTTGACATATTGTATAGAGATTTATGTAGATCAGTCGCAAAAAATATGGTATTAAGAACATTATTCAAATAAACATCATTCATCATCTAGCTTACTTACCCACTTTTTTTAATTAAGAATACAACGAAAATTGCATAAGTAAGCCCCAGTTTCAGTAGTTGCCTGGGAACAATCCGATCCAAAATCACAAGGAGTATAAATTAATGTAGAGTCAGCAAAACAAATAGTTTAACAGCGCTAGTAGTAAGGTAGGTATATGTATACGATGATAATAAAAAAAAATACCCGGTTGAGTTTGTTGTGGGCTCTTCTCAGACCAGGGCACGTTTGTAACCCTCGTAGCTTTTGTTTTAGATATCGTAACCGATTATCACCATCATGTTTTATAAGTAATTTTTAACATCAATAAGTGTACCTACAGTGTACCTATATTGAATAAATGAAATGAAAAATGATATAGTATCTTTTGAAAATTGGTACAAATCCTTGCTTATTTTAACACGTAATACTTTTCTGAAATAGGTATTCCGGGAAGAGAAGTCACGGGTATTTCTTATCAGCCCAATCCATACTAATATTATAAATGCGTAAGTGTGTCTGTCTGTCTTTCTGTCTGTTACGCTTTCCTGTTCAACCGATTTTGATGAAATTTGGTACAGGGATAGGTTATTTTAATTTTATTATTTTATTCGACCAACCAACAACATTCATGCATAAAATAAAGTATATATATAAAAAAACAAAGAGACTTATAGACAAAAGATATATAGCACAAACATAAACAACTGGCTAGTACAAAAGGTTTCTAGATAAAAACATTTCAAAATTTAAATTAATTATATCCCGGGGTAGGACATAGGCTACTTTTAATTCCGGAAAACTTAAGAGTTGCCGCGGGAATCAAAAACCTTAATCCACGCGGAAGAAGTCGCGGGCATCATCTAGTACTCAATAAATACCCAAAAATGCCCATTGCGTATAGCAAACGAATTTCCTGATTCATTCACTTTTGTTCAATATCCGTTATTTAGTCACCCTTCTGTAGATGTGTACTTTGCCTCAGGGCATAGAATACTATACATATATACAATCCAATAAATATGAGTAGGATGAGTAGGGGATCATTAATTGCATTTAACCGACTACGAAAACTGTGGGAGTTATAAAATGAAGTAAAAAATTTGGGACTCGAAAGTATCTTACTATAGATGGACTTTTTATCGAACGTAATCAAACGAGAACTCTCCCAGAAAATTAGTAAAATTGTGATAATTCTTGAGCTTACCATAAAAATAAAAATTACTTGTGTTAAGAGTACAGTAGTTGCTACCAAAATACCTCATCTATCAATGCATTACCATATAATATTCATACTAATATAATATCAGAAATGTGAGTTGGAAAGTTCCTAATTTGTTGAAAGAATTCTGCCTTTTCACTACCCATCTGTTAAATCGATTTTGACGGGTAAAAAGATTATTAAGTAATTAAAAAATTTTACTTGGGTGGCTAAAAGTTATTTAAGGCTACTTTTGTCCCGGAAAATCAAAGAGTTTCCAAGATGATGTTTAAATCCTTAAATGAAATCACACATGAAGTCACGGGCTTCAACTAGTTAATGGCCAATACTTAAATTACGGGTACAACAAAAAAATGGCTTCAATCTTTAATTAAAAACAAGTTGCAACCTTGATGCTGCCACCACAGAATACTAGATAACTATTATGTCTAGGTATATGCCTGACGAACTTTGGCAGCAATTTTAATGAATTGAATGATATATTGAAATAAGTCTTCTGATAAAAAAAAATACTTATTGAATAGAATAATTCTGACTCGAAGATTAAAATTACTTCGTGCATTGATTCTGTTTCAAATAATAAATGAAAGAGCTGCCCAATTACCAGAACACAATGCAAAAATGTAAATGAATAGAAAAATAAAATTCGTTGCGCTAGTAGATTCTTTTTGAATGTACGCGCGCCAATTGGTCCTATCGCCCGAGGCAAGATGGCGGGGCGCCTATATTGCTAGCCTCTCGTCCGGAAATATAGAATTTTATTTGCCTAATCACGTTCAGAATTTCTTAAAATAGATTTTGAGATGTGTATTTTTTTCGTAAGATACATTTTATACAAATTTGTTTTTATGTACGAGTATATCTACTTCAACAAAATACAATAAATTAAATCTTCTTTGGGGTTGACTTTCCTACATAATTAAGGAATTATCAGATTTAAATTATTGATCCTATCGCTCTAGCCTATCATCAAAATACTAACATTTACATACATAGATGAAAACAATAAGCTCCCAGAAGACATGCTGAAGATATCTCTGAATAAGTTCAAAGTTAATGTAAAACGTATACTCATTAAGAAATCTTATTACCATGTAAAGGATTACTTAAATGACAAGGAAGCTTGGCAATGATTTGGCTCTTATAGTTCCTTAGTTAAGATAATTTGTGAAATGGTGATAATTATAAAAAAAACCCGGCTGAGTTTGTTGTGGGCTCTTCTTAGACCAGGGCGCGTTTGGAACCCTCGTAGCTTTAGTTTTAAGATACCGTTACTGATTATCACCATTATATTTTATAAATAACTGGGCGTCAATAAGTGTAATATACCCACCTAAATTGAATAAATATTATTTGAGTTTGAGTTTGAAAAAGTCGACGGCCCTTAGCCTTTATCTTTTGTTGTACAATCTATTGCAGGGCAAGTAAAGTTTAAGTGATAAATCATGCAAAACGACGGTGAAAGGCCGTTTCATTCCCTTTTATGTGTTATCAGTAGTCAACACGTACAATGGTAGCTAGGTCCTAGGGTCACTGGAATAGTCGTGCACGCACGTGCGCCCAGACCCAATCCATTATAACTCATAATAATATATAAGTGGGTACCTACTCATAACTATTCTATTAAGATCTACTCAGTGCTCAGTGCATTTTTGTAAGAAAAAATGTTGGTTTAGGTATATTATTACTGTTGATTAAGTTATTAGGCCCGCCACCTACATTCGGAATATCGAATCGGGATTCCGTAAATACACAATCACATAGATCGTAAATCACACACATACGTTTGTTTCCGTTAGGAATAACAAGGCTCAGAAGTTGGGAGATACTAATCTCCGTGTTCAGTGAGTTCAGATATTCATCACACAAAATGTGTGATGCATAAAAATCTATGGAAGACTTGCGTTCGAAACGGCTTTTTTTCCGGTAAACGAAGAATGTGGCGGTCCTTATGTACCAATTGGTGCATCAATATTTAGCTCAAAATAGGAAATTCCACCAGGACCATTTTCCGACGATTAACCGTTGCGTAAGAATGGCGAATAATATTGAATAATATGCTTTAATTATTTTAGAATAATGTTGATTATGTCCAACAGCAGGTTCGAGGCAGTAGTGTAGTTTTTTTATAAGCTACAGTAAATAAAATGCACGTTCTAGCCTAGACTACATTATAACATGCCTGTTTTTCAATTACCCTAATATCGCAGTCAAAATATATTAAAACAATTTCAAAGTTATTCACAAATGGTCTGGCTCTGGCGGATAAAAAAGATGACAGGTGCTTCTGTGTTCATACACGTAGTCGGATATTATAATTTGAGGTTAAAGTTCAGGAAGCATCTAACTGTTGAATTAGAAAAATGCTACTGAACCTTCTTGGCCTATGAGCTTTGGACTTGGGAGTTTGGCGATGTTCATAAACGATTCAATTATTTAACTATATACACAGCAAAATGAATGTTATTTGTAAAGATAAGTTTTTTAAATGGAGGATTATCTTGAATAGATTTATTTAACTATTTTCTTTTATGGTCTCTGGGCAAAGGTTAGCAACTGCTAGTTTATTGCGGGTCGGTTGGTTTTTAATATTTATTTAGGCTTGTTTTACCGTGATAGGCTATTTAGCAAAATAAGTATATGCATACTATAAGTATGGCATCATAATACCAACCAAATATAAGCATAATTATTTAATTTACCCAATAATACAACCGATAAAATAAATATAACCACTTCTTAATTAAGATAATCTTTAAGGTTTACGTGGTAAAAAAATATAAAGAAACATAATAAAAATGGGTAGGTACCTACGTATCTAAGTTACGTATCTATGCCTAATTACTTTTTCTTACAACTATTGAATATTTTAATTATTAACATGAGTCGCAAATCGCAACATTTACAATATCGCTTCCTACACGTATGTTCTATAAAATAATGCCGAATGCAAAAAAGTTAATTATGAAAAAAGAAAGTACAAAGATGCCGGTTCGTGTCCGTTATGTTCTTGGAAGAGATTGATTCTGTAAGGCCATTGTGGTCAGATGTTCTTGTTATTATGAATCAACGGCTCTACCACTAAGCGAGATTCAATTTTCAAACTTATCTCTTTATAATACGATTGATATTAAGCTGTGAGGTATTCTGTGAGATATACTCATTTTGAATCGAAGTATGCTGACCACAGAACTAATATTATACAAATATGAGAGATACTATATATTATTTCCTTTATTATTCCATAAAATTATGGGCACTACTACGTTATTGGTGAGAAAATAAAGGAATTTGTGGTTGGCTGTTTGATCAGCATGGTTTTGTGGTTATTAAGTATTTTATCTAAGTAGATACATTATTAAAGGCAGCCACTTATATAAAATCTATAAGCAGGTATTTCAAATATCAGAATGTGGACAATTTTGACCAGACTTCTAAGATACTTCAAAGTTAAATATTTTTCATCGATTGATAAAAGAGGAAGATGAAGACGAGAACATTTTCAAAGCAGCCTATGAGACATAAAATTGGACTCGACTTGGTTTTAAATCTCGTGAAAACTTTAAGCTTAGTTGAAGGAAAAAGAGTAAGTTACAAATTACATTTATTAATAATAACTTTATTATACTAACAGCAACAAGCAACTTATGAACAAAATTGAATTGTTTTGTCATTTTTGGTAGCTCCTTTGTTCTTACTTTGTACGCCAATTTCGATATAGGATATTGGATAATTCTAATATAATAATTACATTATAGACCAAAGCCATTTAAATGGAATGCAAAAACATGCCACACCGTTCAAATCGTAATACGATTATGCAAAATTATAGTGTTACGAAATATACGCAATGAATATTATAGAGTGTAAGTACTTGCTGGACTTTCTTGGAGTGTTTTCTCTAACAAATAATGTAAGGGTAGCTTTTACTTAGCTACTGATAGAAGTACATAGAAATATGGGTAGGAATTAATTAATGTATTTTTTCTATAATACATAGTTTGAAAACTTACTTTATAAAGAAAAAGAATTTTTTGTCAGTATATCTCATAAATAGTTAACACTTTAAGTGAGTGAGCGTAGAGTTTGTGTTTTCGATTTCGGAATTGTTGTATAAATAAGGGACATAACACAGTTAATGGAAAACAAATCGTCGTTAAGTTTGAGAATTGAAAAAACTATTTAATACTGTATTGCTATATGTTAACCGATAAAATTATTGAGAACTAGATGATGCCCGCGACTTCGTCCGCGTGGATTAAGTTTTTTCAATTCCCGCAGGGACTCCTTAATTTTCCGGGATAAAAGCCTATGTCCTTCTCGTGAATACAAACTATCCCTGTACTTAATTTCATCAAAATCGGTTGAACAGGTGGGCCGTGCAAGCGTAGCAGACAGAGAAATGGACAGACAGACGGAAACACTTTCGAATTTATAATATTAGCATGGATTTAATATTTCAGGCTTCTATTCAATATAACAAGCTTATTATTAACATTAATATGATGTATGCCATTATGTACCTGCTATATTATAAAACATCATTAATTATTTTTGTTATTATAGTGATGTAAATTGTAATTATAAAAATACATTCTGTTGGTAGCCCTAATTGTCCGCAATATCAGTATGGATAATACCATCGCTTAAACTATTATTTTAAAATTACAGTTTTATGTCACGTACCTTGACGTCCTTAAAATAAGGATTATAATTCTAAAACTCGAACATCAAAAATATTAAAACATTACGGCTTCAAGCTATCGATTCCGACTTTTAAATCACAATTGCACCGTTTTGGCTCTGCGCTACCATACTTTAATTATTATTACAGAATCAATCCAATCACAAAGATAAGTACCTACGCCAGTCGTGAACAGCCATAATAGGATACAAGTTACGACTTAATACTTTAACAGTGCTCCTACTCATGATGTGAAAGTTCATAGGAGTAAATTGATTAAGTGTAACTCGACACTTCCAGGTAGCCGCCTACTCACTTTCTCGATAATTTTAATTATTAGCTCTTGAAATTGATAATGTGTATTAATTAATTAGTATCGGTAAGAGGCAAGATTTTAATTTTTTTATAATAATATTGAAGTAAATATACTCGTAAATATGTTCTCAAGCTGCCATATTTTGTCGGGGTGCTATAAAGTAGCCCGCCAACCCGCATTGGAGCAGTGTGGTGGGTCTAAGCTCTAATTCCCTCTCTCCTATGAGAGTGGAGGCCTGTGCCCTGCAGTGGGACGTTAATAAGCTGTAGTGGTGGTGGTGGCTATAAAGTACCAACCAAGTATTGTATGTAGGTAGTGTCATAAATAACAAGTCATCTTTAAAAAAATAAAAAAACACGACTGCCCTGCTAAAAAACGAACTAAAAAGTTAATAATCTAAATTAATCTAGTTAAATTAAAATCTTATTCACATTTTTATTATTGATATTTTTTTGTGAATCACTGGATATTGAACTATAGTGTTTAATATTTTTGAAATCTACTCATCTCTAGATGATGATTATATAATTAATCTTATTTTCGATTTTTTTTCAACTTTCGTTTTTAATGCGGGACCATGGTCACCCCATCAATTTTTTTTTAATTTTACTAGCCTATGTCACCCGGAATAAGCTAGGAATTCTAACGATACCTCATTTATTAAAATGGGTTCAGGCGTATAGAACTTATGGTAGAATATACAAATTCACATACATACATACGAGTACATACATGAGCCCTGAAAACAATATACTCCTTTTTACAGGCAGTCGTATAAAAATCTTACCAAATAATGTAATATGCAATGATACATTTGTATAAAATTCTAACATATTTCAGTGTCATATAAAACTTGTTTGCTCAAACGTCTATTCCAAGTTCTCTTGTAACGGAGAGTCGAAACGAGATAGATACGAGCTATTTATCAAATACGTGCCTAGATATGTGTAAAAATACAATGGTAGTACAAAATGGAATGGCCATATATTATTGTTCGTGGCCTTAGTCTTATGTAAAAGAACTACTATTTATTCTCGATTTGGTATCTCGATTGTGGATCGTCTTATGTGACATCATAAATGTAGATCATGTCATCATAACATTTGATTATGACGAGTAAGTATTTCAAAAATTCTGAAAATGAAATGAAATTCTCTTGTAGTGTATCGTAAAGACTACAGTAATATTATAAAGGTTTATTGTCATGTTGCGCTAGTATGTGCAGCACTTTTAAAAGTTAAAAAAGAGTTTAACGGACGTTTTGTCTGCCGAACTAAATTTTTCTGTCCGTTGTTCTGCGTTAGTCCGTTATAATTCCTCTTTCTTCGAACTATTTACCAAATCTGTCCCAAAGTCAGGTATATCGTACAACATTCATAGATTTAGGATTGGTCTGCGCTGTGGAAGCGCAGCGGAGACCAATCCTAAATGACAACATTCCACTTTAAAGTCCAACCGGTATAGAGTGGGATTTCATCGAGAAATCTTAGTAACAACTAGACTAACTGTTTTGAAACCTATTACAAAGTATAACCGTGGCAGTCGCACGTGGGTGGTATCCAGTGTAACTTGACCTTTGCTTGCTAATGCACTGTATGACAAGTGATCTAGAGCCATTGTTACGAAATATGTCATAGCCGATATTGGTTGTCTAATAACAGTGATTAAATCGTGTGATCGAAAATAGGTAAGTAAGTGGTAGCATAGTGAAATTTAATTAGAGTACTATTGTGTTTTGTATAGAACTGTACAGAAAGTGATTGGGGTATGATTTTAATACAAGTGCCATGCCCCTAATGTTAGCCTCCTACTACATCATTGCTTATAGGTCTATTACACTGCACTTTTTGCAGGGCCCTGTAGTAAGGGTGGGCGAGGCCGCTAGTTACCCTTTCTCCCTAAATTTTATTATATATTAGTGTAAGAGTCCCCAATTACCATCTAGGTGAATCACCAATTGCAAAAACGGCACATGTCTGTGAGAGTAAAATCTTCAGGAAACGATAAAATACAAAATATATTTTTTTATGCAATAATTTTTTTGCTATTAATATTGTTTATCTTAGCTAACTAAACTATACATAAATACCAAAGCTCTGGTGTGCTTTTTTCCAGTAAAAGTATATAGGTATATCCTCGAAGAGTCTAGTTCTGTAGAAAAAAATTGCCCAATATGGACATGTGGCCTTTTTGCAATTAGTGTTTCAGATGAGATCGCTTGTCAAGGGCTTATTTGCCCTAGAAAAGAAAATATTAATTAATCATGTTTTCTTAGTTCGTTGTAATTTAAATTATTGTAAGCGCATGCTTAAATCAAGCGTATATATCTAGCTATACTTATGCTTACAGTGTGTCAAAGTATATAAATGCTTTGCACTACATAAATAAGAATGATTATTGGGTTTGTTCTTTGGTTAGTTGCGTTATGCATGCGTCCTGCATGATACCGACTGCAGTGCCATCTGCCGGGCTGGTTTGTGAATCTAAACCATTCAGGGTGCCATCCAAACGCATACAAAAAAATTCATTGAAATCGATTAGCCGCTTAGGAGGAGTTCAGTGACATACGCACGTACAGTAGAATTATATATATAAAGATAAAAACAGGTAACAAGTAACTAAAACAAAGCATAGGGCATGAGTGCCTGTACGAGCAAAAAAAACCGTCCCGTCAACTTACGCTTGACACATATTCGAGACGACAGGTCGTTCAACTCTGACCGGCAGAATTTTTTTGGTAGTTGCGTAAAAGCTACTTTGTTGGTGTTCACAGTCAGTTTTTGGAGCTTACGTAAAGCTTTTATGAATCGATGAAAATTTTTTCGAAGGGTTATTTTGATAATTTATGTTTCCTTCTTCGATTCGGATTAAAATATGTGTTATAAAGATAAAAAAGCGTTCCCTAACATTTTTTACTTAAATGAGAATAAAAATGCAAATTATTTTATGTTATTTTATAACTGTTTTATACTCGTGCCTATCTATAGTGTGTATGCTCGAAATACACTCTATTTATTGGTGAATAAGTACTCCTCTAAATAGACCAGTTCTTCAATGCTTCAAATGGACCGACCGCGACGCGAAGTCTCTCATTATAATATGAAAACTTTTTATACGTATATATACGATTGCAATTCTCGTTTACCTCTGTAATAGCGATAGCAATAGAATCTTAAGCTGAATCACCACTTGCGAGCGAATTTGATTGCAGCCAAATGCTCGACTATAATTAAATAGAAATAGATAGATATAGATCGAATCGATTGACACCTTATTTATCAAAATTGGCTCAGTAGTTTCGGTCGGTCAGTACCTTTCTATCTTTATATCTATACATAGACAGCTAAAATGAAAACCCTTCCTTTTGGCTTCGCCAGAGTTGGGTACAAATGACTTATGAACCTTTTATTCGAGTATTAGAAAGTGCGAACAAAAACCGCTAAATCCTTGCAGCGAAAACAATAAATTCCGTTTATATAAGCGCGGTGGCACAAAAGCTATAAACTTTTCGCTTGTAAGGTGTTAACAAAAAACTTAGCTTATCTTGACGCGGGCAGGCCGAATTAATTCAAGATAAACCGTCCTTACTTCTTTAGGCATAGTGCACACGTTTTATGGACGAATGGTTTTCATCATAATAATATCATCAAACGATTCTGCCCCCCGATTTTGTAAGCAAATCGTAATCGTAATCGTTTGTCAAACGTATAATTCGACCTGTTTAAGGAGTTCATAGATGCCTGCACGTCAAAAAGCATGCGTGAACTCATAAAACAGTTCGAGTTTTAAGCTGTTAAATGATAACGATTTGCTTAGACAATGGGGCCTCTGATCAGTTTTCACCTATTTATTTTAATGGGCCGCGTCCAAGGTCTCTAGCTTATTTAAACGGTAAAATAGGCGGGCTGAAACCTTATAGTTCGTATGTACTTCACACGTCGACATTTTGTCCTACGTTGATATTTGTGTCATTGCCTAGGACAAGAAGTAAATAGTATATTTGCCTCTTATTAAGTTATTTAAGTTTAATCTTTTGCAACTTGTAACTTACAAGTTTAAAGGAAAAGCTTAGAAAGTAAAGAACAATAATCTGTACGTAGCTTTAGCAGTCAATTAATATGGAAAAGGCTTCAAGATAATTTTGCTTTGTGAGCAAGCGAGATAGGAGGCATGAAATTCGAGATTTTCGATACAGGTGCGTGCGGAATTCTTTTAAGATAAGGTTGCCAACTCCATATTTTTCAGATACCGGGTTGAAGATCAAGGCTTGAAACAATGTTAAATGTAGTTTGAAAATTTAAGCGTAACGATTGCCTACATAGTGTTTTAAAAATGAATTTAAAATGAAGATAAATGTATTATGAAATATATAATTCAATTATTATGAAAATTACTTAATTAAATCAAATATCAAGAATTAGGGAACGCCCGCTGCTACATCAATTTTTGACACGTTTGTAAAACACTCTATACTATAATATTATATATGCGAAAGTATGGATGGGTGGATGGATGTTTGTTACTCAATCACGTCAATGACTGAACGGATCTGCATGAAGTTTCACAGAGATAGATTACAGGAACTAGTAGCACTTGGGCTACTTTTTATCCTTGAAAATTATAAATTTTCCGCGGGAACCAAAAAAGCTCAATTCACGCGGAAGACATCGCGGGCATCAGCTAGTATTCTTATAAATTATAGCCTTTTTGCTATTCCGATGTTAAATAAACTATATTGCTGTTAATTTCCATCAAAATCGCAAACTTGTATATATGTATTTTTAAAAAATCCATTCAGTAGTTTTTTCGTGAAAGAATAACAAACGTTCACAAAACAGAAGAATAACATTCATCGTTACGTTTATAATATTAGTAGAAATAAGAAGTAAGTACGATAAGATTCACTAAATCATACCTTATCGGAATCCCTATAGCATATATTTTTTGTAGCTGTGAGAAATATTTTGGCAGCCCTATGCTAAAAAGGCAAAAATGTTTGTTGAAAGTTTCGAATCAACAATGAGTCGTTTCAAGTATTTTTATATACCAAAATTATTGTGTTTAACATGCTTTTTATGTTTAATTATAAATTTGACTTGATTATTACGCTGTCCCTTTATTTTAGAGTGGAATTTTGAAATTTTCTTAAGATTTTCGTAACTTGATTGCTGTTAGGTATATTCAGAGTATGAATTTCATGAAGTTATTTTTATTTAAATTTATATCTATTACTAGACGATTCCCGCGACTTCGTCCTCGTGGATTAAGGTTTTTTGATTCCCACGGGAACTCTTTAATTTTCCGGTATATAAAAGTAGCCTATGTCTCCGGGATACGAACTCTCTCTACTTTATACTAAATTTCATCAAAATCGGTTGAACAGATGGGCCGTAAAAGCATAGCAGACAGACAAACTTTCGCATTTATAATATTACAATGGATTATATCTATTATTTAGTCCGCCAACCCGCATTGGAGCAGCGGGGTGGTGGATATCTATTATTTAGTTACCACTAAGTACTTAGTTTACTAGAGTTTCAGTAGGTAGTTGTCAGTTGTTAGCAAGTGTTCTCTCCAACTTTTAAGCATATATTTTGAAGTATAATATTATTGTAATATTAATTTCATTTTACATAAGAGTTGATAAGTCGTAGTAAGATGAGAAAATAAATATTTTGTTAGATATATTTAATTTTTTTAACGCGTCAAGATGTAGAGAAGTGGTTTCAATTAAAACTGTTATCTCAAATAACACACTATTTGACAGCTATTCGCGATAGATTGAAGAGCAAAACTAGGTATTCTAAATTGCTTACAATATAAATTAGTAGGTAACTTCGAGATTTATACTTTCATCTGTTATCATTTTTCGAAAGCTAGCCGTTCATAGATTCGTAAGAAATTTGATTTGTAGATAAGTGGGATCAATAATATGACGGAATTAATTGGACTATGCAGGTTATGACCTCATAACGAGGTTTAAGCAGATGTACCCAACTACCGTTGGTACGTAGCACTTAATAGTAAACATCTAATTAGTAGTACTAGTAGAACTGTATACTGACATCGTATTATTCACCCCTACATTATCAGTTTAACTTCGAGCATTTGGTATAGAATGAAAATGGAAAAAAAATAATCACTTAATAAATAACTTAAAGAAAATAAATAAAAAAGGACACTCGGTACAATCCCTTAATCTGGGATAAGGTTTTTTTATCCACTACAAGTTAGCCCTTGACTGCGATCTCACCTAATGGTAAGTGACGATGTAGTCTAAGATAGTAGCGGGTTAACCTGTTAGGGGCAATGGGCATGGCAGTTATATAAAACCCATACCCCTATTCGGTTTCTTCACGGCATCGTACCGGAACGCTAGATCGCTTGGCGGCACGTCTTTGCCGGTAGGGTGGTAACTAGCCACGGCCGAAGCCTCCCACCAGGTCAGACCAGGGAAAATTTAAAATTTATTATAAATTCCCAAATTGATCCTGCCGGGGATCGAACCCGAGACCTCCGCACGTTAAGACAACAGCGCTACACACTGCGCTACGGAGGTGGTCAACAAGGTAGGTAATAGGTTCAATAAATGTATGTATAGTCAGTGGCCGCTCAGCTTTACTTCGTAAGCTGGCGACCCAGATTCGGCTTTGTGCTTAGCATGGCGGCAAATTCACTTTTACACTTGTTGCACACATAATATTATTCTCATATTTGTTATATTATGTGCTACGTAAACAAACAAGCGTCGGAAACTAACTGACCGAGGAGCCGGATGCATGGAATCCGGCGCTTCATGAACATTCTCATTATCCGAAAGCTCCCTATGTTCTTTTATAGGAGACGGCTGACCATCACCGGGTGTCTCAGTGTCGCTCTTAACCTTGCACCAACAAGCAGCCCCTAATTCGTCTAATCGTCTGATCAAAATTTCTTCTAACCTCGTGCCGAAATTACATTTGTGACCGCCAGATGTTTTAAGTGCTGCAAGTACCTACTCCGTTAGGACTTAGGGTATCGCTTGGTCGCTTCCGTCTTTGCTGAAAAACGTGCCTCTTTGCTATCTCAGAGCGTTGCGGCTCCAGGTGGTTGGTGTCTCTGGATGATCGGATGCACTAAGGTCACACATCAAAGTGTATGTAGCTTCGCCCACCACGGTATTTAGCATCGGCACTCGAGTTTTTGTTCTTTTGCGTTGAGTGGTATAAATTGTTTTACACGGCGCACGTACGCCGGCCATTGTTTAGAGGTCAAAACGAACAGCTCCATTATTCCTATCGGCATGTTTTACTCGCTTACGATCGATACTTTTCTTTTAAACATCGATTTAAAACACCAACTAGCGTCCCGCATGCGTTATATTAACTAAAACCGATTAAATTTTATTCACCCGTCGCCAGTGCTACGTAAACAAACAAGCGTCGGAAACTAACTGACATTTATTTTTCAGACTACCTGCTCTAGTCAAAACTTACCTACTCGTCGATTTGTTGAAACAAAATAAAACATTTCAAATGAATCTGGGTGATGGTGTAATAGAAATCCGCCAGGCTTTGCACTAAGGAAGTATTCCTAAATCCTATATTCTACAACTGTATACGTCAGGACAGTGTAATGCGCTTTGGTGGTGCGTATACCTATACACAGTCTAGTTCATAAATATAGACACATTTATCTATGGCTAGCTGATGCCCGTGACTTCACCCGCGTGATTTAATTTCCGCAGGTACTCCTTATTTTTATTTTCCGGGATAAAAAGTAGCCTTTGTCATTCTCCAGGTCCTCAACTATACCTAGATCAAAAATCACGTCGATCCGTTACTCCGTTGCAGCGTGACAAACAAACAAACCAATAAACCAACAAACAAACAGACTTTCGCATTCATAATATTAGTATGTAGTATGATATTTTATCGTTAATATATATTGTTGCCGGATAATCATGAAAGATTCATTTTATGATTATATAAGGCCACGATTCAATACTTGCAAACCTTGAATGAATTTTTTATGGAACTGACCCGATTTGTAAGTACGCCGTATAAAATAATATGGCTGACGTTTGTTTAATTAATGTGTTTTATATGAGTGTAAAAACCGCCTGACATCCAAATGATATTAGGATAAACAAAGTGTTAACACGCAGACACGCATAAGATTATACACCCACCCAATGCCTTAAGAATAAAGCATTGGTTAGAAACTTTTAGAAACATAATTTAAAAAAGTTAAAAAACATGACTGCCGTGCCAAAAAACGAACTAAACAGTTAAAAATCAGAATATTATTTTGTCCCATTCGGTGTCGAGACCCTTGGTCCGTGGGGTCCTAGCGCTTTAAAACTTTTTAAGGAAATAGTAAAAAGGTTAGTCGACATCACAGGAGACCGAAGAGCTGGCAGCTACCTCGGACAAAGAATTAGCCTAGCTATTCAAAGGGGGAACGCTGCCGGCATCTTCGGAACCTTGCCTAAAGGGACTCCTTTTAATAATATTTTTTAGTTATTATATTATATTTTTAGGGCTTCATTCTTCTTTAATTAAGTTTTTTTTTTATTTTTTGTTGAAAACAAAGTTTAAGATTTTCTAACCTCACAAACAAAAAAAAAGTTAAAAATCTAAATTAATCTAGTTAAATTAGAATCTTATTCACATTTTTATTAAATGGTACTTTAATGAGAATCACTGGATATTGAACTATATTGTTATATATGTCACCGTAAGATAAAACCGTTAGATTATAATCTAACTCGCGAAATTCTAAACTGTCGAAAGATTGTAAGCTGTTCAATGCTCTGAGTGTCAATTTTTGAAATATTCATTTTATGTCTCTTTCTTGTAGGTTAAGTTAGGGTTCGACATAAATAATCAAGTAGTTAGGTTTAAAAGCACTTAGGTTTTATCGGGTTTAAATACCTATCAGATTTCAATCTACCGGAAAATAATGCGTTAAATTCTAATCTTTCGACAGTTTAGAATTTCGCGAGTTAGATTATAATATAATGGTTTTTACAATCTTACGGTGACATATATATTTGGAATCTACTTATCATTTTCTAGATGATGAATATGTATTTAGTTAATCTTATTTTCGATTTTTTTTTCAACTTTAGTTTTTAATGCGGGACTATGGTCACCCCATCAATTTTTTTTTAAATTTGACTAGCCTATGTCACCCGGAATTGGCTTGGGATTCTAACGATATTCATTTATCAAAATCGGTTCAGGCGTATAGAAGTTATGGTGGAATATACAAACTCACATACAAACATGAACCCTGAAAACAATATACTCATTTTTTCAGGCAGTCGTATAATAAAGCGTGACGACATTGATGCGAGACGGCATGCGCGCAGATCAGCACATAACTTAATCTTGTATCGTTCCACTATTTTATTGGAGTAAAAATCTTTTAATTATCATTCATTATGTACTTGGAGCAGTGATTTGTTTTTTGTTTTATTTCAATACCGCAATTCCGCCGGTGTAACACGTTACTTTACTCACGTGTTATATGCCCAAGGCTTTAATGCCAGATTTCGAGAACACGCCTGTTAAAATAAACTGCCTCATTTTTATCGCCTATCGCCGCAAATTAGTGTCTGTTAATGAAGCCACTCGATTTATGTTCATATTAAACTGAATTATACGCTACATTTATTAATGTAGTGGACATTTTTTGCACTTTAACGTCTCTTTAATAATATTTTATTTGTGTGATATATTTTGGTTACAATAATTTAATTAAATGGTAAGTATTACTTCTAGAAATTTTAGTTTACAGGCGGTGAATAGGAATTGTATTAAAAAGGTTAAATCCTATATTGAATAGAATTATCATTTTCTTTAGGTCATTTCATGTGACGGAGTTTAGATACTTCTTTGATATCGCCGGCTATTAACATTGAATTTGTTATTTATTAATTACTAGCTGATGCCTGCGACTTCGTCTGCGCGGTTTAAGTTTTTTTGTTTCCCGCGGGAACTCCTTAATTTTCCGGGATAAGTAGCCAATGTCACTCTCTAGGTAAGGACCTAGCCAGGCCCATGCCAAAAATCACGTTGATCTGTTGCTCCGTTGCGGCGTGATTGAAGGACAAACCAACAATCCAACAAATATACATACTTTCGCATTCATAATATTAGTATGATTGCTACCACTCTGTACAAGTATAGCTAACTACGGAATGTGCCAAATTAGTGCTGAAAATATTCTTGCAATTTATGTTAAGGTACCTACTTATGTAAAGATAATCTCAAGTTACTCAGACAAAAGGTTGCCGCTTTATCAATATTAACGAATACTATTTTATTAAAGGTAAAGCCACCAGATTTTTATATAATATATTGGTACGTATGTTAAGTAAAGTACACGTACCTAAGTATATATATACCATGTTATATTATTATATGGTTTTCATACTTTGTTCTTAATGAATCCATACTTTTTGTTTGAAGCAGATAACAACCAGTCATAATTATCCCAGGAAAATGGGTAATCCATAAAAAACATGATTGTATAAACGGGATAAACTTTTAATTAAGTTGGATAAATATAAGTTTTATAAAAAAGTTGAGAGAGGTAATAATCAGTTATAATAAATATATTTTTTTGTGACTTAAGTATCTATCTCTTTATTAAAAATTTAACTAATGTCCATACTACTTTTATAAATGCGAAAATGTGTCTGTCTGTCTGCTACGCTTTCTCGGCCCACCTGTTCAACCGATTTGATTAAATTTGGTACAGGGATAGAATGTATCCCGGCGAAGGACATATGCTTCTTTTTATCCCGATTCCCAGAAAATTAACGAGTTCCCCCGGGAATTGAAAAAATTTAAACTACACGGACGAAGTTGCGGGCACCATCTAGTACACGAATAAATAAATAGTTTATTAACTTGTAATCTTAATGAGCAGTAGGTATATTAAAACAGCATTCGTCACAGATAATATTTGCAATGGTTCGCAACACCTTTCAATATGGATTACAGAACAATTGACAGGGGTGTTTCGCAATACGTCATGTCAATCTGACAATCTGTCACTGTGCGAGTGCAGAATGAGTTATTGTTCTTGCCTCGTATGTCACGATCTATTAGTTTTTAATCTTTGAGTAGCTGATATCCATACTATCCGTACACGTCTTGTATGTTGACCTAACTAAAAACGAACGCGGGAATGAATTATGAATACATAGATAACTCTTTTAACTTCATGGCATAAGTAATGAGATTGAGTTGTTTCAATTATATTTCCAATGAAAGGGGAAGAATTATTCAGTGTAAAGGATGTGGCCACTAGCTATTACTAAATGCCAACACATAAAAACACCAGACGTGAGTTGTATTAAGTCATCATTTTGACTAATAGCCAAAAGGGAGAGACAGAAAAGGAAAATCGATGGCAGCAAATAGCAAAAAATGGCTGAAATAATTACGGTTTAACTAATTGATTATGTCAGCCGAGCCAACTTCTAAACGACTTTCTAAATGGCGTATTAACGAAATTAACTAAACAGAATTATCAACAGAGTGACAGTTATAAATTATACAAGCGTGCGTGGGTTACGCTTTTTAAGTTGATCACACATTGCAAGAAGATCCGAAGGAGGCGCAGGGGAACATATTCACCGTCGAATATTCATACTGACCTGTGATATTGAACGTAGGTATATTATATCAGCAACTAGGTCTTCCCACGTGACAGTGCTCACAAGATTTAGGTTTTAAAATTTCCGTTGGAATTCCCAAAAAATATTTTTAGTGGATATCTAGGATATCTCATAGTCACAATTTCAATTAATCTACTCGTACGTGCAAAATGTCGAGTTTCTAGATCAAGTTTGAGGTGTCCGTTTATATACTATCAATTTCATCATCTAGGTATCTACCGACAAAAATATCAAGAAATCGCCCAACACGCTAATCCAAGGTTGAAGTTATTCAATTCAAAATTCAAATGTTTTTTATTCAAATAAACTTTTACAAGTACTTTTGAAGCGTCAAGTGAATCTACCACTAGTTCGGAATACCATTCCTACCGAGAAGAACCAGCATGAAACTCGGTGGTTGCTCTAATGAAACTATTTTTACTTGAAATAGTGCCTGTGGCGAGTATTCCGCTTCACTGTGGCTTCACGTAGATCATTTCATACTAGTATGCGATCAGCTTTATGCGTATGACAACGTGCGTAAGCTTTACACAGAATAGAAACGTCACGGAATACATGCTACGGTTTTTTAAGTCTATTAAAAGCTATTTCATAAATTTATCATTAGTTTTAAATCTCATCCAGAGGATAAGATTTAAAACTAATGTTACTTGACCGTTGATAGGTTAATGATGTCATTTTTCATTTCACATAAAAAAGCTACTTTTTAAAGACGTCATTAGGTTAATTTTAGTCTTATACACCTTTTTTGAAGACTTATGTTAAACATACTTACCATATAAGGAAATACTTGTAAACACCCAATCAGTTATTTCAAGTTGTGCAGTTAGGTATGTTAACTTTGCCTTACTACAAAAGTCGATATGATTCTACATATCGATTTGAGAAGGTAGTAGTTACTGTTAATTATACAGCTTACTGTTTTGCAATCATTTAGGATGTACTACTGTAGAACAACTGTTAGGCAACCCTTAGGGTTGCCTAACCAGGTCTATGGAAAATGAGTAGTTAACTATGGTCCATCGAATAAAATAATTAACATATTTAATTTCTTAACCTTCTTCACCTAGCTCTCCACATTACCAAAGGCCGGAGTCGAAAGCTAGGTTACCGCTGACTATTCCCAATCACGTTTAGGTAAAAAATATAGGTCAGTTTTATAAGTTTCAAATAATCTGTATAGAATGTTAGTTCCGCGCCATTTCGCTGTTAACATTCGAGAGGTCGGTCTGGTCTGCACCGATCCTTATCACGTAACGGATCTGAGGCTAATCTCTTACATCTACACGATTGGTTATGAAACCCATAAGAGTAAGTAGACTTTGAAATTGGATTCTTTTTAAGGACGTCGAAATTCGAATACTTAAATATATATTACACAGATATTGGGAAAGATATAAGCTGTATAAACAAATATTTTAACTTTACTGAATAAAGCGAATGGATTCAGCCTTCTTCCTGTTTTTTTTTTTAATAAGTTATTGTACAATTTTTTTAATTAAATAAGTTATTAGCACTTGACTATGAACGAACCATAAATAATTTTTAACAAACTTTTAACTATGTAACTGAACTAGCAGTCTTGCCCGCGACATCGTTCGCGTGGAAAAAGTATTTTTAAATTTCCACGGGAACTCCCTTATTTTTCGGGATAATATATAGCCTATGACACTCATAAATAATGAGGCTTTCTATTGGTACCAGAATTTTCAAAATCGATTCAGTAGATCCAGACATTACCCCCTACAACGTCACAAACTCACAATTCACAAACTCACAAACTTTACCTCTTTATAATATTAAGTATATATGTGTTTGTTTATTTGGTTATTTCATATCATTATTGAAATAAAGTTTGGAATTTAGTTTTTGTAGGTAAATCAAGTCAATACCAATAAAATTTTCTTATTTAATGAAAATGTTAGGTACATATTAAAGTAATATTATAGCTAAATCAAGGGATAACTTATTAAATATTATCCCTCAATTTTTTTTATTGAAAATTTTTACACTTAACTTAGAACTAATGCCAGACTGATCTTGTGAAAAAAGATACCAAAAGAGAAACGATTAGAAGTAATTATCACCTCTGATTTTTTGCACTAGAATTCTTGGCGGATTGTAAATTCAAACACTGAACATGTACCTACTACCTAACTATTAAGCTATTGTTTCACTATCTAATAAGGTATGTGTATCCATTTGAGTCGGCTCGCGGCAGATCAAAGCCCTGACCTTACGTTCAATCTAACCTTTTTACCGGCAGCCTCTTACGGCTTCTGTAATGTATACTACTCCTTAGCTAGTAACTATTTCGATTAACTTGAGATGCATATTAGGAGCTACTTAATATATCATCTTATTGATAGATTTAGATCGCGTTCTCTGAAATTAAGATATATTATTATAATTAAAATACGGACAAGGTGGAAATTTTAAGAGATTCGTTGCACTTTTTCATATGTTAGCATTATTACTGTTTGTCATTATATCTCATGAAACAGGAAGTATATTATCTGTCAATTTGACTCGTTTCATGTCATTCGATTTAACCTGCGGATACCACGTATTCCATATTGAAAATTCTTAGTCTATATACGAGTGTTTTGATGATGGTAATTCAGTCTCATGCCGGCAGACTCAGCGATTATTGAATACTTATGTGTTTAGATGGCAATTTGATTTAGAGCTAATGATACCAATCGTGGCTGGATCAAATATTTTTTTAAAAGTTATAGCCAACTTTTATCTAATTACATTAACTCTCTCGTGAAACCTCTACACGTTTAACCATTTACTCGTGCAAGTTTCAAATGAGAAGACAAATATATTAAGTGTTTTATGAATACCTACTTCTGAATTGTCTCTTACACGTAATACCATACTTAGTAGTAATAATAATAATTATTATTATTATTGTAAAAGATAGTTTATACCGTCTGAAATACCTTGGGACCGGATAGGCTAAGCTTCCGCGCGAAACACTCGCACCCGAGAGGAACGACGTTTTGTCCTGTCGCCTAGTGTTTTTGGAAATTAAATGAAAATCAGTTCAGACCGCTTAAATTTTTTTCCCGCCACTATAAGTAAGCCCTTGACTGCAATCTCACCGCTTATCACCTTATCAAATGTATTTATTTGTTATTAAGTCCTATCTTTATGATTATTACTATATCATTTCTAGCATACGCCTTGTCCCGTGAAAATATTTACCAGGTTTCAATTTTTCAATTCACTTTTCCTTAATACGAACCTTACGAACACCTTGCATACGTAAAGGAGATTTTTTTAATGAGATCATGTTTCATCAGAAATTCTGAGAATTATAATTATGCTCTACTCTCCAGTACCAACTGAGTCAGAGTCTTAATGTAACAGGTCAGTTTGAATGCAGTTTGCGTTTCAAAAGAATTACGTTTATGTAAACGTTTACCTTTACCCTTTAATACGCCAGCAAAGAGGTTATTATGAAAATGTTCTTAGTTTAATATCTTTGGCCTATATGTATTATAGGTTTTAGTGACATATAATTTTTTTTTTAAATATATTTTATATAATATGCGTTTTCTTATTCAATTTCAATTTAAGATGGAAGCGCTCTTACTCAAACATATATTATTACTATTCTATTGAACGAAGGAACTTCTTGTGCTACGTGTTGGACTCTACGTAGCGTGTATCTGAAGCTTCAAAGGTGTATAGCTGTCACCGTAAGATTGTAAAAACCGTTAGATTATAATCTAACTCGCGAAATGGTAAACTGTCGAAAGATTGTGAACCGTTCAATGTTCTGAGTGTCAATTTTTTAAATATTCATTGTATTTACGTTTTCTTGTCTGTTTCATGTAGGTTAGTTTAGAATTCGACATAAATAATGAGGTAGTGCCCGGCCACATGCCGGGCACTTAGATTCTATCGGGTTAATAAACCTAACAGATTATAATCTACCAGAAAATAATGCGTTAAATTGTAATCTTTCGACACTTTGCGATTTCGCGAGTTAGATTATAATCTAACGGTTTTTACAATCTTACGGTGACATAGCTTATTATACACAAAATAAAATACTCTGAAAATACACAGTTTCTTCGTTGCGTACCAGAACGTTACATCGCCTGTCGTATTAGCTAAGTACAACTTTGTCATAATTAGTTACTTTTTAAAATACTCACTTTATTGTCGCCGTCATTCTCATTACCAAAATTTTCATTCTGTGTGTTTATGTCTTCATGATTCCTTGCTTCGCTATCTAAACTCAAATTGTTTTTCATAGCATATCCATTTAAAGCGCCATTTTCGAGCGTTAATACTATTCTATCGCCATTTTCCTCGCATAAAGGTTCATTTATTTTATAGTCTGTGATCACACATTGGTTATCTGGATGCCGTAACTCTAGCCTTATGGTCTTATTAGAATCTTTGTCGATGGTAATGTTTATGTTTGGCTGAACGAGTTTTTCCGAATCATAGTTTACATTGGCTTCAAATGGCTTTGATCTTCTTTTCAAAAATGTATGATCATTCACTTTGATATTGTTAGCTTTATTTCCTGATTTCGCTTCTTCTATTGCAGGGTAATCAAGCTTTTTGGTTTTGATAATCAAATTCTCGTTGAAAATATCATCGACTGTTAGGTTTTCTTGCTCCGTCATGTCGGGCAGGTTGGTTTCGTTAATTTTGGTCATGTTGCCGACAAATTTAATTGGTCACATTGTATTGAACGGCTGGGGGTTATCGCGCGCCATTGTCGGTTTAACACGGCGTAAATCATCGACAGATCATTATCTGTACCGAGATGACCGCTATTTACAACTAACGTACTCTGACCCCTGGTTTCAGTTATCAGCTCCGATTGGAAAAGATTTGCTCAAGCTCAACCTTCGCTGGTCGGGTTATTGTTACTGCGTTGGGCAATCGTGAACTTTTACACGATTATTGGTACCATTACGATTCGTATGAGAATTCTATTTTCTTTGAAAAGATGATTATCTCCATCCTTGTCTTGTATGTGCGCTCGTCTCTTTCTCGCTAATGATGTTATTGTTTACTCCTCTCGGTATTAGAAATAGATATCCATCCAATATATCATTATAGTAACGGTTATGAACTGAGCAAAAACCAGACAACACGCGACTGAATTAATTAAACCCCGTATATGTATCACATAATCTTAATATAAACAATCTAGTTTTAGTATGAAAACGATCACTCACATACGAATTAGTCTTAGCATATAAAAACTTCTTTTGAATCTATTATCTAATGAGACACGATCGAACACAGTTCATTCACAAAAAAGAAAAAAACAGTCGGATGAAAAAGTAATTATTCGAAATTCGAATGTTCCCGCGTCTTTAGCCACGTGAGGCGCGCGTCGCTCGCGGCTATCACATGGAGTGGGCGCTGCGCGCGCGCAGCCAGCGGACATGATAAAGATGGGGATTGCGCAGTATAGGGCAGGGAACGCGATAAATTTCACGATTGACCACCATCGACAGCTTAATAGTCGTAATAAAAATAGCTTTCATCATTATTCCATTCTCTATAGTTTACGGTGGATTATATAGGTATCAGTGGGTAGTGAATATTGTACCTAAGATATATTTTTATGATGGATTAAGTTGAGGTCAGTTGAATAACTCAATTAAAACTACATACTTACCTAAAATGTTTTTTTTTTCTTTCAAATTGGAAGCTTTTTGCAGATAGTAGTAAATAAACTTGTACCTTTGTAGTTTGTACTAAAAGGAGATAATTGACTGACAAGCATGCAGCCCCAAGTTCTGGCTCTAGATTTTCTATGAAATGTAAAAACCCGAGCGATGGCGATGATCAGAAATAAAACTTGTTAATAAAAGTTATTTTATGAGCAAAAAAGGAATGAATGAATACTTTTATTGTACACCAAAAAACAGTATATAAAATCTATAAAGGCAGAACTACTAACAAAAATGCATATTATTTAATATGGAATAGCTTTTACACAAGAGTTTTATCTGAGCTTTTCGCATGGCTTAAGCTTAAAGCTTCCTCCTCGCACCACGTCGCGAATCTATAACATTACTCCTTTCATATTATATCCAGTTTGAGATTGAGACTGTGGGTGTGTGCGTGCAAGTAGGTCGCGTAAAGTGCGTGTGTGTGTGCGTGTGCAATGATTGCGTACATATTTTGACGTTGCGTTGCTTTGGTACGAGCGGACCGTGGTCAGTTTTTTGAAGTGAAAACTTCTTTAGCCGCGTTGAGCACTTTTTGGTAGGGGGTAAAAATTTTAGAAACGAGTGACCGACACCACCGTGACCTTCACCTCGCGATGTAACGAAGACAAAAGGTCTTAAATATAAATATAGTACATTCGTAATTCAACTTTAATGCCTTAGTTTTAATTGTTTCGTTGGTCTAGTGGTGGGCATGTTCGACTGCGGTCGACGAGGCCCCGGGTTCGACTCCCGGGTCGGACTATATTTAAGTATTGAGTTTTTCTGAGTAGAAATTTTCAGCACTAGCCCAGAGTTAGGAAGTTGGCGGTGGCACCCCCGTGCCTCGGAGAGCACGTTAAGCCGTCGGTCCCGGTTATTATCACTAACATGATAATAGTCGTTAAAGCCCGCCAATCCGCATTGGAGCAGCGTGGTGGGTCTAAGTTCTAATTTCCTCTCTCCTATGAGAGTGGAGGCCTGTGCCAAGCAGTGGGACGTTAATGGGCTGTAGTGGTGGTATGATATTTTTTGTTTTAAATATTTGTTTTACTTCTATCGGCACTCCCTATGACTGCCATTTTTTAAAAATGTGTTTGTAGTGTCGGTGCCAAACTGCCAATGTTGTACTACTATTATCATAAAAATTGCATAAAATGTAACATTGTATACTGTATATTGTACGAACCACCCGACGCCGAGCGTGGAAAGTTATGAGTGCGTTTCTAGCATTATGATTACATTCGTATAAAATTAGTTAGCGTAGGTACTATAATATGACATAACCAGATGCTATTAGGATGACAGTTAGCATTCTATCATTTTCTCTCGAGTGACTGTAATCATAAGAGCATGATAACGGTCACTCGAGAAAAAAGGATAGCCTAAATAATAAACCTATTTTTATTATCATAATAGCATCTGGACTGGGTTTATACAAGCGTGTGGATAATGTAGGTAATACCACTCCTTAATGTAATGTAAGGAAGACCCTGGCACATGCGTTACTTAAAAACTTGCTATAGCTTCATCTGAGTTTTATGCTTAGCTCGAGGGGAGAGGCGAAAATTACCTACTTATGTGAAGACTGAGTGATTAATATTCCTTTACAAAAATAATGTGGTGTGGGTGTCCTTTTAAAGTAAAACAAAAGACTGGTTAGAAACTTTTTAAATTGGCTTTGTGAAACCTTTAATGTATTACGATTGTACAACATTTCACCGCGGTTATATAATTGCCTCATCTGGTGATAGAAGGGCTGCCTCATTTTTTGCGCAAAGGATCAGCCTGGCTGTCCAGCGTGGGAATGCAGCCAGCAATATTGCCACTATTCCACGCGGGCATGATTATTTTCGTAATTAGGTTAGGCTATAGCTGGCTTAAAGTTTTAGTTTCTTTTTTCAATACAGAAATCTAAAAATAAGTTGAATATAAAACTGCTTATCTTGAGAAGAGTCGCGATTTCATTAAACGTAGGTACGTAAAAAAAGGCAAAAATATAAATTTCCTAAAAATCGTTGAAATTCGTAGCACAAGCACTATTGTCATTTTCTTAGAAAAGACTTCAACGAGCTTGAATCTATTTTTTGAGATATTTTATTGATTTATAAAGGGTCAGAGTAGTATCAAGTTTGACCAATTTCTCGTGCCGAAGATGAGAAATCTTCCATTGTCCCGCTGGTATGTAGTTATCTGCGTTTCGCCCTATGGCGTAGTTATTGGTGGTTATTGATTGATCGTAGAGCTTTTTTTAGAAAAGTCTCTCGCGGCTTCGTGCACGAAGTTTAAGTTTTTTTAATGAGACGGGAACACCTTAATTTTTCGAAAAAGTAGCCTATGCCTCATTCAACAATTGCCATGCAAAAAATCACGTCAAACCGTTGCTTTGTTGCGGCGTGATTGAAGGACAAACTTACAAAAAAACACACCTTTGCATTTATAATATTATTAGTATGGAGCATCTTACCCCTCGTGCCCCCCTATCCGCCTTCTTAACTCATGTCTCGTGGTCAATTTCAGATGCGAATAAATGATTGGCGCCAGCTTTACTGAGTGTGTGATGTGTGATGTGAAGTTTGATGCATGTAATATCTGAATTACAAAAGCAATGACCTTGTAATATTTACGGGACTATCTTTAAAGCACCTCCTTTCTAAAAAATAAGGAATAAATGAAATTGGACTACGTGTTAATGAATTACAACTAAGTACACATTTTGATATTCATTCCCAAGGGAACCGTGCTGAAAAAGTTACGTTTTGGGATAAAAGTATCCTACGTCCTACCCCCTAGTGTGAACTCAAATCATGCCATATTTAATTTGAATTCATTCAGTAGTTTCGGCGTGATGCGCAGCCAAGATACAGACAGACAGACAGATAGACAAAAATACATTTTTGGCTTCAGTAACGATTAAATACTGCCCACCAAAAAATATTCTAAATATCTTCAATGTACAGAATTTGACCTGAGTGTAGTTTTATCATAACACGTACCTAAACATACAGATATAATAAATGGGAAAGTATGCCTGTCTGTCTGCTACGTTTTTACGGTAGGTAGATCTTGTACATATCATTATATTCAACCAATTTTGATGAAATTTGGTTTGGTTGGAGATAGTTCGCATCCTGAGGTAGGACTGCTAATTTTCATAACCAGTTTCGGGTATAATGTACGTACTTATAGTCTATTATTATGTGTCTACCTTAAAGAAAACAGTGTTCATCTACTCAAAGGTACAATCAACTATTAAGTAGGTGAAAACCGGTAAAGTCTCGAAAATCAAACAATTCGTGGGCGGGGGTCATAATTTCATATTTGGCTTTTTGACATGTCAACAGGTCTTCGTGGGTCAACGACATAACACATAAAACAACAAAGCGTCTGTCTAGTGTCTAGTTTGTCTAACGATACTTCACGCCTACACAAAGCTTACCTAGGTACTTCACCTTATAACCGAGCTTCTACTTGACCCCATTGGTAAATAAAGTTAAATTAAATAAAAGCTCTTAAATCTATCCATACTAATATGTGTTATAAATGCAAAACAGGCACGTATTACACAGTCTGCCTGCTACGCTTCCATGTCCCATCTTTTTGACCGATTTTGATGAAATTTGGTATAGAGATTGTATTCCGAGGAACGACATGGGCTACTTTTTATCGCTACGCTTTTTGGGCTACTCTAGAATAAAAAAACTTCATCAAGAGTACATCATAGGAACTGCCATCTATTGAGGAGTAGAAATATTATTAGTTTAATCGTACAATGTAGTACTTGTACAGATGTATAGATGTCGCTGCACTTAAGTTTAAAAGTAATCATGATGAGTGTGTAAAAAAATAAAAATAATTTTAATTTAAAATTAACCAATTTTTGTTTTTTGTAAAACGATATTTTGCATGAAATAATTTTTAAAACAACTTGTTTGGATATTATATTGCCATCTAGCGGCGAATAGCGTAACTTCTACATAAAACTTTCACATAAACTTACCCAGGTGGCGTTACTGTCATTAGACACAGTTTGAAATGCGGGCACACAACGAAAAGTCATTTTCTTCGGAAATTTTCCTTATTTCGGTCATCAATTAGAAGATTTTCTTCTTGCAGCTTACCTGTTAGTAAAAAAAATAATTGTAGGACAATTTAAGTCATCATAATAATATTACTCAGCTTAAAATAAAATGTACAGTAGTGTTATGATTATTTGACGACTATTTAATCGAAGTTGACGTATAGTCCCACAAACTTATTAACTCCCAAGTCCCAATGCGACGGGTATGAACCAGTTCGTAATGGTCAACGCAGGCCGCCGTCGCTATTTGCGACCTCCGATTTAAAAGTTTCGGAGCCGAAATTGGAACCGAAGGTGTAGGTAATAATGATCGGAAGTTCCGACTTAACGGAATTGGAGTCGAAGCTCCGTGACATCCCTGGACTGCTGTGTATATACACATCGATGTAATTGTAAATATTTTTTTTTCAAAAGAGTAACCACCGAGTTTATTGCTGGTTCTTCTCAGTTGGAACGTCATTCCGAACCAGTGGTAGATACACTCGAGTATTCAAAAACACTTGTTGAAAGTCTACTCGAATAAAAAATATTCGATTTAATTTGATTTGATAGAGCTTATTTTGAGATACCTAAACTCTGATTCACGTCCACGTGTGACCTAACAGTGAAACTTCGTAGGCGCGGCCGATGATTGATAGCGGGCTGTATTGACGAGTTAATTGCCGCCTATTATCCCTGCGATGGGCCAGTACCTGCTGAGTGGTCGGGTTTTGGGTTTTTATTATGATAGTTGAATGTAGCTTACGTTTATAATAACGAGGATGAACTCAAAGATAAAGAGGATAATGCTGAGCTGTACAGTTGTACACTACACCCCTTCTGGGTGGTGCCACAGACGAAAGTGTTACATTTGTATCTAGTTTTGTCTGTGACTTCCATTGGACAAAGGAGCATGGATTTGACTCGCCCCAGCAATGCTAAGGACAGCTGTTACTTATGTATTCTATAAATTAATGAAATTGTAAATTTTTTCCAAAGGAGCAACCGCCGAGTTTCTTGCTGGTTCTTCTCGATAGGAATGTCATTCCAAACCAATGGAAGATTCACTCGATGATTAAAAGTACTTGTAAAAGTTTATTTGAATAAAATGCATTATGAATTTTGAATTGACGAATTAATTGATTTGCCTTCTTTCTTTCAGTTTCAAACTCAGTGTTGTTTATTTCATATGTTTCATATTTTAACACTACCTATGTATAAATAACGTGCAGGTGTCTCTAATGATGCGTCTTGTTTCGACCCTACTTTGGCAATAATTCTACTGTGAAAAGTCGGCAAGAAACTCATCAGTTGCTCTTTTCAAACACAGAGTACAGTCAATCGTGATATAGTTATTATTCTATCCTGTGGGATACTAAACACAAAGTAGTTTGCTTCCATACAACTTTTCGAAGAACCAACAGCCGTTTGTGACCCAGGTGGTTAAACCAGCACTATGCCGACGAAGGATCTTAAGATATAGCTAAGAGGCGCTGGGGGCGACCTTTTTCCTGCATTCTCTTCTCAGTAGAATCTCGTAACCGAACCGGGAGTCTGCTCCCGGTTAAAATAAAACTTTTCACTCATAGTGATAAGGCCGCCTTTACACCGTAACAAGTTGTAAATTCTGTCACGATTTGTTTTACCCCTGTTCTGTTATTTGTTCGTGTGTAATAAATAAAGTGTTTTTACTTACTTACTTTTCTTATGAGATACGTATGTTCTTTAAGAAATAGATAAAGAATGAGTGGACCTGTATCGCAGTCGACGACGGAACTAAAAACTGAAAAGCTTTATTTATACGAGCACGAAAGTAGAGTTGCCTGCGGTGAAAACTTACTTTTTTTTTGAAAGAGGATGTTTTATTGACAGTTATTTTTAACCTGCACCGAGCACAGATTATGTTAAGGTTCCTAGGCATTCCGCTGGCCCGTGCCAGGCCTCGGGCGATCGCCGGCCGACCTTAAAAAAAAACTCTCAGTTCATACGAATTTGAACTGTATTCTGGAGTTATGCGGTTTATTTTCGACTGTCAAATGAGTTTTTATACGCGTTGCATTTCGTAAACGTTTTATGGTTCATTGTAGCCACAGTTATGATTTACGCGTCTTTATTTGTAATTTTTGTCGTGAAATGATTGCGAGCTGTGATAATTTCACTTCTTTGACAGAGGTTGTAATCACGTTAGGTGTTTTAGCGATGACAGGATCGCGTTTGATAGCAGTCCAAAACAAGCAAAATCAATTCAATGATATTTTCTTGAGGCTTTGCGCGTTCTTCGCTGCAAAGCAAAAAGGTCGCGAGATTGTTTTTTGGTTAAGTATAACTTAATGCAAGCTATAGAAAGGAAATATAATGTTACAGTACTAGAGCGTAAACACACTATAGGGACCGGACGACAGGTTAAACCGTCGTGAAACCTCCGCTTTGGAGGGCAACGATGCGATGCCTTTTTAATGTAAGTAGATATGAGCGAAACACAGAGTTTACATAGCTTTGACGACCTTCCTGGCGCAGTTTTGAGCGGTGTTGTCTTAACGTGTGGAGGTCCCAGGTTCAATCCCCGGCAGGGTCAATTTGGGAATTTATAATTTCTTAATTTTTCTTGATCTGGCCTGGCGGGAGGTTTTAGCAGGGGCTAGTTACCACCCTACCGGCAAAGATACGCCACCAAGCAATTTAGCGTTCCGGTACGATGCCGTAAATTGCGGTAATTGCACCGCTACGGTTCTCTACGGTGGTGCTACGAAGATAGAATTTTTGAGAATTGTTGAAGTATCAACGTCATATTGTGATTTTCTTCAGAAGCTCTACTCTGGAAAACCTGCTACTGTCTTAATTAGTATTTCTACCGTCTCAAATATTGTGATCGGTTGAATTTATGGTATTCCTATGGCAATAATGGATTTCGGTCTATAGCGGAAGAGTGTTCACCAATGAGAGGTGAATTCGATTCTTACACTGTAGCAATCCTAAATATGTACTCAATAGTCCTCCAGTATGAAACAGAGGCTTTGCAAAATTCTCATATTAAAAAAAAACATATTACGAGTTACTCTTAAATAGTTAGTCTTAAATAGTTTGAAAGATCTATTAACAAATTCCAACTTTAACTAACGATTCCCGGCCACGTAAGCCTACTTGAAGAGCTTTGTAATTTATGTAAAAACGGAAGTCAATAAGCGTTCCAATATAATTAAAAACAGACTTAACTCCTTTTTTCTTTTAAAGGAAAGTGAATTTTATGTCTTATAAAATAGTGATTGTTTTTGACAGAAATTTCTAAATGCGTATTAAAAATTGGTAGCCCCGTTCATTTCAACATTCCATCCCGCCCGTTCTTTTTTTGAATTCAGGCTTGTATTAAATTGCCAGTGATTTGTTTTTATTTTTTTAAGAGTAAATGAATGATGTTTTGGATACATGATGGTATTAAACAAAAATTCGATACTCAATATTTAGTTTATTTTTATTAAAAATCTTGTTAAAAAAAATTGAGTTTGCTTTATTGAAGAGGCTATTTGATTTTTCCTTATTATAAGCTAGATGTTGTCCTCAATTTCGTCCGCTTGATTCAGTTTTTTGTAAATCTCGTATTGGGTTTTTCTATATAAACATAAATATCCATCCGCGGATGTAACCTATCTCTGTACCTGTAAAAATCTGTTGAATACATGGGCTATAACAGCGCAGCAGAGTGCAGACGGACTCACTTTCGCATTTTAAATATAAGCTTGGATTTCATGCATTTTTTGGCAAGTTTACTACCGATACCGATTTGTAATAGGTAGGTACTTAGGTAATTTTATATTATCCCAAATAATCAAGGAACAAGAAGCTAAATTCGCTATAACCCGCCATAGCAGACAAATCTATGTGGTGCAGCTTTCGATATTCACCACCCAGCAATTTGAAATTCGCACCGGCACAACACCACACAAATCTTATTCTTATTCCCAACGTACGTTTCAATCCGACACCGGAGAATCCTCAGGAGATTGACTCGACAATGCACGATGGTATCCCATATAATAATTTCAATTAAAGTTTAACCAATATTTTTCCAAGTTCATTGTTTCACTACAGCAACGATATTCTAAATGCTTTTAAGATGGCTTTAGATTTTAATCACCGAGCCGCGGTTAAGCGTTGCCGAGGGCGGGGCAGTGTGATGGATGCCTTTGCCTCTCGAGATCGAGTGTCGTGTGGTTGACGTAGACGTGTAGTGTTGCCAGGTGTCCCACTTTTATACGGACGTTCCATATTTAAAATGGAGCTATTTTTAGGCCATACTCTAAGTCCCGTATTAATAAACCAACATCAGCTTAGAACAGGTTCTCAAGTATCGATCTTAAGATCTTCTCCTTCATTGCTGATGGTGTGTCCACATTGAAGTGACCTCGTGACGCTCGACACGATAGCTCTCCTCTCCGTCCTGTCAATCTTAGGATACTGACTTCTTTATAAGTCAGTATCGTTTCTCGTTCTTCTTCTTTTGGAATGACTTTTATTGCTGGTAATTATTCAAAATGAAATAAAGTCTGGTCAAACCTTAACCAAAAGACCAGTAGGGCTAGCATGCGCACAACGAGAAAAGATTATGTCTACCCGTTATCTCTATTTGTCTACCGGAGCTAGCATGGTCACACATATGACTTGTCTCGTTAGTTCAACAGTAGAGATAAAAGTAATATTTCTTATATGTAGTATTTTTCTCTATGAACCCTTACATGCCGACTATTTTGCTCTCGTTTTGGATTTTGTGCATGTTCGTTTACCTTAAACGAAAAATTAGTCGGCAACGACAACATAGCTCGCGACAAAAGAGATAGATCTCTTTCGTCGCGAGCTATATGTTTTTTTTATTTAACTGGTTTAACGGCTCTGGATTCTAGTCCTTCTGAGCGCACAACAAGACGGTTAGTAATTAACACAGAATAGGTATTAGGTAAGTAGGGTATTTTGTAGTAATAGCCCTCCAGGACTTAATGCACTATATATTATGCTACTGCCATTTTTAGTGTATAAACAATGTTTTAAAATTATCTTTTAATTTTCTCAGATATTCATATTATACATCTAAAGACTAAAATACAATCTTAACTTGTTTTGTGTATAGGGAATAATGTAGTCATGCATTATTATTCACTGTAACACTTTTTTTTAAATTACTAGTCAGTTACTTTCACATTATAGCTAGTGATTATTTTATACTTATGGGTGATTTCGGCACGAGCCTTGCGATCCATCGTTAGTCTGACTTACAAATTATCGCATATTTTTAAACTAGCTGATGTCCGCGACTTTGTCCACGTGGAATAAGTTTTCTTTAATTCCCACAAGATCTTCTCAATTTTTTTCTTGGTAGAGCCTATGTCACTCTTCAGGTTCTCAACTATATCCATGAAAAAAATCACGCCGATCCGTAGTCCACGTGGAATAAGTTTTTTTAATTTCCACAAGATCTTCTCAATTTTTCTTGATAAAGGAAGCCTATGTCAGTTCTCAACTATATCCATGAAAAAAATCACGTCGATCCGATGCTGTTTTGTGACGTGATTGAAGGACAAATAAACAAACAAACATACTTTCGCATTTATAATTGTATGATTTTGTCACTAACAAACCTCCACAAAGTATAATATTCATGTACGCATAACGTTATTTTCTGGAAGAACCAACAACAAACTCAGTCACTCATTTCATACTATACGAAGATCTTTTTTTTTCATTGAACATGGAACTCTTGTAGCTTCGCTCAGTCCATTTGTCCGTATTTCTGTCTATGTGTGTGTGTCTTAGATATTGCAATAGTAATAATGGTTGTTATTTTATACAATTAGAAACCTGTTACCACCTTAATACTTTAGACATGTTAAAATCCGTACGTATAAATGCGAACGTGAAAAAAAATTGCACGGTTATAGTTGAAGACCGGGAGAGTGTCATAGGCTTAGTATCCCGGAAAATCTTAAAGTTTTCCTGAGATTTTAAAGCACGGCATCGTACGTTAAATTATACTCGTAGATAGCCACGGTCGAAGCTTCACATCAGACCAGACCAGAGAAAATTCAGAAATTACAAATTCCCATATTGGCCCTCTCGAGGATTGAACCAGGGCCCTCCGACTTATAAGATAACACTGTGCCAAGGAGCTCGTCAAAATGGCTACGGAAGCTTTATGCGTGTTCTGCCACACACTTGACCAGTTTTATATTTGTTGATTACTATCTGATGCCCGTGACTTCGTCCGCGTAGATTGAGCCTGGATGGATGTATGGATGGATGTTTGTTACTCAATCACGCCAGAACGGCAGAACGGATCTAGATGAAATTTGTTACAGAGGTAGATTATAGTCTGGAATAACGCATTTTTTATTCCGGAAAATTAAAGAGTTCCCGCAGGATCCAAAAAACCTCAATCCACGCGGACGAAGTCACGGGCATCAACTAGTTCATTCATATATCCACTCATCCATCCAAACTTTGGCAATTGTAATATTAGATAGATTATACTTTAAATCTATAGATTTTATCTTTAGCTACCGTATTTAAAACGATAACGATGGGCCATGCGGGCAGCGGGGATTTCAGTGTAATTACATATACGTGAGGTTACCGCGTTACGGAGAGGCACGCCGCTCGTGCGCCGGTCACGACCCACGGCTCTATCACGTTAAAATGATTGCTACAGTGTAATAGCAATCATCTCAGATAACATTCTTTCCTTATTGGCCGAAAAAAATATATATATTGCAGCAAGAATACTATAAATTCAGTCAATCACAATAATTGAGATTGTAATAACTAGTGGTTCGCCCCGAACTGAGATTTCGTGCTGTGATGGTGCTGACGTCTATTATTTGTTAGCACAAACGAATAAACTTTTACAGAGGGCTATTGACATCATTGTGAAGTTCTGTTAAAAATACTGAAGCTCATTAAAAATTAAATTATTTCATTTCCTTATAATATTTATCAAATTTTAGTAATTGTTGTTCAAGTACAGGATATAATTCAAATAATTTATCAAGTTTCAGGCTCAACAAAATAATCATGATAAAATGACATGTAAATAAATTGGCAGTCGTAATATTATTATTAATAATCAAAATCCATACTAAAGTGTATCTATATTAGCGGCACGCTATGATGGCCGGTTTGACACATTACAATAGTGATGTGGAATGTCAATTTATTCTCGAACAAAAAACAATTAAGTTTTGTTTTTGTACCTGATTAAATAGGTTTAATAAAACAAAAATGTATATGTTTATTTAATTTATTTGAACGAACTGAATATTTGAACGAAAATGAATATACATACTTTATATGCACACAAGAAACATATGAATACAAAAGATACCAAAAAAGGTGCCACAAAAGGCCATAATTAATCAGATTCGTCCATACTACTATTTTCACTGTCGTCACTGCTATCATCACATACATTAATAATTATATGTTCGTTTTCTATAATATTATCTATTTTCACATCTCTTTCATAATCTTCCCTTATTAATTTAACAGTTCTATTCACAACCTTTTCCCAGTCTCCTTTAGTCACATGTTCACAAGCTTCTTCTAATAATTTTAGCATTTTTTTTGTGGTAAATGGGGGTTCTGTATTGTGTCTTGCAGCATATCCCTTAATTTGAGCCCACACCAACTCAATCGCATTATACTCACAATGGTAAGGCGGTATAACTCTGTGCCCATGTTCTAATGCTATTTCGTCAATGACGTATCGGATCTTGGTTGGTTTGTTTTCTTTTAAAAGACGTACTAATTCCGCTTTTAACATATTCATGTTTGCATCTACGCCATTTTTACGAAGCCATGCGACGATATCAGCTTTCTTTTGGGATTGGGCAGGTGGCTTGTCAATTTGCATCGAGTGGTATGGGGCGTTGTCCATAATTATAATAAAAAGCCATGCTTTGGAAGTAGACGCTGCTGTGTCATCACTTGCCGTAACGATCGAAATAGTTACGAAGGCGTATTACGAACTCACGTGTCTGACTATTTAGAACAGTTCTCTGCGTACGTTCGGTCATATCGACGAAATCCACAACAAAGGGCTTGAACAGAGTCCAAATTAACGAGCAAGGGTCAACAGTAATGCAGTATCAATATTTGAAATCCAAAGCCAGGTCAAAACTATATCACAATCGCATTGCACTGACAGTTTATACTTTTCGAGGCAACGTCAATTCGAAACTGCTTTGTTTTGCATTGAGCATTGACGCGAGTTTGCCGGAGGTAGTAGTTGTGCTAGCCAGCGATCCTATGTGACGATCGTATTAGATTCCATTTTTAAAAATTTATTGATATTTTTTTGCGATTTCAGAGGTTTGTCCACATAGTGAAAATTGTTCATATTCACAAGTACATTCACCCCTTAAATGGTGCAAACTGATTTTTCTACACTTGTATACATTTAAGAAATCAATTTAATAAATAAATTTTGAGTCCTAAACCTAAAACTACATTCGATAAAATTTATGAATCTCTGCACATCACTATCGTCAATAAAGTAATACAATTATTTCCTTCAAAGTCGTTATCAATTAATACGGAACTTCATGAGCGGACAAACGTCAAACCGGCCATCATAGCGTGCCGCTAGTTTAATACAATTTTACGGCCCTTCTTCAACCAATGACATTACAGTAGCAAATATAGTAAGTCTATGTGTTCAACTGACTTTGACGAAATTTGGTATATAAAGATATGGATTTGCATCCTTTTATACAAAGAGCTACCCCGGGAGTTTTCAAACACTTAAATCTACGCGGACGAAGTTACGGGCACCATCTAGTTGTAAAATAAAATAAAAGATCATTGAACTATAGAAGGCAATTTATCGAAAACATAGGGAATGTACGCATCTATACATTAAAAATGAGACAGACAGATATTCTATTATGATAATTGACGGTTTTAAATCTATGGGTGTCATGGTTTCCGGTCTAGGGAAAATGAAAGAGTTAAAAGTTAACGTCAATTTTGATATACGATTACACTAAATGAACTATCAAGATTTTTTGATTATTATAAATTGAAGACACTGATGTTAGTGCGATTCGGGACTAACTAAGACATAGAATTAAGATCTTTTCATGTAAATGGCCGCCAAATACAACAGCTGTTTTTGCCACCTCTTTAATTATAGATTAAAACTCCAGATTTTCCTTGATACGACTCATTTAAAAAATGGGATGGTAAGTAAGAAATATGACCTCATTATATTTAGAACTCAAACCACTGAAATCGAAGCCAGACTTATTTATTTTTGATAAGATGATGCCTGATGGTTTAAGGTGTTTGATTCCCGCGGGAAGTCCTTAATTTTCCGGGATAAAAAATAGCCTATGCTCTTCGTTAGGTATAAAATTAACCCTATATCAAATTTCATCAAAATCGATTGAACAGATGTGCCGCAAAAGCTGAAAACGTATCAGACAGGCAGAAAAACACACTTTTGCATTTAAAATATTAGTATGGATATCTGCCACAAAGTTAAAGAAGGTTCCCTTCAAGTGCGCGTAAATAAAGTAAGTGTGCAATTTTTTCTGGCACGAGCCTCTGGATTATCCAATTGCAGAGTATAACTGCTAGAACGTGCTACATCCTGCAAATTGCAATATGCTCTTGACCTGACTGGTAATTTAAAATCCACCTTGGATACTATTAGGTAAGAGTAGCGACAAAGGAGCATCTGAGATGTGCTTGCGATCTTAATTAAGCCTTATTAACGCGAAAATCATCTCATTTATAGAATAATGTCATTTGTAATCTCAATATGGCATGCATGCGCGCACGAAATACAAATTTAAAAAGGACGTGTTCGAAATTTGAAACATTTAAATTACCCGTTATTGCTACCGTGCACGCGGTTGAATCCGATTCTTTTTCCAAATTCCATTCGCAGGTTGTTATTATCTGTGCCGATTTGCTCATCATTTGGTGTTGCCAAATAAAAATTCTTAGACTGATTCGTGAGAGTCGAAATTTTGTTTAGCGTGAGAAAGGATTTTGAAGGAATTTAGAGGAAACCTCAAAATCATATAGCATAGGATAATTGAGTGGGGATTAGAGGCAATTTATTTAATCTTTAGTTGCGAGAGCTTTTCTCGGAGATCATGACTAGGCTATGGTATTAAATGATTCAACGTGAGCATCTACTGAAAATTAAAGTATTAATGGTATCTTATTATTGAATAAGGTTTGTTAAAAAAATTCAACTTTTATGTTTTCACCGAATTTTCAGGTAAGTACTTTTTCAGTTACCACGAACCAGGTAATTAATAATTCGCAGAACCACACATCAATAATAATAAGAATTATCTATTCGTCATGTCTATAATTCTTAGTTTGATAATTAATAATACGTGCAACAGATTAGGTAAACCTTCGAGATGATTTGTATGAGATAGGTACCTAGTACCTACCAATACATTTATTATAGCTGACTCGTTGGTCTAGTGCATGTTCGACTGCGTCCGACGGGGTCCCGGGTTCGAGTCCCGGGTCGGGCCATAAAAAGTATTGGGTTTTTCTGGCAAGAAATTCTCAGTACTAGCCCGGAGTTAGGAAGTTGGCGGTGTTTCACCCCCGTGCCTCGGAGAGCACGTAAAGCCGTCGGTCCTGCGCCTGATCTCTCTCCGGTCGTGTCGGATTTCCGTCCTATCGGGCTATGAGAGTAAAGGAACAGAGAGTGCACCTGTGTATGCGCACACACTTGTGCACTATAATATCTCCTGCGCAGATGGCTAATCTCTCCGAAGATTGGCCGCTGCGGCCGAAATTCGGTCGGGAGGACATTATTATTATTATAGCTGACAATCATACTGTATTTCAATAAATAAACGAATGGAATATTAAACGTGTATATATTAAGCATCATCATTAAATAAGAGAGCGCGGAAAGTAAATTAAATTGAGATAATTTAAAATCCCAACGGTTGCTCCAGCGACCCGCTGCGAGGTCGCACTTCAAAAAAGAACGCCGTCAACCGAACTGTCAGTGCGAGACCGAGAATGAGAAATGTTGCCAGACTAAAAAAAACAACCATTCATTCATAAAACACGGCCACTCGCATTTAGAAATTAGTTTATTTTAATTACTCGGTAAGCGCAGTGCTATATTAATTATTGCTCGGGCGATTGTCAGACTGGACAATATATTTTATTGTCTTTCTCGTGATTTATACATCTAGTTAGTAAGTTATTCGATTTTTAATTTAGACGAGTTTTAATGGGGTTCGTTTGAATGGAGTTCTAATTAGGAAAACAACCGAATGGGAAGGCAAGGCATATGAATAATGTCAGATATAAATTCCGTTTATGGGTTAGAAAAGCGATATGCCCCGACCCCATTGGACCACAATGGCTTTGTGCTTGTAACAAATTGCTTTTAGAAAAAGTTGAGTATGAAAAATGGCTAAATGTGTTCCTAGGATGATTTGTTAACACAACCGCCGCGCTAGAATAAAAAGTAAAAGAACAATTTGTGTAAACAAACATGCCTTTTATGTAACTGGCAGATTATATTAAACTGATGCAAGTGTGTTTTTATCAAAAGAGAGACTGCGTTTGCAGCAGATTTAAGTAAATTGGTTTACTATCAAAACGTAAAATTACCTACGTTGTTTATCATTTCTCTTCAGCGCAGCGTAAAAGTTTTACGGCACTATATTTCTGATCTAGAGATATATATTATATATTAATTTTAGTACAGTAGGTATACATACTTATAGGCCTATTACACTGCACTTTCCACAGGGCCCTGTGCTAAGGGTGGGCGTGGCCGCTAGATAGAGTGTCGCTTATTACACAGCAATAAGGATCAAATTAGGGACCCTTACTTCCTAACTCTTATTACACTACACTGATTCAAGTGTAAGAGTTCCTGAGAAAAGTGCAGTGTAATAGGCCCATTACACCTAAATTCGGTTTGGGCACATTTAATACACAAGCTTTCTATTTTGATTATTTGATTACATAATTAAACTTTGTGTTAAAGAAGAGAAAGCCTTATGCGTATCCTGACCTAATTATTGTGAAAGTGTGTCTGTCAGTTACCTTTAACTGTACCCGTTTTCGTTTAAAAATCAAAAAACGTAAAAATAAACTTATTTGGTCCCGTGCCGCTCCTTTATTGTTATTTATATGGAAACGGAAATAATCAACTTGAGATAGTATTATTGTTACTGACTTTTTTGTAATAAGAACATGCATGGATCATAAAATATTTTGGCATCTAAGAACGAAATTAGACGGTTCCGTGGGTACTTTTCCATTAGAATAATGAATGACGTGCTTAGAAAATAGGTGATTCTCGCGACTTCGTCTGCGTAGGATCAGGTTTTCCCCCCGTGGGGACTCTTTGACTTCCCCACAACAGATAAAAGTAGCTCTTGTAGTTAGTAGGTATCTTTAACAATAACTGATCGATTTACCTAAATCGGTGCTATCGCTATATTAATAATGTCCTCCCAAACGAATTTCGGCCACGGCGGCCTACCTCCAGAGGGACTAGACCTCTGCACGGGAGATATTATAGTGCACAACTGTGTGCGCATACACAGGTGTACTCACTGTTCCTTTACTCTCATATCCCGATGGGACGGAAAATCCGACACAACCGGAGAGACATCAGGCACAGGACCGATAGTTTTACATGCTCTCCGAGGCACGGGGATGAAACACCGCTAACATCCTAACTCCAGGCTAGTAATGAGAATTTCTTGTCAGAAAAATCCAATACTTGTTATGGCCGGACCCGGGACTCGAACCCGGGACCTCGTCGGCCGCAGTCGAACATGCTATCCACTACACCAACCAGGCAGTATATCGCTATATTATATCCATACTAATAAAACGGGTCAAGTGCGAGTCAGACTCGGTCGAAGGGCCACCACACAATGCAATTTTTTTAGTAAATAACAAAACATATTACTTATGTCATAACAACACGTAATCAGCTTGCTCAGCTTTATTTTCAACTTGATGCCTTCACACGTGCCCGAGAAAAAGGGCGTTGGTAGACACACGGACAACGAAGAGATTCTAACAGAATCACTTTCGTCGAGTTCCTTTTTTCCTCTTGAGGTACAGAATTTTAAAAATCACATCAATCCGTTTCTCCGTTGCGGCGTGATTGACGGATAAACCAAAAAACAGACACACTTTCGCATTTCTAAAATAAAATAAAATTTCTAATATTGGTATAGAGTAATTTAAAAGCAGCAATCAAAATAGCTTTTTACACGCAAATAAACGACTAACTATAGGAACTCATTAACCGTCACATTTCGACCTGAGAGGTTTTCGAAATTTTCCATAACAATAAATAAAGTATACATACTTAAGTAATGAGTCCCTAAGCTACAGAATACTTAATTTTTATTTTTTTTATAAAATTTAAGGTAAGTAATTTTATTTCAACGAATTAAACTTATTTTTTAAACTAAGTGTTAGATGTAGAGCTTAGAATAATATACCTTCTAAGCTCTACATCTAACACTTAGTTTAAAAAATAAGTTTAATTCGTTGAAATAAAATTACTTACCTTATATTTTATACCTACACATTAAAAAAAACAGTAAACCATCATTCTTAAACATAAATCCCTTGCGATACCCATTTAAAATCGTATTCTGGAATGGCCAATTAAGCGTGTTGTTTGAGTAATTACTAATCGATTTGTGGGCGGGGCACTGTACGACATGTCGCATTTTTTTTGACAAAATCTATTACCGAACGTAATTTATTGTAAGAAACTCATTAATAAAGATAATAAAAACAAAATTATTGCATTCTACTGCTTTGTCAACGATAAATAATCGATATGTCTTTCTGTTATCTTTTCACATCTGTTAAACCGAATTGGATGATATTTGGTAGATACAGAGCTAGGTTGCATCCCACCACCACCACCACCACTACAGCCCATTAACGTCCCACTGCTGGGCACAGGCCTCCACTCTCATAGGAGAGAGGGAATTAGAGCTTAGACCCACCACGCTGCTCCAATGCGGGTTGGCGGGCTTTAACGACTATTATCATGTTAGTGATACGGGTTGCATCCCGGGGTCGGGAAAAGGTATTCATTATCCTAGAATATCAAAGACTTCTCAAGGGATTTAAAAAAAAAACACTATATTGGCGACGCCGCGCGACGGGCCTCAAACCTCAATTTATTTGGTACTTACTTACCTACCTGGTAAGGTAGTAGTACTAAATAAATAGACAACACATGCTTCTTTTACCTACACGGTAGGTAGTAGGTAAGTGAAAGAAGGCAAAGATGATATTAACGTACAACTCATTCCGCTGGAGCCTGTATCTAGAAACTATTGGTTTTTTTATTAAGTAATTAAGCTTTCTCAACAACGTAGACATATACTAAGAAAGGTTTTTAGTAAATGCTCTTGATTTTGAAAAATAAACCACAAGGATGAAGTCACGAACAAAAGCATTTTATAACCAACAAATTGAATATCTCTATCTACAGGGCTTTATCCATATCTATTATCTTGAATATATGTAATATGTTGTATATACATCAATTGCGTTGCAAAAAAGGTCACGATATCAATTTGATAAGCTTTGTATCCACCAAAACTGTGTGGTCGCATTGCGTCACTGAATGACGATGAATAACTTGGCAACACCGCTCCCGTTCCAAATTCAAAATTCGAAATTAATGGCCGATTTGACAGGAGCGTTATTGTGCGGCTAATATTGTTTTTTTTTTAATCTTATCAACGCGATGACAGCCACTTAATGGGATCGCACCGGTTGTTTTAAAGAATCCTTTTCATTTCATTTGAGATTATGGTATTTTTTTAATTTCCTTTGAGACGAAGTGGCAATGGCGGACAGGTATGCTATTATTTTACAACAATGTTGAGTCAAGTACAAAATTGGATTGGTGTGCTTTTTTTTAATTGGTGTCTCTTTTTGAATAATAATGGGCAATTTTCTTAATGGTTGAAATTACTGATTATTATTCGGGAATCTACGTGTTTTATCTACTTACTAGCTGATTCCCGCGAGTTCGTCCGCGAGGATTAAGATTTTTCTCTTAATTTTCAACTCTTTAATTTATTTAGGTACATACCTGTATTAATCAACTTTTTTAAAATCTAGATACTTCGGTAACGATTTTTCTATCACAGTTCTGAGGTAAATTAAACCATTTGTTAATTTAAGTTTAATTTGTTTTGGCACATTCTTCATGTAAAATGTTCCCCTAAAAATATTTTCACATTGATTTCATCTTCATTTTTGGTCTAACGTCTACAACACGACTAATTAATATCCTATAGTCTAGGCAATAAAGCTAGTTGACCCCAACAATAATTTCCTCAGGCGACGAAACTTTATAGAATGATAAAGTATCACGAGTTAAACGAATATTATAAATATCCAAAAAAACTTAAAAAGGAAGTAAGGTTTTTTATGCCATACCTACCCAATAGTTAAAGCAAGAAGGTACATTATCGCGTTAACGCAGTTTAGATTTCATGATAAAATCGGGTTAAATATCGATGTTCTGTATGATTATTCCATTTGATATTCCGGTTTTGAGTGTAAATATACCTAATTAATAAGTAATATTATTTTAAAAGAAATAGAGAAAATATTCAGTCATAAATATTAAGTTTTAGGTATAAGTACCTAACTTCCGGGAGTTTTTTTTGTTCGATATTTTTGTTTAAGTTTTGGGCCATCCAATACTAAAACCCAGCCAAATTTCATCGACTGAGGATTCAATGCGGGGGTCTCCATACAATGGACCGCCCCATTCAAAATTCAGTATTTATTGATAAAAAAATCCTGCCGGGATTGAACCCGGGATCTCCCATACTAAGACCACAGTGCTCACCACCGCGCCATGGAGGTCTTCTTATAGGGCTAAAACTCAGCATGGGTGACAAAAGTTTTAGAGCAATCAAATCATTTAATAAAAGTACCTAATTATTATCAACGCATGATAATAATTAGGTACCTATTATAGTCTACTAGATGACTCCCGGGACTTCATCTTTTTATTCCCTTGGGAACTCTTATTTTCCGGGATAAAAAGTAACCTATGTCCTTCCCCGGGATAAAATCTGCCCCTGTACCAAATTTCAACACAATCGGTTGAGCAGATGGGTCGTGACAGTGTAGCAGATAGACATACAGACACACTTTCGCATTTATAATATTAGGGATTTATCCTTATTTTCTCCTATCACTATGAAGCAACTTATTGTGTCCTACTTTTCTTGTTTTCTTGTGTCTTTTGTGTAATTTTCTTGTTTTTGTTTTTACTGTCTTAGTTTTTTTTTCAATTGTATTGGTATAAAAACCAATTGTACTTATAGTACAAAAATTATAATGCATCTATGATTATACCGTCTGATTATATACTGCCTCGTTGGTCTAGTGTAAGCATGTTTGACTGCGGCCGACGAGGTCCCGGGTTCGAGTCCCGGGTCGGGCCATAATTAAGTATTGTATTTTTCGGATTAGAAATTCCCAGTACTAGCCCGGAGTTAGGAAGTTGGCGGTGTTTCACCCCCGTGCCTGGGAGAGCACGTTAAGCCGTCGGTCCCGGTTATTATCACTGACGTGATAATAGTCGTTAAAGCCCGCCAACCCGCATTGGAGCAGCGTGGTGGGTCTAAGCTCTAATTCCCTCTCTCCTAGGAGGAGAGTGGAGGCCTGTGCCCAGCTGTGGACGTTAATAGGCTGACGTGAATGAAAAAATGAAATGATTATACCCATAAGAGAGTCATTTAGGCGAATCACACACTACGATGCGCGACGGAGCGCGGAGCTGCTTACTTTCTTAGCTGTTTACTTTTCTTTTTTTATCCACTACAAGTTAGCCCTTGACTGCGATCTCTGCAAGTGATGATGCAGTCTAACATGGTAGCGGGCTAACCTGTTAGGGGCATGGCAGTTATATTAAACCCATACCCCTACCGGAACGCTAAATCGCTTGGCGGCACGTCTTTGCCGGTAGGGTAACTAGCCACGGCCGAAGCCTCCCCCCAGGCCAGACCAAGGAAAATTCAGAAATTATAAATTCCCAAATTGACCCTGCTGAGGATCGAACCCGGGACCTCCGCACGTTAAGACAACAACGCTACACACTGCGCCACGGAGGTCGTCAAATGTAAATAAAGTGTGGTACTACACGTATTTTGAAAACAAACTTATTACTTACGGTCAACGTCGGACTGACGCAGGGCGCATCGCAGTGTGGAATTCGCCGTACCATTTGGATTCGTACTTCGGACGTAGGTATGGTACCTACCTATCCTTATAGGAATATTGTTAAATATTCTTTCACAAAACTTTGTCTCCTTTGTAATTTGCCGGGCCGTAAATTATAATGTTTATAATAGGTATATCCGTCCACGAAGGACGATAATTATAGGCTGTAGGGATTTTAAACACACCATCATTTCACTCAGTTGTTGGTTCTTTATCTTTCCTTTAAATAAACAACTATCTAAATGAAATCTTGAGCGTGTTCTAGCAATCTATTAGTAGTATTAGACCTTCCTACAATTTAATCTGAGTCTCTCTCTCTCTGCGTCGTAGTTTTTTTAACCACTACAAGTTAGCCCTTGACTGCGATCTCACCTGATGGTAAGTGATGATATAGTCTAAGATGGTAGCGGGCTAACCTGTTAGGGGCATGGCAGTTATATTAAGCCCATACCCCTATTCGGTTACTGAGGGTCTTGGCTCTTTTCCATTAATCACATAATGGTAGGAGGTTAATTTCTTTGACCATGCCGTCTATTTATAGGTATTAGGGTAAAGTTAACCCTAAAGTACACGACGTTAGGTCAATCGTACCATCACACTGGAATATTGCTCTTTTCTGGTATTACTATTAGTAAAATATTAAAAACGATTATTACTTTATTATTATTATTACTTTTCATTTCTATTATTTATTTATTTATTTTTATCGAGGCCCTAACAGTTTACGAATTGCTTATAAATAAAAAAGAACACAAAACACAGACACCAGCGAAGAATCTACAGGAAAAAACAGTAGGTACGGATAGCTAAAACAAACGTCACTAATACACTTAAAGCTTTAGGTTATTTTAGCAAAGATTCGGCTGTTTTCTTCAAAAACTCAAAGCGCATTTTGAGCGTCGCATCGTCGCCGTCGCGTTTTTTCGCCCGCGACCTATCGCCGAGTGTTTTATCATGGTTTCATCAGTTTTGGCACATGAACTCAGTGTAATCATACTACTTTGCATAATAGGTAATAACCTAATAATTCATAAGACCCAATATTTTATTTAAGAAAAATGACACCCAGTTAATTGATGAATTGTATAATATTAGCCACAGAAACGTAATTTTAAACTCAACATTCAATCTTTTTATTTCATACTAGCTGATACCAGCGAGTTCGTGGAATAAGTTTTTTCAATTCTTACGGGAATTCCTTAATTTTCCGGGATAAGAAGTAGCCTAAGTCACTCTCCAGGTCTTCCACTATGCAAAAAATCACGTTGATCCGTTGCTCCATTGCGACGTGATTGAAGGACAAACCAACAAACAAACACACTTTCGCATATAATATAATATTAGTATGATAGAACAATTACGAGTGCCTCTTATGCTACGTCATGTTTTGACTCTATCACCGGGTCGAAAAGAAGAGTCTATTGAGAAGAGACGCCAAGATGTTAAATTAAGTAGCTACCTATATAGATACAGTTTTTCTGGATCTCAAAGCTAAAGATAGGAAGATGTGGAATAAAATGGAGGAGGCCTTCACTCAAAGAGAGGCCCTTAATAACTTAAAAAAAAAGTCATAATTTAAGTACTTGAAATTTAAATACATTTAATAAAAAAATAAAAACTATTAAGCGTATAAACTATAATCGTATAAGCCAGTGCATACAAAAACTTTACTATTAATTTTTCAATAAAAAAGTGAGCTGAAATGGATAGTGATAATAAACTTGTGAACTTTTTCTTAGAATTTGGAATGGACATCATTAGTTATTATGGAATTAATAAGGCTATAATAATAATAATAGATACAGTTGTGTACGAGTAAGTTGTTATACCATCCTGTGGGGCCAAGTCAATCACTTCCATACAACGTTGTCATTAAGAAATTCATCAATTGTAAGTATAACAGTTTGTACCTACTAATGAGTACCTATATGTTCATACGTAGCTATGTATATATGTTACGAGGTAGGTATGTTGTGAATATACTTGGCTACAACGTAAGCTTTCACGAATGGTTGGACACCTATTAAAATATTTCAAACATCTAGCCCTTTAATGGAAATGAGTGATGATATCTCAAGTAATTTACACATTAGCTGTCGTCATACAGCAATATATTCAGCTTCAATTACCTAGTCAACGAATTTTACACTTAGACCTTTAGGAATCAGTTCACTTTACAGTTCTCTAAAAATCTGTTATGACACTGTTTAATGAAGCATGTAAGTGAAATAAATATTTATCTTATATGATAGAGTAGGTAACTAGGTGTATTCAGAAAGACAGGTAGATGATAAGGTATTTATATTCATAAAATTTAGGTAAACTCAGTCGTTATATCATAATAAAAAATATTATAAAACGTTATACTCATACCTCACGATGGCACTGCATGTAAAGGTTCATGCCGTATTATATATCTATACTAAGGCAAACATATCACAGAACGCACAGTCTATCACGAGCGAGTCAGAGTCTATGGCACCACGCATCGCTATCGATTTGGCAACGCCCGGGGCAGAGATCACAGAATCACGCGTACAAAATGTAATAATAATCGACCATCCCGCGGGCTTATCGGTAAACGACTGGAGGCGAAAAGGTTTTCGCTGGGGGCGAAACGCCGTGCGTAGCTGGAGGCTCCGCCCCGGGCCGGCGTCATTGGCCCGAGAGCCCCGCGCGGCGACTACTCAGCCTCCCCATTGGGTAGCGAGCCCGCCGTGGGGGCGCTGTGTCCGCGGACAATATTTTGACGTTTTTGTACCGCGGTGGCATTTCTCATTGAGGCGATTAATTGTAATTCTCCACGGCTATTGTAGGGTTAAGTGAGCAGCGTGATGTTTGTCGAGTGATTTTTTCAAAGTGTCAGATTTTCGTAATGTTTGAAAGGTTTTTTTCATGTTTGCATAGGTACGAGCGACGTTGAATTCGCAACGCTTACGGTGCGCGGGAATCACCTGTATACATTTCAAAGGTTCTTTTAGTTGTAAAGAGGTTTCGATTGATTGAATGGTTTGCAAAATAAATTTTATATTACAATAGTTAAGAATAGAGAGGTTAACATTGCATATTTTTTGTAAATAAAGTTCTTTTTACTTCGTTTTTGTGATGAAGTGGTTAAAGGTTCCAGGATGCGTGGTACAAAAAGAGGCTTTTTTGCGAGATGTTCATATTAATTGTTTCCGTCAGTGGAACCCACGGCGGCGCCTGGAGGCACGACATGCGATGCTCGTTCCTACATACAGACAGTATGTCGCCTTTTATTTCAATTCGTCAGTTACAAAAGAACATTTTAAATGTCTTCTATAATATTATTATTGTAAAGAAGCTAATTTATGTTTCCTACTTTAATAAATGTTTTGATAGAGCATTGCATTCAATGTTTTGATAGGGATTTCAATAGGGCATATCTAGGTCTGCCTATATAGGTACCTAGGACAGGATGCAGGTAGATAGCTACCTAAGGACTCATCACACTAATGTACTTAGATACTCAACGCATACTATAAACGGGTGCAAAAAGTATGCAGCGATGAGTTCCTTACGATAATAATATTATAAATTCCCATAAGAAAATAGCCGAGTCAAATCTTGATATTGAACTATAATTGTTGCTATAAGAACTTATTATTCTGAGATTCTCACCAGCAGGGGCGAGAATTTGTAGCTAAGTTTATCTAACGTGAAAACTAAAAATAACTGTGCGTAAGTACCTAGTCTAGGTAATGGGGCGGTTTGTTGTATGGAGACCCCCGCATTAAATCCTGAGTCGTTGAAACTTGGTAGGGTTGTAGTATGGTATGAACCAATACTTATACAAAAATATCCAACAAAAAAATCCGTAAGTTAGGTATTTATACCTAAAACTTAATATTTATGACTGAATATTTTATCAATTTCTTTTTAAAATAATAGAAGTATTTTCACACTCAAAACCGAAATATTAAACGAAATGATCATGCAGAACATCGATATTTAAACCGATTTTATTATCAAAACTTACCTTACCCTACTTACCTAAACTTTGTTTACGCGATAATGTAACTTCCTCCTTTAAAAATTAGGTATAGCATAAAAGTCACTTACTTCCATTATAATTTTTTATTGAATATTTATGTCATGATACTGTATCATACTGTAAAGTTTGAGGAGGTTTCGCCTGAGGAATTATTGCCTAGACTACTAGGTAGTAATACTAATTAACATAGGGCCGTGTCGGGGACATCCTACATAGGGCATAGCAAATGCTACATTCGCTTATGCTTTTTAGTTTAAGGTTTAAGGTACGAGTACTTCAGCAAGGATTCTAATACTTATGTTTCATGGTAGTTAGCCGTTTTGTCTCACAGCTGCCCTCTATCGTTTTCGTCGCACTTTATGTACCTAAGTACCTAGGTCCAAGTAATAATACCACAGATTTTTTCGTGTATTAGACACAATAAATCTAAATAAAATTTTGATTTATTTATTCCACTATTCCACTTATTTTTGCTGCGACCTCACCTGACTAGAAGTAGTAGGCCGGTAGAGGGCTAACCTGTTACCGTTATGGCAGTCGATGAAAATCGATTAGGGGTAGGTATGGGTTTAATATACCTAATATTAAACCCATACCTGCCCCTAAACGATTTTTACACGGCATTGTACCGTAACACTGAATCGCTTGGCGGCACGTCTATGCCGGTAGGGTGGTAACTATAGTCACGACCAAAGTGTCCCATCAGACCAGACTAGAGAAAATTCAGAAATTATCCAATTGACCCTACCGAGGATGAACCCAGAACCTCCCACTTGTAAGACCACAGAACGCACTACTACGCCAGGGAGGTCGTAAAATGGCCACAATAACACCCACGATTCAAATAACAAAGTAAACAAATAATAATATTACACCATGATTGCGCCGCAAATTAGGGATAAAGCGAAAACTTTTGAATTCGTAAACGCCAAACTTTTTCACATCGACCAAATGGTCAACACCTCGGGGTAGATATTAATAAAAATTTGTATAAACCTGATCGCCCATTGCTGAAGGCCGCAAGAGACGCAAGAGACGTATGAGCGCGAATGCTGTGATATGTTCCGTTTTACTCGCCTATCGTATGCCTACCGGCGGCGCGCCTGTTGCTGTTGACTTGTGCTGCCGAAGAAATGCCTTTACTAAAGTATTTTCGGCAATTGTTATAGTGGATGGTTTCAAAGCTGTACTGTAACAGATGTTATAACCTCATTCTGTATTGACCGCTGCAAAACTATTTGCTGGTTATTTGCTGGTAAGGATAATGATTTTATATTTCTGATGTTATTAAAAACTTTGAGTACCTACGCTTCAACAAATAGTTTGCAAAATATATTAGCTATCAATAATTAATGGATCTGGATACGGTATGTAACGAATTAATGTATCTATAGGCCTAAAATAGGTAGGGCAAAGTATGTTGCCGGCGACACTGTGAATCTTTGCGGCTCTTATGATATTGTGCGATTGTCTTTAGGTAGGATTCATATACGGAAACGCAGGCGTTTCCACAAAAATATAATGACATGTAATTATACGGGAAAGTTCGTTTTTCAATGTTTCGTAGTCAGAACCACCGATAATTTTAAACCGCACAATGGGTTTTGACAGATGTTTTACCACCACGTTAAAGACTTTTAATAGTTTGTTGTAGGGAAACCTTACGTAACGTACCTATCGTACTAATATTATAAATGCGAAAGTGTGTTTGTTTGTTGTTTTGAAGGACACTTCAATCACGCCGCAACGGAGCTACGGATCGACGTGATTATTTGCATGGGTTAGTTGAGGACCTAGATGAGTGACTACTTTTTATTCCGGAAATTTAAGGAGTTCAAACGGGAATAAAAAAAACTTAAACCACGCGAATGAAGTCGCGGGCATCAGCTAGTAGAACAATATGGCTAATTCTGTTAAACAAAATCTCTAAACTAAACTGAGGCGACTCAATCTAGCCTGTTCTTTTCCCAGGCAAAGGCCGCAAATTTCGACAATTTGGGTAAACGAGAAAAGGTAATAGACAGACAAACGTAACGTTGTAACGGCTTACAAAATCGGCATAACACATTAACAGCTCATTTGTCAATAATTCACCACGGTGACCCAGGTCGGCTTCTATTATAAACTAATAAAAAACAAAAATGTCAGTTCAGTTTGATAAATTCACACTTTTTGTCTCGAGAACGCCTTTGTTTTACGCCGACCGATTTGTTATACCGTTACTTTGAACGGTAAAAAAAAACGGAACTAACGGATTTTCGTAATGTGGCAAATTAGATTATTCTTACCTAATGTCAGAGAATAATATCTGACCAATGATATTTTATATGTATCAAATTTTATGGATCTGACTGATACCTAGATAGAATTTTTTAGATAAGAAAATTTACACTTATGTAAATAGAAAATTCGAATCCCTGAGACAGGCGTCACCTCGTGGTCCACTGATGGAATTTCGTCACATTCGACACATCCCTTCATAAATTAGAAAAGAGCTGATGATCTCCAAAAGGCTGAACAAATTTTCATCAATCATAGCCAAGTAATTCTCGATCAAGTCCCTTGCCAAAAAAATACTAAATTATATTTTATTTTTGTACCTATACCACTTATCAATTTCACCTTACTCACTTTCAAGGAAGGGTGGAAGAGATTTCTTTTTTTGAGATAAGCTTTGTCCACTTTTTTTTTAATTAGTTTTAAGACAATATTTTGTAGAAAAATAATTACATAAATAAAATTATATGCATTGTATCTAGTAAACATTTTTATCTACGCTCATATCTTAAAATTCTTATTAGGAAATAAAAAGTTATAGATTTAACATGCACATCTCTAATTAAAAAAATATATATCATCGATTTCATACTAAATTGATGTTATAATATTTTTATTGCCATTATAATAATGTCCTTTCGTGATGCAACATATCTCTAAAACAAATGCAATCAAAATTGGTTGAAAAGATGGACCGTTGAAGCGTAGCAGACAGATAGACAGACAGACAGATTTGTATGACAGACATGTATTTAGGTAAGTGTATCTATAATAATAACTCTTGTTTTCTGAAAGATCAGCTTACTCAAAAGTTATAATCAAATTGTCATCAATATAAATTTTGATTGCAACATAGTACAAAATATACGTTGAGTGAAAAAACAGCTTTATCACTTAAATCGATCTAAGGCAACCTAAAAGAATGTCCGTAGTCAAAACAACCTATTGTGTATAACATAATATCAAAATACTTTATAATTGTAAGGCGCAGAACCCCGTATTAGAGGTCCTCTAATTGTAGCTCGAACATAGTCATTTGATGCTTTATGGCCGCCATTTAGGGATCAGGGTTCCTTGTTGATTTGAACATATTCGAAAATTTAAAAAAAAAAACTTAATTTTAATCCGTTGGCTTATATTTTATTCATACTACTATTATTATAAATGCGAAACAGCCCATCTGTTCAACCGATTTTGATAAAATTTGGTACAGAGATAGTCTGTATTCCAGAGAAGGATATAGGCTACCTTTTATAACGGAAAAGTCAAAAGCTCCCGCGGGAATCAAAAAACCACAGTCCACGCGACCGAAGTCGCGGGCATAATCTAGTATTTTATATCGTTACGTTATAATTTTAATTTAGACAATAGATATAGTTAAATTAAGGTATTTGAATGAAAATCATGGTTTTAAATCTAAGCTTGCTACTTGCATGATTTTATATTTAACAGAATCTTAAGAATATATCAAATTTAAATCTCATTATGTAATACGTATTTATTTTTATTAATGCAATAGAACTTAATGCTAGCTAGCCTAACCTAATTACTATATAAATCATGCCCACGTGGAATGGTGGCAAGAATGCTGGCTGCATTTCCGCGCTGGACAGCCAGGCTGATTTTTATTATAAATGTAAATTAACTTGTATGTAGGTAGGTATTTTAATAAGAAATTGTTTTTGTTTTATAATTAAGAATTTATATAAAATAATTAATATTATGTATGAGTTTAAAATGTAGATAAATCGTATAGAAAGAATGTAATGTAATAAATTCACTATAAATCATAACCTATATAATATTTGTACGCCGGTCTGGCTAATATGTTGGGACTATGTAACGAAATTAACCATCTTATTTGTACACATATTATGCAAATAAAGTATCTGAATCTGAATCTGAATCAAGTATAATACACATAGCATCAGGCCATAGTAGAAAGTAACAGTCTTATTCATAAAAATCCCTTATTATAGGTTTACAATGTTCATTAGCTAAAATGCTCATTAGGCCTATTAAACGTTTCATAACTTTCTTTATTCATAAAGGTCCAATAAACCTCTCACAACTAAATTCTCGCTATAGGTTGGTTTCGCTTTATTAAGTTGTCGTACTGACAAATTCATAGACAAAATGGCAAAAATATTGGCCTCTACGCTCCGTGAATAAAAAAGTAACGCATGTGTGACATTTGTTAATCCGATCTATGTCTCACTGAGTTGACTACGAATCTGTCATCTGGGTTTGATTGCGAAGTTTTGTTTGTATATTTACATATACGCACTTTTTATACGCCATAAAATAACCTCACTGACATCTCACTTCAAAACTCACAATCAAATTATCAGCTGTGTGAGGACAAGACGGCCATCTTGTTCTTTAATAAGGGTTTATAGTAGGGTCCACCATGTTATAAGTTATAGAGCCGCTATTGAATAATTATAGAGCGATATAGCACTATTGAACGTTTATGAATAATGTTTTTTGAGAATTTGCTTATAACAAGCTAATAAAGCTTCTATATCTTTTTATGAATAAGACCGTAAGTCTGTAACAACCAAAGAGATAACTGGCTTATATATCAATAGTCCGCGCACGAGCTCCGAGGAATCGGGGTCTAAAGAAACGACGGCTGTACGCCACCCCCTGTTACAGAAACACAAGATGTTACGTCAACTCAGAAATGACAGTCGTTACACCCCGATCGTCGCTCCATATCCAGCTCGCTCCCAGCTCTAGCTTCGAACTTGACGCGTGTAATTTTGCGATAGCAGTATTATTTTGCACTTTAAACAGTTCTAAACTAGCGGCACGCTATGATGGCCGGTTTGACGTTTGTCCGCTCATGAAGTTCCGTATTAATTGATAACGACTTTGAAGGAAATAATTGTATTACTTTATTGACGATAGTGATGTGCAGAGATTCATAAATTTTATCGAATGTAGTTTTAGGTTTAGGACTCAAAATTTATTTATTAAATTGATTTCTTAAATGTATACAAGTGTAGAAAAATCAGTTTGCACCATTTAAGGGGTGAATGTACTTGTGAATATGAACAATTTTCACTATGTGGACAAACCTCTGAAATCGCAAAAAAATATCAATAAATTTTTAAAAATGGAATCTAATACGATCGTCACATAGGATCGCTGGCTAGCACAACTACTACCTCCGGCAAACTCGCGTCAATGCTCAATGCAAAACAAAGCAGTTTCGAATTGACGTTGCTTCGAAAAGTATAAACTGTCAGTGCAATGCGATTGTGATATAGTTTTGACCTGGCTTTGGATTTCAAATATTGATACTGCATTACTGTTGACCCTTGCTCGTTAATTTGGACTCTGTTCAAGCCCTTTGTTGTGGATTTCGTCGATATGACCGAACGTACGCAGAGAACTGTTCTAAATAGTCAGACACGTGAGTTCGTAATACGCCTTCGTAACTATTTCGATCGTGAAGCTCAAAATGGAGGGCCAATTTTACCTATAACGTCAGTGGTTGAACGCGTAGCTGATGCGCTTAATATTGGACAACGAACTGTTAGACGGATAACTAAAAAAAAATATGGCGAGACTGGCACAGAAGAAAATAAACTTCACACACCAAAAAAGAGAAAACGAGCAAAACCAGTCGTAGGCATCGATAGCTTTGATGCCGATGCTATCCGAAGACATGTTTACGGCTACTATTTACAGAAGGAGTATCCAACAAGAAAAAAGTTGGTGCATTCACTGAAGGAAGCTGGATTATTCTTCGGTGGGGAAAGTTCTTTAACGAAGATTTTGAAGACCATTGGATTTCGATACAAAAAATGTAACAAACGCAAAATATTGATGGAAAGATTTGATATAGCGATGGCAAGGTATACTTTTTTACGGCAAGTGAAAGAAATCAAAAATTGGCAAAATGTTGTGTTCTTGGATGAAACATGGCTTAATGCTAACCATACTGTAGGCCGTTCTTGGAACGATGACACAGCAGCATCTACTTCCAAAGTTCCTGTAGGAAAAGGATCGCGACTTATAATTTGTCACGCCGGAACCATCAACGGGTTTGTCGAAGGTTCTCTCATGGCTTTTGCGTCAAAAACCACTGGAGACTATCATGAAGACATGAATGGAGAAAAGTTTACTGAATGGTTTACCTCAATGTTGTGTAGCCTCCCTGAACCATCTATTATAATTATGGACAACGCCCCATACCACTCGATGCAAATTGACAAGCCACCTGCCCAATCCCAAAAGAAAGCTGATATCGTCGCATGGCTTCGTAAAAATGGCGTAGATGCAAACATGAATATGTTAAAAGCGGAATTAATACGTCTTTTAAAAGAAAACAAACCAACCAAGATCCGATACGTCATTGACGAAATAGCATTAGAACATGGGCACAGAGTTATACGGTTACCGCCTTACCATTGTGAGTATAATGCGATTGAGTTGGTGTGGGCTCAAATTAAGGGATATGCTGCAAGACACAATACAGAACCCCCATTTACCACAAAAAAAATGCTAAAATTATTAGAAGAAGCTTGTGAACATGTGACTAAAGGAGACTGGGAAAAGGTTGTGAATAGAACTGTTAAATTAATAAGGGAAGATTATGAAAGAGATGTGAAAATAGATAATATTATAGAAAACGAACATATAATTATTAATGTATGTGATGATAGCAGTGACGACAGTGAAAATAGTAGTATGGACGAGTCTGATTAATTATGGCCTTTTGTGGCACCTTTTTTGGTATCTTTTGTATTCATATGTTTCTTGTGTGCATATAAAGTATGTATATTCATTTTCGTTCAAATATTCAGTTCGTTCAAATAAATTAAATAAACATATACATTTTTGTTTTATTAAACCTATTTAATCAGGTACAAAAACAAAACTTAATTGTTTTTTGTTCGAGAATAAATTGACATTCCACATCACTATTGTAATGTGTCAAACCGGCCATCATAGCGTGCCGCTAATATAGGTCATTACTTTAACATTCCATAGGATTCCTCAGAGCTCTAGCGCGGACTATAGATATTGTGAGCTTTCGTCAAAAATATATTGTGCTTTTACTTGGTGGAAAAACTTTCACCTCTAATTCTGTCTAGGATTCTAGGAACACGAGCACAGCTATAGACTTGAGTATAACCAACTCATAATATTATTATGTCCCTTGCTACACAGTGAACTCTCTTTTTGTTAGTGATGCGTCAAAAGATCAACATTTTTCATCTAACGAACATGTTTCTAAAATTTTGTCCCTAAAATCGTTTTTAGAGCATTTTAGTCACAACAAGTCATAATTAAAAAACACGACTGCCCTATTTTTTTGTGAATCACTGGATAATGACTATAGTGTTACATATTTTTGGAATCTTCTCATCATTGTCTAGATGATGATTATATAGTTAATCTTATTTTCGATTTTTTTTTCAACTTTAGTTTTAATGCGGGACCATGGTCACCTCAGTGATTTTTTTAAAAATTTTACTAGCTTATGTCACCCGGAATAAGCTAGGAATTCTAACGATACCTCATTTATCAAAATCGGTTCAGGCGTATAGAAGTTATGGTGGAATATACAAACTCACATACATACATGAACCCTGAAAACAATATACTCCTTTTTTCAGGCAGTCGTATAAAAAAGGAATCTGTTTATAGTCTTCATTTGCTATAGTCTTCATTTGTTTGCGTGGGGTTATCAAAACACAATGTTTGCTCTTCCCAAGCTTTTTCAGTCGGAGTTGCGCTATAAGTACACCATCGTCAGAGTCACGCAGTCTAGCCCTAGCCCCTTGATTAACGTTACTTTGGCAATTACCATATCTGAGGGAGTAGTACTTACCTCAGTAGGTCTAGTAGGAGATCTTTTTACCTATTCAATCGCGTTTAAATCTGTTTACTACGACTTGTACATGTCACAGTAAAATTGCAAAAACCGTTAAATTGTAATCTAACTAGCGAAACTGTAAACTGTCGACAGATTACAATTTAACGCAGTATTTTTCGGTATATTAACCCGATAAAACCTACCTGAATAATTATGTTGAACCCCCACCTAACCTACAAGAAAGAGACCAGAAAACGTAATACAATGAATATTTAAAAAATTGATACTCAGAATATTGAACGGTTCACAATCTGTCGACAGTTTACAATTTCGATAGTTAGATTACAATCTAACGGTTTTTGCAATCTTACGGTGACATATACAAGTCGTAGTTTTTAAGACAGATTTAAGCGCGATTGAACAGGTAAAAAATCTCCTACTTGTTGTAAACGCTTGTTGAATTTCAAACAAATCGTAATTAATTTAGATGCGATTGAAACGATTAAAATCTCCAACTAAGCCTGCAGTTAAGATCACAGAATACTTAAATCTTTCAGTAAGATTAAGTGCTTGGTAAGTCTGAAATGGGTCAAATAGGATCCTGCCCCTGACGAACGTATCTTTCCGAGTTGATAAAGTATTTGGTACGCGTACTATAATTTGGTAGTGACTAACAATATGGTTGAGGTACTAAATTACACTGAGGCCAGTAATCTGGGAAATATTCCAAGCATTTGTCCGTCTATCACAATTACTGAGGTATGCGTACGACAGCACGCGAGTCTAATATTACCATGTAATTTTCTTTATTTAGGTGCATCGTCTAATTTAAGCAGACTCTACACATGGGTTACGAACTAACTATACAGTCTGACTAGGTAAAGTTTTTACTTTAATCGATAGTTTAAAAAGGTTATTCAAAATAAAACTAGCAGGGGACGTGGATATTACGACTTTTGGGAGATCCTTTATTTAATAATCACTAAAAAATATTTTATTGCACTAGTAGTCAAATACCCAATTTTTATTTATTCCGTGATAGGCTTGCGCTTAACGACAATCATGCTTAGTGCAAAGCAATGATGAGGTCTAGGTTGGAACGCGCTTGCCTAGAAGATGCCTATTCACTCTTGCCTTGAAGGTACTTAAGTTATAAGTGGCAAGAAACACGTGCGCTGGGAGGATGTTCCACACCAGAAACGTCGTATCAGAAACGTCTGGCAAAAAATAAAAAACAAATTAGGTCGATTCGATTTTTTTTTTGGGTATGTGACATGAGTTTTGTACGTCAACATATTAATATCCGTTTTCACTACACTAGATACTAGACTTTATTAGATATATTATATGACATGGGCAGCAACAACGGTTATTTGACAACTATTCAAATAAATTATTTTTAAGTGATTATTAAATAGAGGATCTCCCAAAAGTTGTAATATCCACGTCCCCTGTTACTTTTATGTTGAAAAACTATTTAAAACTACCGATTAAAGTAAAAAGTGCATCAAACTTTGATGACGTCACTATTCAATATTTTATACAAAATCCCATTTATGTAGTAAGCGCGCGTTTTGACGTTAGAAAAAAAGTTGCTGATTTGCCTACATAAATAACCACATTTACATCTCCTAGTCTGTGTTATTATTAGTATTACCTTATCATCTCCAGTTTTATATTTCATTTTTTTTTAAATGTGTTGCTAACACTGGTTCTATTCTCTTGTTCAGGTTGGTGAGGTAGCAGCATTAACATACGTAATTACTTGTGCCCCACTCATCTTTTACCTAATAAAGATCGATTTCATGACGTCCTGGTATGTTGGTATGCGATGATTTCCTGCCTGCATCGATACCAGTTACAAGGAATGTTTATTATTTAACAAGTCATACTTAAAAAACACGACTGCCCTGACAAAAACTAACTAAAAAGTTAAAAATCTAAATTAACCTAGTTAAATAGAATCTTATTCACATATTTTTTATTAAATGATATTTTTTTGTGAATCACTGGATATTGAACTATAGTGTTATATATTTTTGGTATCTTCTCATCATTTTCTAGATAATGATTATATAGTAAATCTTATTTTCGAATTTTTTTTTCAACTTTAGTCTTTAATGCGGGGCCATGGTCACCCCATCAATTTTTTTTAAATTTTACTAGCCTATGTCACCTGGAATAAGCTAGGGATTCTAACGACACCTCATTTATCAAAATCGGTTCAGGCGTATAGAAATTATGGTGGAATATACGAACTCACATACATACATACATGAATATCACATAGATGAACCCTAAACACAATATACTCCTTTTTTCAGGCAGTCGTATAAAAAATGTGTTGACCTGTTGCTTACCCTATGTATACTTATTTACCTACTTACCTGAAACGTTAAATATGCACCTACTTTTTATTAAGGTATTAATTAACATATATACCGGCTAATGCCCGCGATTTTATGCGCGTGGATCGAAGTTTTTTCGGTTCCCGCGGGAACTCTTCAATTTTCCGGGATGAAAAGTAGCCTATGTATTCCAGACTATGTAGCAGTATTTCAAAGTTTGTTTGTTACTCAATCACGCCAGAAGGGCTGAACTGAATCTGGATGAAATTTGGCACAGAGATTGTTTATAGTCTGGAATAATACATCCCGGAAAATTAAAGGTTCCCGCGGGTACCAAAAAACCTCAATCCGCGCGGACCAAGTCGCGGGCATCAGCTAGTAGATAATAATAATATGATTATGATAATACTTTCGGAACCATATAATAGTTCAAATCAATCACAATTTACTTTCCAGTTAAACGATGATTACTTTACACTAAAAACGATGGAAACACGAAGGAAAATTATTATAATTTGACTAAAGGATCACATGGGCTAATCCGATAATCGTCTGATTGAACCCTTTTATTTTGAAATTTCTTTTTATCGTTGATGGTTCCAGTCACGAAGGTGGAGCATTTCAATTATTGTCAAACTTCCATCCATATCCATACTCATATTATAAATACGAAAGTGTGTCTGTCTATCTGTCTGCTACGCTTTAACGGCCAATCCTTTCAACCGATATTGATGATATTTGGTACAGAGATTGGTTGTTGGATACGAGATGGGAAAGACATTTTATCCCGGTAAATTATAGTATCATCCAGTATTCCATAATCGGTGATAGCCTTGTAGTTAAGCTTGGGCCGCTGGAACCACTCGTATTCGAGTGGTCCCAGCGGCGTTCGTATCCCGGGCGCGAATTTCTAACTTTTTGTAGTTAGGCATAAATACTCGTTCTTTACTCGTTGGTCTAGTGGTTAGCATGTTTGACTGCGGTCGACGAGGTCCCGGGGTCGAGTCCCGGTTTGGGCCATAATTTAAGTATCGGGTTTTTCTGATTAACAAGTGAAATTAATTTAACGAATTAAAAATACGACTGCCCTGCCATATTATTTTTGGAGTTTACCTCCATAAGAAGCGATTTGCATATATAGCCTTTGGAATCTTATTCACATTTTTTATTAAATTATATTTTTTTGTGAATCACTAAATATTGAACTATGGTGTTATATATTTTTGGAATCTACTCATCATTTTCTAGATGATGATTATATAGTTAATCTTATGTTCGATTTTTTTTTTCAATTTTGGTCTTTAATGCGGGACCATGGTCACCCCATCAATTTTTTAAAAAAAATTACTAGCCTATGTCACCCGGAATAAGCTAGGGATTCTAACGATACCTCATTTATCAAAATCGGTTCAGGCGTATAGAAGTTATGGTAGAATATACAAACTCACATACATACATACATACATACATACATACATGAACCCTGAAAACAATATACTCCTTTTATCAGGCAGTCGTATAAAAATTCCCAGTACTAGCCCGGAATTAGGAATTTGGAATAATGCTAAGCAGGCATAAAAATTACCTAGTTCCAATTGTGTGCCACCGGGTCAGATAAGTTTGTGGGACTACAGGTACCTACATAAGACATGTTATATCTCACTGTTCTAAGTTACACACGTTGGTTACCAATTTAAATTTTGTAATTGGCTGAATCTATGGTACTCTGGCAGCGACATACGGATTTTGGTCTATAGGGAATATGTGTCAGTTTAGCGTGTTTCAGCAAGGTAAAGATTTTGATGGTAATTAAACAAAAGGTGTAATTTTACCCAAACAAAACTAAACTAGGTTAAGTAGGTAATTCAGTACAGTTAGTTGCTGCCATAACGTTCAGAGCAATTTAAATTGTATTATATCCAATTTTATCATACAATAATTCGTCTTAATTTGTCTATAAACACTTAGGATTATTTATGTATAGAACGTTTACAGCAATTTAAGCGGAGTACACATCATTCGGCTCTTCGGGACAATTTGGAGCGATCTCTAAGACAATATAATTTGACTGATTGATTGCCGCGACGGACACGCGAGCGTTCGAAGTTTGAATCAAAGAACAAAGGAATTTTAAAATTTTTGAATTTTGAACGGGATTTAGTACCACGTAAATTACTATTTTTTCCATTTAGATAATCTTAAATTGTTTTTTGTTAATACATGTTATATTTTTCATCATACCTATTCGAAAAACGAATATTGGCTTCAGAAGATAGCGGGAGCAAAATGTAATTTTTAGGCCCATGGGACTTTTCATTTCTCTGTTCTGATTAGTCCGCGTTCGTGCTTCTGATTAGTGCTTATACGTATAGGTAATGTCCATACATAGTACGTTGATACTCCTAGCTTTCTCTCATACGTAATGATGAAAAATAGTGAGTGTCACTCGGGGCCAAATTTTTTGCGGCGTATATTGAATCCTGAGCGTAGCGAGGGATTAGCGCCCTCGGGGAACAAAAATTTTCTTTGGCCCCATATAACACAAATAACTATTCTATTCTATTGTATATCACGCCGCAACACACACAGATAAGTGTGTCGAAGTGTACATTGTATGTGACGGTGTTGTGTTGTGCTCAGGAGCACTTAGTGAAAATTGAGGGTACAAAATGGCGGTAAATAATAAAAAAACGGGTAGCCCCAGGATGAAGAAAGAATAAACCACTGAAAAAACGCTCCTGATCGCTTTGCACATACACCAGTAATTATTGCCCTTATCTAAAAACGTTAGTAAGATAATCCACACCCATCTTTTCAAATACTCAATACTTACTCAAATTTTCCTCAATGATCTTTTCACTCGAGTTAGGTTAAGTTCAATCGAGTTAAGTTGAAGCTTGAGTAAGCCTGAAATTATCTATGGAATGAGAAAATAGTTATATAGCAAAAACAAGCTTGTCTCCCTCAAATTGTTTTTGCTCACTGGTTTTAAAGCAGTAAAGGTATGTTTTTCGAACTAGAGATGTGAAAAATAAACTAAAAGGACAAGAGAGACTAAGGTTGAGAAATAATCAACAATTAGACACACTTTCTTTTTTCCTTTAGGTACTTTTTTTTTAACAAAATAATGACTAAAAAAATTTTATTGAATTGGAAAACTTTTTCGTAATCAAAATTCTTGATTTATTACAATACATTATGTTGCATCAAAGTTTGTAGCGATTTAATGGCGGCTATTTTGCACAATCAACATTATTTCGTGATTTATAGGCTAACGCGAAAACTTAATGGTTGGACAAATTAGAGATGTTATTTTCAATTTAAGAGCTAAAGTAAATCACGGACGAGGTAATCAAACCTTTAACAATACTGAAAATACTTAAGGAATCATGTTCAAAAGAAAAATCTATACTTAATAATATTATAAATGCGAAAGTTTGGATGCATGAATGGATGTTATTCTGGATGAAATTTGGCACAGAGATAGATTATAGTCTGGAATAACACATAAGCTACTTTTTATCCGGGAAAATTAAGGAATTCCCGCGGGAACCAAAAAACCTCAATCCACGCGGGCGAAGTCGCAGGCACCAGGTATAGTTCTAGTTATAGTTAAAAGCTATAGCTCAGTGCTATGCAGCCTATAGCTAGCATCCATTTATATAGCTAGCTTCCAAATTAATAAGATTATAAGTCAAATTTTGGTAAGAAGTAGACGAAATACGGACCGTGGCTATAGTCTGAGGTGGTCAAAATACCTGTGGTGCCATCATGTTTACCAACTTTAGCGGTAACAAATATTGTTTTTAGCAAATGGTTCTTGATATGCTGGGCTCTTCTGGGAACAGGGCGCGTTTGTGCTTTAAAATACCTATACATATATTATAGATAATTAATCGTTTTAGTTGTTACCTACATTGAACAGATATATTAAATCGACGTTCAAAAAGTCGTTTGTACCAACTTTAAATAGATGATTATTCACTTTTGATACGTTTTTAGTTAGGCATATTAAGGATTATATGGCACAGATTCACTTCAGATCTTTCAATATTCAGCCATTACATCATAATCCATAACTACTTGATATTATAAATGGGAAAGTGTGTTTGTTTGTTGGTTTGCCCTTCAATCACGCCGCAACGGAGCAACGGATCGACGTGATATTTTGCATAGGTATAAGTGAGAACCTGGAGAATGACATAAGCTTTTTATCCCGGAAAATAAAGGAGTTCCTGCGGGAATAAAAAAAACTTAAACCACGCGTACGAAGGCGCGGGCATCAGCTAATCTATAATATTGTAGGGACACATGCATAGTGCAACATGACTGCTTCTGGTACCCACATCCCCATCTCCTAAAATATTGATAAGGGTAGTTATCCCCATATTGTACCTACGTTGTGCTTCGAAATCTTATCCATCAATTAAATGCAAATCGGTTCTGAACAATCTGGAACAGGTGTACCGATGTTTCCGATAAGGCAAAACATTGGACTTCCAAGGATTCCTAAAAACTTTGATAGCATATTATTATGAATTAGAAATTCGTATTTAAATTTAATAATTATGTTTAAAAGTTTAAATATTGAAATTCTTGCATAAATATGTGATTGGGATATTTTTATCGATGCATTTTTCTATAATATTATTATTAGACATATAGATGATGGTACCAATTCTGTTGTACACTATCCTTAAACTTAAAAAATTGAGTCTAAAATAAAAAAGTCGGCAGCTGCAGTTACCTCTGCCACATAGGCTATAAGAATACCTTATATTATGTGCGTGTACCTTACTCATCCATACAAATATTATAAATGCGAAAGTGTGCCTATCTGTCTGCTGTTTTTCCGGCCCATCTTTTACAATCATTCGAAAAAGTGTAGTCAAAAAAGCTTCCTAATCGATTCAAAAATTCACCCTCTTGTGAAATTCAGCTTATGTCACATAGAAACTAAAAACATCCACAGATTGCACTAAAGATCAAAGATTTCGTGCAAATCGGTTCGAATTGAGAACGAAACGCTATTTCAGGCATGGATTCCCGCCAATTCGCGCCCCGAGTGCCATACGCGGGGAATAACAACTCTTATTTTAAAGAGGGGGACACATTTGTGCTTAATTTTTATGAACTAAAGTACAGTTATTACTTTACTAGCTGATGCCCGCAACTTCCTGCGCGTGAATTGAGGTTTTTTGGTTCCCGCGGGAACTCTTTAATTTTCCGAGATAAAATGTAGCCTGTGTCATTGTCTCATTCTCTGACCCCTAAACCACCACTATGCAAAAAATCATGTCGGTACCTTGCTTTGTGAAAAACAAAACTATCCCATTGGAACCGTACATTTTTCCGGGATAAAAAGTTGCCTTTTTGTTATTCCAGACTGTAATCTATCTCTGTGCCTTTCATGCAGATCCGTTCAGCCGTTCTAGTGTGATTGAGTAACAAACATCCATCCATCCAAACTTTCGCATTTATAATACTAGTATTGATTGCATAAACTGCAATTGTTTTAAGGTTTTACTTTAATGCATAAAAATTGCTAATCACAATATCTTTAGGTATAAATTTGGTTCGATTAGACACTGGAAATTAAATGTAATTATTTATTTCATGTAAGAAAACTGGTGTTGCTAATGATATGGAGGATATGCTGAAGGATCAGAAACCTCACTGCATTAATTATCATTATTAATTCAAGTAAGTCATTAGGTAATAGGACCATCCTCAGCATTGAGGAATATATCTCTGCGTGATAAAATAATCATCCCTTCAATCATATCTGAAAACTGGGTATGGCTATTATGAGCATATATTTATGTACCTAACTAATCTTAAAACTATCCTAGTACTGTGTATTCGGGAATAAAAAAACCGGTGTCTATTCCCAAGAACAGGGAAGAACTTCGTTAAAATGGGGTGTGAACAGATAGGTAAGAGAATAGACCAATTTTCGATTAATTGTCATACAAATTTTATCGTAGTGTAATACCTACAAATTCTTTTGCTGTGGATTCATTATAGTGATACATAAATATCTGTTGGAATCATAATATATTATTCTAACTCTTTTGAAATCTGAACAATTTCTTAAAATTAGGATTTTATCCGAACATTTCAGATGATAAATAACAGGGCTATATCAATTTGCAAATCTTTCACGAATTAAGTAAAATGTAAAGCTAAAACTAAAATTAATCAGTCATTACTAATAATACACCTACACCTAATAATATTATGATTTTAATATTTATCATGAAAACTGAGGAGAGAAGTCATTAATTTTTAAAGTGCATAATTAACGGCAGTTTACAAGAATCAAGCACATGACTTTTTATAGCCATTTTAAGCTTAGCCAACATGAAACAACATAATCGTCGGGCAACTATGTAATTATAGTTTTAGTAGGTTGGCACATTTAAGATAACGCCCATTTTACCATAAGTTTTCTTCTTCATCTCATCTTATCAACCCATTTGCCGGCTCACTTCTGAGCACGAGTCTCCTCTCGGCTTGAGAAGGGTTTGGTCATAGTCCACCACGCTGGCCAAGTGCAAATTGGCAGCCTTCACACATCTTCGAGACCATTATGAGGAACTCTCGGGCAAGCAGGTTTCCCCACGATTATTCCCTTCACAGTTTGAAGCAATTGCTTAAAACGTGCACATAACTTCGAAAAGTAAAGTAAAAAGTAAAAAGTAAAAAAGTTCGAAAAGTAAAAAGTTGTAGGAACCTCACCCGGAGATCGAATCCGCGACCCCGTACAGGAGGTCGGGTATCTTAATCACTGTCACCGCTTTATAAGTATAACGATGGTAAAAACAGCAAGTAGCTATTGTATTAATTTTAAAAAAAAGTTTATTTCTTTTCCAACATTATTTTAACACTTAAAAGTAAAATAAGAACAAAGTAACTATTGTATTAATTATTTATTGTATCAACAAAGTAGGTATTGTGCCAATGTTAAATAGGAACAATTAATATTTAGCTACATTAAGAGTAGGAATAATAAGTAAGCTTTGCACCGTTACTAGATATAAGTAAACAAATATGTCTTAAGTCCTACGAAGGATAAATAGCCGGTAAATAACTGCGTATAATGTACTATGTAGTTTCTATAGCATGTAAAAAAAACTAAATTAAACAATAGGCGCTAACTTCTTTTTTTCAATAGTTGAGAATGTGTTACGTTAGTGAAGACACATCCTAATGTTAGAACGTGGCATTCGAAATTCAAATTCAAATTGAAGTGGCAGGTGGCATGGCGCCTGTCTTATTTCTCCAAGCTTTGCGCGAAAATGGTTTCCGAAAAATATCTTCGTCTTTTCATTAAAAAACTCTTAACTATCTTTCAAACATATAAATCTCTTATTACAGATGTGCTCCCGATAAAAATATTAGGTACATATACAGGCCTTTAGTAAATCGTAAAAACCATCGGTTTTACCGTTTTTTAAAGATGGATTCAGAAGGGAATAATCTTACTGTCCGCTTCTTTTAATAATGCGACCAATGTATATTATATCGGCCAAGTCAGGCGTTCTAGTAGTTATTTTTGACTGAATGTTTTTATTGAATTAACAGTTACCAATATCAAATTATCGCATTTTCTCAGGTCCTCCACGTATTATGATACCCCGGTAACAATACGTACTCGTGGGGTCACGCGTCGCCCATTAGGGGGTGGGTACGGGGTAAAAAATAGCTCTTTGTGCGCCACGTGGCCACTCGATACCACTACTTTATTAATTTTGACATTAGCTTGTTAGTGTTGAAGACTAATTATATTATAAGGCAGCTTTGAATAAGATACGCGAATAAAGTTGAAATATAGCTTTGGTTGTTACTGTACTTAGTTAGATAAACCGGAAGTTGAAGCATCCATTTGTGTAAAGAAATATTGTTAAATGAAAAATAGTCCGTCACTTTTCTTTTTTTTCAAACCGGCTTTATATGGTATTACGAATCTGCTTTAAATCTGACTTTACGACTTTCGATATTATAAGCCCTTTATGGTTTAGAAATTAATAATATCTGCAAAAGCATTATTAAAGAGACTAGAAAAGAAAAAAAAGTCCGGCTCATAGTAAAAAAATATAGGTGATGAATCTTTGTTAAAGAACTTAATGAAACACGACACGAAAACTTTTTACAGGTATGCCCAAAAAATGTGTTTCATTATTCCACTTCAAAATACCGGAACAGATGTAGAGGTTTTTGAAAATAATCAATATATAGCGGCTGTTAATGCAGTCGTGTATTTTTTTTAATTATGTGTACCTGTTTTGAAACATTATTAACATTAGCACTCATTTCGGTCAATGAAAAAAAATTGAGGCTCTCTTTGAGCGGGAAAAAAATCCTGACATTCTGAATGTTTTCTTCGAAAAGTGTTTTCCCGTCAAAGTTTTTTGCCTTCTTATTATTTCGCTGTATTTTAAATCGGTTGGTACCTGTTAAAGGAAAAGCTGTCTTAAAGAAACGCTTTTCGGAATAGAAAATCCGAAGGAAAATAAGGAAGTTTTTATCAGTTTTTATTTTATCAGGTTTTATTTTTTAGGGCGATATATATTGATGAGTTAGGAATATAATATATCAGATAGAATGACATGATGTTTAAAGTAGGTACTTTACGTGAAAAAGTCTTAATTTAAATAATAAATATAGGAGGTGAATCCTTAGCGGGAGGTTTAAAAGGAAGTAAAAGAAAAATTGTACCTTTTAAAAGAAAATGCCTTTTGAAGAAGAAAATCAGAAGGAAATTGTTTTTCCTCAGTGTAGGTAGGTACCTACTGGAAAGAACAACGTACAAGCTCCATATCCTACTCTCCTAGCTCATCTCATACTATACATATAACTTATACGTAGCAATAGCTTTTAAAATGTAGGATTTTTCTTTGAATCCTTTTTAGAAAAGACAAAAGCTCATTATTGTGTCTCTTCCCCACTGGGTAAGACTGTTTCACATTACTTACCTAAAAATAAAATGTGTATCATATAAAGCGGATATGCAATGTGTAAGTCGTAGGTAACTAAAATTTCTTGACTTTCCTTCCCATTATGTTGTTCCATATATTTCGCACCGTACCATGTGGAAATGCTCTAACAATTATTAGTCGAACTTCAAACCCAAATCATGAAATCCATTAAACTAATTGTACGGTTGCACAGCGCACTGCGGGAGGCTGTTAACACGTTGGCACAGTCGTTCTCGACATGACACGACTCTGTTTTGATTGTTTATGAGCATCAATTTTTTTTAATTTGACAGGTTTCTGTTTAGTTTTATCGAGGGATTTGAGCCCACTTGCACAAGGACTCTTAAATTGTTTTAGTTAAATATTAAAATGCGGTGCCTTTTTAGCAACTACAATATGCATTTGCCAAAAAGGAAAAGCATTATAAAATTTACCTAAATCAGTCTAAATGTCAGAGATCTTATTAATGTTAAGACAGTTAGGTGTTAGGTTGTGTGCCAGTAGTCATTAGGCATATCCCCCCCCCCCCCTCACGGTGGACGAAATTGACGGAAAAACATGCTCGAATTGCTCAAAGACTCATAAGTATAGCAAGTAAATATGTTAGAACAGGACAGAATTTTGCATTTAGGACATAAGAGTGAAGAGTCTCGGACCGTGCAGGATAAAACATCGGTGCGAAACGTGCGCGTCGGACGTCAACAACTGTTTGTGTCCCTAGTGTGTTTATGCTTTTTTACAATTTTACTTTTTGAAGTGAAATCTTCTTTAGGCGCGTTGAGCACTTTTTGGTAGGGGGTAAAAACGGAACGGTTTGTGTGGAACTGTGTCGGTCACGTGACACCATTCTTCTTAAGACAAAAAGGTCTTAAGTATAAATATAGTACATTCATAATTAAACTTTAATGCCTTAGGTTTAAGGTTTATATTGTTATAGTTATTTATGCAACAGTAATAAGGGCTATTAAAACACGAATGTGGGTTTCACGACGCGAAGCGGAGTGTAATAATAGTATCATATGAGTGTTTTAATACCTAATTATCAACAGTTGCATACAAGACTTTATCTACACTCATAATATGAGTCCTCTATAACAGATTCTGAAATAGTTAGCTTACTGCTAACATTAAAACATTCAGTCCTAGTAACCTAATATCATCCATTACTGAGTATATACAAATAAACTAAGTATAAATGAAATAATTATTTGTTGTAGTAGTAATTAACATTTTGTATAGTGCAATTATTAAAATTCACTTGATGTTCTTTAACGTTGGAAGGTGCTGATCCCGATGTACTCGGCGGAATATTTATATTTACCACTTAACTATTTTTATTTTCTATGGAATACACGTTGTGATTAATACTCAGCGTACTTTTGAGCATTGAGTAGAAGGCCCATAGGGATGAAGATTTAAATTTCTCTGATAGGTCTTGGAAACAAACTAAAAGTACTTCTTCAGAAAATGATTTACTACCCTTGGATATTTTCCAATTGATAAAATCTTGATACGCTTTTTCATAACGCCTTCTTGATTTTTCCGGTAGTAGTTTGTTGGAAATGTCTCTTGCAGCGTTTAAAATATCTGGCGGTGTGCTATCAAAACTTGAATCGCTAATTTTTTTGTTATGAAAACAATTAAAAAAAACGAAGAAAAATGGCGGGGAAAATCCTATTATCGTACTTTTTTTTACAGCGCGCGGCGTTCTGGTAGTGAAACGCGCGTGTATGACAATGTTCTTTTTTTGAAATTCGTATAGATGTTCTTTTTTTGTAATTCATACAGATACCACGCATCGAGCAGATGTGGCTGTCTGTTGAGTAATAGGCCTATTACACCGCACTTTTCACAGGGACCCTTTCATAGATTCAGTGTAGTGTAATAAGGTTCAGGGAGGAAGGGTTCCTGAACAGGGAGAACGGGTGGTCCCGGTCTGCCTAACTGCCTGATCACTCTGCAGACCGGGTAGTGTAATAACATTCAGGGCGGTTAGGGACCTCAGTTGTCGCACGACCACCCTATAGAGTAGTTGTCTCTATGGCTCGAGCGTGCATTTTGTCAATATATCGTGTGCTAAACTATAATATATATATATAACTATAAGTATAAGTATAGTTATATATATACTATTATATATAATATATAATATATAATAGTATATACATAACTATACTATAGAATAGTATAGTAATTTACTATACTATATGAACTACTTGCTACTGCCCGTGACTTCGCCCGCGTGTATTGAGATTTTTTTGGTTCCCGCGGGAACTCTTTAATTTTCCGGAATAAAAAGTAGCCTATGTCCTTCTCCGGGACGTAACCTACCGCTGTACCAAATTTCATCAATTGTTTGAATAGATGGGCCTTGAAATCGTAGCATATACTAATATTATTAACGCGATCCACGCGGACAAAGTCGCGGGAATCATCTAGTTTATAATACTAGTATGGATACTACTTTTTATGCATCGATAGCATATGGGTGCCATAATCAGTGAACGATAATAAACATACTAAGATACACGTCCAACTCTCTTGACGTTCTCGTTCATACAGAGTTAGGACCCGGTAGTCAGTGCAGTGTAATAGCGACGCCAAAACTAGCGCCCACGCCAACCCTTACCACAGGGCCCGGTGAAAAGTGCGGTGTAATAGGCCTATTATCCCTTTGATCGAAAAAAAAAACAAAGGAGTGTTGTTATGAAATTCAGTACAAAATTACATCACCCGTTTGGATGATGTTATGGTTATTAGGACATTGGGTGTTTTAATATTGGCAATAAGCTAACTGTTTCAGAACCTGTTAAAGAGGATTTATAGCATGGGAGTAGGTAAATATTATTTTACATTTTTCCCAACCTCAATTTTAGGGAACACCTGTCTGTCTGTGGTAAGGGTGGGCGTGGCCGCTAGATAGACGCTTTCTCACTAAACCCATTACGTGACATTAATGGGCGTAAAAACAAACACTTTTGGTTTTCAGTGTTCCCTTAAATTTGAGCATTGTGGATAAATATGGATATTGGATAGCATTGCTCGTATCAAAAATGTAACTCACCAAGTATCACATCATTGTGTGAAAAGTCTTCAAAGAAAAATTTACCGTGCTATGACACAAGGGATAAATAAAACCATAAAGTAATAGATCTTTTACATGGCGAGACGAATCCCGTCATTAGTTATATTAGATTTGTGGCCGATATGGGGCATGATAAAAAACCCGATAGAGTTCCGTAATTATAGTCGGTCGGTCCGCGTAATTTAGGGGTCTGTGACGCTCGCTAGGGTTCGCTTTGTGAATGTTTTTTGCTAAGCTTGATGGCGATAAATACGTGGTTTGTTATTGTTTATTCATTATGTATATTTCGTAGGAATATTTAAAAAAATACCAGTCATCGATTACGACGCAGCCTCTCTTAAAACTTTATGAAGAATACCTACATAATATTTAGGCACTTGCTCCTACTTAATATTTAATACTTTTTTTTATTTTTTATTCATGATAGGCTTACGTAAATCTAGTAAAAGCTGGAAGTCGGTGCTTTGGTGCTAAAAAAAAAAAATCTAGAACGTAGGGAAAGCCATCTAATTATTTTAAAAATTCCCGCCATTTAGCACATTTTTTATAGGGCAGACAGACTGTAGCAACAAAGAGTTATTTTTTGTAGATGTTTTTTTAAATAAAATGTCATGATTATCAGCCTGTGGACGTCTACTGTTGAACACATGCCGTCCTCATCCAGCCACTTCCCGCTACCTTCTATTGGCGTCATGTTGGTCCGGTTCGGTAATGTTAAGACCGATCTTAATCATAGATTCACCGATACTTGAGAACTTGTTCTTAGCTTGGTTAATGCTGAATAACACAATCTCTAAACTAAACTAAAATCTAACAGCTTTAAATCTAGTTATGTCCCTTTCCGATGGGAGTATTAAGAAAAGGTTAGCAATATTTTTAATGCTGACATTTTAGTTTAGTTTAGAGATTGTGCTCTATAGAATCAGTCCTAATATCGGTTTATTTAATAAGGGCCTAGCGGCCATCATAAAAAATATTTTACATTTTCAAAGGTGATCTAGTTTTTCATTAATTTGACTTTCATTACCTATTGCTTTAATCCAATATTTATTGTGTGGTGCTGCAATAAATAATTAAGTGCTTATAAGTATTATCAGATGGAAAGACAAAAGGGATTTCAGTTCTGCTTAAAAAAGAAAGATATAAAAACTTATTTATCATAGCAAGCTGGTAAGAAGGACATCGTGTTCGTTTTTCGAACTTGAAAAAAAAGACGAGGTCTTTTCAAGAGTGCGGTCCGGTAAAATTGTCTATGGGCGGCAGGGCTGGGTCATTTATCGTGACGGCCCGAGGCCTGTGCTTACGTTCTGCGACTCGGCCGACTATTGGACTATTACCTCGAATGGCTTGAATGTGGAGTAAAGTATACCTTACTTTTGTTTTGTCTATAGATGCTGCAGATATCGGTAAATTGTTGTCGGTTTCAGATGAATCTAGATGTGTCCCAGATAAAAACATTACCATGCAGAAAATATATTATAGCCTTTTATGTAATTTTGTAATAAGTATGTAGGTACATACCTAAAAATTTTTATGGGTTTCTTGCCAAAAGCCCATTTAGTGGTAGATCCTAATGTAGGTACTCGCATTCGTGTCTATATATTATGTAGGTATGGTACAGTCCCACCAAATTATCTGGCCCGGTGGCAAAAATTTGAACAGATTTTTATGTCTGTTTAGTTTTTGTTTTTATTTTAAATTTAATATTTACTAGCGACGTTATCACCGGGTCAGATAAGTTTCTAGGACTATATATATACAGGCTACAACTTAGAGCTGTAAAATTCCTGTTTAAAAAAACATTCTGTCAGCTGTTTGGTGATCCACCCTAGAGTCCGTGTCACGAAAGGATTAACTTATTCTGATGATAATTTCATTTCAATGATTCAATGAAGTTAAAGATTTGTTTTTATCCACTTGCTATAAATGGAAACTTCATTGTAGATATTTATCTAACTGAACAAAATTGCAGAGCTGATTGACACTCCATCTAACCTCGCGTATTATTCTCCTTATTTACTGTCCTCCCAACAGCTGCCATCATTCAGGCGATTCAATAAAGGCTGCTTTTAAAACAAAAGCGGTGCGTAGAAAAGCGCTCGTGATAGCTTCAGGCTGTACAATCTGCCACTTCGGTAACTCTGCGCTACAGTGTAGGCACAGATTATGAGGAAACGTAGACATGACACTCTTACTGCCAGACGAAGTCGCCGAATAGATTTTGTATTTAAACCTATAGATACTAAGGAGGGAGTTCATTAATAGGCCTATTACACTGCAAATTTTCACAGGGACCCTTACATTTGAATCAGTGTAGTGTAATAAGATTTAGGAAGTAAGGGTCCCTAATTTGGTCCTTATTGCTGTGTACTAAGCGACACCAAAACTAGCGGTCACGCCTACCCTTTCCATAGGGCATTGTGAAAAGTGCTGTGTAATAGGCCTATAAGTAATGATTAAGCCACGCTGAGTGCGGCAGTAAAGCCTTCTTCGAACATGGATAATGAAAGTGCGTGCGTCATTATAGTATGAACCAGAGAGGGAATCCAATTTGATCCATTTTGGTGCTATGAATTCAAGCGATTATAAAATCCCACTAACTAATTTTGTTTAATTTCGTAACAAAATGAAATATGGTTTCTGAAATAAAGCCAACCATGAAATGCTAAAGAATAGCTACTTTTAAACGCCTCGCAAGCTTACGTTAAAAATGTGAAAAAACCTTTCCTAGAATAATCCAGTGTCTGTAGATAATAATAACTACAGTAGCTGGTTTTATTTTGACATAATCATTATTCATCTTCTCAGAAAGATTCAGTTGAGTTATTGGCAAATTTCACCTAGATACTAACTCATAAATTTTATTTATCATAAAGTACCTACTAACTCCTCTATCTATCTCAATCCTTGATACTCTTTGACTTTTCTTGGCTGAAGCAAAATTCTTGAATAATCAACGTTAATCTCTATTAAACCTTTATCACATAAACATAGGGCATAATATCCTCTATCAAGTATGCATTAAGCTGCAGTTATAAATTGTGAAAAATATTGTAGGCGTGATTTGAATGGCAGGTGTGTGGTATTCAATGTTATACCTACGCAGATCCTCCAGTTGGTATAGGTAGTATAATAAGATATAGGGAAATAAATGCTGGTTGCATTATTACAATATATAGTTAAAACTATCATAATTATGGATACCGCGAGGTCTCAGTTCGGGGTGAACCACTAGTATTTAAATTAATATTATAAATGCGAAAGTTTGGATGGATGTATGGATGTATGGATGTGTGGATGTGTGGATGTATGGATGTTTATTACTCAATCACGCCCCAACGGCTGAACGGATCTGTCTGAAATTTGGCACAGAAATAGATTATAGTCTGGAATAGCATATAGGCTTTTTATCCCGGAAAATTAAAGAGTTCCCGCGCGAACCAAAAATCCTCAAACCACGCAGACGAAGTCGCGGGCATTCGCTAGTAGGGAAATAAATGCTGGTTGCATTATAATATAAATACGTGTATGCTTACTGTACTATAGACAATATAATTGCTATAGTTACAGACTGACTGTGTTTACGATAGCTATCTATAGACTGCATGATCAATAGTAGGTACGTAGAGTCGAAGCAGTAAAATCCACGTCTCCTGTTCGTTATAATTTTGCAAAACCATTTTGAACTATCGATTACAGAAACGTTCATGACGTCGCAAGTATGAATTTAATACAAAAAAAAACTCTTTCAATATTCGATGAATTGATTGCTGATTTGATTGAACTGGAGCTATTTTATATGGATACCGCACTTTCCCTACGAGTGAAACAAAATATAAAATTAATAACACACATGAACCTCAAAACTTTTATGATTTCATTCAGTTTTACATTTTCGGCAATAATTCGTTATAACACAAAATAACGATCATCTAATTTATTCACCCTTTGAAAATTATACAAACAACAGTTAAAAAACACTGCGATAAAGAACTCATTTACGCGCCATATTAGTCGGGAAATGAGACGTAAAAAGACCTTTTACTAAGTGTACTTTGGGTATACGATTTTATACTTTATTCGACAGGAATAAAGTTTATGAAATAAGCAAAACGTTTGGTTTGTGTGGCGAGCGATACAGGCAATTTGAACAAATGTCACTCGTCATGGAGATCACAATTGAACTGTCTGATTTGAAGGGAAATAATCACAACTGTGCATTATCCGGAAATAGATTAAGTACCTTTCAGTGGTTTTAGAAATAGGTTGTTGTATATTTCAGCGTAAAATTGTACCTAAATACCGTTAGATATAATCTATCTCGCGAGATTGTAAGCTGTCGAAAGATCGTGAACCGTAACATACTGCTTACAATTTAACGCATTATAATCTATTAGGTATATTAACCCGATAGAACCTACTAGGGCACTATCTGATTATTTATGTCTAACCCTATCCTAACCTACAAGAAAGAAACAAGAAAACGTAAATCCAATAAATATTTCACTGAAAATTGACACTCATAACATTTAACGGTTCACAATCTTTCGACAGTTTAAAATCTCGCGAGATATATTATAATCTAACAGTTTTTACAATTTTACGGTGACATATACCTACAAATTACATACCACTGAAAGGTAGCACGGCAAATATAGAAGACGGTGCCACGAGTTAATGTTTAGTGTTTTAGTGTGAGTTTATGAATTTAATTAGTAATTTTAATTAATTTAAGAAACTCTTCTAGATTTAGTAATTTACAAGGAATTATCTATGTTAGTAGAGCTTTAGAAATTGCATAAACATAGCCTACTTACTGTACTAAACTTCAAAGACAGCGGACTTCGAATCTATTTTAACAAAGAAAATCACGAAAATGGATTAAGAAAAGGTTTCAATTACTTCAATGTCTCATTGTAATTATCCATTTGGTTTAAAAACCGAACACAAAAAGCGCGGCTTTAAATTTTTAATTTAAATGACTCTATCGTCGACTAAACGAACGCACCCGAGAGGGTCCGAACTCATTTCGCGCCCAATTTGAGCGCGATTAAAAACAAATTTCTATCAGAATGCATTCGTGTTTTAATAGGGCTGCAATAATTTATGATGACGTTAGTTATCGATAAAAACATCCGATGATTTACGCACTAATCTGTGTAGCCTTCATTCACGAATTTTATAATTGTAATAAATTGGTTTATCCACATAAATTAGTCCTGTGACCGCCGCTCTAATGAATTACACTATCTATACATCACCGATATATTACAAAAGGGTATTCATACTTACATAATATTATTTAAATTAAATGCTGAACTGAATCAACGAGATATTTAATTACATAAATTATGTAATGAACGTAAATAATTTTAATTTAAGTCCACTCTAAGTCTTATAATATTATGATGATGGCTCGAGGCACTTGCAACGTAGATAACTAATAAACTTTCGTTATTTATCTAAACTTCTAATATTAATACTAATACTAATAATTTATAACATAGAAGGCACGAAAATAAGAAGTTAGTAAAGATGGATACTGTCTTGTCGTTTGTTAATATAAGACGTTAGACGATGCAATTTTTTTTGATTAGATATATAAATGGACATATTTAAAAAAAACACTTGAATGATTTGAAAAGTCCTCCCCGTCTGCTTTGAAATATCAAATCAAGTTTCTCGTGAGCGGCTTACCTACGTTATTTGTGAGCAAGTTCTGACTATTATTTAAAACTCTTAGCTACACTTTTTGAAAAAGATATATCGACAGTAGTTTTCGGGTCATCACAACTCTAATATCGCTTCAATGCTTTGACATATTGCGCCGACCATGCACTCGGCACTTGAAGCTCTTTGATGACATGTTTGAATACGCGCATACACGGTCCACCCTTTGGCCCTTTGCTTCGCGATAGTTTGCGAAACGCTTCATATCAAACCATCAACAAACCTTTAGATCTTGGTGACATATTTTCTTCAATATTTGAATATAATGCTGGGGAAGTTAATATTAATGTTATTTTAGCATCTCTAAAGCTGGGTAAGCTTTCTATTTTGGTGAAAACACACTGCTGACCTGTTGTCCTAGGTGTGCTTTGCTGTTGTGCGCGTCGCTTTTGTCCCTTACCAACGGGTCACCTAGGACAAACCGTCACAAAACGTACGTGTAGGTACGCGAAGTAGAGGAAGCATGTTTTCAACATAAATAAGTGCGTGCGTGGACTGATTTTCCGCAATACAATTTTTTTGTTTGCTGTAGAGTGGCCAGTTTTATAATGCTCAGAATATTCAGAACATGTACTTTTTTACAAATATCTACGTAGGTCTACTCAATACTCAATTTCATTTATTCAATATAGGTACACTGTAGGTATACTTATTGACGTTAAAATTACTTACTGAAAAAACATGATGGTGATAATCAGTTACGGTATCTTAAAACTAAAGCTACGAGGGTTCCAAACGCGCCCTGGTCTGAGTAGAGCCCACAACAAACTCAGCCGGTTTTTTTTATTATTATCACCATCTCACAAATCATCTTAACTAAGGAACTATCAGTGCCATAGAGCAAATTATTGCCAAGCTTCCTTGTCGTTTAAGTGATACTGATCATACAATACTTAACTTAATAAATATTACAGCTTGGGTAGACCCAAAATTCGACATTTTAATTTTATCATTTTTCAACTGTAAAAATTCTAATAGGTGAACTAAATTTAACCAATATGGTGTATCATAAAACACGTTAATATATTGCTCACGAAACACAGAAAAGACAATAATTTCTAAAATACTTAGAAAGTGGTAGCATAGGAAAGTAATCTTAGACCGTGATAGTACCTACCAACAAGGAATAATTAAGTACCAGATGATGCCCGCGACTACGTCCGCGTGGATTAAATTTTTTCAATTCCCCTAGGAACTCCTTAATTTTCCGGGATAAAAAGTACCCTATGCCCTTCCCCGGCATACAAACTATCCCTGTACCAAATTTCATTAAAATCGGTTGAACGGGTAAGCCGTGAAAGCGTAGCAGATAGACAGAATCACTTTCGCATTTATAATATTAGTACGAGTATATATGGATTCTACGTGGATATAGTGTTGCATCAACACAAACGTTTTTATACGACTGCCTGAAAAAAGAGTATATTGTTTTCAGGGTTCATGTATGTATGTATGTATGTATGTGAGTTTGTATATTCCACCATAACTTCTATACGCCTGAACCGATTTTGATAAATGAGGTATCGTCAGATTCCCTAGCTTACTCCGGGTGACATAGGCTAGTATTTTTTTTTTAAAAATTGATGGGGTGACCATGATCCCGCATTAAAGACCAAAATTGAAAAAAAAATTAGAAAATAAGATTAACTATATAATCATCATCTAGAAAATGATGAGTAGATTCCAAAAATATATAACACTATAGTTCAATATTTAGTGATTCACAAAAAAATATCATTTAATAAAAAATGTGAATAAGATTCCAAAGGCTATATATGCAAATCGCTTCTTATGGAGGTAAACTCCAAAATTAATATGGCAGGGCAGTCGTATTTTTTAATTCGTTAAATCGATTTTTATACAACTTATTTTTAATTTTATTCGACTAAAAGCTTGACTGCGATCCTACAATGAGGGTATAAGATGTAACACGACATAATTAATCTATACCACATTATTGCTTTATGCGTAATATCCGTGGTATAATCTATGGTTAGTTACTAGTCGGTTGCCGCCATTTTGTTGAATTCAGTTTAGAACGAGGCCTACGGTAAAAGGGTGCGTGATACTATTGTATATTTTTAAAACTGAGATTTATTTGATTAAAGAGATATTTTTGTTATGCTTAACTATTAGAAAGATTATAAAAGTGATACCACATTGTAAATTCATACGAATTCCATAAATATTGATTATCGAGAGTAACTTGTAAATACCAGCTAATAAATGTCAGAATAAACAGTTTGATTTTGTAATTGTAATCGATGATTTCATTTTATTTGACCCTTTCTGAGATGGCGTATCAAAGATGATGCAGTCTAAGCGGGCCAAATCTTTTAAAAGAATGGCAGTTTTTTCTTTTTTTTTTAAATTATATAGGCCAGCGCTTGGCTGCAATCAGACTTGCTTGCAAGTGGTGATGCAGCCTAAGGTGGAGCGCGCTAGCCTTGATGATGCCTATTCACTCTTGATTTGAAGGTACCTATATTAAAAGAGGAGGGCAAAACGGAAGCCGAAAGGGCATTCCATATCCTAGCGGTTCTAATTAGAAACGAGGAAGCAAATCGCTTCGAACCAGCCCGCGGAATTTCGACTGCGTAAGGGTGCACACCTTGTCGATGCCTTGCGGTTCGATATTAAAAAGGTGACGGAGGAACCAGATCGAATAGTTCTTGAGCACACTCAACGAAATATATCCTGTAGAATACCGACAGACAGGCAACTTTCCTGTCCCATTATATTAAACCCATACTCCTAATCTGTTCTTACACGACAACGTACCAGAAAGCTAAACCGCTTTTAAATGTACAGTAAAATGAGGATAAAACATGATATTAATGCTTTGTAAAAGCCTATTTTTTCCGGTATGTTGGTACAGCAATAAATTATGTTTCAGAATTCCATTGTCTTGGGTGCTATGTGGACGTGCATTTTATTTCCTAAGAACAAAGGCATAACAAATACAGTCGACGTGTTATTGATTGTAAATCATCCAAATATATCCTTCCAAGGTTCCTTGTATTGGATTTTTTTACTTTTCTGGCAATTTTTATTTTTACTCTCTGACGCACCTCGCTTCGGTCATGGAGTCAACTATTCTGAAAATTCATTCAAAGAGTTCAGTTTCCTGCCGGCAGACTCAGCAATTATTTATTAATGGGCACATACTTCTGGATTGACGCTTACAATCTGATATCTTAATGTTTATCTTATATCTAATATCTTATCTATCTTAATATCTGCATGTTTGAGTGGCAATAAAGAATTTATCTATCTATGGTCTTTGAGTTTATATTTGCAGCCACAGATGAAAGATTTAGTAGATCAGTAGAAACGATATTTTCAGCTACATTCAGACATACTTATGGCAGTCAGACATTAACATTTCAGTTAGGAGAACCTCTCCTTATAGATTCTTACTAAACTATACAATGGTCTTAATCTTAATGCCTTGTATATTGCTTATTTTAGGAATATTATGTATTTAAAATTGGTAATTGTACTTTAAATGTTTGGAATAAATGAATTTATTATTATTTATTATTATTAATCTTACGAAATTAATTCTCTATCCCGTGAAAACTGTGGGACATTAAAAAAAACGTCGGGTATCCCTAAATATATGTATTTTGATTTCCTAAAAATCCAACTCTCAGCATGCATCTAATAAGTCTACAATACATAAGCTACTCGTAGTTCCATTCATATTCGAACTGACTGACGAAAAGTTTCAGTAGGTAATTACCGATTGAATCCTAAACCATATTCGAAGATCACTTTAAAGGTAAACCATATATTCGAAGATCATTCGAACCATATATTCGAATAAATCCATATATAAATAAATATATAAATATAATATATCCATATATAAATAAATCCATATATTCGAAGATCATTCGAACCATATATTCGAAGATCACTTTAGATATGGGAGATTAGTATTCAAGTAGTTTACGTCTTTGTACTAAAATCTTTGACACTTTATTACATGACGAATTTAAATAGAATCGCATCGAACTATTATTTGAGTAATGGGTCGATTTCTCAACTTTTACTTACGTACTTATTTACATAGATACCCACTGTTTTATATACATCGGAAATATATCATAATACACTTAATACCAGGTTGTTACACCGTCGTATTGCAGCTTGCCAGGCGGGGCTTGAGCCGCCTGCGATTTTGTTTTGTTTTATGTAGAACTCTGTAGAAACTATACCATACGTACCTGAGACTTTATACGGTGCAACCAATTGCGGCAAAAAAAATAAAGAAGTCGAGATGGCTGATTGCACGTCGAGTCGTCGTTCTTTACTGACCACAATATGTTTTATAAACTAGAATCTAGATTCTAGATTGTTCAGGTGCAGAGTCGCGCGGGAGTAATACCACAATTACAACGAGAAATCTATATTTGTTACACGGCAACGGCAAATCAGAACACATTTACACAGCGGCCGGCCATGACACAAGGAAGTACAAAATCAATGTTGCCTGCTTAAACTCAGTGTTACAATATAAAATTTATACTCCAATATAGATGATGCCTGTGACTGCGTCCATGTTTGGATCTTTTGATTTTCCGGGCTTAAAATATCCTGGATGCTATAAGCTATCTGTGTAGAAAACTTCGTCAAAATAGGTACAGGAATGGGTCGTGAAAAAGTTACGTCTCATAGGCCCATTTCATAATACAATTTGTACCTATACAGTTTACTTACTCGTACCTTATCACATTCCAAGTTGTCTAGCACAGAATATCGTTCACCTCCAACGCAAAAAGGCGCTATATATATTTGTCCTATTATATCCTTCCCTGGTCCCTATAGTATGTTTTCTATGAGATGAGTATGACATCTATTAATAAAGAAAATTAGAAATACACATGGATTGAATGTGGCCAATTATGTTTAACACGATCTCTAATTTAGAGATGACCTACCAGAATTGTCCCCAATGTGAACGATCTTATTGTGCTTTTGCATTCCTTTTTTTCATATAAAAATATTAAAAGGCGTAGTAAGTACACCTTCAATACAATACACATGTAGTCTTCAAAGTTCTAAATGTTCGGGCGTCTTGGCGTACGCACGGTTTGCCGGGGGCCGGTCGTGGACTCCTGACCGCCTGGAGTCAGAATGCCCAATTAACTACAGGAGGCTGTTACTTAATACGCATACAAAGCATAGGTAAAAAGTTAATTTTTTAATACCCACGTAATGCAATGTCAGTGATGCGTGCAATTTTGTAAGACATGGAGATAGAGCTAACTAAAGTCTGTCTGTTTGTTAAATTATTAAAAGTATAATAGTTAGGGCTAAGTACCCACTCGGTAGCCTTGTAGTAAGCTTATAAGCTGGCAAGCTGAGGTCAATTTGTATGGAAGCCTATGCCTACGACAATTTCATACATACACAAATTTGCGTATCTACGGGATCACTTTTGCTAAATTGGAAAGGCCACTAGGGTGGTATACCCTAGTTGTGATTAAGGTTCCATATTCTATGTTGAAAATCAGTTGAAGAGGCCTATTAGTTGAAACGCAACTATTCATCGGGTCCAGCAATGAGTTCATCTGTCTAGTACCAAATAAAGCGTCCTATGTAGAATTTAAGTATGCAGGACTTTGATTTAGCGTAAGCTTAGCATAAGCTTGGCCCGATACAACTATAAATTCGAAATCAAAGATTAAACTTAGCATATACTCAGCCAAGTTTTTCGCATAGATTTAGGATTGGTCTCCGCTGCGTTGACCAATCGTAAATCTATGGTTTTTCGTAAGTAAAATCTGAGCTAAGTTTAAAAACGGTCCATAGATGAGCCTGAGACAGACAAAATCGCAGGCAAACTGCTGATCATGAAATAATTCGAAAGACGAGCGTTTTATTCAGTGGCAGCATGCACCATCACGAACCTGACTCGTGAACTGTGAAATACTGTATTGGGGTGGAAATATTTGGCATTCGTGCGTTTTCGGGTTAGCCTTAGGGTCGCAATTAGTTGATTTATCACTGGACCGTTCCCAGGGACGAGCGAACGCACTGGCTACCTTCCCGGAATCGTGACATGCATGTATCACGTTATACATTATGCAGAGGATGTTATAGAAACGAATTGTTTTATAAGGAATTCAATAATTTACGGAGACCAACGCTGATTGCTTCTGCCGGGTAAAGGTAAGCCTTAGTAAAAGCAGATTTAGAAGAATTTAGAAGCTGCGGGCCGACAGTCCGAAAAGTGCAATCAAAGCATGAACTTTAGAAATCAAATACTAATCATTTATAAAGTATGTTCTATTATAACTAGGCAATACATGGGCCTTATACGATACTCACCTCTTTAAACACTTTTGATTTTGCAATTAGTTAATTATTTATTTTATTAAATAATAGGCGCTTAGCTTTTCATGTTAATTAGCCTTTTTACGGGGAAACAGGTATTTTTTACATTTTATAATTGAACCACTCACCATCGGTGCTATAATAAAAATATTATGTTCCAGTCCTAAATGATACAGTAGTAAAGAAGTAAAAAGACTAAAGCGAATATTCCTTAGAGGAAACGACCTTATATTTAATTTTATATAGCAACAAACATAATTTGGACCCTCGTAACTTTCTAAATAAACTCCTTCAGCTCGTTTCCCCGATAAGAACTAACAAAGCCGGTGTAAATTTCTATTTCCGGTCGGCCGCGCCATTTCCGCCAATAGAGCCTACTTCCGGCAGGTAGCGTCACTATTTAGTTTGCTCTCCGAACTTCCGGGGCGAGGAAAATTACGTTTAGCTGGAAATTGGCTGTAGGTACAAAGTTAAGAATGGGATTTTCTTTTTTTATTCTCAAAATAACTTGTAACAAAATAATTTTAATTTTTACAGGCTGCATTCAGCAGACTAGGTACCTGCTTCATCCACGTGACATCATCTATACTAATATTATAAATGTGAAAGTTTGGATGGATGGGTGGATAGATATTTGTTACTCGATCACGCCAGAACGACTTAACGGTTCTGGATGAAATTTTGCACAGGGATTGATTATAGTTTGGAATAGCACATAGCTACTTATTATCTCGTTCCCGCGGGAACCAGAAAAACCTCAATCCACGCGGACGAAGTCGCGGGCATCAGCTAGTTATTTTAATAATTTCAGTAAGATCTCTTTAATTATGGGGGATAAAAAGTAATATCTATGATTACCCCCTTACCCTCCCTTACCCGGGTTTCATATGCAAAATATCTCTCTACCAAATTTTGTCAAAATCGATTGAATGAAAGCGTAGCAGGTGTAGACCGACAGAAAGACGGGCAGACAAGCTTTCGCATTTTCAATATGCAGTCAAAATTGGTTGAAAAGATGGGCCGGGCCTGGTGAAAGCATTTCAGACAGACTGACAATGTGTGCCACTTTCGCATTTCTAATATTTGTATGGACTAATTCCTATTGAATACAAAACGTTTGTATTCTTGTATCTTTTTCTGAAAATGCAACGATAGAGACCTAGAGTGTCAATTTATTTATTTTTTATTCCACTGTAATTTACCTCTTTCCAGTGACGTTTCCACACGGCATCTTATCGGAATGCTCAATCGTTTGGTGACTAATCTCATACCAGACCAGAGAAAATTCAGAAATAATAAATTTTCAACTTGACCCTCAAATTTATGAATCTAACCCTGGACCTCCAACTTGTAAGACAACAGCGCTCACCACTGTGCCAGGGCGATCGTAGAAGAAATAAGGTAATTTTATACTAATTTCGACTGTCAGTACATCAAAGCTCAGTAAATTAAGTCACGAGATAAGATGTTATCGCCCTTCAAAGCCAAAGTTAAGTGAGCGTAACTAAACGTTACACGTAACTCCATTAGTTCGGCTTAGGGGTAGTTTCACGGGAAATTACTTTCAATGCATTTTTTTAAAAACTTCTTTACCAGTCACGCCTTACGAGTATGTGCCTTTTTTGTCGCGAACAATAATTTCTGCATAAAATTATATAACTACAACTATAAATTTTAGGATTAAGAACTGACTGATTGATTGACAACACGCTAGGTCAAAAAGCTTGAGATGAGTTTTGCGAAGTAGGGAGTTAGTTTTGGGAGGTTTTCAGAACTAATAACTTGCATATTAGTTTTATGTCTATGCTAATTAGGTTAATAATAAAATTTAGGGTTTTTTTTTAAACAATACGTGTTCAAAAAATGTAAATATTTAGCATAGCGTGTCGCGTAGCAGTCTGAAGTTTTTCGTAGGGCTACGTACAAAATTTTGTGGAAATAATTCAAACCGTATCCGTACCGCACCATATGAAATGAATGCTACATGCTACGTGTTTGCCTACTAGGTAAGTTTTATTATCATCAAAACAAATATTGTATCAACTCTACAATAGAATAGGAACTGCGCGCGATGGTTACACGTTGGATTTTCATTTCTCTGTGTAACAGGCGTGGACAATCATCTTAATACACATTCCCTTTTATTTTGATCCCTTCATCAAAGTATAGTAAACCTTATATCAAATATAGTAAAGATACTTTTCGATATAAAATAAGGCTCTTGCTATAATGGCTGTACGAGTGCATCATCAAGTGAACTTGGTTCCAATTTTATAGTTTTGATTGTACTCTATTTGTATAAAGATAGAGTGGATTTTAGTTTAACGAAGGGTGCTTTTCATTTAGGTGGGTAAATGCAAAACGGAGCAACTTCACGCTTATTTAGTCGCGTTAATCCGTAGTGTGATTGTGGGGTAATAAGCGAGGCTGTGACGTTTAAGACGTTGCTATAGTTACGAATGTAATCGATGCTCGTGCGCGAGGATTTCATTGCATTTCGTCTCCGAAGTAACTTGGAAATACGTAGATCTCTTATAAACAAATTAATAAAACTTTACATTTGTTTTGTAAAAAAAAACACCCGACACTGAAAATTGATGAAAGTGTAGAAGCGATGATTTAACGGTGAAGAAAAACATTGTAAGAAAAACTAGGTATATGGATGGATGGATAACTCTCAGCGGGTTATCCATAATGTCTATTATATCATAGTATTGTCAATGATCAGCGCGGTGGACTATAGCAAGTAACCTTTTTATGCTTACCCTTGTATGGTTAAGGGTCAGCGTGATGGGTTCAAGTGATGATTATTCATTATTCAGTAATACTTCTATAGTCTATACCACTGTCTTCTGCATTCATCTAAAAATCCTTAAGAATAAACTTAACTTAATTTTATGCAATTCAAGTAAAGTTTCCTCTCAGTAACGAAAACGTGAATAGATCGATTAATTCATCTCAACAAGACTAAAGGTATTTGTGCAGCCTCGCGCTCTCCACAATGGCAGCCGACGAAAGGGAAAGGGTTAGTTACCCTTGTGGACCACAGAGCTAATAGGTACAGTCTATAGTCTTTACTCATATTAAAAACGCGAAAGTTTGCATCGATAGTTTGGATGTTATTCAATCACGCCAGAACGGCTGGACGGATTTTTCAGAAATTTGGAATGGATATCTCCATTACTAAATACTAGATTATACCATAAAAAATGTGAGTGTGTGCAATTCGCACAGACACACGGCAGAAGTGAAACTTCAGAGAAGTAGCCTACAAGAGAACTATTCTATCTCATTCTCTCGCAGGCTAAATCCTAGTATGAATATGTTTGTCTCTTTTTAGTGTCGCTTTTTCGTTTCATCGAATTTCCCAGTCACAATGATTCTAAAGAAGTTTCACTTCAAAAATCTCAATCCACGCGTACGAAGTCTTAGGTAGTCTTTCATATTTAGGTACAAAAAATATAGCAAGATGAAAATGAAAATTTAGCCATCTAGATTGCGATTGTTGAATCTCATTTAATACCTACTGTTACACTGACATTGTCAGATCCATCTATGGTCTATCTATGGTCTGACAACCTCTACAGCACTCTCAGAAGCGCTTGGCGGGAGATTGGTGCTTAGTGTCAAAATGGCTGTACGGTCTTTGTGTGCAAATTGCTAATAAAGTATGATTAAAATGGTTAACGGGTGTTTTTACTTATTACTACCAGCAAATCTTAGTCAACTTTCATGCGATTAATAATGTAAAAAAATCGTCCACAGACAAAAAATGAAAATTGTGTGCATCGGTTGTGCTAGTTTATTAAGTCTATGGTTTGCAGAACGTACATCAATACGTAACCCTCCCTTTGTAAGATCAATAGAGGATTAAATAACAATAATAATTTTCGTTTGCCCGGCAATGGGTTTTAATAATCGCTTCTTTGTTGTTTTATCACGAAGTAGATGTTAGGCTAAAAAAATCTGCATGATATAGGAGTACGAATGTATAATTTCTTGGAAGAGCCGTTATATTAGCTCATGACTAATATAAATACAAATCACTCTAACTAAACGTAAACCATGTTCTAAAGTTTCTTGAGCCCCAAAAACCCACTACAGTTTAATGTGGTTTATTTATGTTTTATATCTATAAGCATAGGTATTAATATATAGTATGGGTGAATCGATTTCCGCCGCCGATTTTTATATTAAAATGCATAAGAAAAGACAATCAGTATATTAGTTATGATTCTGGAGCGGTATTGAGCCTGCAGTTGCCATACAGTACGGCGCAGCCCGCGGCGAGCGACCCGCCACGGTAATGACGCTGCGCACTGACCGGCAGTTCAGGACTACGTACAGGTTGCTCTGAATTTATAGTAAACAATACAGAGAGACAATATGTTAGTTATGATTCTGGAGCGGTCTTGATCCCGCACTTGCCATACAGTACGGTGCAGCTCGCGGCGAGCGTCCCGCCACGGTAATGACGCTGCGCACTGACCGGCAGTTGAGTACTAAATACAGGCTGCTCTGAATTTATAGTAAACAATACAGAGAGACAATATGTTAGTTATGATTCTAGAGCGGTCTTGATCCCGCAGTTGCCATACAGTACGGCGCAGCTCGCGGCGAGCGTCCCGCCATGGTAATGACGCTGCGCACTGACCAGCAGTTGAGTACTAAATACAGGTGCTCTGAATTTATAGTAATCAATACAGTTAGTTATGATTCTGGAGCGATCTTGATCCCGCAGTTGCCATACAGTACGGCGCAGCCCGCGGCGAGCGTCCCGCCACGGTAATGACGCTGCGCACTGACCGGCAGTTGAGGACTCAGTACATACCGGATGCTCTGAATTTAAAATACGCTATAGGAAGAGACAGCATGTCAGTTACATATGTTATTTATGATCTGGAGTGGTATTGGGTCCTGCAATTGCCATACAGTATTATGTCGTGTCGTGCGTGTGTAGTGTTATGAAAAGAGTGACCATATCGCGAAAACATGTCAAATTTTAGTCGATATCAAGAAGACATGGAAATGGAAAACCACTGCTGTTGCACGGCAAATTGGAATTAAAAAAATAAATCATATTATTAACCCTTTAGCTCAAGCAGCATCATTTAATTACAATTTGGTTTATAGTTGGTACCTAGTACATCCTGTATAAACACATTGGGCCGCATTACATATGCGCGGCATAATAAATGTATCCGCTTAATTATTATTTTGAAAATATCCGCGCCCGCGGCTCCTGGCCACGACGCCCAATAAGAACATAACGCGATGCACAATATTATCTGCCGCCTCGGGGCTCGCGAGACAAGTGGATGGTAGGAAACGATGGCCTTCGTGCCTGCTTAGACTCTGGTTAGACACGATGCGTCACGTTATCAACACCTCAGCACGCAAGCACTTCAAAAATCACGAGATTGTTTGATCGAGGGCCAGCTGTCGTCTGTCGTCAATCACTTGTTTAATTCCACAAAATCGTAGTTAACTTATTCAGACGCAGTCAAATAGGTAAAAAGTCTCCCACTACACGTACAGTACGTCACGGTTGCGTCAGTAGTCAGTAACAGTACTGTTAGTGTGTCACAGAGCAATACAAGAAAGCTTGTCGTATATTCGCCCAGACCGTCTATGATGGTTCTACGTAAATAAACTACACTACATAAAGCGCGGACAGCTACGGACATCGCGTTTTAGTATACGTGCACCTATTCTAGCTTTGCCTAACACAGCGAGACGTGTGAGATTTAACAGAGATAGGCGCGCGGATGATACAAATACTATTCAGTCTGAGGCACAAAGTTGTATCTACACTTCAGAAACGTATATCAACCATGTCTCAGATATCATGCGTTTATTGTGACGTCTATAGTTGGCGCGCGAATTGAATGCAGAGCTTATGTATGGTGACACATACATAAGCTCGTTACGTTACGCATTGTGTTTTACCATGACTTTAGTTTTATAACGTTTTGCGTATAATACAACCTCCTGTAAGGAGAAAGTAGGCACGTAGTTTGCTATCTTATTTCTAATCCTAATGAACATAACATTTACGAATTTAAATTTTACAATAAATAAGAGGGCAATAAGAATGCCGGCCAACGTGAACTAACCTACCACAGGTTTGGGCATTTATCATCTTACTTGATAGTTGTAATCTTTCTATAAATAGGTAGGTACTTAACTACTTAGGTATTTAGGCGGTTTATAATAAAGATTAAAAATTGATTATTTTTTTAATAAAAAATAATATGAGTAAAATATTCCATTTTGTTAAAAGTTACAACTGGACTAGATTATTTCCAGTCAAATTTTGTTTTTTAATTTTTCAATTCTGAATGTTATTGGGGTTTTGGATCCATCCTGATCCGAACCTGAAGTTTACTACCAATTAGCTTTATAATAATTAATTAGACAGCTCTATTATGGATCCAGAGCCCATAAATCCGTAAAAGTAAAAAGAAAAAAGGATGTAGATTCAAAAATCTGACAACGCCAGCGATTGCTACTGACTCAAGTTCGTAAGAAAGGGAAGAAGGAATAGTGAAAAAAAAACGGCCAAGTGCGAGTCGGACTCGTGCACCGAGGGTTCCGAACAAACCTGTTTAAAATTATTAAAAATATTTTTATTATACGATGTAACTAAAAACTCATGCTTTTCGCAATTTTTCTTTATCTGTGCTATAAGACGTTACTTCGTACCAAATTTCAAGATTCTGAGTTCACGGGAAGTACCCTGTAGGTTTTGATTCCCTTGCGAGTGTCGAAAATTTGCAGCATAAACGGCCTGTATCTTTTGTTTGCGTTGGCTGAGAAGTTTGATTTTTTCACAGCTCCAAGGGACAGTTAACCTGAGTATTTGATATAAATTTCAGCTTGATACCTCCATGCGTTCCTGAGAAGAAGGGTCTTGACAGACAGACGGACAACAAAGTGATCCTATAAGGGTCCCGTTTTTTCCTTTTGAGGACGGAACCCTAAAACGGAACGCCTAATATTCTCAAATAGAAACAATGAAGAATACGTAAAATAACTAAGACGCGAGTTTCAAGCAGCAGGAGCGGGCACCGTTTGTTTGAGATGAAGTTTTTCATAAAGGCCTCCTTGGCTTAAGAATTGTATGGATGTTCCTTAAAACCGCACTGTACAAACAATTGTTTGTTATACTTTGTGTTATTACTTTTTTACGTGCTTTATAAGAAGTTTTTTTTGCTATTATTTGTGTAATAAATGCCCGTTTCTTATGGCTACATTCCACTTTATCCTTAGACTGTGGTAGACTAACGAGTACTTATTCGAAATCGTAACAAAAGATCGTTTCTTTAGTCAGATATTCAAGAAGCATACAAATAAATTCAAAGTATTTTATTTCAATGAAAACTAAGAAATAAATTAAAATCAAAACTAAAAACTAATTAGGTATATTTACAAAAAAATATACGACGTCCAAGTGATCGTTAATGGGTATGGTGCCCAAAACACTGGTGCTATTACCTCGTTGAATGGCATGGCTAAGCCGTTGGGCTAAATAAGCGCCCAGCTCTTTGGTCACCAGAGGCGTGGATCAGTTTTTGGGACACAACAATTATAAAATTCTTCGTGTCCGATGACCATGGGCCCAAAGTCTCAAAAGCAAGCGCCGCAAAAACTTAGTCCTTAGTAATGGCTGAGTATAAATAGGCTGTTTATATTCAAATTATAAATAGGCTATGATAAAATGATACTGTAATTCGGTTTGAATATGTCTTTGTCCCTAAGTACCTATTTTCACATCAAATCGGCCTTGGTTTCTTACTGTACGAAGTATTAACTCCAACAAAAATTATGAACTTAAGTACTTAAAATAATCAAAGTCAGTCACCATGGATAAATATATTATAAAATCAATTAAAAATTAAATAATGTTTTAAATAAATCTATTTTTTTCTATCTATTTGAAATTACCAAAGTCCACTCCACTGACTCCTAGGAGAGAGAAAAAATCATTAAAAGTTATTAAAGGATATCTGCCTGACATATCAATAAAGTTTACCCGATGGGTAAGCAATTTAAGCTTTCTCAAGAGACTAGACGTACATAGACCCCGCTAAATCTATACTAATATTATAAAGAGGTAAATGAGTTTGTGAGTTTGTGACGTTGTAGGGGGTAATCTCTGGATCAACTGAACCGATTTTGCAAATTCTGGTAGGTACCAATAGAAAACATCATTATTTATGAGTGTCATAGGCTATAATCCCGAAAAATAAAGGGAGTTCCCGTGGGAATTTAATAAACTAATTTCACGCGAACGAAGTCGTGGGCAAGTCTGCTAGTAGGTAGTTATTTAGAACTTCCATCCGAATAACGCCGAGACGGCAAGTTAGTATATATATTAAGGGAAACTGCCTGGCTGACCTATATCAACGTCATCAAAGTACAGCTCAAAACGCTGGATTATACGCTACGTACTATATAATAAGAAACACTGGTTATCCTTTTAAATACACTTTTACCTATTTAGCCATTTATAATATAGACTCAACACTGCACCCATAAATCTTATGCAATCATAGAGTTCCCCAGACCAGTGTTGCCACTCTACAAAACCATGACAGCGAGACTATGTACATTTTAATTTTTCATTCTAACAGTACTAATTACTAAGATATTAATTAGTACTGTTAGAATGAAAAATTAAAGTACTAATTAAGATATTAATTAGAGAATTTTGAGCAATGGGGAGGGACAGGCAAAGCTAATCTCAGATGGCGCCACCCTCGCTGGTAACTGTCAGGTTCATTTGCGTACATATTTGAGGTAATTAGGCGTCCTATTTTAATTTAATCTGAGAAAAGAACCAGTGTATGTGCTCTTGCCATAAAAATCATCAGGTCTAAAGTCATAATCTAGCCAATGAACTGGGTTTTCAATTTTGTTACGCAAGGCTTTGTACCATAGTCTTCTTCATTCCTCATCAGCAGGAAAACGGTGTGCGCCTTTATTATCACATTTGAAACCGCAATATTTAGGCATTCTAATGGATTAATCTAAGAAAATTAAACGATCGCCTAAAAAATATATGGTATTTAAACAACACCAACGACAATGCGACACCTAGCAGGATAAATTGGCAGTGTCCCTCCCCATTGCAACAAGGATTCCACGGGGGAGAAGTCACTGAAAAAGCAACTTTTATAATCTACGTAACATTAGCTATTCCACATGCATCTCACCCTAATTTTTCCCTAAAAATAAACCCGTGGCAAAGTTTCAGGAAAAATAATTACAAGAAGGACTCTTTCACCGCGGGCCCGCTTCCTTTGTGGGGGACTCCTTAAATAATTACACTTCGCCCCCCAAAACATTTACCTAACAAGATTACAGGGAATTACCTTTTGGCTTTTCTCATTATGGATCTTATTTATTTTGCTTATTAGTCGGAACATTGGGATTTGCGTTGTTTCTTGGATTTTCTTGTTAATCGCAACTTTTTAATTCAAGTTTTTTAATATTTTTTCACGAGTTTTCTATTCTTCAAGTATAGTAAGAATGAAATAGGTATGAGAACATAATAAATTTCCTTCCCGTTCCCCAACAGTACTTTCATTGTATAGAAAAATACAATCTACTTTCTTAGCAGCTGGTACCTATCTACTTTGATAAATAGCGCTAATAAATTTTCATTATTTTCAGCATAGAACTACTAGCTATATTGTAATTTTTATTTATACGTGGTACCTATTAATTATTTGTGTACACGCCCACTATATTAAAATTTAATATATGCTCAATCCGATTGTGAACAATCACAAATCAAAACCAGATGCTAAATATTTATATTCTACTCTTACCTTGTAAGTAGCACTCTCTAAAAGTTTCGACCTACCTACCAAGATAATAATGTAGGTACATACGAATCCTCAAATATAAAGGGACCTAAGCTTGTACACTCGCTTAAAAGTTTTCCTCTGTTCGGGCTCTCGGAAAATAGGGAAAAGAGTGAGTGTGTGTGAGTGTGTGTGTGTGTGTGTGTGTGTGTGTGTATGTGAGTGTGTGTGTGTGTGTTTGTGTTGTTAGTTTATGTGTGTGTGCGCCTCGAGCGACGCAAGACGGCGCCCTCGGTGTCGCCGCCGGGGATCTAAGGGAAGAAGTGTGCAAATGATTTTTCTGAAAAAAAAAAGACGAAATTAGCAAAACAGATTTATTTCAGAGGGACTCTAATTTCGTAATAAGATTTTTGATGTGACAACGTTAATTCAATGGCATCGGCTGCTATCTCGCCTGGTGTAAAGTAATGATAGCCTAAGATGAAAGCTGTTAACGTTGAAGGGCAGTAAGGTCGTGTTTAAGCTGGTAGGCCATTTCTAGATTTAAATCATACTATATTCCCAGAGTCACCGGAAAACGAACCAGGTACCTCTCACTTGAAGAGCACAACGCTTTTCACTATGAAGGTGGGTAAAAAATGAGCTAAATGTCCAATATTAAAATATTTCCCGAGTTGGAACTGGGAAATGTGTTATGGAATCATATTCTAAATTAAGCTTTCAACAAAGTTGAAAAAAGCCGAAACGCTAATCCACGCGGATGAAGTCATAATCCATATAGGCACACCATACACCTAGTTTGCTAATCAAAGTTTGATCGAACTTATTGGGTGAAGTCGATACCTATTTCACATGCTTCAACTGTATGCGAAGATAGATACATAATTGTATTTTAACGAAAAAATAGATCAGATTCCTTCAGCCAAACTCCGCCCAACCGCAAAGAGTTCTGGCGTGATTGCTTTCGTAATCACTTTTCCAACCTGAATAATTATGCAATAAAAACAAGAATGTAAACTGAGAATACAGTATTATGAAAACTGAAAAGTGTATTTCAGCATTAGATACGTCTTTTTTCTTGAAGCTCGTCATCGTTTACAGTAGACATAGGGCGGGCTACTGTTCACAGCCCGCGGCCTTCCTGACCAATCACAGCGCTCCGAGCTATATCACTATCCCTCTCGTATCCAGTAATTTCCTTATAACGTCATCTCCTTCCCTCCCCCCGGCGAAAATCCTAGCTATAATCACTTAACATAGCACTTTTAACTCTTCAACTAACTGTATAAGGTATAAATTTACTCACAGCATTCGCAGTCGCTTCGGGCGTTCCGTGTCGCGACATTGTTTATTTGATATCGAGCGTCAGCGACGATTTTCAAGTTCAGATTTCCCTTTCAAATGATTGTGAACCTTATTCTTTTCCGCATTAAACTTAACACGGTGAACCGTTTTGACGAATCGTATTTACGTGTGCAATGCTGGCATTTTCATTGTTACAGTTCAGAATAGTGAGCAGCCAGGGTAGAAACGACTTTATGCGACGTGGAATAGGTAGGTTTTAATCTGCGGTTTTGGCAGATAAGGTGTTTTAGAAGTGTACAGTTACATCGCTTCAGGCAAAAGCTATTTGCGATGACAATTTTGCGAGAGTCGAGCGAAAATATGCCTTTTATTCCGAACTAGAATCGGGATTAAAGTGCTAAAACGGAATTGCTGTCAGAGGGCTTTGTCGAAATTTGTGAACGACACCTATCTCGGTCGCTAGTACGAGATTTATCGCATTCAAATTATTTACTCTACGTAGTATGAATTTACTTTACTTTCTTACGTAGTATGAATTTTCTCGCATACTTTGCTGGAAATGCTATCTATACTGGTATATATAAATATTTCGCTCGTATTCATGCTGGCAATTTTGTATAATTTATTTAGGTATTTTTTTCAAATATAAGGTTAAGTAATAATGCCGATCTTCACCGGTAATTTCTTAAGTTTAGGGAACACCTTGGGTTGGCTTCGCCAAACAGATGTCAGTTATCAAGTCTCAGTCACTTAACTATGTAATTTGGCCTAGAGAGATTGTCGGTGAAAACGGACATAAGAATAAAAATAGTTATTCGAAATTAAACAGGCTACGTTGTGGCACATTAAGTAGGTACTTACTGCATTGCTACGATATACTTTTAAGATTTTACGGCTGTTCCTGTACGGTCCCAAATCCCAATCAGCACTATTTTTTTCATCATAGACCCTATCGATTGGTTCAATAAAATACATAAAGTTATAGTCAAATTTTTGTCTTTTCAGTTGGTTCGATTCCCAGCTCAGGTAAGGTTTTAAATAAATGTTTGAATGCGTAAATATTAGGATTATTAAATTTTTTTAAACATAAAATCATCGCTTCCTTTGAAACTTGAGTGAAAGTTTTTTTTTATCCACTTCAAGCCCTTGCGATCTCACCTAATGGTATGTGATGATACAGTCTAAGATGGTAGCAGGCTAAGCTGTTAGGGGCATACCATAACTATTCCTAATCGGTAAAAGATAGCTTCAATATTTAATATCCTTTTCATCCGTGTCCCTTTCGTTATTTCCACCCTGTAGAGGCTTATTTTATCGTAACAAGCAGTGCCGTTTTAGTACCTATCGCTCCCAAATTGGATAAACTTTTAATAGGCAGAAACGCTATAAATCAAAAAAAAAAATTGGTAGGTACAAGAATTACACCAAACCATATTATTATCAAAGACAAGAACAAAACAACCGAGAAAATCTCCAAGGGATTTCAGCGAAATACGAAAAATTAATAAAACTGTCAGTGCGGAAACAGACTTTTTAAATAACATTTTCCTCATTATGCGTAACTTTTGGCCTTTATCGTTAAGACAATAAGGGATATTTTCCTTTATTTGTACCATTGTTTCTTCGGGAATGTTACGTTTCTATTAAGAATCCCGGCAAACAATCTCCCCTAAGAAATTCAGAAAAATGTAATTTGAAATAACAAGGCGGTTTGATTTTCCCTTTGTGGTACCTCCCACGTTGAATGTATAATGTATTTCGAATCGCTATGTTTTTATGATATAATACATTATTCATAATTATGTACCTACTTACGTAGGCAGGAAAATGCATCCTAAATTTTTCTCTATCTAAGATTTTGAAATATAATGTTGCATAAAAATATATAATTTTGCAACATTATATTTCAAAATCTTCGTAGATTATGATTGGTATTAGATAGATGTACTTATTTGATTTCATTCGTACGTATTCAATATTGGTAAACTGCATCAACGCTTACCAGTCGCAAGTGAAAATTGCACTCACTCACTTTTGTAACTACTTTACACGTTGTTCTTTTTATGAACATTGTTTTTTTATTATTGTATTGAAATTTGTTTTTCTCGGGTTGTTGCTATCGCCTATTCGACCACGGTCAACCTCCTATGCTGTCTTTCCTCTTTTTCAGACATCTTGTATTGCTCATTTCTTGTGTTGTTGCTATCGCCTATTCGACCACGATCAACCTCCTATTTTTATACGACTGCCTGAAAAAAGGAGTATATTGTTTTCAGGGTTCGTGTATGTATGTATGTATGTATGTATGTGAGTTTGTATATTCCAGCATAACTTCTATACGCCTGAACCGATTTTGATAAATGAGGTATCGTTAGAATCCCTAGCTTTTTTCGGGTGACATAGGCTAGTAAAATAAAAAAAAACTTGATGGGGTGACCATGGCCCCGCATTAAAGTCTAAAGTTGAAAAAATATATTCGAAAATAAGATTAACTAAACAATCATCATCTAGAAAATGAGGAGTAGATTCCAAAAATATATAACACTATAGTTCAATATCCAGTGATTCACAAAAAAAATATCATTTAATAAAAATGTGAATAAATATGTTTTTGGCAGGGCAGTCGTGTTTTTTAATTTTGTTAAATAAGGCTTGTGTATTTCTTTATTTGTGAACACCTAGATTTGTTTATTTCTTACGTTGCTAAGTACAATGAAGTTTTGCTATGGAATGACCTTCCTTGCGCAGTGCCCTGCGCAGTGCATCTATGTATAGGGGCGGTTCATGGGTTTTATTCCCGACGGGAATTATGTATTGTATTTCTTAATTGACTCAGGTCTGGTCTAGTGAGCTTCAGCCTTGGGTAGCTACCACCCTACTGGCAAACCCACGCCGTCAAGCGTTTAGTAGATATAAGGCATGAGGCCGCATAATAGAAACGGTTAAGGAAAACCACCATTGCATCTTCCAGGATGCTATCTACCATCGCATAAAGCAGTATTATTTTATTATGTTTGACGTTCTTAAATAATCTTTAATTTAGGGACGTCAAAGTACGTCATATGAAAGAGACATTTTAACCTAAAACTGCTTTCAATTTAAGACTTCATCATTTCTTAACCTCACCACAGTAGATGAGATTTTATTGAATCAAAAATCTCTCAGCTGACATAAGTTTACATTATCTTAGTCCTACTATGCTAGCTATGCTTTCGTCCGTAATCGAATTTTGAGAAGTTAAAGAACCCATATTGAACTGTGAAATCGCAATCCCTGTGGGAGTTATCCGTAACCTGTTCCTTTGCAGAAATATAAAATCACTTGCAGTGTGACTAATTTCTTGTGAAATTCCGTGCATGCTTTTTGTATTGATTCGTATGAATTGTACAAGTATCAACAAAAAACTCTACTCTACTTGCCAGTGAAATAGATATGTAAGTATTACCAGCATCATCAAATCATTTGGTTTTATAAAAGTTCGAAAGCAGGTACGTGAACAAGTAATAATTAAAAGCATTAAAAAACACTAACCCACCAAAAACCGAACTAAAAAGTTAAAAATCTAAATTAATATAGTTATATAGAATCTTATTCACATTTTTATTAAATGATATTTTTTGTGAATCACTGGATATTGAACTATAGTGTTATATATTTATGGAATCTACTCATCATTTTCTAGATGATGATTATATAGTTAATCTTATTTTCGAATATTTTTTTTCAACTTTAGGCTTTAATGCGGGCCCATGGTTACCCTATCAATTTTTTTTTAATTTTACTGTTCTATGTCACCCAGAATAAGCTAGGGATGCTTACGATACCTCATTCATCAAAATCGGTTCAGGCGTATAGAAGTTATGGTGGAATATACAAACTCACATACATACATACATACTTACATACATACATACATGAAACCTAAAAACAATATACTCCTTTTTTCAGGCAGTCGTATAAAAAACGGATTAAAACACACACTCCAATCCAATCCACCAGGGCTGCATGCGTCAACTACAGGCCTCGCTACTAAACACGTAGTCCTCCACCTCCGCCATCCGTATCCGGTCGCTTCATGCTGCTTTCTTGAGGTCATGGGTGCAACTAAGGACTGAAACAGGAACCGAAATAAGGGCCTTAAACACTGTTTTTTGAAACTTTTATGAAACAGAAACACTTATAACGGAAACAGAAACGATACTGTAACCCAATCATTCTGTAACCGCTTATTTCTGTTAATAAGTGTTTTTATCTGTAACTTTAATAGGTACATGCCCTAACAAACTGCACGATGTGACACCGCGTTCTTCTCTCTTCATTGGACTTTACACACACTGACACAACATGTGCATGTTTTTCTTAAAACAATTGCAACCATCGGTGCTTTCACCTTAGGTTCAAATTTGGATACGCGTCAACAGTAAATTGAGCAACTTCGCTATTTCGGTTAAACTTTAAAACACTTTAAAAGCCTTTATTTTTGGTACAGATTCGTTTCTGTTACAGAAATATAAGTGTTTCGGGTTAACAGAATTAAATACACATTCAAAAGGGTTACAGCGATTCTGTTACACTTTCATTATGTAACACTTATATAATTTTTTTTACCAACTGAAAGTTGTGGCCACGTGGTGGGTCAGCTGCCGTCTGTTCAACTCAACTCATATTTTTGTATTAAAATAAAATTAATAAAATTGATTTTGAATCGTCAAGTGAATCTACCACTGGTTCCGAATGGCATTCCTATCGAGAAGACTAGAATCTAGATTCTAGGACAATAGGTTAACCACAAGGCTATAACCGCGAACACTAACATGACTAGTGTAAACAAAAAATCGCAGTTCTTTTGAAATAACCTTTTTAACACTTGGGCACCGTCCCCATTTTTCAAAATTACTGTAAATAAACCCGTATGTGCGAGCGCCCTCCACGCTGCCCGGGCGGCTAAATTATTCAGGCGTCATTAGCACAGCTTTGCGCCTGCACTCATTGTTCTCGCGATCTTTTCACGGCTTGAATACCCATGCTTGCTCAGGCCTGTGTACTCGTCTCTTCAGAGATCTGCGTCATATAGTTCAAGATGACACGTCATATTTAGCTGGAAATAGTAGTGCATGCTTTTTTGACCTCTCATATACTTGGTATTTGACCAAAAGCTTTTCAAATACGTTTGTGATGACTGATGACGTAATTGGAAAGTAACTTGAAAGGAAAAATTGTAAAACAAGCCGATCGCTTTCGAACGTTAAAGATATAATCGACTTTATAAAGATGTTTAACTGTAGATAACGAGGTAATGTGTTTGAATCCTGGTATCGGGCTAAAAAATAGTATTTAGACATATACTCGTAGGAGGCTTTTCTGTTAAGTCAGTAGGTGCAAAAACGCGAAGGTAGGAAGAGACTTGGCGGTGTTGCACCCCCGTGCCTCGGAGAGCACGTAAGGCCGTCGGTCCTGCGCCTGATCTCTCTCCGGTCGTTTCGGATTTAATCGTTTGACTATTACATGGTTTAAGATCTTAAAATATTTTTACATAGTAGGAACAGTCTACCTCTAACAGGCATACGATATTAAAGTCATACTTATTATTAACATTTGATTAGAAAATTCATAATTGGTACAAATTATTAATTAGTAAAAACAGATTGGTTATTATTACGTATATGTCAGAATTAGATATCTAGCCAAGTTTATTTTTAAATTTGTCCTTAGATTTGTCACGATTGAAAAAGTCATTTAAGCTATAAAATGTCATGTTATTGAGACATCATTTAAGGATTCTTCTATATTTATTAAGGTTTTGAAGCGCTTTTTTTTCAAAGGTAGATTGTAAAACTTAAAGCCGATCGCTTTCGAACGTTAAAGATATCTTTATAAAGATGTTTGACTGTGGATAACGTAATTTTAGGTCGTGATGATCTTTTTGTCTTGATGCCACCTGCCTAGTTCTATTGCATGACTTATTTTTAAATACATCTTCATGATTTTTAACAAGTAAACACAGCTCTAGTAAATAAATCCCAGTTAAGGTTATCTCTCCGTTCATGTCGGAATGCCGTCCCATCGGTGATCGGATTACGAGAGTGAAGGAATAGAGGGGTGCATCAGACATTATAAAGATAAAATCAATGGAGACTGCACGTAATGCTTCGATACCGTTATGATAGTAGCAAACAAAATGAGAGGAAAGCGTTGAAAATAATCAATATTTCAACGGTTCTCGCGCAGCATGGGACGTGCGTGGCGCGAAAATTATAACCTCTTTGTGCTGCGCGCACACAAATCAATTTGTTGACTTAAGGAAGCTCTACACGAGCATACTTCCTATATTTTAACCTATAGCTATTGGCGTCACGAAACCAGAGATCAGAGGCCCAATTGTCTAAGCCAATCGTATTCATTTGACAGCTCATAATGTATAACTCGAACTTTTTAAGGAGTACCTACTTACATGCGTTTTGACGTGCAAGCGTCATACGACCTTCTTAAACAGGTCGAATTATGCGTTTGACAGACGATTACGATTACGATTTCCTTACATAATCGGGGGGCTGATTCCCGATAGTATACAGAAAGAAAAAGAAAAAGCTCATTTGAGAGCTTTAAACGTAATGCTTACGTTTGTCATACGGACTTTCAAACACGCTTTTTAATTACTAGCTAATGCCCGCAACTGGATTGAGGTGTTTTAGGGGTATGAAAAATAGATAGTAGCCAATTCTCAGACCTATCGAATATGCATATAAAATTTCATAAAAATCGGTCAAGCCGTTTCGGAGGAGTATGGTAACTAATATTGTGACACGAGAATCATCTATGAACTCCTCAACAGTTCAAATTAGCCGTACGACAAAGTTAATACTAAAAAAAATCGTACATTATTGCAATATAGTATTATTTATGATCTTGAACCTGATTGGACAGAGTACAATATAAAATGTACAAGTACTTATAGGCAAATATAATCTATGTACTTGACATGATAGATTGTCCCCTGCGGATAAAAATGGAACTAGCTTTATAAAACCACCATACAAAGTATACTAGTGTAAATGGAATGGTGGCTTGCCGAAAAATAAATATGCTAAACCCGTTTAAGAAACGAGAAATATGTAATAGTGTATGTCGGTATTCTAGAATGGTGGCCGATTTTCAGCTGTCCGCGGAACGATGGCTCAAGAGAAATACAGTTTATATTGCAAATGTTTCAAGAAACTTGCAAGGCTGGCGCTGTTTTATAATCTGTTTTGTTGTGTATATGTCACCGTAAGATTGCAAAAACCGTTAGATTGTAATCTAACTAGCGAAATTGTAAACTGTCGACAGATTACAATTAAACGCATTATTTTTCGATAGATTGTAATCTGTTAGGTATATTTAACCCGATAAAACCTAAGTGTCTGAATAATTATGTCGAACCCTAACCTAACCTACAAGAAACAGACAAGAAAACGTAAATACAAAAAATATTTCAAAAATTGACACTCAGAACATTGAACGGTTCACAATCTGTCGACGGTTTACAATTTCGCTAGTTAGATTAAATCTAACGGTTTTTGCAATCTTACGGTGACATATACACGTACAGTGTTGATTTTTTGAGATAGAGACCTTACAACGATCGCTAAGATGCCGACCGTGCCTGAACATCTGTATCAGGCCTTATAGCAAGGATGCTGATACGGCCAGAGACATGGTAACGCGAAGTTAAACACGCTATATTCATACATGTTTATTTATGTTTTATGATAATTAAATTATTGATAAAACGGCATTTATTCGTCTACTGTGGAAATATAACATAGGTATCACAAAAAATCTAAGTTAAAACCTAGTCTACCCTAAGCATTCCTTGGGATAGTTCCTTCACCTAGTGATTATTATGAAATGATAGTCTCACTGACTGATAAGTGGCAAAGCAACGTATAGCTTAAGCGGGTGGGTTTAGAAATAAGAGCTTTCGCATGTAAGTAGATATGTATTCAATATATAATGCTAACTGATGCCCGCGTCTTCATCCGCGTGGATTTTTGTAAAATTCCCACGGGAACCCCTTACTTTTCCGGGATAAAAAGTAGCCTATGTCACTCTCCAGGTCTTCAAATATACCCATGCAAATTACGTCGATCCGTTACTTTGTTAAGACGTGATTGAAGGACAAACCAACAAATAAACACACTTTCACATTTATAATATTACTATGATTTTTATTCAGTAAATTATTAATTTCAATTGATAATATATTTCAATCCATACTAATATTTTAAATGCAAAAGTGTGTCTATGTGACTGCTACGTTTTTACGGTCCATCTGTTCAAGCGATATTGACGGGTGCGGAAAATTAAAGAGTTCCCACGGGATTGAACAACCTATGTCCACGCGAAGTCGTGGGCATCATGTAGCTAGTGGATCATATTTTCAATTGTGGATCAAATTTTATCTTGTGTGTGTGTGTGTGTGTGTGTGCGCGGCGTGTTTCGTCCGTGTGGATTAACATTTTTTATCCCCCGCATAAATTCCTTAATTTTCCGGGATAAAATGTAGCATATGTATTAATTCAGGGTATGACCTATCTCCATTCGAAATTTCAGCCAAATCGGTTCAGTCGTTGCGGCGTGAAGGAGTAATAAACGTTCAAACTTTCACGTTTATAATATTAGTGGTGTTTTTAAATGGCGAGTACATAAGTAAAATTCTATCTAGTTCATGTAGGTACATTAGGATGATGGCGAAAGCACCCCACGTCACTAGATGGCATTAAGTAGGGATCAAAGTACCCTGCTGGTGACGTCACTTTGTGGTATTATACGACCCTGTTCGCTTTTGACATTCTACGGGGAGGCCTATTTATTAAAACGCCTAGAGCGGAACTAATAATCAACGTAGAGTAGTTTTTTTTTAATTCACTACAAGTTAGCCCTTGACTGCGATCTCACCTGATGGTAAGTGATGATGCAGTCTAAGATGGTAGCGGGCTAACCTGTTAGGAGCATGGCAGTTAAATTAAACCCATATACCCCTATTTGGTTTCTACACGGCATCGTACCGGAACACGTAATCGCTTAGCGGCACGTCTTTGTCGGTAGGGTGGTAACTAGCCACGGCCGAAGCCTCCCATCAGACCAGGGAAAATTCAGAAATAATAAAAAGATAATTGTAGAAGTTAGCATCTTTGAGTATCAAAAATAGTGTCTAGTCTGATCGTATCTATGTGGGTATGATCATGGTGCTCACGGTCCACCAAATTAATTATTAGTCCAAGCAAACTCCTATCCAGTGGTGTGCACAGGTTATAGAGCTATAGGGTAGGCAATAGTTAGTCAGAATACCTATATATACCTAACAGCTAGTAAAGCTGTTTTGATGAAAAATTTGCATTGCCATTTCCATTTGGGTAAGCAGTGCTTTTATGCCTCTATGAACTGCACGCTACTGCTCCTATCATAATTAGATTAAGTAGTAGAAGGAATCTGGACTCTGAAATATGATAAACACAAGGGAGGTCCCTTTTCTTCTTTATTTGTTTAGGGGCTTTTATAATTAAGAGGGAGTTAAAGACTACAGTACAATTAGATGGAAATTATTGGACGTCCTTCCTCTCAACTCCAAGTGTCATCATCGGGCATCGGAGAGGAAGTACCTACGTTCTGTCCTGTTTTAGTTGTGTGCTCTAAATCCATACTTTCATACTAATATTATAAATGCGAAAGTGTGTCTGTCTGCTACGCTTTCACGGCCCATCTATACAATCGATTCTGATAAAATTTGGTACAAGGATAGATTTTATCCCGGAGAAGGACATGCGCTACTTTTTATCCCGGAGAATTCATAGGTTCCCGCGGGAATCAAAAAACCTTCCACGCGAACGAAGTCGCGGGCATCATCTAGTAAAGAAACAACGCGAAATTTTTCGAAGACATTTTCTTGACCGTAGTGTGTTTGAGCTATTGTGGGTAAGTAATACAAACTCCTTCGCAAGTAAAGCCAGCAGTAACGCCAGCAATTAATGAAAACCACATAAAAGCAAAAAAATATATAGCTCAAAACACTGGTACTGCTAAGAACTTATATCGAACCTGTATCGGACTTTATGTATCTCGACACCTTTTATGTAATGTTTATTACCGTTAAAAATCGCGTTACATCCACCGACACGGTAGACAAAAAAGGCATCGCGATAATAATTTAATTACAAGGAGTTATTCCTGTTAACAGAGCAACATCGGGATTGCCGTGTTATGATCGTATTTATCAGCGCTCCGGACGCAGCGGGGGGCCCTACTTTATAAATAAAATAAATTATTGAAACACTTGATTAAATGTTGATGGGTCTATCGAACCCTACCATAGAGATAAATGTTATTCGTAGCTTATCTATATGGTCGGTCGTTTTCACGTTTTTCATATTTTCACGCGATGATCTACCGCCATTATCTCAACTCATCACTGGTCCACTATTAGGCACGAGTATCCTCTCAGAATGTAAAGTGTTTTGGCCATAGTTCACCACGTACACCAAATGGAGATTGGCATTATGGAGAACTCTCAGGTTCCTTACTATGTTTTCCTTCCCTGTCAAAGCAAATGATATTTATTATTTTCTTAAAATGCACATACATATTTCTGAAAAGTTTGAAGTCAAATCGAGGCTGCCGTCCAATTCACTGCGATAGACCGCAACGCTTGATGATTTACCACGGAAGCTTTTTTAGGCTCATCGAACCTTCAATAAAACTTTAAGATTTTAAACTTATAGAATGTACTTAAGCTCTTGTAGAATGCGTATAGGTATCCTACAAAATCTAAACATTTTTATGTATACGATGGTTCTTATGGCTAAAAATACACGCATGATCTTTATTATATTCATACTCAGCCATGCAATATTCCGAATGGAAAACACATCCGGTACCGAAATCCGTTCAAACAAGATCAACCCATCCGTTACACTATAATTGTCCTAAAATCACCTTTCCGCTCATAAGAAGGGCAAAGAGGATCAGTTATGTTTAATTATCAGCCCTTACAAACAAAAATGATTTATTAAAGAAATAAAATTATAATTTTATTTCTTTTGTACTAGACTACGATGAGCTGACCTAAAAAACGAAACACATAATCTCATGTTTCTAATGAGGGCACCAGCGTATTTAACGGTCCATTTGAAAAGTAATTTTCGGTAAACAACGCGCATCTGTCACTCGCTTGAACCACAAGTAATGAGTAAAAAACTAGACTGAATAATTTATCATATTTGAAATGAGAACTTTAGTGTTGGCAATAGGTGCCTTTTACGATAAATGTCGATGAATAAAGTGTCGATAAGACCACACACAGAGTACATTATTGAGACCACAGTTCAGTCGTGACTAATAAACATGTAAAATCAATCTAAGGTCTAAGAAATGGCCATAACATGTATCATGATAATTGAAAATCAATGAATCGTATAAAAATGAAAAAGGATGATCTCTGCAGTGTGAGCTTAAGTAATTTAAAATTTAAATGTAATAAAGTAAATTAAAGTAAGGAAGAATTCGTACCTACAAATAGAGTTTGAAATTAATATTTAAGTAATAAAAAGAACTTCATTCCTTTCTGTTGTCTCACGACACCACACTTTTTTTTTTGTTTAACCATTCGGATAAACAGAAAAAAAGTGTGGTGTCAATAGATTTTGCAGACCTGGCATTTTAGTATTCTTTTAAAGCTTATTTGCAGCCATATTTATTTGATAAAATTTTAATAACAACAATTACAAAAGCAAGCAATTGCAAGTCTGTGGTACTTGTAGATATGAAAATTATATTGTGTCTTGACTGTTCAATAATTACGTACTTGAAGTATAATAAAATAATTGTTAAAAGTGTTCATAGGTATGCTATCGTTGACATCGACGTTAATCATGGCCAACTCTAGCCAGCTCGACAACGTACAACGTTGACAGATGTTGCGCCGGCGACGACCGGATGTGTAGCACCATCACTGATTTGTGAGCTTTTTCACAAGTTGGAGGGCAGAGCTATTTCATGTTTCGAAATTGAGTTCTTTTCAATTGACTAGGTATAGATAATAAATTGCCTACTTATTAATTAACCTATGTATGTGCTGCTTTTAAAGAATGTATAATATTAAGTTTAATTTGACTAACCAGGCCATTTATAGTTCCTAAACATTACAAATCTTCAACAAAGAATTTTGAAAAACTCAATATGTTATTAAAAATATTAGGTTTTAACTTCTAAAACTTGTTTATCAAACCCCAAAGTATGACCCAATGTTATTCGAAATATTTTAGTTTATTTATGATGATTTAAGTTAAGAATTTATTTACTTCTATTTATGAAATACTTGAATAGGCATAATTTATTTTTGCATTTGTTAAAGACAAATGCAAAAATAAATTATACTCCTTACCCCTTTACCTTACTCCTTTTATCAAAGGGTTGATCAGGATGATTAAACACATCCAACACCACTGTGATGATATTATGCCATAATCATGTAATAATCATTATTATGCCATCTAGGAGGTATATTTTATTTTTTGAAAAAATTAGTAAATATTTATATAATGTTATAAAACTGGATGATGCCCGCTACTTCGTCCTCGTGGAGTATGATTTTAAAATTCCGGAGGAACTTTTTGATCTTCTAGGGTAAAATTAGCCTATGTTTCGGTCCAAATCCTTAATATCCAGGTCCTTATACCCATTCAAAAAATCATGCCGATCCGTTGCTGTGTTACAGTGTGCTGAGTGATAAAGGACGAACCTACAAATAAACACACTTTCGCAGTTATAATATTACTCTGGATAAAGGACGTTAATTGACCTCTAAACGTGAAGAATACAACGAGCAACTACAGCGCCTACCTGAATAAATAGATTATTTCAGGTTAAGCTTTTTCATACGAGGTTTTTAGTTCGGGGCACCGAGTTGGTCTGTGGTTCGGGGCGAACCACTGGTGTAAATGTAATGTTTGACAATCCATTAAAATGCAAAAGAAAGCAAAGACTTTCACAAAAGTTTTCTGCTAGGAAAAGAAAAATTATAATAGAATATTTTTTACAAACAATAAATAATCTATTATGATTTATGATATAAAAAGGTGTAAGAACTTATCGATATTGCATTATGCGATCAAACAATCACTTTTTCAAGAGCACTCAATTAACAGAAGGGGCAGGTTGGGTCATTATGAACACCACTACAATGAGCTTTCCAGACAGCTTTCGCTCTTCACTGTACCGTGTGTTGGAAGTTTGGAATAATACTCTTAGTACGTAATACTCTTTTAATTCAATACTATATCTCTCATCATAAAAAAATGTTTGAGTGTTCCTTTTATTTTTATTATATAAAGGAAAAGTGCTCAAGTTTTTACGAAGATTGTCTTATCTGGAACTATAGTTCATCAAAATTATCTGAACCGGTTGCCAAAATTGGAATTAATTTTTTAGCCTGTTATGTTTTTTTTTAATTTTATTTTTTAAATCTACTAGCGAGTCTGTCACCGGATTAGATAATCTTGTTAATTAATTAAAGTAATACGAGTATATAGTCCATATATTATTTTAATTAATTTTCAATCGATTGTGTAGTAAGTTAAATGGTGCGTTATAAATTAGCTTTAAGATACGCTTGTTTCGTGACTTGTCTTTGTACTTTTCCTACCCATTAAGACTAAAGGCGTTATGTCTATAGTTACGAAGACCTCTTTTATCACTTTACTTTTAGAACTTTCTAGTTCTTTAACTTTAACTTTATAAAAAACTGCTTTCGGGTTGCCTATCTGCTAATTTTTCCGTGAAATCTATAAAAATACCAACCGATCAGCAGCATATCAAATCGCAAACACGTATACCGTATTGCCAACCGCATCAATATGTCAAACTTTGAAATAAGAACGCGCGGTAGCGTGCCCTCGCGGTCGGACATCGCCACCCGCTGAGCATATGCCGCTGAAGTGCCGCTCCACACTCGCAATAGAGTCTTCACACACTTCAATTTATAGTACTTACAATATTATAATATTTTCTTTAAATCCCGATGACCACGACTTCATCCGCGTTGATTTACGTTTTTGGGGTCCCATGAGAAATAATTGATTTTCCTAGGGCTTAGGCGGACGGACGGACGAACATACCTACCTAAGCTACGGACGGATGGATGGATAGAAAGCCATACTTTCGCATTTATAATATCATTGCACCTTCCTAGTACCTATTTATACCTAACCTACGAGAGCATATTAATAAAATGAAAGAATAAGAAAATGCTCCAAAACATAATCAAACGCGCTCCCCTATTATGCACTTAAGTAATGAAAGATCGACGTAATCCCAGCTTTATAAGAGTAGTGCACACGTTGCCTAATGTAAATAGCCTCCAGCGAACGGTGTAACACCGACCTATCGATTCGATGCGAGGGGATTCCGAATTTGAATTCTTGGATTTGTTTTTTATTTACACGGCAAAAGCTGCCAGCTGTCTATGCTTTTAGAATATTTTCATTGTTACAACAGATTCGAATTAAAGAATTACTAATTAAGTAATATTTCATTTCTCATGTTTTATTTCAGCTTTATTCAACTTAAAAAAACCTACATTTTTGAGTTTCCTGATTTTCAGCGAGCAGTATTTTAATACACATGGAATAGGATCAGACTCTAAAAGGCTTCAATCCACAATGTAAAATATTTTTTTCATTTAACGGTTAATTTTTTAATTAGTTTCGATACAAATGGCACTCAAAACGTGCAAATTCGTGAGGTTTATAAAGAAAAAATATTGTCTTCGACAACTCCCGCTGCGGTGCAACGGGTTCATTTTCCGAGTTGTCAGGTTTGAAAAGAGAATTGTTTTTTTTAATTGGAACATATTCGCGCAGATCAATCGTTCGTTGGGTTTTTACGATGGAAACGTGGGGTTGTGAATGGGGGATTTTCGCCTGGAGGTATTTGGTTTTGGATGAGTAGGCATATTGGAATAAGACAATCTGGCCCCTAATAATAATACCCAACTCCGCAACAATGAGTGTGGAATCAAGTAGTGAATGGTAGGTAAGTATGGGGCTTGTTTTGGAGTTTATATTTTGTTGGGTTATGTTATGTTTGTAGATACTGACTAACGAAACTACTACCGTGTGAATAATTACAATACCTTATCTTCGTTTAAATATATCATAAGAATTAGATATACTGATAGAGCGAATTAAATAATTATTATGTACTACATGATGCCCGCGACTTCGTCCGCGTGGATTAGATTTTTTATTCCCGCAGAAACTCCTTAATTTTCCGGGATAAAAAGTAGCCTTTGTCCTTCCCCGTGATAAAAATTATCCCTTTACCAAATTTCATCAAAATCGATTGAACAGGCCGTGAAAGCATAGCAGACGGTCAGACACAACACTTGCACAGCACTGCCTAAACTATTCAAACTTTGTGATGCTGTCACTTTTTAATTAATTTATTCAGAGATTGACATGAAAAGGACAGACATAGAAATTAAATACAATAATAAACGACCATGTGCAAGCGGACCGGAATTCCGCACTAACGTCTCTATTCTCCAAGAACTCGGCATTAAGCAACGGCTTTCATCACTAGTACAGAGTCGCATACAAAAATTTTTTGGACACGTCTCCCGTCGTGAGAATGACTCCATTGAGCGCCTCATCGTGCAGGGCAAGGTGGAGAGCACCAGAGGGCGAGGAAGGTCGCCCATGCGATGGACCGACCAAATTAAGTCGGCTGTTGGCGGCTGTTGGCGACTGCCTCGTTGGTCTAGCGGTTAGCGTAGTCGACTGCGGATCACGAGGTCCTGGGTTCGATTCCCGATCGGGCATAAAAATTGTTAGGTATTGGGATTTTCTATTAAGAAATTCTCAGTGCCAGCCCGGAGTTGGAAGTTGGTGGTGTTTCACCCCCGTGCCTCGGAGAGCACGTTAAGCCGTCGGTCCCGGTTATTATCACTAACATGATAATAGTCGTTAAAGCCCGGCAACCCGCATTGGAGCAGTGTGGTGGGTCTAAGCTCCTAATTCCCTCTCTCCTATGAGAGTGGAGGCCTGTGCCCAGCAGTGGAACGTTAATAGGCTGTAGTGGTTGGCGGTTCATTGCACGAGTGCACCAGGCTGTCGGCCAGCAGGGAGAAATGGCGGATGCTCGTGAGGCGCATTACATCTGCTACTAAAGTCGTCTCTTCGTGATGACCACGACCACTCTGTCTAGACTCTAGAGTGTTACGACGAAAAATAAGAAGAAAGCAAGCGGGCCTTAATTTTTATTTAAATAAAACCAACTTCCAAAAAGGAGGTTCTCAATTCGGCTCGTAAGTATTTATCACTAGCTTTACGATCATTTACGGCTCTACATTCAACTCTTAAGTTTGGATACAATAGACATGGATTAACCCTAACTTCCTAATAGGCCTATTACACTGCACTTTTTAAAGAGCCCTGTTGCAAGGGTGGGCGTGGCCGCTAGTTTGAGCGTCGCTTATTACGCAGAAATAAGGACCAATTTAGGAACCCCTTCACTCTAAATCTTATTACACTGCACTGATTCAAGTGTAAAGGTCCCTGTGAAAAGTGCAGTGTAATAGGCCTATAAGCAAATTGACTTGTCTTCGGATAGTGCAACATCAGTCTGGCAAAGCGATTGTATACTCTATGGTCGCTAGTGATGTGGTAAACATATTAATAGGATCAATCCAAGAAAGCTGCAAGTAAAGACGAGGCGTGGTACGGGGCTATTCATCAGGGGCTCGCGGCGATCACGGCGCACTACTCAAGTCTTAGCTCGCGACTACACTACCAGCACTGACTTAAACCATTTATACTCTATGGTTAGACCAGTGAAATAAAAAAAAAAATACCAGCACTGACCAACGCTATTCTGTACCAACACTGATACGTTTAATAAATATTTGGAATTAGAATCGTTTGTCAAACGTTTAATAGGGATGATGATAACTCAATCAAATCAGCAACTCTTTATCAAACTTAAAAACGCTCTTCTAGTATGGAAGTTGGATGAAAGCAATTGTTACGTCATCAAATTTCAACGCACTTTTTTTCTTTAATCTAAATGATTATCAAACTTAAAACTAACTGAGAATGTGAATTAACTTTAGGGCTTTTTGAAGACCCTCTATTTAATAATCAGTTAGAAATAATTTATTTTTGATATTGGCATTATCTCTATCTGACCTGTTTAAACAGTTGATGCCCACGTCAAAAAGTATTGAACTTCTAAAACTTCCAGTAATAGGTACGTTTTAAACTGTCAAATGATCACGATTTCCTTAGACAATTGGGCCTCAGATGGTTTAAATCATGTAAGTAAGTATCCTTAAATCATTCTTATGTGGTACAATTAGTAGACCCACGTGAAGTAAATAAATCATTTATCATCTATCAATTTCTTTGCTAACCGATGATAGCCTAATATTACAGACTGGGTGGGTTTCAACCAAAGCGGAGAAGAAAGGAGATATCCGGAGACGAGTGGCGAAGCTAGTGATACAAGAGGCGAGAGTTTGTCTCTGTGTCTCTGTGGTTTGTCTTTCACTCACGTCTCACACTGTGTGAATTGAATGTATAATATAATAGTTGAGGACCTCTAGAGTGACATAAAATGCTACTTTTTATCCCATAAGATCCATTAATTCCCGCGGAATTTTAAAACCTGAAACCACGATGAATCGAGGGCATCGTCTAGTAAGAAATAAAAAGTAAAATCCAGTTTATCTGCAAATATTTCTGTTTCTAAAAAAGGTTACTTCCTAATACAAATCTAGATTTAGCGAAAAAAGGAATACAAAAATTCTCTAGTGGTTGATCGTGCCAGCGGTTCCGTCAGGGGCTCGCGGCCATCACGACGAACAATTGGCGGTAAGGATACGGTCATAATGTTCATACATTACTGTGCTCATCTAAAGTTTAAAAATAATTTCGATATTTTACATTATTCATTAAAATTCGTTATACTCTCTCGTGAAATAGATGAATGTAAATTATTGTATTTTTTTTGTCCCTTTCATGCATTACATTACGTACACGCGTTTTTGTAACTATTAATTACTGTAATAGTATCTACAGTTTTTGTTGGGATACGCAGAAAGATTTTAACATAGTAGCATCAATATCGGCGCCGTAGGTGCTGAATGGCATGCTATTCGTTCAACCGAACAAAGCATTTTTATGAATGGAGAAATTGACTGACTTTTCAGCACAATCTGGGTCTAGTTTGCACATTAGATATATGTATATTTAAATTTTTTGTTGTTGTACTATCCCGCCCTCTTGTTTTATAATCTTCTCTCCCCAAAGGTTGTCTGGGAGAGATTGCTTTAGCAATAAGACCGCCTTTGCACCCTTCTGTCTTATCTTTTAAGCTTTTCTTTATTATTGGTTTTAAGTGTGTGCAATAAAGAGTTCATCTATCTATCTATCTATTAGATACTTAGCTACATAGGTTTTCTCTAGAACGTACCTAGAAAGGATTTTGATAAATTCCAACTGAGCGAAATGCTTTTCAGCTAGACTAACTGACCCGCATTAGCTATCGAGTCATTAAAAGTTTTATAATTATAGCAAAATTTAATCCATATACATACTAACTATACATACAACTTCTACGTCTGTCTGTCTGTCTGCTACGCTTTTACGGCCCATCTATTCAACCGAATTTGATGAAACTTGGTATAGCGGTAAGTTATTACAAACCGGGGAAGGACATAGTTATCGATAGGACATAGATAGGTTTTCCCCTGAATGAACATAGGCTACTTTTTATCCCGGAAAATTAAGAAGTTCTCTCGGGAATCAAAAAAACGTAATCCACGACGAAATCGTGGGCATCCTCAAGTAACTTAATAAATTGCATATTGCTTGAATAACGTATCCAATGTGTACGCAGCACGATATGGCGCGCGACTGTCCGCTCGCGTGCCAGTAATTGCCGAGCGTTCCTTTTTCGAATAACTATCACGACTTTTTCGCTCCAAATACTTTTTCTTTTTCACAGCGTTTGGCATTCTTCGCATACGGCCTGGCAATTTTGTGCGTTCGGAAATTTGAGGCATTCGGTGTAATCAGCTCATAAGGGTTCTTTGTGATGTACGTTTCCCGTAATGGCGCTTGATAGTCGTTTATGAAGTGATCCTTACATTTTAACAGCCTGCTGTTATCGGATAACGAATTTGTATTATTATTGTTCAGTTCAAGCCAGTTGTTTCTAAAGATTTACAATTGTCAATACGGCTAGTATTGACAATTAAAGATAAAATAAGACTTCCGCGACGACAAACTGGACACCTCTCGTCATATTTCATTTTTATTTTAAAGGTCCTTCGATTTTGCTCCAAGAATTATGATGCAATACTGTTACTCTGTGTGAGCATTTGTTTGCAAAATAAAAAATCCAATTTTGGTAACCAAGTCAGTAATTACTTGGGTAGTCGCCTAATCAAATGATATTTTTTCTTAAATTCATAAGGTTACCTATAACGAAGATAAAAAGTTCGCACTAAAACACTCTTCTTTTTATTATCTGTGTATTTTGGGCAGCTTTTTTAAGCGATAACCATAAAGGTGCCTAAAGTTCTAAGCGTTAAATTTCGTCTATTATTAGAATCCTAAACTTTATTTAAACTAACAAAAATTTTGAAACAGATTTATTAAAGCTACAACAATTTTGAGACTGAAACCTGATGATAAGTTTAACTTGGAACTGTATGGTTAAGAATAAAAATCTATATAGTCTCTACCTGTCAATCTTGACATTCTTTACAATCAGGCTAGTGTGTCGAATTGTCGATCCAACCTACAATTTAGCGAAGTAAAAAAACACATTAACAATGAATAGTTAAATTCAAAGCAATCGAAATGTGATTCACTCCATTTGAACATCAAAGAGCGCAACAAATGGAGTATTAACAATATTACACTTAATATCATGCTAGTGATGTGACAAACAATATCAAAGAATGAAGGAACTAGAAGTATAATTCGCTGTAATCATTTCGTTACACTCCCACACTACACAGAAAAGCTGTATGTGTGAAATCGAATGATTAAGACCGCTCTTTTTGAGTGGTTACATTATTGGCACGTGTCATAATTATTAATTTGTGTTAGTACAAGGAACCGGATTTATTATATATTTAATACTGCAAGGAACTTCACCACCTGATGTACTTCGACAATCCGTTGTGCCAGATATTTTTACAAATACTTGGTTTCCTGCTGTGTTATATTGCTGAGCAATTTTTGCTCGGAATAGCAGTTCCAAATTTTAATTTAAGTCAAAGGTTATAATTATCTTTCATAATAGATCTGAGTTCTTTAATTATGTTGATGTTACATAATAATTTGAATAATTAGGTACACTAATTAAAGCATTTTCCAAAAATAACCTACAAAAGTTTTTATTTACATATCGAATATTTAAATTCTTAGTGTCTATCTTCTGAACGAATGAAACTGATTGAATTGACAATAATACCCTAACAATACATCCAATAATCATTCATTCAATGTACTCATAGGCCCATCACTAGAGCACAAAAAGTGAGTCAATTTTATAGTAACATAGATAGAGCTACTAATAGGCTACTAGTAGTTATCGTGAAATTTAGCGAGGGGTCATTACCATCGCTAATCGTAGGGGTCGCTGACATCGGTCACACAAATCACATGTTTTAAATGCACACGAGTAATGCTAGACGCACATTGGAAGCTGTAGCAAGTCTACATTAGGAATTAGGATATACCGCGACAATATGCTTTCAAGTTAAGCTCTTTCGTTTATTCGTTCTTGTGTCTTCCAAAAGCTACGCGCAGCTAGTTGTTATACTATCTTAGCTTCTCTTTTGTGAGGTAATTTGTGACTGTTGTTTTGAGAGAGCATAGAAATGAAATGAAATAATTTATTGAAGTGAAAACTTCTTTAGCCGCGTTGAGCACTTTTTAGTAGGGGTTAAAATTGTGGATTCGCGTGACCGTGATCGACATGCTCGCGTTGTTACGAAAACAAAAGGTCTTAAATATAAATATACTACATTCGAAATTAAACTTTAATGCCTTAGTGTTAAGGTTTATATTTTTTTGTAAGACAAGTTTTTTAAAAAAGATTTTAAAACATAGTTTTTACTTCTATCGGCAGTCTGTGTCACTTATAAAGACAAGTCAAGACTCAAGACTCCACCACACAGTAGCAAACAGTTCGGGACCACTAGCAATTATCATTAGATATCCTTGCGATATCCTAAACAACAAAATATAATAGGATCCCGGGAAAGATAACATGATGGGAATTGGAATTTGAATTAAATACCTGAAACCTTAGTATTTTGTTTTAAAATGTATCTTCAACTAACTCTATGTACCTACTACAGGGTACACCCACGTTCTGTGGAGGCAACTTTTCTCAAACATAATTTCTACAAAAAAACTCACGTGCAAAATAAATACACCTACAAATTTCTATGCGGCAAATACAAAGCCCTAGATTAAAATAAGACCTAGCAACCCTTCACGTCCCGAATGACAAATTAAAATCCCAAATACGCGAAACCGAAGGGGTGCGGTGGGCAAACAATGGATCCGTGTTTAAACATGTAGTCAAGACTCCCCCACAGACAGCTAAAGGACAAATTTTGCCAATCGACTACCCGCAGAGTTATCGCCGTAACTAAATTACTATTAAACAACTCATTTGTCAAAATGTAATGAGCAGTTTGGGAGCTATGAGTGTACGTCAAGTCGACATAGATTTCAGGTACCTACTTAGTGAAAATTGGTTGGTTTGCTTGCCTCAAGTTTATAAAAAGCTTTAGTATTACTCTAGTCGTCGTCGTCTCAACCTATAGACGTCCACAGCTGGACGAAGGTCTCCTGCATGAATCACCACAGAGCACGGTCTTGTGCCGCTCAGACCAAGACCGTGCTCTAGTACAAGGTAGATTCGTATCAATTTAGGAATGCATTGTTATTACCTGTCTTCAAAAAGAGCTAAAAAGATGCTGCTAACGTTTCAATCTTTAAATTAATTTCAAATTAGGCATCTAGAAATGACCAATAATAAGCTCCTTTCCTCTCAAGTTAAAAAAAAAAGTATGCTAAGAATGGGATACAGGTAACTGAGTTGGAGTAACATTTGAACCAATTATCGTTTGGATTTAACAAAACATGCTTTATTAAACTTCACATACATATCATCCCGTATCTCTATTCGTCAGCTGAAACCACTGAGATACCTGTCATCGATATAAAATCATCTAATCTATCAGGTAGATTTATAGTTGTGTGCCCACGCAAACTTTTAGCAGAACGTCCATACTGATAGATGTCTCGATTAGATTATAGGGAAAAGACATTTATTACATCGTTATTATAGACTACGTTTACGCTTTCTATGACAATTACCATGTAGCGATATCACAGAACAACGGCAAATAACATACCTACTGCATGAACTCACCTTTGAAATTGAAGTGCATTCATTTCTTTAAAGAATTTATTGAGTTATTAACGTCCTGCTATTGTTAAGGGGTGAGCAATGTGCCCTCGTCTATATTAATGAAGCATATCAAAGTAGAAATAGTTGAATGAGTGATATATTAATTACCAACATATCTGCCTAAAGTGCAAATCATTAAAAAAACGGTCAAGTCTTTTGTAGGGTATATCCATTGTAGGTCATTTTAGAGCTATTATTAGATTTACTACCCGGTATAGGACCAAGTATGTATGCAAAACCCGCATTGGAGCAGCGTGGTGGGTCTAAGCTCTAATTCCCTCTCTCCTATGAGGCCTGTGCCCAGCAGTGGGACGTTCATGAGCTGCAGTGGGTGGTGGTGGTGTAAGCAAAAGTGGTCCCAAACAGAAGAAATGGCGTACTTGGCGGTACTTGGGAGATGGGAGATCAGAATAGAGAGTTTCAGTTTTGGGGCTAATCGAATGGCAGGTCTATAAAAATTGCCACGAAAATGTTAGGGTTTTTTAAATATTTCTGTGAACAGAGAGAACTTCACTGTTCACACGTGATCAACAAAATTCTAATGAATCTTTACGATTGTTAATTGCAGAAACTCACGGATTTGCGTAGGAAGATGGACTATAGTAAGAGTTGCTGATAACATAATGATGGATTTGTGGGCAGGGTAACTGTTAGAGCGTAAGAAAGAGTTTTAGCTGGCCGATCATCTCATCTACATAAAATATGAACTCGAGGCTAAAATTTTTAGTAAGATATAACTTTTTAGGTGCTAGATCCTTTTTTAAGGATCTATCTTCTCGTCTCACAGAGTCCACAGGTGACTGGCAGTTACCTCGGCCAACATACAAGTTTTGCTATTCAGCGCGGTAACGCAGCCAGTGTTCTGGGCACATTGCCTTATTACAGCGGCATAGATGATATATTTAATGTTCAGTTTTTAATTTAGGTTTTAATTTGTTAATATGATTAAAAGATATTAAAAGTACTTTTTAGGTCAAGCAGATAATAAAATATGTAGGTGTTAATTAAAAACTTATCCCTTGAATTTCGAATGTCGAGATTTCTGATCCTTAGAACCGGATCTCATTACTGAAGAAATAAACATAAAGTGAAATCTAGTTTTTATTCAAAAGATCACTGAGTGAAATAATGAAAAAACAATAAGGTAAACGGAGAAGTGTGACTGAAAAAGTGTAGTGAGTAATGCTGAGGGTGGGCAACTGTACCAAATTCTTTAAATTTCGCCCGTTTTAAGATGCCTATTCACTCTAAGTTGTGCATGGCATGCGCTGGAAGGGTATTCCACAACCTGGCGGTTCTAATCAGGATCCGGAAGAGCAGAACCGTTTGGTTCGGGCAGACTGGACGTCAACCACATAAGGACTCCTACGCTGACGGTTTCAAGCTGTTCTGTTGTGGAATGGTGAAGGAGGAACAAGGTTGAAAAGTTACTGACCACACTCTCCAAAGAATATCTGATACAAAACCGATAAGCAGGCGACATTTAACTTTAGAATAAAAAACGATGGATGATGGATTTCAAAATAATAAAAAGAAGGAAACAATCATATCCATTGACCGTAACTTCATACATTTCGTAGTCGCCTAAACGCCCAGAGCGAGCGCACGCGCGATATATGCAATAGCTAATAACTAATAATAACTATAGCCGGACATTCGGACAGGCTGCAATTATACGCCGTTAGATGCTATCGGCTCTCGTTTGGACGACACGAGTGACGTTAATTGAAATATAGACAACGCCCTAGAACCTAGAAGGAACTGTTACGAAACCTTCCTCACCATAATCGACGCCGAAAAAGTCGTCCAGCTGGCTTAGCATGCTAAATGTGAAAAGGCCATTTCTAGGCCATTAGCCGAGAAAAAATAGTCTGCCATGTTAGGGTTCGTAGAGAAAAATGCCACAGATAAAATATTACTGTTATCTCTACTTTTGACGACACGAGACAAGACATACCTAAGTGTAACCATGTTACCTACGGTAGTAAAATAGATATAACGCGATAAAATGGATAGACATAATTTTCTCGTAGTGCGCATGCTAACACAGCAGAAAAGTATTGCTGAGAGGTTAAGTTTTGAAAGTGTTAAAGACTTCTGTCATAGCGTAAAATCGGCAAAACGGCGTTTTTTAAACGATCTATCAAAGGGTGATATATTATTAAGTATGCTGGAAAAAATATTGTGATGTATGAGAATGAGCCTATACCTACTACCAACCTAAACTACGAAATGTAAGGAAAATAGTTGATATTGCGGATGAGAAGTATAGATAGAAGGTACATTGTCAAAGAATTTTGGGTTTTAACCGCTCAATCCTGATGCTGTCCGGTCATGCACGCGTTCTATTACTCAGGGCAATTTTCTGACGTTCTTTCTGTTTTTTTCTTCCAAAAACTTTGTAACGTTTATAGATTGAATATATTCTTTCCCGATTTCGGAAGTAGTATTCCAGATTTTCAATTCAGTAGGTAATCGGTAAAAGAAAAGTTCTCTCTTTTGAAATCAGACGCTTTTGGAAGAAGAAAAGCAGAGGACATGTTTAGAAATTTCTTTCAGTGTAAGTAAGTAATTATTAATTGTCACTATTTATAACAATTTTATTTAGTTTTATTTTTTATAATATACTTTGCTCTTCTACTGCCATAGTATAATAATAACACACCAGCCACGTTAAGAGATATACTTTTTATGAGCTCTAATGTGCTTGGAAAGTTTTTAATGCGCATTGTGTATGGCGACTAATCATAGGGCGTGGTCGCAGCGCAAGTTTAGAATCCCGGGAAAGTCTGGTCACACTATAATTAATATCCCTGACTGCTATCCGGCTAATTTAGTACTTTACGCCCTTAGTTTTGTGAAAAATTGTTTCGAAACGAAAATGAATTCAAAGAAATTGTTGAGTAAATTTAGAAAGAGACATGGATATTTTTTTTCAATGATTTGCAGTTTTTCTTTACTTTATGCAGTGTATATAGATTCGGAAATAGATATACCTAATATATTTAAGATAATATAAGACTTGAGAAAACAAGGGAAAATCTCATACGAAAGTGCTAAAAATGGATACGAGTACTAAATTAGGGGTAAGAAAGCTGGCCAATACTTAGAAACAGTGAAAGTTGAATTATTTTACAAAAATTGCACGAAGATAAACGATAGATACTCCAAAGTATCAACAAAATTAATAAGTACGTTATTAATGAATGCCAAATACCTCATTATAAAATCAACAAAAGCTAAAGAAGCATTTGCAAATCAACACCTAAGATAAATCAAACCATGGCGCCACGACACACGGCACATGAAAGCTCGCCGCGGTGCCGTGGCGCGTTTCCGAACGCACTCAATAAATTACAATGCCTAATCACCCCTAATTGGGATGTGTCGTGACCCACCTTAACCTCGGGTCGCTGGAACAAGAAAAAAATAAAGCAAATATAATGATACGTGGCGTTCGAGATCGCCTCAACTCTTTTAATTTTCAAACGTTAAACTCAACGTTTCTGGACTGTAATTATCGTCGCATTTCCGAACGTAAGTATAAGGATAGAGATATTAATAGTGTGTTTGCTTTTTTCTTGATTTATTTAGTTTTATAGACATGGTAAAATTAGTGGTTGTAATGGTTTTTGTGAAGCCGCTAATGGTTATAAATGTATGTGACCGGTGCTTAAAAATATTTTAGGGCTTAATGTTTGGAGCGAGCCTGCCATGATTTCATCATGTGTGGTTTTATGTGTCCGTTCATGGAAATCGTTGCCAAAGACAATATTTAGTTAATCCGTTGCAGTTTTTGTAAATATCTTGTAAAATAACACCCCTAAGAGTATTCAAATTGAAAATAACATACCTAGTGCCTACTTATGCTTTTTGTTACTTGTGTTTTATTTAGAAAATATACTTATTAGGACTCGCATTTCAGGTGCTTTTTAGAAATATGGACAACCTTACCATTACCTATACCATAACCTTACCTTATCATTGCGATAAATCATTTAGCATATTCCATAAATCCATAGATATCGCGATTTGCATTCCACCCTTAACCACAGAGCGGCTACACGCTTCTCTAATTGAGCCATTTCACAGATAAGCAGATAAAACACGGAATAGGGCAAACCCTAAATTATGCGTATTATTTGCATATAATAACTATGGGGGTGACATATCTATGACTTTTTCCGAAATGCTTTAAGCATTTTCTATTTCACATTCAAACATGAATTCACGTGTAGAAAAATAAAGTTCATATTCATTTAACAAACTTGTACGTGCAGATATTGTTAGAAATGTTCCAAAATGTTCAATCTATTTACACATGACAAAGCAAATGCAACTATAAATAGAATGCAACAGAGTCTTAATTTGTCAGTCATAAGTTTACACGTAGGGATGTGTATAACAAGGTTACAATTGAGTTTTATTGTACGGGACGGGATCCCGCGGGATTCGGCGATGCGACAATCCAACACTAGAAATGCAGTTATGCAGATTTCGTAATGATGCCGGTAGCGGTGCGTTTTGATGAGGTTCTTGTGCGTGACGAAAGTGTTTGTTTTAGATGTACTTGAGTAGATAAGGTAGAGTCAAACATGAGTATAACGTTTTTTGATTATCTTTTTAGAGGGGCATCGTAGTACTTTGAGGATTTTGTTGAAGACTGAAGAGATACGGAAACGTTAGAATGGTTTCATTTCAAACGTGTCTCAATAAGTTTCAAGTTGTCAGATGGTTATTCAACGTTTTAGGTACAGCTGTAAACCTAAAACGGTCTTAAATCGGCAGGCTGGTACGTTTATTTTGCCATACTATTAGAATTTAGATTATAATATTTAGAAAACCATTATCTTCTATTATTGTTGGTAGAGCGACGTTTATAGAGTCCTTATCTTAACCCTAGGTAATACCTTGCGAGCACTAAGCATATTCCTACTTCCGTGCTTGCAAGTACCTATAGGTATTATTGTTATATGGTGTAACCATATAACCACAATATAGACTCATTGGTGAAAATCCAATAACTATTCTCCAAATTCCACGTACGCCACCGAAATCCCTAATTACTTGCAAATCCACGAGGGCAGTAACAGGCTTACTATTACCGCGATCCCGGGAGAAATGATATTTCATTACGCCCTGGGAAAATGCGCGGAATCGGCCGGGATATCGCTGAGCACAAAAATCAACACTTACACCATTCGTGTTGTTCATTTTAAGAGACGTAGGTACATTGCTGTCAGAAAGTTCTTGGATGCGATTTATTTAGGTTCTGGGTCCTGAGTCCTGGTGACAGTTGTATATTTTGGAAAAAAATACCTACGCAAAAACAGTACATTTAACTCGAGATAATTCATACTAATAGGCATTTGGGAGAATGTGGGTCCGTCTTTTTAATTTTATTTGTCTATCTTTCTTAACTTTTCATTGCCCATCCCACGAAATTTGTCTACAGCTATCTATCAATAAAATAAAAGTTTGAAATAGCTTATTGCAAAAGCAAACGTGAAAGACTTTGTGACTTCGTTTCGTCGAAATTACGAAAGTTAGCCTGCTACCGTCTTAGACTCCATCAGGTGTGATCGCAGTCAGCCTTATTTTTGTTATATTGTTATAAAGGGTACCTCTGATACCTAAAATATCTGTTTTCTAAGCTAAGGGCCCGTCGTTTAAGTCAAAACAACTCTTTAATGTTGCCTAGAAGAGATCGCTGTTTGAGCGATAAGGCCGCATTTTATGTTTTGTATGGTGTACAATAAAGTATATTTTACTTTTACTTCACTTTTACTTTTAATTGCATGACATGTACGAAAATCAAGTACCACATCCATCATTTACAAATTGCAGCCCTCTATAAGCCTCTGGGATTAGCCCTCTCGGTACGTCAAGTGTCACTCAGCGCGCAGTATTGACTGTGCAGATTACAGATGACCCACGCATACACGCATGCATTATTGCCAATTGGACTCAACATGTTATAAAACCCACTTGTTTGTATTACAATATCTATTTTGTTTTCTCACGAAATACTTACCTACTTTTTATACGACTGCCTGAAAAAAGGAGTATATTGTTTTCAGGGTTCATGTATGTATGTATGTATGTATGTATGTGAGTTTGTATATTCCACCATAACTTCTATACGCCTGAACCGATTTTGATAAATGAGGTATCTTTAGAATCCCTAGCTTATGCCGGGTGACATAGGCTAGTAAAATTTAAAAAAAATTGATGGGGTGACCATGGTCCCGCATTAAAGACTAAAGTTGAAAAAAAAACTCGAAAATAAGATTAACTATATAATCATCATCTAGAAAATGATGAGTAGATTCCAAATATATATAACACTATAGTTCAATATCCAGTGATTGACAAAAAAAATATCATTTAATAAAAATGTGAATAAGATTATATTTAACTAGATTAATTTTTTGTTTGGCAGGGCAGTCGTATTTTTTAATTTTGTTAATTATTTTTATATGTTAATAATATATATCTCCCTTATTATGTTACCTACTAGATGACGCCCGTGGCTTCGTCGCGTGAATTAAGTTCATTGATTCCCGCGGGAACTCCCTAATTCTCTGGGATAAAAATTAATAGTAGGTTACATTCCTTCCCCGGAATGTAAACTAAGATGAGCCGTTACTGCGTAGCAGAAAGGCAGACACACTTTCGCAAATTTATAATATTAGTAGGTACCTAATAAGTATATATCTGTATGTATGGAGTATGGATATGGATTATTTTTATGAAATATGTAGACCTTGCAGGGCGGCATGATACTTAGATAACAGATGCTTTTAAAAATTGAGCTATAAGTTATCAAAGTTCCTTAATGTTCTTTAAAACTACGGGAAATAGTACTTAACTGTACTGGCTCTGCAATGGCTATATTATATTATGAGAGAAGTTAATCCTCAAGCAAAACATATTTTCTCATTTTTTTAAAGTACATTGTCCAAATTCGCCTAAGAATGAACAAGGAATTGAAACATACAGTAAATCTTAATTTATTTTGTAACTTCAATTTTAATAACTAGATTTTAACGGACACTTCTAAATAATAATAATGAAAAAAATGGGAATTTAATCGATTTTCCATCTGTTCCATCTGGAAACGTCAAGTAAGAGTAAGAACTAAAACAGTTTAAAGCGTTTAGATGACACGAGAAGGAAGAATAATATTGAAAATGGATCTCATAACGATACGAGCACGAAACAAATATATTTTGTCTTAGTGTGCGAGTGAGATAAATGCCATCTTTTCCATTTTGTTAGTGTTGAGATTGACAAAGACATTATTTTATAGGTAAAAACGATAAAAAATCTATATTTTAAGCAGTACCGATCTTTATTTATCGACTTTATAGTATGACTGTACCTGGTTTACTTTTCGTGACAATTGTGTGGTTACTATTCTTGAAAATAAAAAGTGTAATTCGAGAAAGCTGAGCTCCGGATAAAAAACGGCCATCCACGTGGTTTATATTCCCATATAATTATAAACCACCTGGGAGCTAATTAAATAACCTAAATCTTGTGTCAACTCTAAATTAACTAACATTCAAAATCTAACCTCAAAATCAAAAATATTGTCGGTAATCAATAAATTCTCTGAAGTGTCCGTTGTTTAAATTTACTTTGAATGGTATTTATGTGTTATTTTGAATCGGATAATGTATGTCTCATGACTGAATCATACTAGGTAATCTAAGGTTAGGTGCATCAAACCTTAGTCAAGCAGGAAGCCTTAGCCGTGGATTGTGAAAAACCCTTGTGGAACCCTTGTGAACCCGCGTTCTTCAGTTGTGATGACGAATTGATAAGTCGACTACTTAGACAAAAAAACAATAAACAATCATCCTCAACAAAGACTAAAGATTTTTTACAATTTCCATAACCATTTTTGCTTCGGTCGTGGCTATATAGTTACCACCCTTCCGCCGCCAAGAGCGAAAGATGTGCCGCCAAGCGATTTAGTGTTCCGGTACAATGCCGTGTAGAAACCAAATAGGGGTATGGGTTTAATATAGCTGCCATGCCCCTACCAGGTTAGCCCGCTACCATCTTGGACTGCATCATCACTTACCATCAGGTGAGATTGCAGTCAAGGGCTAACTTGTAGTGGATAAAAAAAAACAGAAAAAGCAATTCAACCGAAGCTTGAGTTAGAGAGATGACATTAAAACCTCTCGCACAGACAATTTCGCGCGCCAAAGATCACTATCAGCGGCACGTGACCGCTGCGGGGCGGGTCGCGTGACACTGTTTGTATTACCGGGCCGCCGTTATTAACTCCAGGCAGCCTGGCGGCCTGAGGATGTGGTTAAAAATCAATAAATCAAGAAGTGGAAGAGACGTGTTGAAAGTGTTCTATGTTTTAGATCCGCGCCCCGATAAAGTCCTTTGACTGTGTCACCCGGAGTCATCATCTCCAGAAACTAGGTAAATACTAGATAGACACCTTACACAATACGTGGTTACCTGCTACCAGGCTGTGATTGCTGGTTTTTCAGATTTCCCGTATGAAGAGTTGCATAGCGTGGGGGCGGGCAATGCATTAAATATCAAATATAAATATTATAAATGCGAAAGTTTGGATGTATGTATGGATAGATGTTTGATACTCAATCACGCCCGGCCGGCTGAAAGGATCTGGATAAAATTTGGCACAGAGATAGACTATAGTCTGGAATAACACATAGGCTACTTTCCCGCGGGAACCAAAAAACCTCAATCCACGACGAAGACGCGGGCATCAGCGATTGTGATTAGTCAAATCAGCAACTTTTTTTCAAACGTCAAAACGCGCGCTTTGTATGGGATTTGTATGAAATTTTAAATTGTGACGTCATCGAAATTCGATGCACTTTTTTACTTAATCGATAGTTTAAAATGGTTGTTCAAAACAAAACTATCAGGGGACGTGGATATTACGACTTTTGGAAGATCCTCTATTTAATAATCACTAAAAAATAATTTATTTAAATAGTAGTCAAATACCCAATTTATGCAGACAATTGTATAATCATGAATGTAATATCTTCTTAAGCAAGCTTCTTCATAAAATCGCCTTACCTAGTGAGAGAAGTGACTTAGTATGTAGTTAAAGAGAAAGTGATACCTAACACCACATCAATTACTCCTAAAGGCCAAGCTTTAGGCAATTTCATTACTTCCTTGATGACCTGTGAGCGATTTTTTAAGCACTTCTTAGATTCGCTCCAGGGCACTGTCAACGAACTAACAATGTGTACCTAATCGTTTTATACCAACGATTAAATACATAATTACTGTTTTGTGGTCAATTAATCATTATGTTAATTTAAACTGTATTGAATAGGTCAAATGAATTTATAGAAATGGTCTACAGAAATGAATACAAAAAGAGTATTTGTATTTTTAGAATATATGTAGAGTCAATTTTTACCCTCAGCATGGGAAAGGTTCTTATAATTTTTTGATAACGCATAGTACCTATTATCAGCTGAATGAGTGGGACCAACATAGACAAAAGTCGGTAACTGTAGACCTACATATTTATTACTTAGGTAAAGCCTACATTAATATTGATTGACAGATTTTTTGTCCATTCTTGATGCAACAATGGATGTGTGCTTGTAATTGTTACATTAATACAATCATGTTATCATGTACTTGATAAGACCTCTGGGTTGGACTGGCTAAAGAGATCCGGCAAGGTCTTTACAGATCTACTTACCTTTTCTGTGTAGCTGTTGGACCCGGTAAATCACATTTGAGAAGATACGTATAGGTATCTAATAGCAATAGAAAACCAAACGCATTATAAGTGATACAAGCAGCAAAGGTAACCCCCTATAGGAAGAAACGAACTAAAATACTTACCTAAACCTTAACTTTCTTCGATCTTCTCTATAGATAATTGGATGCTAGTCGTCATAAAATATTCAAATAATAAGCATACTGTTCCTAAATCTTAACATCCACGGTGCTTCTTACGAAATGATCGCCATTATTTCAAATTTGAATAAAAAAGTAAGACATACAATACGGATTAGACGTGCGTGTGAGAAAGACAAAAGATGATAATGTTACTCGATGTGAAATACGGCGTAATGTTGCACGCTCCTTATTAATATTCGAAAATAAAGAATGTTGCCATCCTGCCCTGAGGCAAAGGGAGTAAATTTTTGTGATAGAGTTGGCAGTTATTTTGATTACCTATATCGATAAACTTATGTTTAGTTTTAAATCTTTCTTACCCACGGAGCTACTTAACCAAGTTATAAATGCTATACATGAGCTTATCCAATGCATTTATTCAGTCAACCTCTTTTCTCTGTTTCTCTTTATCTGTTTCATATTTTGACGGGTTGGAGGTTTTGATAGGCGATTCATGGGCCTTAATCGGATAAAAGACTACTTATATGCTCCAAGGCCTTAATATTCCTTGATAGGTGTATGATGCACACGACAATTAACTTTCTTACTACAGACAATATCAGTGAATTAAAATATAGCATAGTTCTATTTTGCGTCCAATCGGATCATTTTAACTGACAGTTGGAAGCAGCATTGAAGCAATTGATTAAGCCTGCGAAAGCTTGCAACGGTTTTTGTTCGATGCCTTCCTGAATGAAATGAGGTGAGTGAGGAGAAGTCAAAATTGTTTTTTGATGAGATACATAGGTTTGGTTTGAAATTGTTGTAAATTATAGGGTTTTATGTTAAATGTAACTTACCTGCGTAAAAAGATACAACAAGCGGGGTAATATGGAAAATCCCAACTTTTCGCGGCAAATGTGTCGTTTCAAAAAACACCACGTAACTCACGCGCCCTCTCACTTAGCGACTGACGCAGGCCGAAGGGCGGGACGAGACTTAAGGATGTATGCGATGATGTTACCTGTATTAAAATAATTCCTCAATGTTCGGCGTTATTCTCCTTTTTTTATCTTCCCTCATTTCTCATCTTACCCTCATTCACCTTACAAGTAAAAACACATTGTAACAGTTTACAATTTTATATTTATTTAGTTTTAACACACTCTCGTAAATTGTTACTCATATCGATAGTTTCTTCCCAACACTAACTCCACCGTGCTCGATGGTCAGCGATAGTAGTGGTGCGCCGCGGGCTGCGTGCGCGCCACCCTTTCATTTTCTAATTATACAACTGGCAACACCGGCCCGTGCGCGACCGTGCACAGCACTGCTATTACTTTGGAAGATATTTTTGATATTAGAATGCTTTATATGCCTTTAATTAAGTATTGCATTAGAACTAGACATTATTGTATTATTTTAAGATTATTAATTGCTGGTGCAATATTTGTTGGTATATCAATAAACAGAACAAAAAAATAAAAAAGTAATAATAAATAGAAGTTTATCTAGACATGCTGTCTTTAAAAAAAATTACGCTAGCTTCAATACAGATCCAACCGGAATTCCAAAGAGTTTAAACCGTTGCATTGCACTATAGTCATACCCACCCTTTTTTTGCGGGGAATTCCTACGGATACCACCCGCACCCGGGGAGGTGTCCGTAAGATAAGATCATACTCGTGTTGGTTTGTCCTTCAATCACGCTGCAACGTAGTTACACATTGACATGATTTTTGGCATGGGTATAGTTGAGGATCTGGAGACTGACATAGGATTTTTATCCCGGAAAATTAAAGAGTTCCCGCAGGAATCAATAAGCTTAATCCACGCGGACGAAGTCGCGGGCATCATCTAGTAACCTTTAAACCATAGATAGGTACCTAGTTAGAGGTACCTACTTTTTTTAAATTAGAGAAATCAAGCAACAGCGGAAAGTAGCTAGAAGTGGATTGACCCGTTATTATAAAAAAAATATCTAAGAAAATTAATAAAGTACATAATTTTCGAACCGAAATACAACTGAACATGAAATTAAAATGATAATGATTTCAACACACAAAGTTAGCAAACTTCAACAAATTCTTTTATCCCATTTCAACTGGTCTAATACAGTAACTGCTAACTACCTAAATAGGTTCCCATAACAATCTAATTTCCCCTGTGAAACGGCCCATGGCGGTCAGTATGGCTTGTTCTAAGCGCTAATTTCTAGCAATTTCGTTGTCATAGCGACAGCGGCATTAAAATTCCTCTGAAATGTATGACATTATGACTGTGCTTCCCAAATAATCTACTCAACTGTCCACATATTTTGTGATAATTGAGACTGTCCCAAATTTATTATCATTTAATTAATGCTAAAACCTAATTTTTGAGTACTGTCCTTCGCTTAATCCCTCTCCGGTCGTGTCGGATAGCCCTCCCATACGTAGGTATGTATGAGCACAGAAAAGAAATGTGCTCACACGCTTGTACAATAATGTAATAACACATAATATAGGTACGGTATAATAATTGTCACCGGAAGATTGTAAAAACCGTTAGATTATAATCTAACTCGCGAAATTATAAACTGTCGAAAGATTGTAAACAGTTCAATGTTCTGAGTGTCAATTTTTGAAATATTCATTTTATTTAAGTTTTCTTGTCTCTTTCTTGTAGGTTAGGTTAGGGTTCGATATAAATAATCAAGTAGTGCACTTAGGTTTTATCGGGTTTAAATACCTATCAGATTACAATCTACCGGAAAATAATGCGTTAAATTCTAATCTTTCGACAGTTTAGAATTTCGCGAGTTAGATAATCTAACGGTTTTTACAATCTTACGGTGACATAATCATTTGTAATGGTCTCTGTTCAGATGGGATTCTAGTTTTGTGGGATAAAATACCATAACGTAACGTACCATATAGCTATCCTCTGTCCATCTACATGATACTAGTTTTTTTTAATGTTTCGCACTCATGGCAGAGAACCACTGCCATGATATCAGAGGCTTTTTTAATAAGAGTTTTGCTCAGAATTAGTGATTTTTAAATTATTTATTTATTATTATATGAACTGTTTTTTTTACCAGAACTCTAAAGCAAGAAAACAAGCAAATTCGAACAGGCGGTGAAACAGACGGTGAAATGTAACAGACAGGCTGTTTCCCATTTAAAATATTACTACATGAGGTCCACAATTTTGTCTGCATGGATTTCGATTTTTAAAATGGCGAAAAATTATATAAATTTTTGGGATAAAAAAAAGCCTATGTCCAGGTCCTCAACTATATCCATGCAAGAAATCACATCGATACATTGCTCTGCTGCGGCGTGATTACAGAAAAACTACAATAGAATTATTAGAAATTAGAATTCATTAAAAACTGTTGACGTAGAGGTTTTTACGTAATCTTCTATTAATTAGGTACATATAGCTTGAAGTTATCTATTTCTTCCTTTCTATAAAAGATTTGTTGTCGTCTTCTTATAAGTACGTCCGACAATATGTACACCCTCAGGCTTGAAGATGTTTAAAATTCACTAACAAGGACAAGTTCTTGTCTAAAGTTAAAATATTTTTATATTAGGTATAGCGAGCGAATAACTGCACACCAGTTTCTCTCTTTCTGCCATCAGTAATTTGACATTTGAAAGAAGAAAACAAATAATATTACGTAAAACGGTGCAACGTTTATATAGTTCGGGATGGTTCGTTTTAATATAGTTTATATAATTCGGGAATTTCATGGAAAATATCGCTAGTCTTGTCAAGTCTCAGTACAGTAGATCAATACTAGAATAACTCAGGCCCCTATTTAATAAAAGTTACAATACCTAGTAGTTGAAAAATTGTACGACTAATCTCATAAAGAAGCGTCATACAATTTGGCAACAATATTATGTCACTTTTAACAAAATTGTCGGATTATATATTTTATTATAATATAGTAGCCATTCTCATAAACAATTTAGTGGTTTGAAGTGAGGTGAACCTGTGGTGCCTATAGTCTGTACCATCTCGCATTAGTTCGCCAGTCAACCTTTTGCTTCGCATTCAACGAATTGGCATCGGGACCAAAGGTAGGTACTATTAAGTATTCTGCGGTAGAAGCATATTAGGTAGGTACCTATTCTTTGGTAGAACCACGTGCCTTGTCACTGTCGTCTAGACTCGAGGATTTTTTATGTGACGACAGCTCTGCATCCCAGACGTATCTGACTCGGTAGCCAAAATTGCAAATAATTTTATGCCTGTTTAGTTTTTGTTTTTATTTTATTTTTCATATACACTAGCGACGCTGTCACCGGGTCAGATATCTACTTATAAGGGACGACTATACAAGAGTCAAGACCGATAATATGCTACCTACAAAATCGATGAATAACTAATAGCTTAGTTACCAAAAGCTTCGACTCTTGGTTTAAATCAATCTAATAATTCTATATAACGCAGTACTTATCCGAGACACGGAAAAAACGTACGTCAAAGTTAGGTTACCCATCGAGTTACCATCCTGAGTTTATACACAGACGTAATATCCCACCCATATCTACAACTAGTCAAGTTATAAAATCGCGGAAGTAAAAAAAGTTTGTTGTTTCACATGAAAAAGAGTGGTGTAGAGCACAAAATCAAAAAGTATTACTAAATCATGGTCGCACTAATAAAATACCAGAAAAGACTGATCGCGTGACAAACAGGGGCACTTTCAGATTCCTATGGGAACCAAACCTAAACCCTTTCCGAACTGCAAGGATCACAGGAATGCACTAATATACCGTGAATGATACCGCTTCTTACACCGTTGCGCAACATTTGAATCGCAGATGTTCATAATTTAAGTGTTTATTTTAATAAGACAGAGTTTTCAGGTACTGTTGTTTTTTTGGAACTGGTAGGATCCTGAATCATACCTTCAATAATAATATCAATAATTTATTTAGTAGATTTTTAATTTATCTTATATTTACCTACTTGTTTGTTCGTAGAATTTTATTTGAAAGGCAACGATATACCTACCTATAATCATTCACATTTTATTAGAATTATGATATGTTTCTACAAATGTTTACTCTATTGCCATTCAAAAGGCAATTTCAAGTGTGGGCTTAGTATATTTAGTAGGTAGGTAAGTATATAAAATATTAGAAAATTTTGTGGGACGGAAACTAGTGCTATTCTAGGTAGAGACCTACTACCTACCAATCATATCGATCGTGCATTTTTGCACTGAAGAGGTTTCATTCGGTTTAGGGCACCGGAGAGAAAAGTAGTCGTGGCTTTTATAAGTAAATTGGAAAATTGAGAAAAATTATTATACCTAGTTACTACCAGCTTAATATTTAGATAATACGAAATGATGCCCGCGACTTTGGTCGCGTGAATTAAGTTTTTTCAATCCCGTGGAAACTCTTTAATTTACCGGGATAACCTGTAGCCATCCAAAACGGTCAAAAAGATAAGCCGTGAAAGCATAGCAGACAGACAGACACACACTTTCGCATTTATAATATTAATATGGATGTTACAGATCGGTGTAACCGACAGCTACCCTGAGTTGCAATTAGGAGTTTTTAGGCTATCATTTCGCTGGGCTAGGTTAACATTTGTTAATATGCACTCTTCGGCAACGGGTCGTGACTTCCACGGATTCACGACTTTTGGATTTGACTTAGCGATGGGTGGATATGGCGCCGAAAGTTTTAGCCGCTACAAATTATACTCTAAACACGTCAAAAGTCGGGGAATGCTCTTTTAAGGATAAAATTAGTTGAGGTAGGTAAATATTTAAGTGGAGCAGACTCAGTAGGTAGGTATTTTTATAAGGCATGTTTTTATTATTTCTCTACAAGTTAGCCCTTGACTGCGATCTCACCTGATGATAGATGAGGCAGTCTAAGATAGCAGCGGGCTAACCTGTTAGTGGTATGGCAGCTATATAAACCCATTCCCTTAGTCGGTTTCTAGACGGCGTCGTACCGGAACGCTAAATCGCTTAGCGGTACGTTTTTGCCGGTAGGGTAACTAGCCACAGCCGAAGCCTCCAACCAGACCAGATCAGAGAAAATTTACAAATTATAAACTTCCAAATTGACCCCACCGGAAATCGATTCCGGGACCTCCCACATTAAGGCAACAGAGCTCAACACTACGCCAGGGAGGTCCAGGTCCTGCACAGGCGTTATATTTTGATGCAAGTCAACGCTACACTTACAATCTCACTTGACTATAATTATTATTGACGAGAAATTTAATTGATGGAAGCGCATTCAACTTATTTATCAGCATAGTAAAAAAACAATACTCGCCGAATTGAGAACCTCCTCCTTTTTGGAAGACCGTTAAAAACGCTAAATCGCTTGGTTTATTGGGGATTTGTTGATACGACTTTATCGTTAAGGTGGTATATCTATTGGAAACTGAACCTCCCACCAGACTTTAGACCTATGAAGTTGAACTCTGTGAAGCTCAGTTTGTCCATTCTTTACTTAGCTTACTACTAAAAAGTTCTTTAATTTAAAACTAGTGGCGCCATCTCTTAGAGAGTAGCGGTAATAAATGAAAATACAAGATAGTTACGCCATCTATTATCGAATAGCAAATATAGCCAAGTATTTCATAATTGCAAATCGGTTTGCATTATTTCTGTGTAATCATAGAATAATTTTCTTTAGCGATTTCATAAAAATAACTTATTATCATATTAAACATTGTATCAAAATGACCGAAATCAATTGATTTTTGAACGCTTGGTTGTATCTGTTAATTACGAAAATGTCATTTGTCACTGTCATCTATCAAGTGTCACGCCATTATTTAGCATTTTCGTTTTCGCTTGTCATTCCAAATCTTACCGATAGTTTTAAAGCATAAAAATACTAGGGGAAATAATTCAATATTAAAGATGGCTTTATTAGATTACTGCCGTTTAGATGAGAAAATTAACCTGAGGCCTGCCGATGCGCTGGCGTCCATTAATGGCGATGTTATGGGCTACACTCAGAATTTCATGAACAGTGTTCAACTCGCAACTCCGCCTTTTGCTAACGTAAGTAGCGTATTTTTGTCCAAACTTCAATTAAATTACGCCCCTAGGGTCCTGAAGTGTCCGTACACTAGTTAACTATAACGTTAATATAAAGCCAAGGTATTCCAGGTAGTTTGATCCATGAGCCCTAACCGGCATCTAGTTAAAAAGCAAGAGCCTATGAGATAATTGTACTAATAATCTATTCTTTAACTTCCTCCGATCATCGTTCCGTATTTTATAGCACTGATAATATTTAATATTGAACTCTGAACATATTTTTCATATTCACTTTTAATTCAAAATCCCGCGGACATTTTAATTGATGAAAATAGTTTTATACTTTTAGAACTAATGGACGGGAGTTTATACCATCTTATTATTTTTATTTACAGCCAATCGAAACACTAGCACATTTCAATACAAAGGATGAGACAGGTCGCAAAATCAAAATTGAGTTTGATCATGGTACAACCACCCTTGGTTTTCGTTATAAAGTAAGTATATATACAGGAAAATAAAGTATTAGACCAATATACTTACCAAAATCTTAAGTTTGAAAAAGAGGTCCAGGTGGAAGATGTTGATGTTATAGGTTCCCCACTGCAGTAACAAAAAATCCTGTTATTTAAATGTACTTGATTTATTATTGTAATTGTACATTATAAAATAATAATCGTAATTTAAAGATAGATAATTTACTTCATTCACAGCTACACCTTGGAGAATCTCCGCCTCTCTCTAGTTGTGTCAGACTGCCTGTGGATGTGCATCAATAGGGAATGCCCATGTGTTTGTGCACACACTTATGCACTATAATATCTCCTTTGCAAATTGCTTAAGCTCTGTGGAGACTGGCCACTGTGGTAGAAAATTAATTGGGAAATATCATTTTTTAAATATCATAATTATGTATGCACATTGAATTATCTTTAACATAAATCAAACTTAGCCAAAATAAGCTTAGTTATGTTGTGTATCCATAATTATTATTAATTATTACAAATTGAAACTTCTCTCTGCTTTTCCTTCAGGGTGGAGTCCTATTAGCCGTTGACTCCAGAGCAACTGCTGGTCAGTTCATTGGTTCACAGTCTATGAAGAAGATTGTTGAAATCAATGACTACTTACTTGGTAAGTGTTATAATTAATAAAAGCCTTATCCATATACTGACACTGGCGAAATAACCTGTGCCCTTGTGGCATACCTACAAGCCAATATCTGGAAATTGAATTGAATTATTAAATAGAATAACTTATTTCATGTCTCTCTTATCTCATGAGAAATTTTACAATAAAGTAATCTTCTATCCTAAATATAAAGTTCTGAAGTTACTTACTATTTTGTGTACCTTATACTAATATTATAAATGGGAAAGTGTGTCTGTCTGTCTGCTACGCTTTCACAGCCCATCTGTTCAACAGATTTTGATGAAATTTGGTATAGAGTTAGTTTACATTCCTGCGAAGGACAAGCTACTTATCCTTACTTACTTGAATACTTTATCCCAGAAAATTAGAGTTCCTGTGGAAATCAAAAAACCTTAATCCACTTGGACAAAGTTGTGGGCATCATCTAGTATTTCATAAAAACAACTCAGAAAAGCTAAGAAACTTACACAAAATAAGAAGAAAATTAGTCTCTTGACCTCTTTAAACTTGAAATTTTTTCTCCTCAGGCACCTTAGCTGGTGGTGCGGCAGATTGTGTTTACTGGGACCGAGTGCTGGCGAAACAATGCCGTCTGTACGAGCTGCGCAACCGCGAACGAATCTCCGTGGCTGCGGCCAGCAAGCTCATGGCTAACATGGTGTATAACTACAAGGGTATGGGGCTCAGTATGGGAATGATGCTCGCTGGCATCGATAAGAGGGTAAGACAACTAGATAAAGAAAAAGTAATCATGGCTTGAGGGCATGGATATGAAATTTCAAATCTGGATATGGATATATGAATAACTAGCGAATGCCTGCGACTTCATCTGTGTGGTTTGAGGTTTTTTGTTCCCGCGGAAACTCTTTAATTTTATAATAAATTTAAATTGGGATAAAAGTAGCATATGTGCTATTCCAGACTATAATCTATCTCTGTGCCAAATTTCAGCCAGATCCGTTCAGCCGTTGGGGCATGATTGAGTAATAAACATCCATACATCCATACATCCATCCAAACTTTAGCATTTATAATATTAGTAAGATACTAGTATCAGGGCAGTTAGGGGTATGAAATTAATTAGGATTATCCAATAGTTTCAGGTTTTTTAGAAATTGCCTTGGCTGGACGAAACACTTGTCATAACATTGAGACGTTATTATTAGACTTCACCCATATCTAAATTTAATTGAAATTTTCATATCAGATTCAGCTGCGTTCATGTTCATGTACCTACCGATTATAGGTTCGCGTACTTCTTCATTCGGCATCCCAATGAAGACCGGGAGGCTAAAATCTGCTTCTATTTAAGACTTCGTCCACTAATATTGTAACCTTTTCTTTTCTATGAAAAGAGCAACTGCTGAGTTTCTTGCCGGTTCTTCTCAGTAGAATCAGTTTTCCGAACCGGTGGTAGAGTCTTAACGTTTCATAAGTGACACAAGTTGTCCTACATTAAATAAATAAATCATTTCATTAATATAAAATGAAAATAAATCCTCACATGCCACAAAAACAGAAAATCTGCTTCTACTCAATTCTTGATTTTCTAGCCTGCGTTGGTACCCAATGTGTATAGTTGAAAAACTGCTTAAAGCTCTCTGCTTAAGCCGATTGCATGATATAATACATTAAAAAAACATTTGGTTACAGTTTCTCTTAGATTTTTATTTTGGATACTTACGGTTACAGAGCTCCATAACATCCCTGTTTATCGTTTAGCAAATACTTAGATTATGATATTCTTGACATTATAATATCTATTCCTAAAACCACTAAATTAGGTTTGCAATTGCCAATAGTGATTTCACTATTATGTGATTTAATATATAAACATTAAATTTTCAGGGTGCCCAACTATACTATGTAGACAGTGATGGAACGCGAACTCCCGGCAAAGTGTTCTCTGTGGGCTCAGGATCAGTTTATGCTTTTGGTGTTCTGGACTCGGGATACCATTGGGACCTTGAAGACGATGAGGCACAAGGTAACAGATACTTTAAATTTTGAATTTGCTTGAGTGGATTGACCTAAAAACTTAAACCTGGGTAACTCATATTTTCTATAATGCAATCAGGTACAATGAACCTAGTAACTAAATATAATTAAAATTAAGAGTAAAAACAGACTATTTCAATCAAAGAAATGATTTTTTTATTATGTGACTAGCTAATGCCCGCGACTTCGTCTGCGTGGATCGAGGTTTTTCGCTTCTCGCGGGAACTCTTCAATTTTCCGGGATAAAAAGTAGCCTATTTGCTATTCCAGACTATAATCTATCTCTGTGCCAAATTTCAACCAGATCCGTTCAGCCTTTGGGGCGTGATTGAGTAACAAACATCCATACATCCATATATCCATACAATCTAGACATCCATACATCCATCCAAACTTTCGCATTTATAATATTTATATACGTGATACGACGGCTTGCCGACAATCGTGGTCTAGGTTGAAACGCGCTTATTTGTGTTAGATATATATTTTATAACGCTTATACGAATAACATATATATTATAACGAAAAACATACTCAAACTTAAAGACATTTTGAAACCCATACTTAATATTATAAATGCGAAACTGTCTGTCTGTCTGCTACGCTTTCACGCCCCATCTATTCAACCGATTTTGATTGATGAACAGAACGGGGATGGAAAAAAAGACTGCCCCATAGTTCCGATGTGGACGATATTTGTTTGTTAGTAAATTGTATTCAAAACAAATGGGAAGTTACTTCGCAGTTGGGTTCCTTGTTTAGTCATACCAATATTATAATTGCGAGAGTGTGTTTGTTTGTTGGTTTGTCCTTCAATCACGCCGCAACGGATCGACGTGGTTTTTGGCATGGGTATAGTCGAGGACCTGGAGAGTGACATAGGCTACTTTTTATCCCGAAAAAGTAAGGAGTTCCCGCGGGAATTAAAAAAATTGGCAGTGATAGGGACTGCCGATAGAATTGAAAACGATTTTTTTTAATATTCGTTTTTTTATTTTTTTATAATTTAAATAATTAAAATATAAACCTTAAAACTAAAGCATTAAAGTTTAGTATATTTATATTTAAGACCTTTTGTCTTCGTAACAACATGTCGGTGACGCGAATCCACAAGTTTACCCCCTACCAAGAAGTGATCAACGCTGCTAAAGAAGTTTTCACTACAAAAACTTTTTTCTTTTTTTTAATCCACTACAAGTTAGCCCTTGACTGCGATCTCACCTGATGGTAAGTGATGATGCAATCTAAGATGGATAAGGAACTTAAACCACTCGGACGAAGTCGCGGGCATCAGCTAGTCGATAAATAATCAGTTTTGCTTTTATTTTCCAGAGCTAGGTCGACGCGCGATTTACCACGCGACCCACCGCGACGCGTACTCAGGCGGCATCATCCGAGTCTACCACATGAATGAGAAGGGTTGGGTCAACATCTCCAATGAAGACTGCTCAGAATTGCACTATAAGTACCAAGCGCAGAAGGGAGTCAAGGATGAATAAATTATAAGGTTTTTTTTTATATAAATAAATAATGTTTAATGCGTTTAGTGTTTTTATTTATTACTTATTTAAGTGAAACTTCTTTAGAATCGTTGTGATTTGCATATTCCATGAAACGGAAAAGCGACACCAAAAAGAGACAAACATTTATAATAGGATTTAGCCTGCGAGAGAATGAGATAGAATACAAGTTATATTTATATACATATATTTTTTTGACGACCTCCGTGGCGCAGTGTGTAGCGCCGAGCGGAGGTCCCGTGTTCGATCCCCGGCAGGGTCAATTTGGGAATTTATAATTTCTGAATTTTCCCTGGTCTGGCCTGGTGGGAGGCTTCGGCCGTGGCTAGTTACCACCCTACCGGCAAAGACGTGCCGCCAAGCGATTTGGCGTTCCGGTACGATGCCGTGTAGAAACCGAATAGGGGTATGGGTTTAATATAACTGCCATGCCCCTAACAGGTTAACCCGCTACCATCTTAGACTGCATCATCACTTGGGCCAACTTGTAGTGGATTAAAAAAAACTCGTAGGCTACATTTTTGAAGTTTCACTTCTGCCGAGTGTAAATTGCACCCATACTTTTTGTTTTTTACTTAATGACATGTTTGTGTACATATTTAAGTTAAGCCGTCGCTCCCGGTTATTATCACTAACATGATAATCGTTAGTTAGAATAGTCGTTAAAGCCCGCCAACCCACATTGGAGCAGCATTGTGGGTCTAAGCTATAATTCCCTCTCTCCTATGAGAGTGGAGGCCTGTGCCCAGCATTGGGACGTTAATGGGCTGTCGTGATGGATACGGACGCGAGTACGTCACATTCATGCGCAAGTACAAGAAGATTGAGTGACCATTATTACGTGTGAGTCAGACGCGCTTTCGCTTTGTATGGAATGAGGGCTACCGTTTTTATGCTCACTAGTTGGCGCCACTGGCGAGTAAGGTCCATAATATAGCTGTAAATTCGGTAAACAAGCATACTTATAACAAAAAATAGGTTTTTAAATAGCAAGCACACAGGAACCAGGGACATAATGTACTAACTTCTGAATTCTTTCAACCCGCTTAATTTTGCACTTTTTTTTCTGAGCTCCGCTTTGAGAGCACTGACATTCATTGACACGTATCTTACATCTTGATTAATTAAACCGGTATTGCTAAATACATTAATGAAATAATTAGACCCGCGATAGAGGCCCAGTGATAATACCTATTTGACATTTCGGAGACCTCACTCTACACTAGCGCTATCTAGACGGTGCTCATTCAATTCCATACAAATCGTAGTTAACTTACACGTGATCAAATAATTGAAAAATCTCTCCACTAGACCCACAGGTGATACAGCGACCTTGCGTGAAATTGTATGAAAAATTTATCCATGCAAAAAAAATTATTGTTGATAAAAACAACACTGTTATCACTAACTCGTATTTATTAAATTAAACAACAATAAATTACTATGTTAAAGATGCACAACTTAAAGCGAAATTACCATCAATACGACCTTTAATAAGTACTACTGCACTAGTTCTAAGATTTTTTGTCCTTTTTCTCGTCTTCCACTTTAAAGGTAACCTCTTCGAATGTTTCTTCGAGTTCCCAATCTTTTAACGGGACTTCAGTGAGTTTGTAAAACTTGCCGTGTTTGCCAATACCTGGTACAAAATTAAATCTTAATATATAAAACAAAGTCGGGTTTGTTAGTCAGGTGTTAATTACTTTTTTGAAACGTGATGTCATTTTATCACATCTCTAAGTTAAATTGACAGGTCTAAATCTAGGGCTGTCCCATTCCGTGGCGAACATTATGAAACAGATAGCATTTTAGTTTAGATTGTGTACAATAGAAAAAGCAAAAAAATAACTTAATTAAATATCAACACAAACTATCAAAGTTTCGGCGATGTCCAAAATAATACTAGGGCTGACTTTAAATGAGAAAACTTTAATATGACAATTCCAAAAAAAAAAACAAATGGTTTTTGAGATGTGGCAGCTACACATAGACCTGTTACAATACATATTATTATTTTCTGATAATAGTCTAGCTCTAGGCAATAAAGCTAGTTGACCCCAGCAATATTCCTCAGGCGACGAAACTTTATAGTATGATAAAGTATCACGAGTTAAACGTATATCATACATATCCAATAGAAAATCAGAAAGGAAGTAAGATTATTTTATGCTATACCCAATTGTTAAAGCAGGAAGGTACATTATCGCGTAAATGCAGTTTAGATTTGATAATAAAATCGGTTTAAATATCGATGTTCTGCATGATTATTTCATTTGATATTTTGGTTTTATATGTAAAAATTACACATACCTACTATTATTTTAGTATGTGTAATTTTTACATATCGAGAAAATATTCAGTCGTAAATATTAAGTTTTAGGTTTTACCTAACTTCCGGGTGTTTTTTTATTGGATATTTTTGTGTATCATCCAATACAAACAGCCCAGCCAAGTTTCATCGACTGAGGATTTCATGCAGGGGTCTCCATACAATGGACTGCCCCATTGCCTAGACTATAAGATTAGCATGAAAAATGAAAGACAAACCTCCCTGGAATTTCTTGATGCCCTTGCTGAGATCTTCAATGGCAGATCCTAGGAGACTGTTCATGACGGCTTCATCGCGCATGCTTTCTTCGCTGTTGGGGTTCAGCTGAGAGTTGACGGCCGCTAACTTGTCCATTATTAACGCATTTTGTGGGAACTTTGTCAAGGACTTGGCAAGCTTAATTGATTCTCCGAGAGCTGAAATGATTGTAATAAGCAGATCCATTAAAATAGATGTTAATACCTTAGCCAGTGTATCCATATCCATACTAAGATTATAAATGCGAAAGTGTGTCTGTCTGCTAAGCTTCCACGGCCGAACTACTCAATCAATTTTGATGAAATTTGGTACCAGGTAGGGTTACATCCTGGGGAAGGACATAGGCTACTTTTTCTCACGGAAAATTGAAGAGTTCTTATGGGAATCAAAAACATCAATCCACGCGGACGCAGTCGCGGGCATCATCTAGTACTGTATAATATGCATCATAGCAGTGTATTGCAGTATGAAAGTGACCATCAATTAATTTACTTTATTTAGATAAAACTACAATAGTGCTTGGTTATAAATAAGAGCCGATTTTTGATATCCCTAGGGGAGAGAGCCGTAGGCAAGGGCAGTTAGATATATAAAAACTGACAACCCTAAAATAATATACAATAGGATATTTATTAGGGTTGTGAATGGGGCAAAAACTATTAGAATTTGTGCTAAGGAACCATGAACCAAAACATTTTTTAAATCACCTCTTGCACTCAAAATAACACACTATAATTTATTACCTGTGCCAGTGGTGGTTAGTTTGCATGCTAGCCCCATCATGTTGGCATCAATGCCAGAGATAGGTCGCCCGGTGATCAGCAGGTCCAGTGCGCGAGATAGACCTATTAATGCTGTTAGCCGTCTGCCTCCATACATACCCTGTGGTGCACCTGATACAAATTAAAAGAACCTTTTACCTGTTTTTAGAAAATATGTTTTTTCACACAGACAACCTACCACTAGTTGATTTTTTTCCATTGTGACATTATTGGGTGTGACTCTAAAGGAACTCACCCTTTGCAGTGATGGGTTGGCTAAGGGCTTAGCTTATGTACTACTTAAAACATTTAAACTCTACTTTTTATTAACCTGCACACTGATCGATTGATTTACTATTACCCATGATTACATGAGGAGTTCTATGCTTATTTCTGAACTGTTTATCATATCATTCAACCTGATAGTATTTTGTAACCTGCCCTCTGATTGTCTCAAAGTTGCCGATCAAATCGTCAACGTAAAATAAAACGTGGATACACGAAATTGAGCTCTAATGCAATGATATTATGGTTTATTTTACTTTGACGCCAAACTTTGACGATTTGATCGGCAATTCTTACATAATCGCACCTCCGATCTATGGAAAGAAAAAGAAAGTTCCAAATTGGTTCAGTTTGACAGAGTTATGTAGTTACATCATTAAAAAAATTAATGCTAATAGATAATTAAATTAACTATTAGCATACCTCTCTAAGATAAGCAAGTTTCATCATACAATCAGACTGCATTATCACCTAAGACTTGACAGAAAAAGTATGCAATTAAGCAGTTAGGTAGGTACTCAAAAATTTCTGTAAAGTCTGTAAACATAAACGGATTTCGAACAAAAATCCTGTCCCACAGGCTCATTCCCATAACTTGCAGATGCAAGGATTGAGGTTTGTAGTAGATTTTATTGGAATTTGGCAAATAACGATTCCATGTCGATCTAGTCTATGTGATAGAGAGAATATTCAAAATCTCAAATTTTAGACCAAATGTAGCAGTTTGAGCTGTAGGTTCCTAATGTGATTGTACAAATTTGAAGCAAATCTTCTTTGCAAGTGCCAACTGCTGTCACATCTATATACACTTGCTGAAAGAACATACCAAATCGCCTTCCAAGGCAACCTAGAATAGCTGTATCTTCAATGACTCGCAGATCGCAAGCGAGGGCCAGCTCAAAGCCTTCGCCCACTGCATAGCCTGACACTGCCGCTATTGTAGGCTTGTCACATAACGGCCGGCGGAGAAGGCGCGACTGAAAAAAATTCACACTTTATCACTCTGCCGCATCTGTCTGACTATGATAAACTACCAAACCCAATTTTATACGGTTTTCACCAATATAGTGATTTAAAAGGAAGGTGTATGTGTATAATATATTGTTGAAATATGACAATGATTGTTGAAGATGTCGGTAAAAATCAAGCCGCCTGGAAGCTTTCATCAAAAACTCTATGGTCTCCTATAATGTGGTAATTGGAGAACTATATTGATTGAATATTAATTCTTATCAAATTAAATATACATAAGTTACTTTAAGCATTTCATGCACATAATAATTATCCTTCACAGCATACATTTCTAAATAATATCCTAGGAATTATCACAGAGAATTAAAACCTTGTTTGATGCAGGCAAAGTCGCAGGCATCAGCTAGTTTATTATAATTCCAACGTGTTTGTCACTGATGCCTTAAATACCCTACAAATTAACAGGCACAAAGGTTAAATACAGACTGGAGAAAGGTGTAGGACACAATGAAAACTATAAAAATTCCTAGTTTCAGCTGTATGACTTATACCCATGGTTTGAGCTTATATGTTAAGAAATTGACTAAGAGTTTTGAGCACATTTTGTGATTCTTTCAATTCTTTATTGCAGATAGAAATACAATGCACATAAACTAGCGGCACGCTATGATGGCCGGTTTGACGTTTGTCCGCTCATGAAGTTCCGTATTAATTGATAACGACTTTGAAGGAAATAATTGTATTACTTTATTGACGATAGTGATGTGCAGAGATTCATAAATTTTATCGAATGTAGTTTCTCATGAAGTTCCGTATTAATTGATAACGACTTTGAAGGAAATAATTGTATTACTTTATTGACGATAGTGATGTGCAGAGATTCATAAATTTTATCGAATGTAGTTTTAGGTTTAGGACTCAAAATTTATTTATTAAATTGATTTCTTAAATGTATACAAGTGTAGAAAAATCAGTTTGCACCATTTAAGGGGTGAATGTACTTGTGAATATGAACAATTTTCACTATGTGGACAAACCTCTGAAATCGCAAAAAAATATCAATAAATTTTTAAAAATGGAATCTAATACGATCGTCACATAGGATCGCTGGCTAGCACAACTACTACCTCCGGCAAACTCGCGTCAATGCTCAATGCAAAACAAAGCAGTTTCGAATTGACGTTGCTTCGAAAAGTATAAACTGTCAGTGCAATGCGATTGTGATATAGTTTTGACCTGGCTTTGGATTTCAAATATTGATACTGCATTACTGTTGACCCTTGCTCGTTAATTTGGACTCTGTTCAAGCCCTTTGTTGTGGATTTCGTCGATATGACCGAACGTACGCAGAGAACTGTTCTAAATAGTCAGACACGTGAGTTCGTAATACGCCTTCGTAACTATTTCGATCGTGAAGCTCAAAATGGAGGGCCAATTTTACCTATAACGTCAGTGGTTGAACGCGTAGCTGATGCGCTTAATATTGGACAACGAACTGTTAGACGGATAACTAAAAAAAAATATGGCGAGACTGGCACAGAAGAAAATAAACTTCACACACCAAAAAAGAGAAAACGAGCAAAACCAGTCGTAGGCATCGATAGCTTTGATGCCGATGCTATCCGAAGACATGTTTACGGCTACTATTTACAGAAGGAGTATCCAACAAGAAAAAAGTTGGTGCATTCACTGAAGGAAGCTGGATTATTCTTCGGTGGGGAAAGTTCTTTAACGAAGATTTTGAAGACCATTGGATTTCGATACAAAAAATGTAACAAACGCAAAATATTGATGGAAAGATTTGATATAGCGATGACAAGGTATACTTTTTTACGGCAAGTGAAAGAAATCAAAAATTGGCAAAATGTTGTGTTCTTGGATGAAACATGGCTTAATGCTAACCATACTGTAGGCCGTTCTTGGAACGATGACACAGCAGCATCTACTTCCAAAGTTCCTGTAGGAAAAGGATCGCGACTTATAATTTGTCACGCCGGAACCATCAACGGGTTTGTCGAAGGTTCTCTCATGGCTTTTGCGTCAAAAACCACTGGAGACTATCATGAAGACATGAATGGAGAAAAGTTTACTGAATGGTTTACCTCAATGTTGTGTAGCCTCCCTGAACCATCTATTATAATTATGGACAACGCCCCATACCACTCGATGCAAATTGACAAGCCACCTGCCCAATCCCAAAAGAAAGCTGATATCGTCGCATGGCTTCGTAAAAATGGCGTAGATGCAAACATGAATATGTTAAAAGCGGAATTAGTACGTCTTTTAAAAGAAAACAAACCAACCAAGATCCGATACGTCATTGACGAAATAGCATTAGAACATGGGCACAGAGTTATACGGTTACCGCCTTACCATTGTGAGTATAATGCGATTGAGTTGGTGTGGGCTCAAATTAAGGGATATGCTGCAAGACACAATACAGAACCCCCATTTACCACAAAAAAAATGCTAAAATTATTAGAAGAAGCTTGTGAACATGTGACTAAAGGAGACTGGGAAAAGGTTGTGAATAGAACTGTTAAATTAATAAGGGAAGATTATGAAAGAGATGTGAAAATAGATAATATTATAGAAAACGAACATATAATTATTAATGTATGTGATGATAGCAGTGACGACAGTGAAAATAGTAGTATGGACGAATCTGATTAATTATGGCCTTTTGTGGCACCTTTTTTGGTATCTTTTGTATTCATATGTTTCTTGTGTGCATATAAAGTATGTATATTCATTTTCGTTCAAATATTCAGTTCGTTCAAATAAATTAAATAAACATATACATTTTTGTTTTATTAAACCTATTTAATCAGGTACAAAAACAAAACTTAATTGTTTTTTGTTCGAGAATAAATTGACATTCCACATCACTATTGTAATGTGTCAAATCGGCCATCATAGCGTGCCGCTAGAGTAGGTTGACTTAATAACGAGAGGTATCACTTCCAGTTAATCTTTGGAGACTAGTAGGGACAGGGAGATAGGTGTGAGTATAGAGAGAATGGAGTGTGATAGACTATAAGATATATGAATAGACAAGGACATTTAATCTAGTTTTTCTAATTTATCATAAGTCAATTTTACAGTTAAAAAAAATCTATAACTATTAAGTACGAAACATTTTACTGTTTGAAATGAGCAACTGCAGAGTTTCTTGCAGTCTTCTCAGTATAACTTCTTTTTCCGAACCAGTAGTAGAGCCAAAACATGAAGTAGTATGAGAGGCACTTGTATGTCTTATATGAAATAAACAGATTGAGTATTGAATAAATGAACCTCAAATTATTTCTTTGAAAAAGTACATAATAAAAATAAGAGATGAACTGATGATTTTTTATATGAAACTCACCGCTGCATCAATCAGTGTGTTATATCCCTTCTCCTCAACTTCATCCAAATCAAACCCTGAACAGAAGCTCCCTCCTTCGCCATTGAACACCAGGACCTTGGCCTCAGAGTCTTTTTCAAAAGCATTGATGGCCTCCGTCATCTCTCTTAGTGTGGTTTCGTCGAGGCTGTTGCGGGTCTTCTGACGATCGATGTTCAGTGTAGTCACCGCACCATACTTCTCAACTACAATATCTAAAGTAATACAGGGTTAATAAGCAAAGTAGGATCATTCCTGGTGATTTTTATAGATATAACATGAACACAACTCACTTGTTTTAATTTTTATCTCTTCTACAGGCTTGGTATCTTCTTTCTTTTGAGCATCACTCTTGGAGGAAGCTAATCTTACAGTGTTTATTCTAGTAAAAGATAAATTACTAAATGTAATGCATTTCCTCAGCAAACTCTTCATTATATTTAATGCTTTCAAAGGTAGAATTATAATTTTACCGTAGTTTACAATTCAAAATACATATATTGCGACTTTGCGGCCAGTTTGCGGCTTCTAAAAATAGGTTATCAGAGGTTATCTTCGTTAAAATCACCGACCAGAAAAAGTTTATAATTTCGAGTTTTTGACTTTTGACAAATGATAATCATTGACTTGACTTTTGAGCAGAAACAAGTAACTTTGAAAGCTAACAGGCCTATTACACTGCACTTATCACAGGGACCATTACTTTAGAATCAGAGTAGTGTAATAGGATATTACGAGAAAGAGTCCATAAATTGGTCCCTATTCCTGTGTTTTAAGCGACGCTCGAACTAACGGCCACGCCCACTATTCACTCAGGGCCCTGTAAAATGTGCAGTGTAATAGGCCTATAAACCATTTGCTTTCTACTTTCTCTGTCTACGGCTTTCAAAGTTGCTTTCTCTGTCTACGTATGTGACCTCTATATGAACAAAGCTCAGGAGAGCTGGAACCCAGAGCCGTAAAGCCAGTTAATAAAAAATGACGTGACCATGTATTTTTTAATAACTGGCTTTACGGCTCTGGGTTCCAAAATGACTTGACCACAGAGGCACAGACCAGTTAACCTTTTGATTATCCCTTTGACTGCGAAGCGGCAGTCTAAAGGCCGCTGTCATTTAATATTATAAGAGAGTTAGCCATTGTTTTAGTGTTGTACCTAATCAAAGGTTGTACCCACTAGTGTGCTGTGGCCGCCAGCGATAGTGGTTAGTCACAGACTAAAGATTAGTTGTTTCTACAGTAATCTGTAGAAACGTCAATGTCGACAATTAATGTCCAACGTCAAAATAAAAAATGTCTTTTTCTGGTCGGTGATGAGAATTGGTTTTGCGTTCACCGACAAATTAATTGAAGACACGTGTACTTGCTGAATTTATTGACTCATTTGTTATTTTTTGAAATCCTAGATATACTGTGAAACAGTTCATTGCGGGAGTTAAACTGTGAGAGCAACAAAATGTCTGAATTTAAAGATTGGTTTAACAGTATTCCGTTCTTCACTAGATACTGGCTGGCTTGTACGATAGGCTTAAGTCTTATCGGACGGTTTGGGTTGCTCAGTAACGGTTACTTAATTTTGGACTACTACCCTTTTATACACCAGTTTCAGGTAGGTAAGCACTTCTATTAATTCCTTTAATGTAGGTCATTGTTTTGTCACACTCGTATGAAAATAAAATTCGTCATTATCAGGCAAAATGAAAATTTTATCTATATCGATGTCCTATAAATTATCAATGGACACACCTGTGCATTTATATAGTAGTAAATAGGGATAGGGATTTTTTAACTTTTGATGTATAGTAAAAGTTTGAACAATTCATTTTTTGTAGATATGGAGACCCATCACAGCTCTATTCTACTACCCAATCACTCCTGGCACTGGGTTCCACTTTCTAATAAACTGCTACTTCCTGTACCAGTACTCTCAGAGGCTAGAGATGAGCATATTTGCAGGAAAACCAGCAGATTACTTCTACATGCTGCTGTTTAACTGGGTTTGCTGTGTTATCGTCGGATTGATGGTTAATTTAATTGTAAGTACCCTTTTTTGCCATTTTTTTTCAATCAGTGAGATAATATTTGTCATACAAAAAGTTAGCTATCAATCTTTAATTAAAATAATATCAATAATAATTGTTAATCTTATTTGACTTCTTAAAAATTAAATGTTTTGCTACCTTTTCATTATACTTCTTGCAGAAAAAGATAGCAAAATAGTTTAAGCATCATTCATCATTTATTTTAGTGATTGTGTATAACCAAATTCCTAAAAGCTTCCTAAAAGAAAATCAAGGAACTAACTCATCCGGACCTTTAACCCATTATACCCTTTTTGTTTTAAAATAAATGCTCTTTAAAGGTACTAATGGACCCCATGGTGCTATCAGTGCTGTATGTATGGTGCCAGCTCAACAAGGATGTCATTGTGTCATTTTGGTTTGGCAGCCGCTTTAAGGCCATGTACCTGCCTTGGGTCTTACTGGCATTCAACCTTGTGATAAGTGGAGGGTGAGTTCTAAAATTTATTTAACATTTGAAAGGTTCACACACAAACATATTCACAATATGGCATCAAAGTAAATAACAAACATATTGAGTGTAAATGTATTGCCTTGTTTTGGATTTTTTGCATCAGCAATATCAAGAAAACAGTCACCAAATTGAGATCATAAGACAACAATTAATTGATGATGTAGCTTAGAATTTTGAAAATAATAAGCCATATCCAGTAAAGACCTGATCGGTATTATTTTTAGGGTTCCGTACCTGAAGAGGAAAAAAGGAACCCCTAAAGGATCACTTTGTTGTCCATCTGTCTGTCTGTCAACACCCTTTTTTATCGGGAACATGTGGAGGTATCAAGATGAAATTAATATCAAATGCTTCAGGTCTACGGTGCATTCGAGCTGTAAAAAAATCAAGCTTCTAAGTCAATTCAATCAAAAGATATGGTTGTTCATGCCGCTAAGTTGCTCGTAGGGTGTTGAATTGTTTCTCAGGTGCTGCCAGCACCAAATGTAAGCCAGCAAGCAAGCTGATTATGTATTGTTATAATAAATAATAATAAATTCTCTTTATTTGTAGCGTCTATGGCTCACTTTGTTAGTATAAACAAAAACTTAAAAAACTAATGTTAGTATATATAAAACAACACAAAAATTATTTTAGACAATTACATATTACAATTAATTTATTACAATTCATTTATTACAATTTATTGTGGCCTCACCAACACGTGAATAATGTGTCCAAGCATTGGTGAGTCCACCTTACTCGCAAACATATTCAGGATGCGGTTGGTACTTGAGCGTAGCCTTGCCAGTAGTGATGACGCCTTCTTCCGCATTACGGCAAAGAAGTCATCAGTCCGCTCGTTCGCGAACATAGCCGACGCTGAACAAAACCGTGGCAAGCCCAACAGCATCCTGAAACCATTATTATATTGCACCCTCAGAGTGTCTATAGCCTTTTTCGAATAGTTGACCCACAGGCCTCCCGAGTAGAAGTTTTGGCAGTATGCTCTAAACGACACGTTATGACATCTTTGTTGTTATTTACTAATAGAATTTATATTGTGTATGCATGCAGGTGGTATGGAACATTTGTGCAAAAGTCTTGTGTATATTATCTGCTCAGTATAGAGCTGAGTTAGCTGATTCATATTGTTGCGGTCTTGCATCACAATTATATATATGAAAATAACTAAAAACACTTAAAATAATATCACACAAACCTTATTTCTGATGAAGGATAATAGACCATTAGTAATATAAAATAGGTAAATGAATTAATTGTTTTTGCAGTGGGGTGATGGAGCTGTTGGGTATCATGATTGGTCACATCTGTTTCTTCCTGCTGTTCAAGTACCCTCAAGAGTTTGGAGGACCAGCTCTTCTTACACCACCTGCTTTTCTGTAAGTGTGAATATTTTTATTCTGATCAGTTTAATACCATAAATAATTAAATACCACACCTTATCTATATATGGTACCTCCTATATTGACCTGAATAAACAATGCATAATTTTGCATTGTGTTTTGTCAGAAATCACAATTTGATACTAATTAATCAGTAGCTAGGTCATATTATGACATATCTCACACAATTATATTGTGTAGATTTTAAGGTTTCATAGTCCAACAATGAACTCTTAGTGTGAGATCTATAGAGGGAACTTTGACTTTGCTTAGACTTAAAACATAGTTAAAATGAGACAGATTTATATTACTCCCATAATTTCATTTCGTTTTAAGTCTGAGCCATGTCTCACTATCGACTCTATCGATCTCAGCATTAGGGTGCCTTTCCACCAGATGTGCTATGTTGATAAGCTATGGATGTGTGTCAAACCCACCAATAGGACTGCATGATCTAACATCTAGCAATCTAAGCTTTGAATTATCCCCCCTTATAGTTTAATCATCTTCCCTTGTCTATCTTGTATGTTTGTCTAGAAACTGAATGCAGAAAAGTTAATTTGCCGCAACTTGTTACCTCTCCATAGAAGAATGTATAATATTCAAGAAAAATAACTAGAATTACGTATCATAAATGTGTTTTCTGACTTGTTTTCAGTAAACGTATCTTCCCGGATACACGATATGTCGGCGGTTTCGGCAGCGCGCCTCCAACGAGAGTGGCCACAGGTGGTGGCGGTGTGTTCGGTGGCCACAACTGGGGCCGTGGACAGACACTCGGTGGCAACTGAGATGTGTACAGACTAACTTGGACTGTGTATACATGAATACTTGGACTGAATAAAATAGTGCAGTGCTTCTCAAATTGAGATCTGTATAACCTGCTCCCCTAGCATAACTGGCAAGACTATGATAAGACATTTTATGTTCTACATAACATATTACATAGTCACAGTGAAAACGACCACTTCATGTCTTAGGGTGTGTTGCACGAATATAATTAAAGGGTTTCAAGAATAACATTAAAACTTAATTTTATCCTAACTCAAAGATAATCTTTTAAATTTAATACAATAAACCTTGTTTTTAGGTTTCTTTGTGCAAGCCACCTTTAAACCTGTAATCACCACCACCTTAAAGTGTGTAATAGTGATACATAACACACCATGTTGTAAGATAAAGTTAAGTCTAGCCAAATGCAATGAAATTCGTAACATATTATTATGTCGCAGTAGTCATGCTAGGCCTGCTTTGGGAAATATTTTTTGTGTGATATGGACAACAGATGAGTTTATTTTTCCAAATGAATGGTTATTCTAGACTATTATTTTACTATTATTATAATATTTAATTTTGTACGCCTGGGCAAATATGTTTACAAAAGATTTTCTTACTCTTCCATTTACAATTTACTTGTGATACAGGTGTGAAACGTAGCAAACTGTATCAGTTCATCTTTTACGAGTCTAAATTGCTGGTACAAAATGTATCATAATACAAAATAATAAGATTATGACACCATGATCATATCATAGGAGATTTCTTCTCAAATTATGTAAAGATAATATTTAGTAATAATACTACTGTAGTAAATATAAGCCAAAAAGGTGCAATGTTCTTTCCACTATGGTTTTTTTTTTATAAAACTTGTGTTATCATGTTTTATTTAAGCTTTTAGTTACATTAAAAATATATGATAACAAAATAAATGCTTCTTTTCTTATCAATCTGATTGAAACCCTGTTCTGAGTAATATTTAATTCTACAAATCTAGCTTTACCAATATCATACACCTACTATATGCCTGACTGAACTTTTCCCACTCCCCACTGTCACTTTCCCAGCGAGTGTATTTTTTATTTAAGCACTAGATGATGCTCGGGTACTATTCATCGGGCCTTTCACTAGATATCACCTCTCAAAGACGTTATGAACATACATACTGTAAAAAATATTAGCAATTATTCACGTCACGTTGATTGCTATTAAAAATAATGAAGGCGTAAGAATTTATTTAACAGCAATCAACACGACGACTTAATAATTGCTAATATTTTTTACAGTTTGTATGTTCATAACGTCTTTGAGAGGTGATATCTAGTGAAAGGCCCGATGAATAGTGTCAGTTTTAATACTGTTTACATAGTTATTGCGCATATGGTACATTTTTGGTAACCACAAACCGCCTTTGAGCGGCCATATCTAGCGAAAGGCTCATCCGCATGCGGACAGACACTTGTTATCAGTGGAGCCCTACACCCACCTAATACTGAATCAGCCTTTCTGGCGATAGTTACCAAAAGTGCAGCTATCTCCTATAATATAATGAAGTGAAAGTAAGTAATACAACCAAATAATAATAAATACTTTACTATCTTACATAACTACATACAATGATTAATGATGTTGATCTTTAGGATCGGGTTTGCCATATTCCTTTTCCCACATGGCAATAAATTCTTTCTTCCTTTCCTCACGTCGCTTGAAATACTCAGGGTACTGAGCTTTTTCTAATGGATGCCAGTAATCTAAGACCCAGTCCGGCGGAGTGACGATACGCTCGTGTGCTACACCTCCTACACTTGTTGCGTCTGAAAATGAGGAAATCAATTTTACAGATGGTGTATCAAATTAAAATTCACACTAATACTATAAATGTGCAATAAAAGTGTCTGTCTATCTATCTGCTACGCTTTCATGGCCCATCTGTTCAACCAATTTTGATGAAATTTTGGACAAGGATAGGTTTTATCCAGGGGAAGGACATTACTACTTATTATCCCTGAAAATTAAAGATTTCCCGCGGGAATCAAAAAACATTAATCCACACGGACAAAGTCGTGGGCATCATTTATTAGTGTAAATAATTACAACTGGTACACTTGTTGTTGGCATTTGGTAACCCAAGTAGTTTCTGTTTAAATGATTAGACTATAGGCAAAAGATATTTTAAACAAGATATCAGAATACAACTACAAATTGATTCTCCCATTCTCAAAATTAGTACTGCACAGTTCGAGTCCTTATGTAATGACAATAAAAATATATAATAGTCTTCCAGATTACATAAGAAATATTGACAAAGAAAAAGAGTTTTTAAACACGCTAAAAAACTATTTAATTAACAAGTGTTACTACACTATTAATGATTTCTTTAAAGATACGGACAAGCACAAATAAAATCGGTCTCCCTACTACAATGCACTGTTGTTGCAACACCCAAACTGGGTATCCATAGCTTACCTTACCTATTATTGACTAAATGTTATATTTTAAGGAATAAGTGTACCTATGGAATTGCAATAAATAAAGAAATAGAAATAGAAATAGAATAAAAATCTTAGAAAAATTCATTTATTTTCCAGGGCTATTTTATAACAATGAACACAAAACTGTCTCCCAGATGCAAGATTGCTATACCAAATTTCATAAAAATCGGGTTTATGAATGAGTTTATGGATAGACAATTGATAAATATGCATGATAGGGATCTTTAACCACTTACCTACTTTATTTTTGAGATATTTTCTACATAAATTTAAATTACTAAATAAATAAATTCCAAGTCTTACATTTTTTTGGAATGGGATGCTGCTTCAAGAATAGTTCCTCTTCTCCTTCTTTGAGTAGTTGAGCAGCTTTACACATGTCTGCCAATTTTGCATTTTTGTCGAACCGCTCTCTGAGAAGCACAGCTTGGTAGCGGTATACATGTCTGTTAAGTCAATACAAATGTTTGATTGAAGATTTCAATTTATTTGAAGAAATACAGATCTTAATTTTAATATGGTAAGATCTACACACCAAAGAACTGATTTTATTCAACTTTCATATTACACTGTTCTACTGGTCTTTGAAAAAATGATCTGCACATGAAGTGCCTATTTTATCAATTGGGATTCTACTTTTGGAAAAAAGAATTATGCAAAGAATTTACAATTACGTATTTTGCGAAATATTAATATTTTTTGCGAAATAAATTATTTGTGATTATTTTTTACTCTACTGCTGAATATTTCTGCTGTTTTTTCACTGCCCGCCTACATTCTGCTTCTGAATGATCTCCAGTAAATTAAAGCATACAACTTGCCCTAATGATGTTTTTAGCATGAACGCTATGACCTGTGGCTATAACATAATGTAAGCACTATCCGTGGATGTCACTAAATGCCTCATAGCTGTTGTTAGAGAAGATTTTCTGATATGAGTTAAAGAAGTACTTGACAAGACAACAGAAAAATTATAGTCACTGTATTGTTACTGCAAAACCTAATTATGGTTTTGCAGCAGGCCAATTTTTCAGACCCTGAAATGCAGATACAATTTGAGGGCCAGGATTATCCTCTCAATCACAAAATTAATTAGAAATATGGTGTTGATCAAACATAGTAAATATAATAAATCTATAGTATTGTTCATCTTTTTCATCAAATGAAGAAGGATTTCCATTTAAATTGTATTTATTTTTTACTTGGACCTTTATATGAGGTCTGTGATTTTTGATTAGTTTATTTTCAGTATTTTTTGCAGTTTCTTAATGAAATCTGATTCTAAAAATAATAATTCATTTGAAAGAATATGACACCAAATTAATGCCCTATAAATATGTAAATTTAATGAACAGTTTTTAAAATGCATCACACCAATTCTGTCAAAGTAGCAGCTAACTCTGGGTCAAAAGGATAACCCAGCGTTTCTGCAAGCGGGCCTAGTCAAGTAGAGTAAAAATTTGTCAAAAATATTTCAAATACAAACCATTTCACTGCAGAACAGTATTATACTTAAATTAGATACTTATGGTAATTTTTTGATAAATTAACTAATAACTAAACTTTTACATCTGTAGAGGTAACAAGACTTCTATTTAGACACAATTCCTTTCTAGTAATAGTTTCCATGAGGATAAAAAATTCTAAACAAATCTATCAATAAACAAATAATAACCTTCAGCATCATTCCTAGTAATTAAATTAATAATCTCGGGCTTTTTCAAGGTGATTTCAAACAAATAAAACTTAAAAAATCTGCAAAATAAAACGATGGACATGATTGAAAACAAGGAGCCATTACGTAACTCCGGATTCAGATAAAGAAAGGTAAAAGATTTTATACGATTGTATTAACTTACCGCCTGTCGTAAAACGACTCTAAATTACGTAAAGCTTTTTTATAAAGGCTACAAACTTTTTGAGCATGAGTTGTTATGCCAAGAGGAAGGTTCGCCATTTTTGACTTAACTTGTCTCTGATTTTTGACTTTTTCTGACTTTTTTGATCTGACCATAGACTATATGTATATACCGATAAACCGGGAATCTGACAATCAGAGGCTGACAAATAACAGAACGTCATAATTTTTGACACTTCGTACCCCATAGACCATACTTTTATTTTAATTGGTTGGTTTTACGGCTCTGAACAGACTTTACAGACTCTTCCTTATGCACAGACTAGTAAAACATTAGGAGTAACTTCAGACGGTAGTAAATACTTTAGCTCTAAATAAGCTTTTATCTTAGATTTTAATAATTACTAAAATACTTGCACATGACTTTCATGTTTATGTGCATACGTGTCATCGTAAGACCAGTACCTATTAAAGCATCTAATCTTTAACTTTGACTAGTTGGAAGCTGATGCTGATAATGAAACAATCATTATGCCTTGAACCTTGAACTAAGTCTTTAGCTTACATTGGTTACAAGGTCGAAGAGGCGAGGTGTAACATAAGTTTTACTTCATGATTTAACTGTTCAGGATAATTAATACCTAATCTAAGTTCACAAGGTATCACAATAGGAATGATGACAAATCAATCAAATCAGCAACTTTTTCACAAACTAAAAACGGTCTCTATTATGGAAGTTGTTTAAAATTCATAGTTGTGACTAGTGACGTCATCAAATTTCACCGCACTCTTTTTGTAAAATGGATATTTTAAAATGGTTATCAAACTTAAAACTAACCGAGCATGTGAATTTTAGGTCTTTTTGGAAGACCCTCCAGTTAGAAATAATTCATTTTTGATATTATATGTAGGCATCATCCATAGTGCAAAAATATTTTTATAATACTATGTCGATTGCCTCGTTGGTCAAGAAGTTAGAATGTTCGGCTGCAGGCACAGACCATACTGCAGGCAACGAGGCCCCGCAGTTTTGATTTCCGGGTCGGGTAAAAAATTGGAAAGCAGGTAGGTACCTATTGGATTTTCTGCAAGATTTTCTGTCAAGAAATAATTCTCAGTTCTTGCCCGGAGTAAGAATTTGGTGGTGTTGCACTTTCACCCCTGCCCCCTAGCCCTGCCTGAGCCTAGGAATTTTGGAAAGCACGTAGTTGTCGCTCGGCCTAGCACCTTATGACTAGGTGATCTTTCCTCGCTTGTGTTAGATTACTGAATGCTGATCCAGCCAACCATGAGAGTAATGGCATAGAGAGCTCAGATGCTTAGTTACCTATCTATCTCTTAGTGGAGATTAGCCGATGTAACCGAAATTCGGTCAGGGGAATTTTTTTCGTCATATTTTTTAACATACCTGGCTAGTTCCCTGATTTCGTGCAAAACGCATTTCAATTCGAATAAAAAAATAACCAATTACTTTAAAAATGTGAATTGCATTATAAATGAACTCTCATATAATCAGCTAAGAGTGCCACAAAAATCTGAATTGTAACATAAAAGATTATTAAAAAAATCACGATTTTCATGTCTAAAACTCACCACCTTCAGGGGGGAAAACAGGAGTCTTATGATACATCATTATGATTTTCCAAGATACCAATTTTAAACGAGCTTAAATTTTTCACACATTTTATCTTACACTATGAGGAGTATAACTGCATATTCACACGTACGAATCCCTTTATTCATTTATAAAAAAATAACAAGAGTTTGTCACGGATAAAAACTAATTACCTTCGGCTGAGATTGTTATTCCAAAATATCCTTGCAGTGTACTTATTGCACTTCTTTCCCCTCTACCCCATGCTAAGTGCTACTCAATCTATCCAGGCACGTCCCAGACAGTGGCCGTGCGCTTGGTGAAACAAAGTTATTTTCGTGTTTTGTCACGATTAATCGCTCTTTACCGTCGTAATCATTTTAGGGTAAGTAACTAGTTTATCTTAATAATTTTATCTTCTTTATTGAACTTTAAACGATGTGAGTATGTATTTTATTATTTATATTTATTGCTTTTTAAAATACGCTGATAAATTGGTAAAAATGCCAAAATCTCACTTCCCTCACTATCATTACCTTCATTTACCTTCAGTTTTAAAATTGAAGGTAATGATGCTGAACTGAAGGAAATGATGAATTTTTCAGTAAATATTGCTGTACTATTTTTGACGGCCAAATCGTATAATACAAACTGTACCAACTAACCTAATTACTATTTAAAATCGTTGTGCTTCGTATTTGAATATGAATATAACACCATTTTGATTTTAGGTACTATAAAAGACAAAAATACGAAAAATTAAAGAAGGATCCGGAAAAATATGCGAGAAAGAAAGAAAAAGAAAGACTAAGATATTTAAAACGCAAATAAGAAAAGAAAATTGAATCTATTAAAGACATGACTCCAATAAACACTAGAAATAAAGACTAGAAAGGAAAAATAGGCATGAAAATTTAAAAAAACATACAGCAAAAATAAGAAAGAGTGACCTTTAGTTGACCATCGACAATGAAAGAAAAAGAACAAGAGCAAAACATTTTATGTACCGATTGACAAGAATATAGAAGAAAAAGTTGAGAAGAATACGTAATACATAAACAAAAAAGATGTTTAGAAAAATGAACTTGAAAAAGCGCTAATGGAAACAAATCAAATACAGAGAAGGCTGTATAAATAACTGGAAAAAAAAGTCTCAAAAAGAGAACCAAGCAACAAAAAGTAAGGTGGACGCATCATAGGTCTATTACACTGCACCTTTTACAGGGACCCGGTTACACTTGAATCAGTGTAGTGTAATAAAATTTAGGGAGTAAGGGTCCCTAAATTGGTCCTTATTGCTGTGTAATAAGCGATGCTCTATCTAGCGGCCACCCTTACCACAGGGCCCTGTAAAGAGTGCAGTGTAATAGGCCTAATAGACAATAATATAAATGAGGGTAAAAAAGAAAAGTTAAAAAGAGATTAATATATGAAAAAAATCTCACAAAACAATTAAAAGAGGGTTCTAAAGCATTAAATAAGAAAGATGAGAGTCCCTTTAGCAATATTATTGGTTGTTGTATTAAAATCCTCACCAAAATCATTACTAGCACAGCAGATCTCATTAGGTACCTTCAGTGACATAAAGTTTCAAATGCATTTATCTTGGAAATCCTTTGGTGCAATTCATTATAACTTGGTGACTATGTTTAATTTTACCTATATTTTGGTTTGGATCAGCAATTTCAACATTTTAAAAATTCTCTCATTTTCTTTTCAATTAGCCACCTACCTGCTACAGGCCGATTGAGTTATGTACCTACCTAAATTAAATTTCACATTTCTGCGCCGAATGGTGAATTATACTTAATTTCGACATCAATTAAAAAATGAAAACGCCTTAAACAAAATATTACATTTCAAAGCGCTGACGAAAATGTACCAATCGTCCGATCATTCAATATTGAGGTCAACGAAAGTTAGAAAAACAGAGGTGGAGAAATGCCTATAGGTACGCAAGAACCGGTCGAAGAGTGGAGAAACGAAAAGGCGCCAGGGCTCAGGTTATTTTAAAAAAATAGACCATTTTTTAAAATTATTTTAGTGCTTAACAGTTGCTTAAAATGAGTATTCTGAGATTTTTTCAGGCCTTAGAAACTAGAAAGTCCATAGTGGCTAGTGGCTATAATGAGATTGTCGTGCGAGCGACCTACTGTGTCTATATCACGCCAGTGTTAACCCGACACTCGCTGCGGTGGGTACTATTACCATCGTTATTTTAATTATAACATAAGTACATAATTATAAGTAATATTATAAATATACTGAATTTAATTAATTATACAGTAGAATAAAATACGGTGGATTCAGAAGTAGAAAAGTGCATAGCATTGTTTGGATTTTGTTGCAGACTTTACCGAATCGGATTTTTTTTTGGATCCTAATTTTATTTGGTATGTATATTTTTAATACTTAGTATTTATCCTAAATCCAAAAATTGGAAAGACAAAATTCCAAGTAGGGTGCAAGTCTATAGGAGTACAATTTTATTTCAGTCTGCTCTTACATTGTTGAGCTACTGCGGTTTAAAATCTGCAGGTTAAGATAGAAAATCCGGCCAAGTGCATTTCGGACCACGCGCAGCTTTGGATTCCGTAGTTGCTCGTCACTATATTATATTTACAGACATTTTAAGGGTTCCGTACCTCAAGTTTAAAAAGAAACCCTTAAAGGATCACTCCGTTGTCCGCCTGTCTGTCTGTCTGACTGTCAACCACCTTTTACTCGGGAACGAGTGGAGGTTTAAAGTTGAAATAAAATACTTAGGTCTACGGGCCCTTCAAGCTGTAAAAAAATTAAGCTTCTAAGTCAACGCAATTAAAAGATACAACCATTTAGGCTGCATATTTTGACACTCACCAATAAATCAAAACCTATAGGCTATATGGTACAGTACGGGAAGTACTCCCGTTGACGTAGAAGCATGAAATTTGGCGAGAAGCACGGTCTCACAGCACAAGTATAAGAAAAATTGATAATTAGGGTTCCATACGCATAGGGTGTCGAATTGTTTATCAGGCGCTACCAGTTATGACGATACGGGAGGGCGGTTTCGCCATACAATCGTATTAGTCTGTTTTCTCCATGCATAATTACTATAGAGGAAATATTTTTGCACCATAAAATCTATGTGTCCGTGCCATGTCCCTGTTTTGCTTTTTTTGATAAATTAATAATTTTAAGAATACGTATGGATTTTAACATCCTTCTTGTAAGTAATAATTTATATCGTGTGGTGGTACGCACCCTTTGTGCGCGAGTCGTACTCGCACTTGAGCGGGTTTTTTACTGTTTTAGTCATTATTGTAATAAAAATTAATTCAAAAAATCCGACTTACAAAGCCACTGTAAAGTAAATAAAAAATAATTTTGATTTCTACACACTATGTCGTAGTTGGGCGAGCCTGATGCATCAACTTTGCTTATTTTTGTTATACCCGCTTAACTTTTTAGTGTCAGGATTGAGGATTTGGAGTCAGATTTTTTTATGGGACCACCTCGAGAGTTTCCTCTTAGGACTGAAAAAATAATTCAAATGGGTTAAGAAACCACGGAGATATGCAGCGACATACATAAAAAAGAAAAAATAATAATAAAAAAAAATGCCGAATTGAGAACTTTTTTTAACCGAAAAATTTGTATGATAGATACACGTGCGCATTGAAAATTTAACTCTCGTGCCTCGAGTGTAATTTTCATCCACGCATAGCTAACCAAATATTTTTATCATCGTCTCTATTATACTACCTAGTTATATTACTGTTAGGTATATACTTATTCTGTGATTAAACCTTCTCTTTGATATTTAAATCAAGACACAGGCAGATTCCTTTTAATGTGTGCAGTACTACTACTACCTACTACTCTCAATTAAGTATATTGTAGGAGTAAGAGTAAGAGTTAAAACTCTACGATCTTTCAGATTTCATTCTACCTTAAACTCTGAGGGCCTCGGCCCTCGATGTACCTTGAGATTGTGAAGATACGATGTTTTTATTTTTGAAAGTAGGTAGGAAGGTTTTTTCCCTTTAAAAGTGGACATAAACTTACTTATCAAGGTTTTCTTCAATAGTAAGAACCGCTCGCTTGCACGAACTTAAAAAGTGGTTGGGCAGGTAATACTTTATTGAAGGTCTTTTTATTAAAACAACTACATGATAAAGGATTTCCTAAAATGTAAATAAGGTAGGTAGGTACCTTTAATAGCTTGTTAATATGTGTAGGAATAGGTGCATATTATTAATATATATCCTGCCGCCTGTCTGTGTCTATCCTGGTGCACAGTGTATACCTAAGTATGTACACTATACCTACTGCAGCTATAGGTAGTAGGAACATGAACCGCTCATCGCTGGTCGTTGGTACTTCGTTGTCTCTAGTGATCTGTGGTTAGCATGTTTGACTGAGGATGGAGGACCTGGTTATACTTTTGAGTGGAATGAAAAATAGTTGAGTATCTTACTCAGTAGTTAGTTACCTACTACTAGCCGGGAGCTATTATACATTCTGTTCCCAGAGCATGGACCAAATAGATAAACTTACATTTTTTACGTCCATGGCGATGAGTTAGGTTAGGAAGTTGACACTTGGCAGTGTTTGCAGAGCATGTAAAAGCGCCGGTAAGTCGCCTCGGTAATCGGTTCTACGCCTATTAATCCCTCTCCGGTCGCGTCGGATGCCGTCTCATCGGGGTATGAGATTGAGAATATCAGAATATGGGAATAGACTTATAAGAGAGTGCATTTAAGCATTTTCTTTTTTACTGTTGTTTCCAGACCTATTATTACTGAAATCAATCTGTTGACGGTCAAAATATTATGGTCTTTACGCGATTCAATGATATACTGTAAATAAGTGATCGACGGGACCAAAAAATGTGTCACGTCACTGGTACCACCCAAGGTTGATAAAGTGCGTATTGCGTACTATATGAGTTATGAGGTAAGCACAAACATTGAAATTTGACTGCGCGGTTAAAGGCCTATTACACTACACTTTTTCAAGGGACCCTTACCTTGAATCAGTGTAGTGTAATAAGAATTAGGGAGAAAGGGTCCCTGTATAGGGACATCGGGTCGTCCCTGCCGCGCTCTGGCGACCTTAGGGTGTTTAGGGAACTCAGTCGACCAGCGCAGAGAGTAGTAGTGTTTCTCCAGCTCGCGCGAGTATTTTGACGTTAATTTAGTTTACTTTGTGCCATCTAGGTTCTCGTTCAGACTGAGATAGGGCCCGATAGTTAGTGCATCGTAATAGCGACACCAAAAAGTAGCGGCCCTTAAAAAAAGTGTAACTTACTAAAAAATCGTTTAAGTACAAATTACAATAAGAAGAATTATGTTTTTAATATCTTATTGCATCCATATTATAATTTGCTTAAATACCAAAATTTTGTTATAGTTATATTCTTAGTTTAAGAATAAACAATGTTTATATTATAGTTAAATAGTTAGTTTAGCCTTATTCACAAATATCTACGTATGTATTTGTCTCCCAATTTGGGCTCTGAAACAAATATTGGATGTCCATAGCACTCAACAATAACCGCCGATTTTAACAAGCTAATATAGCAACTCGTCTTGTAATAGAAGACTTGAATTGCCATGAGTAATTTTACTGTCGCGAGGCTTTTGAACTACCTACTGTACATTAGTCAGTGATTATGATGTATGGGTATGTATAGGGAATATAATGATGCCATTTTAGTACCTATTACGTGTGTAATAAAGATTATATTGGCACACATAATTCATATGTTAAATCTATTGACTTTTGAATAGCTATACAAGGTGCTCTTAGCGTTATGGTGTTTGTAGCTACGACTTACAACAACAGAGGTCTTCTTCAAGGCTTGACTATGTTTGAGACTTTATTTACGCTAGCAAATACTGTGACAACGTCTTCTTGAAACATTCACACATTGCAGTATTTGCTATATTGTGTAGGTACTAAACAGTGTGTGTACAGTTTACAATAATTACTAGGTACTTACTAAAAAAGTTGAACAACTTTTGCATCTTTTGAACAATGATATCGCCCTACTATTCGCTCTAGATTTCGCAAATTAGGTGCTTTGCACAAAGCCTTACTAATCCACCCAAAAAATCTGCCAAGCGCGGATAACAAAATAAATAATAAACGGTGTGTGAACTAGAACGTAGCAGGCTGTCATTTCAACTGGAAACTGCAGCCGTGAAATTTTATACACATGTTAACAGTAGGTAATTGCGTTTGCATTCATATGCGCAGAATAGAATGGCAATTGGCATGATGATCACAGATTCACTTTCTGCTAAATAATTACTATCTATTCAGTTCCATTATAATAATATACTTATCTTCTTACTCACTGCATGCAAAGACGAGTCCGGAACCGAAAGTTCTGCATTGTCCGTTTATTTTGTTTCATCACAGGTTTCATTCCTGTGTGTAAGATCCGCTTTTCCTCCCGTTTTTCTTCATCAAAGATCTCTCGTGATTGATGAATAGTAAGTTTGACACAACCATAACTTAAATACGAGACTTTGCAATTACGGTTTTAGAGTGTATCCTGCATTTGATATAGGTACAAATACCTAATGAAAGCTTTATTGTTCAGGAAACTGCGAGCTGAGTGCATTCAAGTTATAACGGCATGACTCACGGTCCGTCCCCATTCTGCTTCGCTAGTCCGGACTTTCCCCTGCATTATGCTATGTTCAATCTTGAAACACCTTTAGATGAATTAAAATTGAGCTCATATTGCAATATAATGTCTCTCTAGCTAGGTTCCCGTGGCTTTATGAGATGAAGCTGCGAACGCTAAGTAGGTTAGGTGCATCATTTGAAGGAAACGCTTAAAATCCGAATTCTGGATTTCTGGATCTGGATACCTGGTCTTACTGGATGCACAAGTGGGGCCTAGCAACTGGGCCAAGGTGTGTGTCCTAGAGGAACATTTATATCGCTAAACGGTTAAACGGTTAACGGCTAATGGTTGAAAATATTAGTAAACAATCGTTACTCCTGTGCACTAGCGAGTGAAAAAAATTTTTTTTTTACTAACGTTTGTTAGCGGTAGTAAACGATCTTTACTCCTGTGAAAAAAAAAATTGTTTTTAGAGTTCCGTACCTCAAAATGAAAAAACGGAACCCTTGTACTTGGGATCACTTTGTTGTCCATCCGTCTGTCTGTAAAGACCCCTTTTCTCAGGAACGCATGAAGGTATCAAGCTGAAATTCATATCAAATACTCAGGTCTACTGTGCCTTGGAGCTATGAAAAAGACAAACTTCTAAGCCAACGAAATCAAAAGATACAGCCGTTTATGCTGCAAATTTTCGACACTCGCAAGGGAATCAAAACTTACAGGGTACTTCCTGTGAACTCAGGAATCTTGAAATTTGGTACGAAGCAACGTCTTATAGCACAGATAAAAGAAAAATTGCGAAAAGCATACATTTTTAGTTACATCATATTATAATAAAAATATTTTTAATAATTATAAACGTACTACATACAGGCTTGTACAAAACCCTTGGTGCGTGAGTCCGACTCGGACTTAACCGTTTAGCAATACTTATGTTAACATCTCTAGTGTGCCCATTGAATATAAATTCGAGAATTTACGCATCTTCGTAGAAGTATAGATAAATTAATATGTATAAACTCGCCGGCATATTTAGCGGAACATAAAAAAAAGGTCCATAATAATAAAAAAAATGGTTTTATTTTAAAATCTACTTACTACACTTCTTTTGTTATTTAAAGTTTCATTTGTTTTACTTAAAATGAGATCACATTAAGAACAGATTTTGCGAGTAAAGGCTATTTGTGAAAAATGGTACATTTTTGAACTTTTCATGTAACCGGGAAAAGTGAAATTTAATATTAAAATAACAATTAATTAAATTTGAAAAATGGTGATTAGTATCACGTATTTCCTCCACGTGCTCTTATTAAAGTTTCTACCCGTCTAGGCATACTGAGAATGATGTTATCGATGGTCTTCTGGGATAGTCTCCGCCATTCCTCAACTACGGCGATTCGCAGGTCTCCCACGTTGGCAGGAGCTGGAATTCTGGACTTAACTTTTCTTTTCAGCAAGTCCCAAACGTGCTCTATTGGGTTCATATCCGGTGATCTCGCCGGCCACTCTATAACAGTGATATTCATATCATTAAGATAAGCTTGAGTTACCCGAGCGGTACGCGGCCGAGCATTATCCTGCATAAAAACAAAATCTTCACCGATATATGGGGCAAACGGTACGACATTTTCTTCTAAAACTTCTCTGATATAGCGGTCTGCAGTCAGACTCCCTCTGTCAATCACTACCAAGTCTGTGCGAACTCCCAAACAAATGCCCGCCCAAACCATTATTGATCCACCACCGTATGCAACTGTAGTTTCAGAATTTGTCTGAATGTATCGTTCTCCTTTGCGTCTGTATATTCTTTACCTGCCGTCAATTTGATTTAAGAGAATTCTGCACTCATCACTAAACAATACCTTACTCCATTGGTCCGCGTTCCAAAGTCGATGTTCCTGAGCAAAAGTTAACCTGTTTCTACGATGATTTACCTCGAGCCTTGGAGCCTTGGCGGGGACAAATGAACCCAAACCAGCTTCTTCGAGCCTTCTTCGTACCGTACGCTCACTTACAGTTACACCCCGCACTGCTTCTATTCTTTCATTTTGTTTTTATGCAGGATAATGCTCGGCCGCATACCGCTCGGGTAACTCAAGCTTATCTTAATGATATGAATATCACTGTTATGGAGTGGCCGGCGAGATCACCGGATATGAACCCAATAGAGTACGTTTGGGACTTGCTGAAAAGAAAAGTTAAGTCCAGAATTCCAGCTCCTGCCAACTTGGGAGAACTGCGAATCGCCGTAGTTGAGGAATGGCGGAGACTATCCCAGGAGACCATCGATAACATCATTCTTAGTATGCCTAGACGGGTAGAAACTTTAATAAGAGCACGTGGAGGAAATACGCGATATTAATCACCATTTTTCTAATTTAATTAATTGTTATTTTAATATTAAATTTCACTATTCCCGGTTACATGAAAAGTTCAAAAATGTACCATTTTTCACAAATAGCCTTTGCTCGCAAAATCTGTTCTTAATGTGATCTCATTTTAAGTAAAACAAATGAAACTATAAATAACAAAAGAAGTGTAGTAAGTAGATTTTAAAATAAAACCATATTTTTTTAATTATGGACCTTTTTTTATGTTCCGCTAAATATGCCGGCGAGTTTATTATAGTCTAAAGCCGATGTGCGGGCGCATCGCAATTTGCAATTTCTCAGAGATGGCCAGAGCGCTTGGTCCAAAGCTAAAACTTAAGCTTTGTGAGTTGGTGACCGTTTTAAATGTTCCGTGATTGCGTCGACTGTATCTTAAAAATTGAATTTTAGGTGGCTTACCTTGAACTTTCACATTCATTTGCATATGAAAGATTTCAAACTGACTTGCAACATAAATATGGCAAAATAATGTGAAATGTGATATTATTAGGTAAGTATGTACCTATAGATTTTCTGCTAAAACATGAGCTAAGAAATAGTTTCTTCTTCTTCTTCTTGTTGATGCGGCTTTGCAGGGCTCTGTAGCGAGGCCCAGTATCACTTTGACCGTTACCGATCTATTGTGATCGCCACTATCTAAAGTTCCTGGCCAATGCTGCTTGCTGCTAGAAACAGCAGCAGCTTTTTGGCCGGGATGTTCTTTGCCTCCTCAGGGTCTACAGAGTGTTTCCCTAAGAGGAGGTTGCGTTTGTGCATTAGAGCAGGGCAGTAGCAGATAAGGTGCAAAGGCGTTTCCTCAGCCCCAGAGCAGAGCCTGCACGCATCTGTTTCTCGGAGCTTTAGGTTGTACATATGTCTGTTCAGCCCACAATGCCCCGTCAGTGCCCGCGCTAGTATGCACAGATTTTTCCTACTAAGCGCTAGTGCCGCTGCGGCGGCCTTCTTATTGAAGGATTTCACTAGCGCTTTGCAGTGTTTCATTCCTAGAAGATCTCGCCAGCGAATCAATGTTTCATAATAACAGTAGGTCAACAGGGTAAGGTTGGCTAGGCTCCTAGGTATGCCGCACACAGTTTCTGGACCAGTTTGCCGCTCCCTAGCTCCTAGCTTTGCGAGTTCGTCGGCACTTTCGTTGCCGTCAATACTCGCATGCCCCGGGACCCAGCGAAGGATCACCTTATTTGCGTTGGCTAAGGTGTTCAGTAGTTGCCAGCAGTTTTCAACCAGCCTCGAGTTGAAAATCACTGAGGATAGGGCTGAAAGAGCTGCTTGGCTATCCGAGTGGATATAAATAGTTTTGTTGATAGTGTTGCTTTCCAGTAGGGTTTCCACGCATTCAATTATGGCATACACCTCTGCTTGGAATATTGAGGCATATTTCCCAAGGTTCTGGTGCAGTCGCACCTTGGGTCGCTCTCACTGCCTGACTTGGATCCATCGGTATACCATTTTTGGCTGCCCTGTTTCCAAGTCATTTGGTTTTTCAACCATTTATCCCTTTCAGGAATTTCCACAGAGTAGTTCCTCTGGAAGTGATATTTTGGGATCATGCTATCTGACGGCATCCCCAAAATTGGTATCTCAAGCACTGAGTCATGGAGAGATCTCATTGCTTGTGATAGCCAGTACACCTCTCTCTGGCTGACGATCCTGTACATACTAGCCTTCGCCTCCTTTTCCAAATAAATGTGAAGGGGAGGTAGGTTCAGTAATACATCCAGGGCAGCTCCCGGAGAGGTGCTCATGACTCCTGTGATAAGCAGACCAGCAGTTCTTTGTATGCTGCTTAGCTTGCTTTGTATGGTCTTCTGGGTTGTTTTCCTACTCCAGACCACGGAGGCGTACGAAAGCGTCGGCCTCACTATGGCGGTGTAGAGCCAGAGGGCTATTTTGGGGCTGATTCCCCATCTAGTCCCCGCTAGCCGACTACAGATACCTAGGGCTTGTTTAGCCTTACTGGTAATACCCTTCACATGAGGGTTCCATGTTAGTTTTTGGTCTAGAGTTACCCCTAGATATTTAACCTCAGATGAGAAGGGTATTTCTATACCATTCACCGGGGCGGCACGAGCTTGTCGAGCTTGCGCTTTTTGGTGAATGGAATCAATACGGTCTTACCCGCATTAACGTTCAACTCGTTTTCTTTGCACAATTTTTCAATGGTGCAGAGTGCTTTCTGCATGAGGTACGAAATGGTACCTTGGCAGCTGCCTCTCACAGTGATTACCAGGTCATCTGCGTAGCCCTGGGCATCAAAGCGAAGGTCAGCCAGCCTGCTAAGAAGTTCATCGACTGCGAGGGTCCACAAGAGAGGCGAAAGAACTCCCCCCTGAGGACACCCCCTAGTCGTAAGCACTTCTGACGAGGAGTTGTTTAGCTCAATTATGGCTATGCGGTTCGAGAGCATCGCTTCTACCCATCTTACAGTGGTGATCTGCCAGTTTCCTGGCTAGGCCTTCCACTATTGTACGGATGGGAGTATTATCGAAAGCGCCCTCAATATCAAGGAATGCCGAGAGGGCAATTTCCTTATCTTCCAGTGCCTTTTCAACCTTATCGACAAGGTTTAGCAGGGCAGTTTCAGTAGATCGACCTCTGCGGTAGGCATGCTGGGTGCTATGGATGGGTCTCTGAATGAGAAGCACATCCCTGATATGCCTATCCAGCACTTTTTCCATCGTCTTTAGCAAGAACGAGGAAAGGCTGATGGGTCTGAATAAATAGTTTTGCAATAGAACTATTATTTGCATCAGGTGTCTATTGTGTTTCACGTATCTGGAAATTATTTTTGTTTCAATAAGCCCTTTTTTTATTTTAAACTAGCTGATGCCCGCGACTTGCTGCTGTTTGCTGTTTTTTGGTTCCTGCGGGAACTCTTTAATTTTCCGGGATAAAAAGTGGCCTAGGTATGTGCTATTCCAGATTATAATCTATCTCTGTGCCAAATTTTAGCCGTTCCGGGGCGTGATTGAGGAACAAACATCCATACATCCATCCAAATTTTCGCATTTATAAGAGTAAGATCTAGAGCAAAAAATTGAATTGCTCCAATATCGTAATTACTCTATTTTTTTAATCTCAAATACTTTAAGTAGAAAACGAAAATTCAATTTAAGTAACATTTAAAATTTAAGTAGGTAGCCATAGCATAATGTAGACAAATTGCAGATACCTAATTTGAAAGAACCTCGTCAGCTTCGGGTAACGATAGTTGTTCGAGTAATTAATAATGGACAGTTACGTGTATAACAGTGTCAGGCTTACTTTAAGGTTCGATCAAAGATGAGCGAAACTTGCAGAACCTTTTAAAGTCATCGATGTTTTGAAAGTTTAACCATTCTCGCCTTGCCTTGCCAATAAATCCTCCTTACATTTCTGTTTTCCTGGTACAGAAGTGCACATTGTCTTCACTATAATTGGCCCATATATGGACGTTAATGGCCTGCAAAAATAAAGGGACGTCGTCGTGAGGATATTGTAAATGGGCTAATTTAACATTTATGCAAATAGCACAGACTATTTGTAATATTTGTAATTATCCTGGTTATATATGTCACCGTAAGATTGTACAAACCGTTAGATTATAATCTAACTCGCGAAATTCTAAACTGTCGAAAGATTGTAAACTGTTCAATGTTCTGAGTTTCAATTTTTGAAATATTCATTTTATTTACGTTTTCTTGTCTCTTTCTTGTAGGTTAGGTTAGGGTTCGACATAAATAATCAAGGTTTATCGGGTTTAAATACCTATCAGATTACAATCTACCGGAAAATAATGCGTTAAATTGTAATCTTTCGACAGTTTAGAATTTCGCGAGTTAGATTATAATCTAACGGTTTTTACAATCTTACGGTGACATATATAAAAGATCATTGTAATTATCTTTATTTACTGATGTCATGTCATGTTTGATGAAGTATGTCACGTTGTTTCTATTAAACATTACAAAACCTCTACAATATCAATAGTTATGTTTAGAATGGCATATTATGGGTGATTAAACCTAAGTGTAATCTTTGACTTGATTAAAATTTCTAACGGCCTTTGTTTGTACCTACTCTCATAGGACAAAGCCCGGGGACCCTAGACATTAGTCCAATACGTAGTTAAAACTTTTCGAGAGATTTCATCTAAATTGATCAATTTATACTACGACCGGATCATTCTTCAGTAGTTCAGACAGCTTATCAATTTCTTTATTGATATAGACATTCGCATTGGCACGTATTTTATGGGCTATTTTAATGGCGTTTGCGAAAGAAAACGCAATTTAAATTTGAAATCAAGAAAGGTGGACAAGCTTACATTAAATAAGTATATTAAAAATGCATCAGATAAGAAGTTGGTTTAAATTTTTGTCATCGCCATGTGTACGTGGAAGAGCATAAAGAAAATGTACAGGTTTGGGAGTGAAACTTTTTATAGGACTGGGTTCTGTATTAATAAGATTATAACGAAAGATGCAGTTTCGAATACATGTTAGATAACAGTAAGTTTGTCTGTATAAGAACCAAGTTTATATTTTTTTCTTTGACAAGCACCGATCAATTCCTCTATGGCACTGTTTTGGATGAAACGGCATTGTCCTACGTGTACGACAAAAGCGAATCGTTACGACGCGACGCGACATTATCAAACACTTCGTATATTTACCAGCAGATCCCTAAACAGGCTGTCCCACGGGACGGTCGCGATTCGGGAGTAACGGTTCGGGCATCGACCTCAGTTGAGCTCCAATTTTTTCCATTACCTTTGTTTTCATTGACTTTTGTATATTATGTAATTATGTACACGACCACATAAAGACGAACTTTTGTGATATATGAACACTGAAAAGCTAACAATATACTTAATAATTTTGTCTAATCACTTAACCGCCTACATAATCGCAAAACGTTTAGTTTGCCTCAAGTGAGAAGCAATCTTGACTCTCCACGGACCGTTGTATAGAATGTTATCTTTCGCAAATTGTTATCGGAATACGTACTATAGATATCTTCTGTGATAGCATCAAAACCATCAAAAAGAAATTTTCTTGTTAATGTTTAATTTATTGTTTTTATTAATAATTAATCTTTTTTTTTCTTTTAACGTAACTTACGCTGTACTTAGTCATTAAGTTTTTAGTTTTTAATTAGTAGGTACCCAAATGATGCATGCCATGTCCATGTCACCGTAAGATTGTAAAAACCGTTAGATTATAATCTAGCTCGCGAAATTCTAAACTTTCGAAAGATTGTAAACTGTTCAATATTCTGAGTTTCAATTTTGGAAATATTAATTTTATTTACGTTTTCATGTCTCTTTCTTGTAGGTTAGGTTAGGGTTCGACATAAATAAACAAGTAATTACAATCTACCGGAAAATAATGCCTTAAATTGTAATCTTTCTACAGTTTAGAATTTCGCGAGTTAGATTATAATCTAACGGTTTTTACAATCTTACGGTGACATCCACATCAAGAGGACGCAATTATAAATACTTCAGTGAATTTTGTTAAATGTTTTTAAGGTTGATTTTGTAATTGCAGTCGGTTTTGTGAACTAATAAAAAAATAAATATAATAATCTATAATAGTTATTGACTATTCTAAATAGTAAAACAACAATAAAAATATGTATGTATATACCAACGTATGGTTTTAAATAGATAAATCATCCGAAAAATGCAGTTAAATATTTAGCGTCTTGTTTCATGACTTTATCCGCCTTATACCTAGGCATGAAGCAAGGTGTAACCACGCATTAAAAAAAGTACCTTTTAATCAAGCGATAGGTATGCATGACGCAAACGCGCGATTTGCTGATTATCTAAATTAGCCCTTAAAACTGGTACATTAATTATATTGCCTAAAAATCTTGTTCTCAAATTAAAATTTTACTACGGCTTTCAAACAGGTACTTAGAGGAATTTACACATTACTTACACCACTTACACTTTCGTAACTTGTTGCAAAATTATTGCAAGAAAATAATAATATTGTTATTAAATTATATTAGTTTCTGGATTAAAAATCTGTACTAATATTATAAGTGCAAAAATTTGGATGGATGGATGTGTGGATGGATGGATGTTTGTTACTCAATCACGCCAGAGCGGCTGAACGGATTTGGATGAAAATTCGCATAGAGATAGATTATAGTCTGGAATAACACATAGGCTACTTTTTATCTCGGAAAACTATAGAATTTCCGCGGGAACCAAAAAAAACTCGATCCACGCGTACTAAGTTGCGGGCATCAGCTATTTAAAACATAAGGTTTTCGGAGTTCTGCAAGACTTGCAAATTGCAAGGTTCCCTGACACGGCTAAAGAAAACTACTTTTTCAGGGTAAAAGAGTAGTTTTTTAATGTTACCTACATTGTATTTTTACAATTAGACGGGCAAAAGTTTTGAGCTTAAGTGGGTGAAGAGGAATTCCTGATTAGTGAATAATGAATAGGGATGATGACAAATCAATCAAATCAGCAATTCTTTATCAAACTTAAAAACGCTCTTCTACTATGGAAGTTGTATGAAATTTGCAAGAGTGACGTCATCAAATTTCAACGCACTTTTTTTCTTTAATCTATTATATAATCTTTATACATTATAAAATAGTTACCAAACTTAAACTAACCCAGGATGTGAATTTTAGGTCTTTTTGAAAACCCTTCATATAATAATCAGTTAGAAATAATATATTTTTGATATAGGCATCATCCCCATTAAGGTTGGAAATTAAATAAATTTCATTGTCAATCACCATTTACACACATTTATTTTCGACTAGCTGATGCCCGCCACTACGTACGACTCTTTAATTTTCCGGGATTAAAAGTAGCCTATATTCCAGACTTTAATTTATGTCTGTTGTACACATATTAAAATATGTAAATATAGTGCAAATAAAGTATCTGAGTTATCTGTGCCAATTTTCATCGAGATCTGTTCAGCCGCTCTGGCGTGATTGAGTAACACACATCCATCCATCCCTCCAAACTTTGGCATTTATAATATTAGTATATTTATAATATTATTAAAGATTAAATTACAACAGAGTTAGGTATAATAGTTATATCCGCATGTTGATTGTAGCTTCCATCTTCATGTAGTCGAGCACCTCGAGCATTTTTGCAAGAAGGTGTATCTACCTACCCCTTTAGCGTAAAAGAGTTTCTTTAAAGGAGCTTATGTAGGTACCCATGAAGTACATAGTAGCTATGTAATGCAGGCTGATCCTCAGCACCGGGCTATATTTCGGGAACTAACGGTGGCCGGTGCATCGACCGCACAGTTCCACTCGGCGTTGGTTTATTATGTGACGTGCGCTCGGGATATATTTTCGAAGCCGAAATGTAATTTCGTAAGTGTTTATTTATTTAAGTTATTAGGTACTTCGTTTTATCACACCACTAAATACTGAAACACAGAATTTACACAGGTTTTACGAATACATTTTTCGCGGCTAAGTCTATGTAGGTAGGTACCTACTTTATTTATAAGATAACTCTCTTGAGGTGGTGAGGTGCCTTGCTTAAAAAATTCCGATTATTATGTCCATAGTTACAACGAGGTAAGTAAAATTATCTACTTATTGCTAATAGCTACGAACGAAGTAAATAATACTTATAGCTAATAGTTATGTATATATATATAGTTATGTATATATATACTATATTTATGTCTATACCTATACCTATATACCTATCGAATATCGATCGATAGATTAACAGACGACTACAACCAACTTATTTTATTTCTTGTAGAATCTCTATGAAGTACCTAGGTAAGTCAACAAAACTACAAATTGTAATTTCGTACGTTAGGTATATTCTCTATAATAATGGCTTTTAATTCATTTTGAAATTAATAGTATTGCCTAACATACTTATTACCTATTCTGTGGTAAGTATAGACTAAATTTAGCTTGGACGTGTTTTACGTTGTGTTTTTTAAGTTGACCAGTGAAGACGTTATACGCGAGTGGACTCCAAATAGGTTTATTGATATTGATAATGTATTCAGGCGGTAGAATAATGTATAGTAGGTATTAGCGATAAAATCATGGGCAAGGAATGTTGAGTGATACAGATAGAATCTGAAACCTTGTCCGCTTATAAAACAAAGATGTATGTATACCTCATTATATATGAGGTGTGTAGAGTTGGGAGACGTGTGAATTGTGACTTCTTGACGAGGTTAAAATAGGGCATTATTAGGGCTGCATACTTATACACTACACAGCAAATTATATCTATCTAGTATTTACACGCACGCGTTACGTAGTAAGAGAAGATAGTCTACGGTAAAATTGTTAGATGGTAATAAGTAAGAAAGTATCAAATATTAAATAATTTTTATGACTTAAATCTTTTGCACGGTAAAAACAATCAACCAAAAAGAAACATGAATTTTTAATAATTACCTTTATATATTGTGAAATTATAGTTCATATTTTAATAATGTCACAGTTTAATATAACAGTTTCCAGGTTAACAGAAATATTTATGTGTGTCTGTTAATTATTATCTATTTAAAAAAATATTCAAGCGACAAATATTCAAGCATTTACACAATTTTTATTAAAAATTAAAGAATTTTGGAGATTGCACTATGAGACCCAAAGGAGGCAATCAGCTGCATCCCCAGACTCCAGACCCAAAAGAGGCGCTAATGACGTCAACTGAAGTACACGTCAGTGCTCGATCGATCGCTGCAAAATATCGTTGCAAACTTTTGTAAAAAAAAAGTTTGTTTATGTCACCGTAAAATTGCAAAAACCGTCAGATTGCAATCTAACGCTTTTAATCTCGACAAATTGTAAACTGTTGACAGATTGTGAACCGTTCAATGTTCTGAGTGTCAATTTTTGAAATATTCATTGTATTTACGTTTTCTTGTCTCTTTCATAACTAATCAGGTAGTGCCCTTAGATAGGTTAGATCGGGTTAATATGTATTCCTGCGTTAAATAGGAATGATGACAGTAACCAAGAATCAATGAAATTACAAATTTATCTAATGAAATAGGATTCATGTATTATAAAAAACGTATTTATTTTTCTATTTCGAGTGATATTGCTATTTATTTTGATAAAATAAAACTATAAAATACAGCAATCCGCCATATTGGATTAATCACCAAGAAGCGAATGACGTCACAATTGTTTGTTTTCGAGCTTTGACAATCACACTATTGTTTACTGCACACTGCACAGAGTACATTGGTAATAACAATAGTGACGTCACAAACGACGCCACGACACCGGCAAGCGTTTTGGCGTGAATTTTAAACTTTAAATTTCAAATGCCAATTTTATCTACGAAACCTAATTTTTCTGCTGAAATAATATATTTCTTCGAAATAATAGATACTTACGAACATAAACTGACCATTTTTCAAAATCAGTCATCATGCCTATTGTAATCTTTCGACAGTTTATAATCTCGCTAGATAGATTTAATCTAACGGTTTTCACAATCTTACGGTGACATATAATATATGCATGTATGGATATTTGGATGTTTCACGCCAGAACGGCTGAACGGATCTGGATGAAATTTGGCACAGAGATTTGGATTAACATATACTTAAGCTACTTTTTATCACGGAAAATTGAAGAGATCCCGCGGGAACCAAAAAACCTCGTTCCACGCGGGCGAAGTCGCGGGCATCAGCCATTATAATTAAATTATGTCGAATCGATCCCATCAAAGAACTTCTCGATGCCATCTATGTATGTGGCTGATTTTACAGTATGTACTTTCAGGGGCGTTAAATACATGAATTGATTGTTCCCCTTGGTTCAACTAATTTTAGAGATAGGTTGCATCTTGTATCCCGGGAAAGAACATAACAAGAGCTCGGAAAATTAAACAGTACCTTCATGACTAATAAGGAGGGAATTATAAAACCTTAATCTACACGGTCGTAGTCGCAGGCATCACCTAGTTATTTATTTATTCCGTGCTATTTCTTGGAGAATCTTGCGACTCCTGATGGTGGTTAGCTGATTCTCTTGCTTGGTATGCGATTACTTTCAAAATAATTTATTCACCCATGTTACCCTGAGTTTGCGCTAAACTTTTGACCTTCGAATCAACTCACACGTTTTAACACTTTCACTCGCCTTTCACGTCACAGTAAAAGTATTTTTGACAATGGCAAAATAAAATGAGCAATTCGCTTTCATTTCGCGATCCGCGAACAAAAATGGTACTTACCTTGTACCTAATTCAATACGGGTACAAATATAAAATGCAAGTTTCATCAAATTCCCAATCAGCGATTGTTCGAATAGGTACCTAGGTACTTAAATCGACATATACGTAATACTAATACCTAGTCAGTCACAATTTGTATCACATAATAGTTGATATTTTAAAATTTCTAATCATTTCACACGATGGCAAAGCAGCGAGGCAGAAGTGAACAGAACAGTACTTACTCCTGCTAGGTATAGTGAACGCGCGTTCTGAGCTCTTCATAAAATATACTACTAATATCTGCTCGCATCTGTACCTAGCAGCTCTGGTTTCTTGTAAAATGGGCATACTTATGTAGACTGTAGGTTGAGATTTGAGACGGTTCGCTGAATGATCGCTCTGTGTCTATTTTATGCCTAGATATATAGCGAGGCACAGTAGTAAGCAGAACAGCTCCTACCATATAGAACGCGCGTTCTGGTACTGCTAAGTACCTATTCTTTTGTTCCTTACGCGCGTAGGCTGGTAGACGATTGCTCCTCACATAATATTTTCTACCTCCCTTTTCTGGCCTCGTGTGAAATGGCCTGTAAGTTTGAAGGTTCAATTTGAGAACTTGATAGAGAGAGGGCTCTATGTTCTGTCGCCTGCCGACCAAGCGTCGAGAACGTACCTACCTACAAGTTTTAATTACCTAGTTCCATTTCTTTGATCTAGCGGGGCATTCGTACGTAAGGTACTTGGTCATCGCTTTTATTTACTTAGGTAGGTAGTTTCTACTACTCATGATCTTGTACCGCTCCTGTCCCATCAGTCTATTATCTGTATCTCCAATAGTATTCGCTATTCAGCCCATCAATACAAGATTTAATTCTTTTTGTTTGATATTTTTGGTCATGGTTCTTTTTATTGAAATCATCGATGATTGAAATTCTGTATGTTTCTACACCATTTCTTTCCTAAAAGCTTCAACCTATAGATAGGCACCCAGTTACAGTATTTAAATATGTAAATTTTATTGTAGAACGAATAACGAAACTTATTTAACTATAAACCAGTTGACAAACTTTTCGCCCAAAACCAAGGTCACAATAGTAAAATTTGCATAAGTACCTATTACCTACCTATAAAATATTATAAAAGGCTCTGTCGTTGGCCTTTATATTTTTATGAGTTAGATAGCTATAGAATTAGATACGCAAGTAACTATATAATCAAAGGCGCGAATTCGCAGCGAGCTCGAAAGACAGCAGGTCATCAGCAGATACTTAGTACCATCGAAATATGTCTAAGCTTAGTACACTAAGACAGGTAATCTAGCTAGAGGTTACTTTTTAAAGTGCCTTGGTAGGTTTATTTAATTTATTTCAACAAAAATTATGTTTATTTATTATATATAATTACTAAGTAGGTATACAAACTTAAAGTAGGACAATTGGCTTACGAAATACGATCAGGAAGTTAATAGGATCAATATCAATGCCATACGCTTAAATAACTGAGTAATATTTTTTGTTGGCTCGTTCTAATTTTACTAATATTATGCAAGTAAAACAAGTTCCGAATCAATGCTGCGATTTTTTTAGTTGCAACTAATTAGTAGTTCCTACTTAAGTAAGTTTTTGTCTTTTGCCAATGTTTTTTTTGTTTGAGTTTGATAAGTAGGTAGGTATACCGAGCTAATGTGCCTACCCATGGATGTACTTAACCATATCTATGGTGTTAGGTAGGTACCTATGTTTCAATACTATGAAATCCTTTGCGTAACCACTACATGAAGCCAGCCATGTTTGCCGTTGCATAAGAATGATGGGTGACTTGTGAAGTGGGTCAATATATTATGGTCTGAGAGATTCAATGTTGAAACTCAAGCAAGCGGGTGATTCCAGTTTTCGAATTGCTCGCGTTGGCCGACTTTCGCAAAGATGTGGCTTTAGAGCTACTTTAACCGTCGCGTCGGCAGTAATGTTGAGTTTCAACTATGTTTGTAGTTTATCTAATTCTAAAGACGACTTAAATGTACCTATTCTGGACATTACACTCAACAAACAGGGCATTCATCAATCATTATGAAGCCTTTTACCATGGCTTAAAGGAGTATTATTTTAATACTGTTGAGGCTCTTGTTTCAGAAATTGTATCGTTATTTTAGGGATATCATGGTACGTCATATAAAATACTGTCATTTTAAAATAAAACTGCTTTGAGTGATGGTAGTGGCACTAGCACAACACAACGCAACGCAATGCACTGCAGGGCAGCTGAAGCGCAACTTATTAAAAGTAATTCGAATAGTAGAAGATAGCAGTACCTAAATTCTGCTTAGCCTTACCTACTACTGGGCCACGCTTTCCTGCACTGGCCCTGCCATTGTGTAAAAACCGCCATAACATCGAACGATAGATTGTTAGTCGTAACGAGATTGTACCTACGTTTGTTATCGTGTTAGGTGGAATATATGAAGATAGGAAGAACTAAGATGGAAGGAGCTAATCAGCTGACTTATATTTCGACGTACTTACCTACCTTATTAAGCTGCACAAGTACCTACACACACAAGCCGCAGGGTCTAGAATATTGTTTTGCTCGCCTGATCCTTTCAGGCTCTCTTTATGAGAATCTGTAATAATTTATATCCTTGAAAAAACCTATAACTAACCTTATTTTAACTACTTATAGGTACAAAAATGGCGACATCCGTCCTCCAGCCCGAAGAATGCCGACGGGAGCACAAGCCCAAACCAGACGCTCCAAGACTGACCGATGATGAAAGACTTGCGATCCTGGAAAACAATGAACGGGAAACAGGAGAACTTCCATCAGAATTAAGGGAAAGGGCCAGAACAGATATACGAGAGGAGGCGGCCCTCAGGGAACATGCCCTTTCGCAAATGAGGCATTTTATTGAGAAACATCCTGCAATCAAGAAATGTAGAACCGGTTTGTATTAAGTATATTAAATTTTGAAATTGTAAATTATATGCTGCCTATACATTCCCTACTTCGTAATTTCCGCTTGCAGATAACAATAATTGCGGGACTTAAAAACGTATTAAATTGAAAGATAAGTGTATCTAACTATTATTTAAACAATATTAAAATAGACCATCTCGTTCTGAAGCAATTCCAATAGATACAAAATATTCTAGAAGTTTGTTTGAAATAGTCGTGAAGTGTGTTTCCTTTCACATTAACTCCAAGTCTTTAACAATTACTAATTCATAACTACCTAAATGCTAATTTAATTGCTGTAAAATAATTATAATTCCATAAAAATAAATAGTACCTATGGCTTAGCTATTACTAGGTTCTGAGCGCACCCGCGCCGATAAGTGCTTTTAAATTTTTATACTCGTAGTTGCGACTTGCTGTCTGACAGGCTTCACCCACCTGTCGTTGAAGAGGAATTCCTGTTCACCCGTGTACCTAATGCATTATGGCTTATAATAAAATTAAAAAAAACGTCGACACATTGTTATTTGTATCGATATTACGATAAGTAAAAACGTCGTTACATTTTTCCACAGATGCGCCCTTCTTGCTCCGATTCCTACGCACAAAAAAATACTCCATTCCACAAGCCTGTTCCATGTTGGAGCGATACCTCACCATCCGGCAGATGTATCCGCACTGGTTCCAGAAGCTTGACCCCCTAGATCCGAAGATAGCTGCGGTCATTGACGCTGGATATTTGGTTCCTCTCCCGAAAAGGGACTCGGAAGGACGGAGAGTCGTCTTATCTTGCATGGGTAAGGTATTCTTGTCGATACCTATAACTTATATTGTGCTTATATTTTATTGTTTAATTCATAGAGTTCAAGTAGATTAGTAATCGTGGCTAACGAATTTTTTTGTTATCTAGCAAAAGCAGTACAGGCATAATAATCGTTTTTCAGGTCGCTTTGACCCACACTTATATGACAGCAGTGTTATGGCGCGCGTGCACTCGATGATCGTGGAGCTATTGCTGGACGAGCCACGCTCGCAGCTGCTCGGCTACACGCACGTCAACGACGAGGCTGGCATGCAGATGCCGCACGTCAGCCTCTGGTCGCTGACCGACGTTCGGATTATGCTGAACTGTATACAGGTAAGCTACGATGATCGTGGAGCTATTGCTGGACGAGCCACGCTCGCAGCCGCTCGGCTACACGCACGTCAACGACGAGGCTGGCATGCAGATGCCGCACGTCAGCTTCTGGTCGCTGACCGACGTTCGGATTATGCTGAACTGTACACAGGTAAGCTACGATGATCTTGGAGCTATTGCTGGACGAGCCACGCTCGCAGCTGCTCGGCTACACGGACGTCAACGACGAGGCTGGCATGCAGATGCCGCACGTCAGGCTCTGGTCGCTGACCGATGTTCGGATTATGCTGAACTGTATACAGGTAAGCTACGATGATCGTGGAGCTATTGCTGGACGAGCCACGCTCGCAGCTGCTCGGCTACACGCACGTAAACGACGAGGCTGGCATGCGATGCTGCACGTCAGTCTCTGGTCGCTGACCGATGTTCGGATTATGCTGAACTGTATACAGGTAAGCTACGATGATCTTGGAGCTATTGCTGGCCGAGCCACGCTCGCAACTGCTCGGCTACACGCACGTAAACGACGAGGCTGGCATGCAGATGCTGCACGTCAGTCTCTGGTCGCTGACCGACGTTCGGATTCTGCTGAACTGTAATATACAGGTAAGCTACGATTATCGTGGAGCAGTAACTGGATGAGCCAGGTTTACAGCTGCGTAACAACTAACATTCTAACTCTACTCTTAGATGCAGGTGATATGGCTCGACCGTAACAAAGGATGATCATCCTCCGAGCGGGCGTTGTGCTCGGGGACCACTGGTCCGACCGTTCATCTTTGGAGGTCGTATATATAGCGTAATTCAGAGAACGCTTCGTAATCGTGAGTTGGGCTCTTCGTGGTCGCGTGAATCGTACTAGTAATGCCATCTATTGGATTATGTGCGGACTGCGAAGACCGCCACATCACTCCCCTTCGAGTCTGGAGGGCGTCAGCATTCAGTTGAGCGGCGTTGCAAGCATCTGGAGAAGTGGCGTCGATGAACATTCAGGTAAGCGCTGCGTCGGGAAGTACTCAGTGAAGCGGCGTCGTGCAACAACCAGGCTAGTGGCGTTGTAGGCTCATACTACTCTGAGGCTGTGTGACCCACTTGTGCGGCTGGTACTGGCGTCGACGGGCTGTGTACTGATATGCTTGTTGCATTTCGACTGTGCTGGCCGCTGGGCGTGTGGCTCTGTGAGCGGCTGTGCCGGAACATCGGTCGGCGTTGCTGCGTCGTGTTGCTGTGCTGCGTTGGTTGCTGTGCTGCGTTGGTTGCTGTGCTGCGTTGGTTGCTGTGCTGCGTTGAGTTTTGTCGTGCTGCGTTGGGCTGCTGTGCTGCGTTGTGTCCCGCTGTGCGTACTGATGATGCTGTCCTCGCTGCGATGACTGCAGGGTTTATATTGTGATGTACGATGTTGCTCAAGTCTGACGAGTGAGGGCGTGACGTTGGCTTGATGTGCGTCGGCAGGGGCTGTGACGTCACGTCGGCTTGTTTTTTGATCGTCGGCGGCGGCTTGGAGATCACGTCGGGGTCACCAATGTACGGGAGCAGGTGATATGGCTCGACCGTAACAAAGGATGATCATCCTCCGAGCGGGTGATGTGCTCGGGGACCACTGGTCCGACCGTTCATGTTTGGAGGTCGTATATATAGCGTAATTCAGAGAACGCTTCGTAATCGTGAGTTGGGCTCTTCGTGGTTGCGTGAATCGTACTAGTAATGCCATCTATTGGATTATGTGCGGACTGCGAAGACCGCCACAATTACATAATATCCTTTAGTAGTTTAGTGCAGTTGAATATCCCAAATAGCGTTTTCTTAATTATTTATTTTTAACAGTGACTATCATTATCATTTTCCCTTGCTTTTTTCAGAATTCCACTCCAATGCGTCACAAACGCACTCACTTTGTGAACATACCGCACTATGGCGTCAAGTTCTTCGAGTTCGCCGTTTCGTTGCTCAGCGATAAACTAAAGGACCGCGTTTTGGTAAATACTAAATATCATTTTTGTAACTTGTTTATTCGTTACATTTCGGCATGCACTAAAGAAAGGTATAATTATTTCAATCTCCAAAAAATTTAAAAAATTATATCAATACATATCATTTTAATTTCCCGCTGCACGCCATTTTTAAATTGAACAGTCTTATTTCCTGTTTTAGTGTTCAGTAATTTTATTAAGCCATAAATAGTAGATTTCATTTCTAGCTAACTTCACGTTTGTATTTTGGACACGTAGGTATTGTAAAATTGTTACACCTATTCACAATTGTATAATAATTTACGTAAATTAAACAGACTGCAGTACCTTAAATACAAAACGTTTCTGGGAGCTTATTATTGAAATTAAAAATTTAAAATATGTATTTGTTTATTTGCAGTTTCATCGCACTTCTGAAGATTTGATGAAGTATGTTGATCCTGCCATTTTGCCAAAGGAGTATGGTGGCACAGTTCCTTTGAGAGAAATGATCGAAGAATTAAAACGAAAACTATTAAAACATAGAGAAGATTTGTTGTCTTTAGACGATATGTGCGTAGACTTATATGCCCTTGAAAAGAATGATTTAACTCAAGATATACACTCAACAGCTGGATCATTCAGAAAATTGGAATTGGATTAGATTAAGTTGGCTGTAGGTACTTAAAGTAAGAGATGGATATTTTGAATACTCGAAAGTTTTTCTATATTGTACTTGTTAAACTTTGTTTTGTAACGTAGGTATACCTACAATTTCGTCTAAATAAATATTAAAATTGTGTTTCGTATTAATTAAAAGGTACTGTTAAGTAAATGTATTTTAAAGATGTTTGTGTTGTCGATGTATTAGTTTATTCGATCTCATGATTAAGTAGGTACCTAATAAAGTAATGTTGGAAAATTATAAAATAATTTGTGTATGTATAAAAGTGTATTCTATTTTGTGAATAGAGACTTGTCATTTTGTAACTTTGTATAGACACTAGAAATGTAAGTGGCAGCCGTCGGTGGAGTCACGTTACCATTCTTAAACGGATGAATATCATTGTAAAAGTTAATTAACTACATTGATTTCCTAGAGACATTTTATTAGCAAAGTCTACTATAGGTGAAAATAATAACATGACAACCTGACTGCTGCTTAAATTATGTATCTACTTCTTATGTTCTTCTCCAATCCCCTTATTAGCTTTTTAAATACCTATTGTAAGACTACGCGGAATAGGCACTTAAGAATAAAATAAGACTATTATTTTAAAACAAAATAAAATAATGAGAAAAGGCGGTATTGAATTTATTTTTAGCACACACTTATAGATATGTTTTTTGAAACCACAGAAATTAAGAAATAATATTGCAAACAAGTTGTACTTCAATAGAAAAGGGCCAAATCGGTCGTCAGTCATCGTTCTTTTCCAGACATCTTAAAAAAAGAGAAACAATAATGGACATTTTGGGGTTAGGGTTTAAAATATAATATAGTTAATTAATAAACTGATGGCAACTGTTCTTCGCCCTTATCTCTCGCTGCAGGAGTACCACAGGGTGGTGTCCTTTCCCCTCTCCTCTTTCTATTTTTATTAATACTGTCGCTACGGTTATTTCCTCTTCCTTTCATTTTTACGCCGATGATGTACAAATTTACACCTCCGATACTGCTGACCGTATATCTACTACCATTAGCACCCTTAATTCCGATTTGGCCAAAATTTGCGAATGGTGTAAATCCTATGGTCTTTCAGTGAACCCTAATAAATCACAAGTTATCGTCGTTGGCAATCCCAAAATACTCTGTAAACAAGATAACCTACCTGATGTTTATTTTGATGGGATAGCATTACCACTCAGTAATAAAGTTAAAAATCTTGGCCTAATTATTGACAATTCCTTTTGCTGGAGACCGCAGGTAGGAGAGGTGGGGCGAAGAATCTTCGCCACTATCGGGTACCTAAGGCGGTGGAAGAATCTCTTGCCGATCAGTACCAAGATTACGTTAGCCAATACACTCTTGTTGCCAGTGTTAGACTACGCTGACTCTTGTTATCCAGATCTGTCGCAAGAACTTCTCGATAAGCTTGAGAGACTTCAAAATATGGTAATCCGCTTCATTTTTGGCCTGCGGAAATACGACCACATTTCTGAGTACCGTGCTAAGCTTGGGTGGTTGCCAATCAGAAGGCGCAGGGACATGCATGCATTGACCCTTCTATACCGTGTCCTGTTCTACCCCCAAACACCGGCTTACTTGAAAGAACGTTTTAGCTACCTCGGTAAGGATAGCCAGTTCTTTCTTCGTTCCTGCACAGACAATAAGCTAAAGATGCCGTCCAGCCGCACGAAATTCTATGATAACTCTTTCACGAGGAATTGTGTCAGGTTGTGGAATTGTCTCCCCGCTGACATACGTCAGGCAAAATCCCTACATATCTTCAAACGTTGTCTGAAAAACTACTATCTATCTATGTAATGGAGTAGAATGTAGTATATTATATGTTATGTATAAATAGTTATTTATGGTAGATATTTATATGTGTATTATTAGTATGTAGTGTTAATGTAGTCTATCTTATTCTAGGAAAACTAAATTGCTTGCCACGCAACCCATGATTTCTCCAATCCAATCACCAAAGGTTGTCTGGGAGAGATCGCTTTAGAGATAAGACCGCCTTTGCACGCTTCACTACGATTAAGCTTCTCTTTTTGTAATTATATATTTCTATTTATTTCTTGTGTGCAATAAAGAATACAATAATAATAATAATAGTTAATTAATAATCTTACTAATATTATAATAAATGGAATGTTTAATGTTTTTAAGTTTGTATATTTGTCATTCCTTATACACGCTACAATGACTGGATCGATTTGGCTGAAGTTTGGATTGGAGAAAACTGATTGACCGATTAAACATGGAATTGGAATGGAACACAATGCTGCATTTTATACTGGAAAATCAAAGAATTACCGCGGGAGTCAAAAAACACTTATCCATATTCCACACAGACAAAGTCGCGGGCATTATTTATTAAGATAATAATAATATAAAAAAAGTGTGTGTGTGCAATTTACATACGGCAGAAGTGAAACTTTAGAAAAGTAGCCTACGAGAGAATAAGAAAAATTAACCCTTTTGAGCACAATGGAGCAATAGTGCGACTCAATATCGTACAGTGCTATCTATTGGTCATGAACACATAACTTCTATTTTAACTCATTCTCTCGCAGGCTAAATCCTATTTTTTATGAATATGTTTGTCTCTTTTTGGTCTCGCTTTTTCGTTTCATTGAATTTTCAAATCACAACGATTCTAAAGAAGTTACACTTCAATAAAATCAAATCATGACATTATCAACAAGAGTGGAATGAAGCTTATTTATGTTCTTATGTCCGCTTAAGCTTGAAAGTGAATAAGTCAGGACTTCTTTTTTCTAAATTATCCAGACTATACAGCAAGACAGTTGACATAACTGTTATGTTTATTAATTTAATAATCATTTCAAGATGCTCGCAAGTTCCAACCCGGTCCAATCTTACCCATCTCTACTGTATTTGATCATGATTTATTTTAAATTTCTAAACGGATTCCATTGACTATAGAGTAACCTTGAATTGCGGACCACAATAGTTGCTAACTTCGCTGTAGTTTTTCCCGCAGTTTGGCGTCCACCGAATGATAAAAGAATTTTGTTACGGGTTTTCTATGTATTTAGATCAATAAGACACTTCTATACCCAAAGGATTTGTTTGCTAGTGATGATTTTATGATATAAATATGTTGTTACCGTGATTACTTTTTTTGGGTTCAGCTGTAGTAGAGAATTTTGTAAACATCGGGAACGCAGGCCCCACGTCTATGATTTCTTGTACGTATTTTAGCCATTAGAGGTTCTCATTGCTGTATTTTTTGATAATTTTGCATCAAAATGACTTCTTGTATATGATTTAGGAATAACTGATGATTGATTAACCTCGAAATTTTGTTTGTTTGGATATTAATGATCTCACGGCCCATAAGTTATGAGTTCGTAGCAAAGATAATTACTGTGGCATGAAAGCACCCACGAATGCAAACAAAATACATAAGCTAAAACAAATAGTCCTTACAGGAATGTAAGTTTGTAATTACATGATCGTTTATAATACTATTTCTATCGCTTAATCAATGATCCATGTTATTGTAAATGCTAAATGTTTGTAATCACACCAGACACTAATACTCAATCCACATAATCAAATAAAATCGACAGTGTTTTTATCATGTTGATATTTTGTGTTCTTACAAATAATTCTCCATATAAAGATTCAAACTGGATACAATTAACTGTGAATATTTAACTTGAACTGCCATGAAGGTCTGAGACAGATGTTTGCAACATGTCAAACCTAAACCACATATTTTAATACATAAGACTAGCAAATTTTGAGTGAAAATATTTTACCTTTAAACACATTAAAATATGTCCATATTAAAAGAGCAAAAACTGGCCATGTGCAAGTCAGGCCATGCTCCATTCCTACAACCAACTAACTTTATTATTATTTTTTCCATATTAGTTTTTATAAAGATCTAACTAGAAGCCATACTGTAAATAAAGTTTTTTGGTTTTAGTCACAATTTGGAAAGTACATATTGGTTTCAGTGTTTGTGTTTTAAATACAGTAGGTATATAGTACATACTTAATAAACATATATTTTAATCTCCTAACTAGTCTAGTTTTTGAGATACTTAGGCACTGGACAAAAATGGTCTGAATCATATGTTTACTTGAGAACACCCAAGAATGTGTGAATATGGCCATACAAATCTGACCAACTGCAATATGTTATAAGTAATTGATCCAAGTCTAGCTTCATCCCAGACAATGGACAGAGGTCCTGTGTAAATAATTCCTTGATAACTAACTATCTACATTACTCATCAGATATAGTTTCTATAAAAGAAATAATCACTCACATGCACTTTAGCAGCATGTATAACATTGATTCAACCAAAGTATATTGCTTATATTTTATTAGAAGCATTTAATTCAATATTAACAGTTAATCATAAACTTTGTCCAGATTAAATGTGAATTATATTGTGTAAAGACATTCATACTGATTTTATCTGCTTTGTTGGTCTAGTGGTTAGCATTTTGGACTGCAGCTGATGTGGTCCTGGGTTTGAGTCCTTGAGAGGTTGTGTAGGATTTTCTGTCCCATGGCTGAAAGGTTGGGAGTACATTAATATTATTATTATTAATGTGCGATCATTGTTGTGTGATGTGTTTGTCTGCGATCATTTCACAGCCGGTGGGCTACTGAACTGGTTTTAACCAAATTTTTTGCAATAGGGATGATGACAACTCAATCAAATTAGCCACTCTTTATCAAACTTAAAAACGCACTTCTATGGAAGTTGTATGGAAATCACAGTTGTGATGTCATCAAATTTCAACACACTTTTTTTCTTTAATCTATATTTTAAAATAGTTATCAAACTTAAAACTAACCGAGGATGTGAATTTTAGGTCTTTTGCAAGATCCTCTTTTTAAGAATCAGTTAAAAATAATTTATTTTTGATATAGGCATCATCCCTAATAACCAAATAAGGAAGGACACTAAGGATTATACTACATACGATGCTCTGTATCCAGGAAAATCAAAGAGTTCCCATGGGAATTTTAACAACCCAAATCCATACAAAATTTTACAAAAATGGAAGCATCATCATTATTGTTAACCTTGTTAAATGTTTAAATTATGTGGTCAAAGTCATATTATCCTCTAAAATTTATCCTTAGCGCGGCAGAATGTTGTCCAGCCCTGAACCTAGAAATCCATTGCAGTGCCAGATTAAAAGATATCTAATATTTTTGGATTCTTTGTTAGAATCTAAGAAACCCTTGTTTATTTTTTGCACATATAGAAATGTTCTCAGCATTATAATAACTATATTATTATATCTAGATAGTAGGTAAATTAAGATCCAAATGAGTATGCAATTTTCTTTTTTCTTTTTTGTATTAAATTCTTAGTTAGTGTTGCATATTAATTTAAATATCATGATTTAAGTACTTAATCATAATAATATTTTTATCAATTATTATTAAAGGTTAGCAATTGAAGTAGTATATGAATTTAGTTAATTTTCATTTCTGGAGGGCTTTTTGGTCAATACACAAAACACATTATATGCACATTCAGTGTGAATTTACACTGTCTAGCTGGGCCCGAACTTCAGTCTGGTGTAGTTGGTTTCATGACGTAGAAGGATCTCTGATCTTGTACATGCCTAGTAGGGGTGATTTACTTTTGTTATGAAGTGTGATGTGATGACACCAACACAAACACGCACGCAAAGTGTGTGTTGTGTTGGTGTGCTTACTGTGGGTGCGTTATTCAACCTTTAGTTTCACATGTTGTGACATAATAGTACTTGCTTATGGTTTTAAATTCAGACCCCTCAACCGTCATTCACTGCTTACTTTTTCAGAAAGCATTTGTTAATAGATTATAGTTACTGAAAATAATAAATTTCTTCTTTGCAGATTGGCACTATGGCGGAAATAGTGTACCCGCAAGGCTGTCGCCCCATTACCGATGACCTTGGACCAGATGAGCTTGTTCGGAGACTCAAGGTAGTATTGACCAAGCATGTTCCTTGTATTTAATCGGAGTCTACTTATTCTAAAATCATACGATGATGACTGCAGAAAATCATACTCTGCAGTCATCATCATCATCATTAGCAATTCAACAAGCTCTTTAGGCTCTCTACTGAGACCAAGTCTCTTCTTGGCATGAAAAGGGTTTGGCTATGTTTCACAATGATGCCCTTCACTAACATACATACCAATATGTATATTCGTGAAATTTAATACTCATTGTGAACATTGCAGTATTCGAGTATATTTATTTGCGAGAGTGTGAAATACGAAGCGCATTCGTATACGAAGAGCTAAGTTAATGCACTTCACATTTTAAAAGTCTGCATCAGTTGATCAGGCTATTTTATTATTACCTGTTGTGTAAACACTGCTACTACTACATATTTAAAAAAAACGCGTGCGAAAAATTTTCACTTTGTAAAAAAAGATAATAAAGAAAATACACTGTGGGTGGTCTCACAAGGTGATCCGGTGACAACGTCGCTAATGGATATAATTGTATTAAAAATAAAATAAAAACAAAATCTAAACAGGGATAAGTTCCAATTTTGGCCACCAGGCCAAAGAAATGGCTAAAGATCTATACTCATTACTCACGGACCACTAGTATAAATATGTCACCGTAAAATTGCAAAAACATTCAAAATTCAATGTTAAGAGTGTCAATTTTTGAAATATTCATTATGTTTACGTTTTCTTGTCTCTTTCTTGTAGGTTAGGTCATGGTTCGACATAAACAATCAATTAGGTTCTATCGGGTTGATATACCTATCAGATTACAATCTATACCGAAAAATAATGCGTTAAATTTTAATCTTTCGACAGTTTACAATTTCGCTAGATAGATTACAATCTAACGGTTTTCACAATCTTACGGAGACATATATAAAAGATCATTGTCTATATTATTATCATAAATGCGAAAGTTTGTATAGATGGATGATGTTTGTTACTCAATCACTCCAGAACGGCTAAACGGATCTGGATGAAATTTCATGATTAAGTAGATATCTACTTATCTACTATGCTAATACCTGAGAATCTTATTGAATTTATCGCATATATTCCATGCCTAAGAACCAAGCTATTAGAATTTCGACCTCTTATCTATAACCAGCTCATGCCCGCGACTTAATCCCCGTGGATTGAGGTTTTTGGTCCCCGCGGAAACTCTTTATTTTTCTGGGATAAAAAGTAGCGTATGTGTTATTCCAGACTACAATCTATCTCTGTGCCAAATTTCATCCGATCCGTTCAGCCGTTCTGGCGTGATTGAGTCACTACTCACTATTTACGATTGTTTTACAAAACTGCTGTCATGTTGTAACATTTCCGTGGTTGAGATAAAGGAAATTAAACTAATTGGTTTATTGTAAATTTCAAGTGTATTGTTTCTACATAATGATGACGAAGTTCAAATTCAAAAGTAAAGAATTTAAATATCTTTTCGTCTTCGATGCTAATGATTCCTCGTTCGTCTGATATTCAGTATTCAGTACTTTAGTCAGTAGTTGAGTGGCAGCCGAGTAGTTAGTAGAGGCGAGATAGATTTTAGCCAAAAAGTAGCCTATGTGATATTCCAGACGATAACCGATGTCTGTGCCAAATATCATCCGAATCCGTTCAGCCGTTCGGGCGTGAATGAGTAATAAACATCCATCCGTACATCTATCCATTCAAACTTTCACATTTATAATATTAGTAGTATAGATAGATATCAGTCCTATTACGTACTAAGCTATCATTATAGTTTTGCGTCCGCCCATTTATCTCTTCAGATGTTTCTTTGCTAAGTGACTACTTATAACTATATATATACTTATACTAATACTTTATTACAGGAGCCCTATTTGCCCTATTAGGAAAAAATCTGCATAAATCGTTGTTATAATCTCAATTGTTGTGATTGGCTGAATAATGGTATTTTTGCTGTAACAATGGAATTTGGTCAATAGCAGAAGAGTGTGAGCAAATCAGAGTTGATTGCGATCGTTACACTGTAACATTTATCTTACCGTATTTAGGGCCCCAGTTCTTGTTATTACCATCTGAACACAAGACACAAGTCTCACAGATCTGGGATAGCACTGGACACAAATAAGAGTGATAGGTAAATGCGCACAGAATACATGCGCAAATACTGAGAATTTAGTACAAGTTAGGTCCAGCTCATTAGGTCAAAACTCTTCTTTCCTAGGCTTTGGCTCACACGCTACAGGGTTTGGGCCAAGATGAAGGCATGTACCAGCATTACATTCCGCTGGCGTTGCACCTCGCGGACGATTTCTTTCTCAACCACAATTCGCGCGACGTGCAGCTGCTTATCGCATGCTGCATCGCCGATGTGCTCCGTGTGTACGCACCAGAAGCCCCGTACAAGGATCAAGAACAGGTAAGTGACAAAATCGACTAATGCATTAACTCTCTGTCTCAACTCATATTTAAATAAACTTACTATAAGGGCTTCTGAATCGTCGAGTGAATCTAGCACTGGTCGAAATGCCATTCCTACCGAGAAGAACCAGCAAGTAACTCGGTGGTTGCATTAAGTACTAGTGGTTCGCCCCGAACTGGAACCTCGCGGTATCCATTCACTGCACCGTACGCATTAAAACGCGCCGAATCTGATGACGTCAATCGTCACCCGCTTGCGTGGATGGGATACGTATACCTACAGTATTTTACTATAATGCAGCTCGTTCGGTGAGAGGGTGTTACGTAGCATACGTTTTCATAATAAAAAAAATTATAAAATGTGATGAGACTGAGACGGTGTGCTTGCGCCTTCTGCGGCGAGCATGTCTAGATGCGCGATCATCTTTACGTTCATAGACATCAGTACTATCAGTAGACTATTTTTTTATTCCACGTAAGATGGTGCTAACCTCTATTATTTGTAAGCACAAACGAATAAACTTTTACAGAGCGCCATCTATTGACATCATTGTGAAGCTCTGTTAAAAATACTGAAGCTCATTAAAAATTAAATAATTTCGTTTCCTTATAATATTTATCTAATTTTAGTATTTGTTGTTCAAGTACAGGATATAATTCAAATAATTGATTAAGTTTCAGTCTCAACCTTTCAGAAAATTGATAGTTCTGAGGTCAACTTTGGACGTTAGAAAATCTCCACTTTGAAAGCCCCCCATTTCGTCAATTTTAGGGGGAAAATTAAAAAAAAATATTTTTGGACTCAATTCCTAATTATCTTTAAAATGAAATACCGCCACCCTATGTAACGCTATAAAAATATTTTAATTCGCATTCGCTTCTATGAGAGCCCCCCCGAAATAAAGATTTTTATAACTTTTTAAGCCATATTCGACTGGAGGTCATCGGTTTACATATTATATTTAAATTTGAAGTAATTACGATCAATAATTCTGAAGTTATAAGGCTCTGACAGACGAGCGGACGGACAAGTTCAAATTCACTCAAGCAGACTCAGAGACCTTCGCTTCGCTCGGTCAATTAGTACTTGTATGTACATGTACAGTAAACAGCCACATCCATATGAAGTATTGCTCTCACCTAAGGGCCGGAGCACCGCACAGTACTAGCTCCTTCCATCAGACCGGATACAAAAGCGGAGAGTTCGACTCGTAGACAATCCCAAAATGATTCGCACGCTGGAGCCCCTATTACACCGAAGAGACGTTAGTTCTCTTTGTGTGTTCTACAACGGGGAGTGCTCTGAAGAGTTATTTTATCTAATAACGGGCATCAATCTAGCGGGGCGAACGGTATAAATCGGCGGAACATGCTTTGATAGTTTGCTTATGTAGATTAGTCGAAAGTCCGCAAATATAACGTCGGCGTCGGTTCATTTTAAACTTCAAATCATTAAACTGTTCAATCATTTTTATCTTTTTTATTCAAATAACTTTTTAAAATGCTTTTGAATAAACTTTTGAAGTGAATCTACCGCTGTTTCGGAATGACATTCCTGTATATCATTTTATGTATTAATGCTTTTCGTTATCTATCAAAAAAAATGATTAAGATTGTTTGAGATGCGCCCTATGCCCGAATATCTGATAGCAGATCTTAACTCTTCTTGCCTTTACAAAATCTTCCCGATTCCCATGAATTATATTTACCCAAGGGGTACTAATTGATATTGAGTATTGACTACGGTACGACTTGGTACGAACATGCTGACAAAGACGATTCTTTATGATCAAACCAACCATTTATTGTTTCTCTCTTTGTTTTTTTAGGTGAAAACGATATTCTTGTTCCTGATAAACCAACTCCAAGGTCTTCGCGACCCAAAAGACCCAGCGTTTAAACGGTATTTCTACCTGCTGGAGAACCTGGCCTACGTCAAGTCTTTCAACATGTGTTTCGAACTGGAAGACTGCCAGGAGATATTCTGTGCTCTTTTCTCTCTTATGTTTAAGATTGTCAAGTAAGTTTTTTATGTCTTGTAAGTTTCTTTAAAATTATATCCAGTCTAATACCCTCTTAATAATATACAGCTCCAGTACCCTCTCTCCTATGAGCAGCAGTGGGACGTTATGGGCTGCACAAATGTATTGTAAAATTGTATAACACATTGAAAATTAATCTCTCAGCCCGATTTACTGCTTAATGTTTGCGCTCGAGTGTAATTTTCATCATGCTGCACTTGTAGCATAAATTACTATTTTGGTTACCAGCACGGAACACTCAACGAAAGTAAAGTCCTTTATGTTGGACGTTCTTTGCCCGCTGATCACGGAATCGGACGTGGTGTCAAATGAACTTTTGAACGTCATTTTGATGAACCTGGTGGAGCCGAATAAGCGCGAACATAAACACGCTTACATGCTCGCCAAAGAGCTTATAGTTAAGACCAGCGAAACTTTGGAACCCTACATACAGGCGGTAAGTTGTAATACCTTTTCATTAAAAAAGTTTTTTTAGTTTCCCTCCTTATGCATCGTTTTTCATATAATATAAACTCGCCGGCATATTTAGCGGAACATAAAAAAAGGTCCATAATTAAAAAAATATGGTTTTATTTTAAAATCTACTTACTACACTTCTTTTGTTATTTAAAGTTTCATTTGTTTTACTTAAAATGAGATCACATTAAGAACAGATTTTGCGAGTAAAGGCTATTTGTGAAAAATGGTACATTTTTGAACTTTTCATGTAACCGGGAAAAGTGAAATTTAATATTAAAATAACAATTAATTAAATTAGAAAAATGGTGATTAATATCGCGTATTTCCTCCACGTGCTCTTATTAAAGTTTCTACCCGTCTAGGAATACTGAGACTGATGTTATCGATGGTCTCCTGGGGTAGTCTCCGCCATTCCTCAACTACGGCGATTCGCAGTTCTCCCACGTTGGCAGGAGCTGGAATTCTGGACTTAACTTTTCTTTTCAGCAAGTCCCAAACGTGCTCTATTGGGTTCATATCCGGTGATCTCGCCGGCCACTCCATAACAGTGATATTCATATCATTAAGATAAGCTTGAGTTACCCGAGCGGTATGCGGCCGAGCATTATCCTGCATAAAAACAAAATCTTCACCGATATATGGGGCAAACGGTACGACATTTTCTTCTAAAACTTCTCTGTTATAGCGGTCTGCAGTCAGACTCACTCTGTCAATCACTACCAAGTCTGTGCGAACTCCCAAACAAATGCCCGCCCAAAACATTATTGATCCACCACCGTATGCAACTGTAGTTTCAAAATTTGTCTGAATGTATCGTTCTCCTTTGCGTCTGTATATTCTTTGCCTGCCGTCAATTTGATTTAAGAGAATTCTGCACTCATCACTAAACAATACCTTACTCCATTGGTCCGCGTTCCGAAGTCGATGTTCCTGAGCAAAAGTTAACCTGTTTCTACGATGATTTACCTCGAGCCTTGGAGCCTTGGCGGGCACAAATGAACCCAAACCAGCTTCTTCGAGCCTTCTTCGTACCGTACGCTCACTTACGGTTACACCCCGCACTGCTTCTAACTCATGTCGGGCTTGGACGGCCGTCAAACGGGGGTTCCTACGTACACGAAGCCGAATGAAACGATCATCCCTACTCGAAGTGCGTCTTTTTCTGCCTTGTCCTGCTCTTCTCACATAAGTACCGGTCTCCCTGAACCGTTGGATACTGCGATGGATCGTTGAAACTGGTCGACGAAGATCTCTGGATATCACTCTGTAGGTTTGACCATTTCTTCGCATTTCGAGTGCCCTGGCAATCTCCGTTGGGGCTAAGTCAGGCATAATTCAGTCATCAACTCCAGAAAGATACGCGATTAAAAAAAGATAACAAAAAACAGTATTTCAATGAAATTTTAAATCAAACTCAGAAGGAAGAAATACTCGAAGTTCGCGCCAGATAAGGTGTATTTGAATAAAATTAAAACAATTGCATAAAATGTGATGTTCAGTTGTTTTCGTAATTTGAAAATATTTCTTTTTAAATTAAATGACGTATAAATCAGCCAGCAACCTTATATGATACTGATATCAAACCTTTTTTTTTATGTTCTAAAGTAAAATCAAGCTTTCTCCGTTACGTTATGTTTCCATGGTTCCATGGTAACACTTTTCGTTCGTAAGGAGTAAACTCCAGTCGTGCGACGGAGCTGACACACACAATTATTTTTTCAGTCATTGTTCCTTTTTTCAGTTCTTTAATCATGTTCTTATATTGGGAAAAGAAGAAAGGAATCTTGTTATATTTTCGAAAGTATATGAATTAATATACGAATTAAACCAATGTTGCCCATCCGTATTGCTATCAGTACTGCCACAATTAGAATGTAAACTAAAATCCGCTCAGTTCCAAGAGCGATTAAGCGCTGTAGCGTTACTCGCCAGGATGTTCTCAGAGCCGGGATCACAACTTGCCAAGCAGTATCCAGCATTATGGCGAGCATTTCTCGGCCGATTTAACGATATTTCTGTACAAATTAGGATCAAATGTGTCCAATATTGTATGCATTTCCTCGTACATCATCCGGATTTGAGGAAAGATATTACAGAAACGTTAAAAATGAGGCAGCATGATTCTCATGAACAAGTTCGTTACGAAGTGGTAATGGCTATAATAGCGACCGCTCAAAAAGATTTCCAGGCTGTGGCGGAGTCGGAGGACTTGCTACATTTTGTCCGAGAAAGGACTTTAGACAAGAAGTTCAAAATCCGTAAGGAAGCCATGACGGGCTTAGCGATGATATACAAAAAATTCTTAACAGAAGAATCTGTACCACCGGCAACCGAAAGAGCCGTCCAGTGGATCAAAGACAAAATTCTTCACGGGTATTACATGACAGCTTTAGAGGACAGATTGTTAGTGGAGAGACTCTTGAACACTTCTCTGGTTCCTTATACATTGCCAGCGCCGGTGAGAATGAAGAAGCTATTCTATTTGATGTCAAATGTTGATGATAACGCTACAAAAGCGTTCATAGAGCTGCAGAAACATCAATTGGCGGTGCGCAGGTCTGTCGCCGAATGGATCGACCTCCATAGGAAACCGCCGACGCCTGCTGTGCAGAAGGAAATGATTGCTAAAGTCTTACACATTAGCTCAAAATTTTTACCAGAATCTGTGAAGGCGCAGGAGTTTTTAAATAAATTCTCTGGACATATGAAGAAAGCGCCGGAGTTGTTGCAAGGAATGGAGACAATATTGAATCCAAATGTCAGCTGCGAAGTTTGTGTGCGCACTACAGTGAGTATGCCTATTATGTTTTTAACCATAAAGCTGACTTTGTTTGTGTAGAGTAATAATACTGTTGCCCGCGACTTGGTTCGCGTGGACTACACGAATTTCTAACCCCTATTTTACCCCTTTAGAATTTACAAAAAAAAAATACATTTCTTAGCGGATGTATACGTCATAAAAGCTATCTGTATGCCAAATTTCAGCCCGATCCGTCTAGTGGTGTGATCTGTGCGTTGATAGACCAGTCAGTCACCTATTTGTTTTATATTTAGACTAGATTTTGTTCGCGGCTTCGCTCACGTTAAGTTCGACTTCTCATTTTCAAAGCCCTATTTTACACCCTTAGGGGTTGAATTTTCAAAAATCTTTCTTAGCGTCATAAAAGCTATCTGTATGCCTTTCAGCCCGATCCGTCCAGTGGTGTAAGCTGTGCGTTGATAGATTAGTCAGTAGTCAGATTTTCCTTTCATATAATTGAAATTTATTGAATCTTGATTAATTACTATAATATTATTATGCCACTCCCGTGCCAAATCCCATTTTGACCGGGTGGTAGACAATGGGTATTCCATTCTCAATCTGAATATTGTAGAGGTGAGGCGTATATACTAGAACAGATACAGGGACTAGGTATTTATCGATACTAGGTCGCACCTGTTGCCAACTTTTAAAATACTCGATCCACCTAGTCCCAGAGAGGCTTGTGGTCTGTGGTACTTATAATGACGCGGCACCCGTGGCCCATTCGAAACGTGTCATTTGAATTTGAACCAGATTTCGATACATAATTAACACGAGGCGCACTCTTTTTACCTTGAAATATGGTTCAAATTCAAATGACTGACACAAGAATTATTTAGGCAAACACGAGTGCGTGTCGCGTTAGTTTTAATCTTATTGAAATATGGTTCAAATTCAAATGGCACTTATCCAGCGGGCCGAGTGCAAAAATATACTGTCCTTTTTTAACTATACGACTCCGCAGTCTTTCTATCTTTGTCTGTCACTTGTCTTCTTTGTCACTAGTCGGGACTTTACGAAATACTAAATAGTATCCACTAGTCTCTAGTTTTGTGATGTGACTAGTATCAAGAGTATCAAGTACGATACGGGCTCGTGCAAGCCGCGCTCGCCGTATTGATACCTACTCGACGACGTCGTAATCTGTTACGCGCATCGGACTTATTAATCGGTTTTCATAGTTTTGTAATGTGGATAAAGAACTTTGTTAATAAGACATAATAAGACACGTTACTACTTCACGTACTATGTACTTTAAATACAAGTACTTTATGGACTAGGTGGAAGAGGTATTTGGATCGAGTATTTCACTAGGTGCACCTAGTACAAAATTTACCTAGTACGACTCATCTCTACTTACTTGTAGGACTCTCTATGCCCACTTCAAAAATATTTATACATCACTTTCGCATTTATAAGTATCGCATAAATAATTATGCTAATACCCGTGACTTTGTCGATGTATGTATGGTTCGGCTTCTATTTAGAATCGGTTCTGAACTGATCTATAGCGCGACGCAAGTTACCAGTGGCGCCATCTAGTTTGATGAGATACAATTATAAGACTTTTGATATATATTTGTCACCGTAAGATTGTAAAAACCTTTAGATTATAATCTAACTCGCGAAATTGTAAACTGTCGAAAAATTTTGAACTGTTCAATGTTCTGAGTGTCAATTTTTGAAATATTCATAGTATTTATGATTTCTTGTCTCTATCTAGTAGGTAATCCTAACCTAGGGTTCGACATAAATAATCAGGTACTTACTCAGGCACTTAGGTTCTATCGGGTTAATATACCTAACAGATTACCATCTATCGATAAATAATGCGTTAAATTGTAATCTTTCGACAGTTTGCAATTTCGCGAGTTAGATTATAATCTAACTGTTTTTACAATCTTACGGTGACATATTTATTAAAGCCCCACAAACTTTTCTAACCCGGTGACAGCGTCGCTAGTAACTATTAAAAATAAAATGAAAACAAAACAGTCTTAATAATTAGTTCCAATTTTGGCCACCGGGCCAGATAAGTTGGTGGGACTATAGACTGCCAAAAAGCTGTTCTATTGGGATAATAAAATAGCTTCATGTCTTTTCCTGTTATGATACATACAGTCACTCGGGAGAAAAGGAAAGAAGGCTAACTGTCATCCTAATAATCATTATTAGGATGACAGTTAGCCTTCTATCTCTTTCATCCAGATCCGTTCAGCCGTTTAGGCGTGATTGAGTAACAAACATCCATTCATCCATCCAAACTTTCAAATTTATAATATAGCAAGTAGTAAGTATATAGAGTATAGATATCCCACTTGTGGTGTCGCCCGGTATCTGAAAATATGCCAACAGCTTTGGTTCCTATTTATTGTCAAAATAGAAAATAATAAAAACAAATAGCACAAAGGTGCTGATGAAATTCTCGAACTCAAACTCAAATGTTTTTTTATTCAAATAAACCTTTACAAGTGCTTTTGAAACGTTGAATGGATCTACCAATAGTCGAGGTTTCTAGCCCCACTAATTTCATTACTAACATACCTTCTTCTTCTTCATTCACTGGGCTTTTCCGCACTTAGGCGTAGGTGCCCGTTGTGCGTGACTAACATACCTACTTCTAGCATAATCTATTGTTTTTTGTGAGGCCAACGAGGCCTTTTAGTTGAATGTTAAGCATGCCTGGTTGATAGTCTTAAAAAAAAAAATAGTACAATAAAAAAAAATGAGTGTGCTTTAGACTACACAACTGAAATAAAACTTAGTAAATGGCTATGAGAGAAAGAGAAAGAATGTGTGCTCGCAGCTCTCTCTCTTTTGCCCCTACAGTAATATACGAAACATAACTCTCTCTTTCTATCTTCACTAACTTATATCTCCCTCTCATCCTCCGTCTCCGTTTGCCTCGCCCGATCTCACTTTTCGTAACGCTCTCGTCACGCATTCAGCAGCTTACTCCCCAAGGCAAGCGTACGTAAAGAAATTTTACTTCAAAAATAATATTATTTTTTGTATTTTTCAGTCTAACGTGCTCAAGAAGTTAGGTCAACCGGTGATGACGAACCTCTATTACAACACAGTGAAAATGCTCCTGGAGCGAGTCAGCTCTGTGATGGTGGATCACGAGTCCTTGCGTATACTCGTAGGTTACGTGGAGGGATCTGTCAAAGGCACGGAAACGGCCATTGCTGAGGAATGCGGTGAGTTGTGCATACTGAAAACAAATTTGTATTTTGCAGAATTTTTATTACCATGGCATTTCCGCTTGAGAATATCATTCATCTTAATCATTCATTTCATGACTTTTTCACCCCGTCCGCAGCTTTAATTTGATCAAAACTAGAGGTCGCCCGCGAACTCGGCCGCGTACAATTTCTCATTTCCTATGAAATTATGAAATTTTCCCGCTGCAATGAATGACCCTATCTATGGAGGGCTTTATATAGCTTATGCAGGTTTATACTATTTAAAACTAATAACCTAAATGCTGATTTTCATGTCTATACTTCAAAATCACAGAACTTTTATGTAATTTTCCAACCCCCATTTCCAACCCTTTTGGGGTGGATTTTCGTAAAATAGCTTATACAGGCTATTATAATTTAAAACTAATAAACTAAATCCCAATTTTCATGTCTCCAACTACAAAAACAGGAATTTCATACAAAATTCCAACCCCCATTTCAACCCCTTAGTGGTTAACCTTCCAAATTTCAAGTCTGTATGCTTTATAGTTCCTGAGATAATATCGTGATTCGTCAGTAGTCTATAGTCGTTATAAATTTGGTTCTCTTGAGTTCGTAAATAGTAGAGATCGATTTCTTTACATATACGAGATTACCAAACGATTTATAATAACTCCTAGAAGATAATTTGTTTTAGACATTGGTTTATATGCAGTGTAAGAAACAAAAAATTTAAATTAAAGTTAAACATGAATTTAAACATGAAGACATCCTATATACCTTACTAATTAAAGTAAAAAAATACCTCACTCTTCCTAGTTTCTTCCCGTTTTTATACGACTGCCTGAAAAAAGGAGTATATTGTGTTCAGGGTTCATGTATGTATGTATGAATGTGAGTTTGTATATTCCACCATAACTTCTATACGCCTGCACCGATTTTGATAAATGAGGTATCCTTAGAATCCCCAGTTTATTCCGGGTGACATAGGCTAGTCAAATTAAAAAAAAAATGATTGGGTGACCATGGTCCCGCATTAAAGACTAAATTGAAAAACATCGAAAATAAGATTAACTATATAATCATCATCTAGAAAATGATGAGAAGATTCCAAAAATATATTATAACACTATAGTCAGTGGCGTGCACAGCTTTTGAAGCTAGGGTAGGCATTCGTTATTCAAAATACCTATTTAGTAGCTGTTTTGATGAAAAATGAGCATTGAGGTATTTCAATTTGGGTAAGCAGCGCTTTTGTGCCTATAGAGGCACAAAAGCGCTGCTTACCCAAATTGAATGAATTGAAGTTCATAGGAACTGCACGCCACTGACTATTGTTCAATATCTAGAGATTCACAAAAAAATATCATTTAATAAAAATGTGAATAAGATTCTAATTTAACTAGATTAATTTAGATTTTTAACTTTTTGTTTTTAATTTTTTTTAACTCGTGACTCGTTAATGTTCGGGCATGTATTTCAGGTATCGACATTAAAAAAGCGGCGGAGCGCGGTCTGAAACTGCTAGTGATGCTGTCGTTCGTGTTCCCGTCACACTTCCTCCATGAAGACGTGCTAAGCCGCCTCACGTCGCTGCTGGAGATGGACGACGCGAACGTGGCGCCGCACATACTCGCCGCGCTCACCTTCCTCGGCAAATACAGACCACTGAGTAAGACTCACTACCCTCATTTTACGTTTTTGCAGATTGGAGTGTGATTTTAAATATAATATGTCACCGTAAGATTGTAAAAACCGTTAGATTATAATCTAACTCGCGAAATCGCAAAGTGTCGAAAGCTTACAATTTGACTCATTATTTTTCGGTAGATTGTAATCTGTTAGGTATATTAACCTGATAAAACCTAAGTGCGGCTGGGCACTACCTGATTATTTATGTCGAACCCTAACCTAACCTACAAGATAACGTAAATACAATGAACGGGTAACGGGTCACAATCTGTCGACAGTTTACAATTTCGCGAGTTAGATTATAATCTAACGGTTTCTACAATCTTACGGTGACATATCAATAATTACCGGATAAACTCACGTGTTATGTCGGAAAATGCCCGACTAGTTTCGAACCCGTTCGGGACCCTGGTCGGGGGTCTACGGGGACTAGCCGATCAGATGAACGACTCCCTGAAACATCTGTGAGACAAAACCTATTCAAGAGACCCAATAACCCAAAGGAGTTAGTAGGGAGACTATTCCGTGCTTCCATTCCGCTAAGATCGTGTGTGAATGTGAACTTGTGTTGTGAATGTGACGTTAGAAATCGAGGATTTCCTGCAATTTTGCTGGCATAATGTCATAATGTCAACTAATTAACTTGGATTCTTTTACAGGTGAAGCATGCCCAACGTTGTTCCCGAAATTAACTAATTTCTGCAAGGCGTACGCCGAAGTTGGAACACCGAAACAGGCCAAAAACGCTGTCAGGTAAGTTCATATTTTTTGGACAAAGTATCTTATCAAGTTATGTAATGTAATGTTTACCACAGTCAGTGGGATACAGTTTATGTATGACTAGCTGATGCCCGCGACTTCGTCCGCGCGGATTGAGGTTTTTTGGTTCTCGCGCTAACTCTTTAATTTTCCGGGTTATTCCAGACTATAATCTATTTCTGTGCCAATCCAGATCCGTTAAGCCGTTCTAGCGTGATTAAGTAATAAACATCCATCCATCCATACATCCACCCAAACTTTCGCGTTAATAATATTAGTATAGGTAATTTCTAAAAATCCAGTTTATTTTTAGGTGTCTATACGTAAATCTACCGGAGCAGCGATCGCAGATCTTTACGGAAATACTGGAGACGCTAAAGACGACTCTAAGCCCGCACTCAGATCACTACCGCACGGCCATCGTCACACTCGGACACGTCGCCCACAACCTGCCCGAGAGCTTTCCCGTTATCATCAAGAATATCGTCTCCAGGAAGGTGAGTTCAGTAATACTAGAGACAGTGAAGACGACTCTAAGCCCGCACTCAGATCACTACCGCACGGCCATCGTCACACTCAGACACGTCGCCCACAACCTGCCCGAGAGCTTTCCCGTTATCATCAAGAATATCGTCTCCAGGAAGGTGAGTTCAGTAATACTAGAGACAGTGAAGACTACTCTAAGCCCGCACTCAGATCCACTACCGCACGGCCATCGTCACACTCGGACACATCACAACCTGCCCGAGAGCTTCCCCGTTATCATCAAGAATATCGTCTCCAGGAAGGTGAGTTCAGTAATACTAGAGACAGTGAAGACTACTCTAAGCCCGCACTCAGATCACTACCGCACGGCCATCGTCACACTCGGACTCATCGACCGCAACCTGCCCGAGAGCTATCCCGTTATCATCAAGAATATCGTCTCCAGGAAGCAGTGGCGTGCACATGTTTTGAAGCTAGGGTAGGCATTCGTTAGTCAGAATACGTTTTTACTAGCTGTTTGATTAAAAATGAGCATTGACGTATTTCTATTTGGGTAAGCAGTGCTTCATGCCTCTATGGACTGCACGCCACTGCCAGGAAGGTGAGTTCAGTAATACTAGAGACAGTGAAGACTACTCTAAGCCCGCACTCAGATCACTACCGCACAGCCATCGTCACACTCGGACACATCACAAACTGCCTGAGAGCTTCCCCGTTATCATCAAGAATATCGTCTCCAGGAAGGTGAGTTGAGTAATACTAGAGACAGTGAAGACGACTCTAAGCGCGCACTCAGATCACTACCGCACGGCCATCGTCACACAAGGACACATCATAACCTGCCTGAGAGCTTCCCCGTTATCATCAAGAATATCGTCTCCAGGAAGGTGAGTTGAGTAATACTAGAGACTGAAGACGACTCTAAGCCCGCACTCAGATCACTACCACACGGCCATCGTCGAAACTCGGACACATCACAACCTGCCCGAGAGCTTCCCCGTTATCATTAAGAATATCGTCTCCTGGAAGGTGAGTTGAGTAATACTAGAGACAGTGAAGACTACTCTAAGTCCGGAATTGGCAATCGAACGTGATAAGCGGTCACAACTCACAACTTAAGCTGTTTACTGTACAACATCAGCAAACGGGATAGCAGGTGGGAAATCACATATTTGTGCTTGATAAGTCTTGATTAGTCTTATTTATGTGCATGTGCCATGTTTTATAGGATTCCGTACATCAAGAGGCGAAAAGGAACTCTTATAGGATCACTTCTTTGTCCGTCTGTCTGTCAACCACCTTTTTCTCGGGAACGCGTGGAGGTATAAAGTCCCTTGAAATAAAAAAAAAATCAAGCTCCTAAGTCAACGCATTTAAAAGATACGGCCGTTTTTGCCGCATATTTTGCATATTTTGACACTCTCCAATAAATCAAAACTTATATATAGGCTATAGGGTAATTCCCGTCGACCTAGAATCAGGAAATTTGTCAAGAAACAAGGTCTTACAGCAGAAATATAGGAAAAAATCCGAAAATCGTTATTCATAGGGTGTTGAATTGTTTGTGTTTGTGAGCCACTTATTTCCCAGATGATTACGTTTTGGTATGACATATTTCTTGCTATTTACTAAAAGAATTTGTATTGTGTGGTGGTACGGTATCCTTCGTGCGCGAGTCTGACTCGCACTTGACCAGTTTTCGAATATGTATATAAAGCTAATGCCAATGAAGCTATTGACTTTCTTCTTAACAGATAGTGAAAGAATTACTGGTCAGAGAAGGCGGGGGAAGCTCGAATGCCCCAGAAGGCGATTGGTGCGATGAAGAGGACTTACCGGAAGAGACTCGCTGCAAGCTAGAAGGACTCAAATGTATGGCCCGCTGGCTTTTGGGACTCAAGAAAGATGAACTGTCCGCCCAGAAGACATTTAGGATGCTCAACGCATTCATCATACACAAAGGAGATTTATTACAGGTACAAATTGATATTTCATTTTCAGTGTTTGAAACTGTACTAGTTTATTTTTCTTTCGGGTTTCAGGTTTCTCTGTTTCAGGTTTCAATATGTATGATTTTGTTTTGTTTCTGCTTTTGTGGGATACTATTCAATATATAGTCAAGGCAATAAAGCTAGTGGACCCCAACAATAATTCCTCAGGCGATGAAACTTTACAGTATGATAAAGTATCATGAGTTAAACGTATATTATAAATCTTCTATATATATAAAAATCAATTGCTGTTCGTTTGTCTCGCTAAAACTCGAGAACGACTGGGCCGATTTAGCAGATTTTGGTTTTGAAATGTTTGTCGTAGTCCAGGGAAGGTTTAAACGGTGAGAAAATGTGGAAAAATTAAAGAGTTCCCGCGGGAACCAAAAAACCTAAATCCACGCGGACGAAGTCGCGGGCATCAGCTACTATCCAATAAAAAACAGAAAAAGGCTTTTTATGCTATACCCAATTATCAAAGCAGGAAGGTACATTATCGCGTAAACGCAGGTCCGTGTTTAATTAGGTTTGATAATAAAATCGGTTTGAATATCGATGTTCTGCATGATTATTTCGTTTGATATTTCGGTTTTGAGTTTAAATATACTACCTACTTTTATTTTAAAAAGAAATCGAGAAAATATTCAGTCATAAATAAGTTAAGTTTTACGTAGAAATACCCAACTTCCGCATGTTTTTTTTTGGATATTTTTGTATAAGTTTTGGTTCATACCATACTACAACTCTGCCAAGTTTCAATGAGTTTAATGCGGGGGTGTCCATACAACGAATGGCCCCGTTGCCTAGAGTAGTAAGCATATTATGCATATGTCACCGTAAGATTGCAAAAACCGTTAGATTGTAATCTAACTAGCGAATTTGTAAACTGTCGACAAATTACAATTTAACGCATTATTTTCGATCAATTTTTTAAAAATTTTACTAGCCTATGTCACCCGGAATATGCTAGGGATTCTATCGATACCTCATTTATCAAAATCGGTTCAGGCGTATAGAAGTTATGATGGAATATACAAATACATACATACATACATACATACATACATACATACATACATACATACATACATACATACATACATACATACATACATACATAAAACAATTTACTCCTTTTTTCAGGCAGTCTTATAAAAAAAGGTGGGTATTATGTTGTTGTTAATAAGACTTACTCTCGTGCAGCAAAAGCGCGTGTCGGCCGCGGAAATGTCTCACCTGCGGCTTGCGGCGGGCGCGGCCATGCTGAAGATCTGCGAACAGAAGGGAGTCGGAGACCAGTTCACTGCAGACCAGTTCTACAACCTCTCGCATCTCATGGTGGTATGTGTTCAGTGCAGTTTCTCAACTATCCTCTGCAATACAGGTTATCCTAGCGTAGAGGGTAGGGACCGATATTTAATCATGTCAATCATTTATGAAATTAAATATTATTCTTATTCTTATTAAAAGGGAGGTCACTTGATGACTCCCTGGTCCCTGTGAAATCAAGGCACTCAGTCTCTCTCTTCGCGTCGTGTTCCACATTGCTGTGGGTTGTGACCCCATTACATTAAACACAATGGCAGGGGTTTTCTTGGGATAATAATGCGGTGGGTTCCCAGGTCCTTCCGCATACAACTAAACTAAGAGTACTATTTCAACTCATATGTTATTAACGATTATACGACCGACGGCTTCACGTGCTCTCCGAGGCACGGAGCAAATTCGATCACTCATCCATCCAGTTACCGACTTGGGTCAACGTTGCTTGACTGATATGCGTTGTCGCAACAAGGCCACTCGTCCCTCGCTCAAGGCACTCGCACATTAAGCCAAATCCAGGTTTGTAATATCGGTAGAGCTTGAGGACGAGTTGTGAACTAGATCTTACGATCTAGTGTAGGCTAGATTGCAGTTACGCTAGGGCCGATAAATTGGCCTACCCTCGATTACCTAAAATAATACTAAATTGTATTTGTTCAATTGAATATTTTTGGTGGCCTAGGTAGCTTCTGTCACCCAGTAACAAGATTTCAATCATTCCTACGTTGAACGTATTCGAGTGTCCAACTCTTTAGCGTTAAAGTAAAATGAACCTTAATTTCCTTTTTTTTAGAGCTCTAGTTCGTTCAAATATTCAGGGTGAGTATTATACGGATACTTTGCGAATTAAAATCGGTGTTTCTGAATTTGTGACTTTAAATTGTGGTCGTTTGGGTCCTGCATTTAACATTAACGCTAAATATTTTAGATATATTTGAATACTTGAATACTCAATGACGGTGTGATTTAAAATCTTGTAGTAGGGATTTGTCAGAGCGGATTTGGAAGATACAATACGAAATAACAGTGACGGAAAATATAGTGGTGACCCAAAAGTTGTTATTGCGACGCGAATTAACTTCATAAAAGCTTGCTTCTAAAAACTTATATTTTTAATCTAGAGACTGAGTGTGAGATCTATAGAGCGAACTTTGACTTTGCTTAGAATTAAGACATGGTTAAAACGAGACAGAATTATGTTACATAAGTGCATCTTGTTTTATCTCTATGTAAAGTCTGCGCTAAGTCAAAGTACGCTCTATAGGTCTTAGCATGAGTTATTAAAATAACATTTACGTTTTTTGTTATAGGATGACGTGCCACAAGTGCGAGAAGCATTTGCTGCAAAATTACATAAAGGCTTATCTAAGGTAAACTACTAATTTTATATTAAAAAAATGGCTACCTCTCCTGTCTACACCTAGTCCAGGTGGAATTTCTGAAAATCCTTTCTTGGGATTACAGGAAAAACTCCTTTCATAATTTCAAGTTTGGTAACGTTTGTACGTTGACATTTCAGTCACCAGATTATTTTATAGATGGAAGAGATTAATTAGATTCTGGAGGATTACCCGATTTTCACGGTAAATGATGAAATCCTCTGCCCTTCTTACGGCCCTAGTCATTTTCTCATGGCACTGGTAGACATACACTTGATGGATGTTTCTTGACAGTTCAATTTCGCCGACAGGGTATACCGAACAAATGTCTGCCGTTGGACTTCATGGGGATGTACGCACTAGCGGGACGCGAGCCGGACAAGCGCATCCGTGGCCTCGTGCGGCAATACATGATGGCGGACGTCGTGCGGCGCCGGGAGTACGTGCGGAACATCACTGTGGGCACCAAAGGTAAGACTGATGTCCGCCGCCGGACTTCATGGACATGTACGCATTAGCGGGACGCAAACCGGACAAGCGCATCCGTGACCTCGTGCGGCAATACATGATGGCGGACGTCGTGCGGCGCCGGGAGTACGTGCGGAACATCACTGTGGGCACCAAAGGTAAGACTGATGTCCGCCGCCGGACTTCATGGGCATGTACGCATTAGCGGGACGCGAACCGGACAAGCGCATCCGTGGCCTCGTGCGGCAATACATGATGGCGGACGTCGTGCGGCGCCGGGAGTACGTGCGGAACATCACTGTGGGCACCAAAGGTAAGACTGATGTCCGCCGCCGGACTTCATGGGCATGTACGCATTAGCGGGACGCGAACCGGACAAGCGCATCCGTGGCCTCGTGCGGCAATACATGATGGCGGACGTCGTGCGGCGCCGGGAGTACGTGCGGCACATCACTGTGGGCACCAAAGATGAGACATGCCATTTTTTGTCTAGGAAACAGGGCGGTTTGTTGTATGGAGACACCTGCATTCAATCCTCAGTCGTTGAAACTTGGCTGTGTTGTAGTATGGTATGAACCAAAACTTATACAAAAAGATTCAAATAATAAAAAACCATGCGGAAGTTAAAGTATTTATACCTAAAAGTTAATTTTTTTGATTGAATAATTTTGTTTTATTTTAAAATAATAGTAGTATGGGCACCAAAGGTAAGACTGATGTCCGCCGCCGGACTTCATGGACATGTACGCATTAGCGGGACGCGAACCGGACAAGCGCATCCGTGACCTCGTGCGGCAATACATGATGGCGGACGTCGTGCGGCGCCGGGAGTACGTGCGGAACATCACTGTGGGCACCAAAGATAAGACTGATGTCCGCCGCCGGACTTCATGGGCATGTACGCATTAGCGGGACGCGAACCGGACAAGCGCATCCGTGGCCTCGTGCGGCAATACATGATGGCGGACGTCGTGCGGCGCCGGGAGTACGTGCGGAACATCACTGTGGGCACCAAAGATAAGACTGATGTCCGCCGCCGGACTTCATGGGCATGTACGCATTAGCGGGACGCGAACCGGACAAGCGCATCCGTGGCCTCGTGCGGCAATACATGATGGCGGACGTCGTGCGGCGCCGGGAGTACGTGCGGCACATCACTGTGGGCACCAAAGATGAGACATGCCATTTTTTGTCTAGGAAACAGGGCGGTTTGTTGTATGGAGACACCTGCATTCAATCCTCAGTCGTTGAAACTTGGCTGTGTTGTAGTATGGTATGAACCAAAACTTATACAAAAAGATTCAAATAATAAAAAACCATGCGGAAGTTAAAGTATTTATACCTAAAAGTTAATTTTTTTGATTGAATAATTTTGTTTTATTTTAAAATAATAGTAGTATATTATTACACTCAAACCGCAGCAAATAAATATCAGCAGAAATAATCATGCAGAACATCAATATAATAATTGATAGCATAAAAATATATTACTTACTTACTTACTTTCTATTCTAAAAATACAAATTCTCTAGTTATATTTATTACATAACTATTTTTTGTCAATAAGTGAAATGAGTAGGAAAGGAGTTATTGTCAAAAAATTGTTTTTGGGCGCCATTTTTCCAATATGGCGGCGCGATTTGCAAAGATAAGAGGTGGCAAAGTGTAAATTCGGAAAGATCACGTCGAAATCTAGATCACCAATAGAGATGATGCCTATATCAAAAATAAATTATTTCTAACTGATTAGTAAATAGAGGATATTCAGAAAGACCTAAAATTCGCTTCCTCGGTCAGTTTTGAGATTGATAACCATTTTAAAATATAGATTAAAGGAAAAAAGTGCGTTGAAAAGATGACGTCACTATTGTGAATTTCATACAACTTCCATATTAGAAGTGCATTTTAAATTTGATAAAGAGGTCCTGAGTTGATTGAGTTGTCATCATGCCTATTTTCAAAACTCCCGGAAAACTTTCCAAATGACTGGACTATAGGTAAAGGATTGTGTTTGTGTGTGCAGTTGAACGCGCAGTGAGTCAGTTGCCGCACATCCTGCCGGATTATATGATGGTGTTCGCGGTTCCGGTGCTGGCGCACGACCCTGCGTTCGTCTCCTACGATAACGTGCAACAGCTGAAGGTTTGTTTTGCCTTCTATTACACTGTCATCAACTTCCATTCGACATCAATGTTACACAATACTCACAGGATCAAAAATAGTGTTGTTAATCGACTGTCCCATTTAGACATTACTGTCGCATAAATACACTACTGTCTCATTAAGACACTACGATCGCATTAAGACACGATACGATATACGAACCCGTGTTAGATGTTAGACACTTCTGTAGCACTGAGACACTACTGTCGCGTTGAGCCACTACTGTCGCACTGAGACACTACTGTCGCTTTGAGCTACTGTCGCATAAATACACTACTGTCTCATTAAGACACTACGCTTGCATGAAGACACGACAATACGATATACGAACCCGTGTTAGATGTTAGACACTTCTGTCGCACTGAGACACTACTGTCGCGTTGAGCCACAACTGTCGCATAAAGACACTACGATCGCATTAAGACCCGACAATACGATATTCGAACCCGTGTTAGATGTTTGACACTTATGTCGCACTGAGACACTACTGTCGCGTTGAGCCACAACTGTCGCATAAAGACACTACGATCGCATTAAGACCACAATACGATATACGAACCAATGTTAGACACTTCTGTTGCACTGATACACAACTATCGCGTTGAGCCACTACTGTCGCATAAAAACACTACTGTCTCATTAAGACACTACTATCGCATTAAGACACGACAATACGATATACGAACCCGTGTTAGATGTTAGACACTTCTGTTGCACTGAGACACTACTGTCGCGTTGAGCCACGACTGTCGCATAAAGACACTACGATCGCATTAAGACACGACAATACGATATACGAGCCCGTGTTAGATACTTCTGTTGCACTGAGACACAACTGTCGCGTTGAGCCACTACTGTCGCATAAAAACACTACTGTCTCATTAAGACACAACGATCACATTAAGACACGACAATACGATATACGAACCCGTGTTAGATGTTAGACACTTCTGTCGCACTGAGACACTACTGTCGCGTTGAGCCACAACTGTCGCATAAAGACACTACGATCGCATTAAGACCCGACAATACGATATTCGAACCCGTGTTAGATGTTTGACACTTATGTCGCACTGAGACACTACTGTCGCGTTGAGCCACAACTGTCGCATAAAGACACTACGATCGCATTAAGACCACAATACGATATACGAACCAATGTTAGACACTTCTGTTGCACTGATACACAACTATCGCGTTGAGCCACTACTGTCGCATAAAAACACTACTGTCTCATTAAGACACTACTATCGCATTAAGACACGACAATACGATATACGAACCCGTGTTAGATGTTAGACACTTCTGTTGCACTGAGACACTACTGTCGCGTTGAGCCACGACTGTCGCATAAAGACACTACGATCGCATTAAGACACGACAATACGATATACGAGCCCGTGTTAGATACTTCTGTTGCACTGAGACACAACTGTCGCGTTGAGCCACTACTGTCGCATAAAAACACTACTGTCTCATTAAGACACAACGATCACATTAAGACACGACAACACGATACACGAACCCGTGTTAGATGTTAGACACTTCTGTCGCACTGAGACACTACTGTCGCGTTGAGCCACGACTGTCGCATAAAGACACTACGATCGCATTAAGACACGATAATACGATATACGAGCCCGTGTTAGATACTTCTGTTGCACTGAGACACAACTGTCGCGTTGAGCCACTACTGTCGCATAAAAACACTACTGTCTCATTAAGACACTACGATCACATTAAGACACGACAACACGATACACGAACCTGTGTTAGATTCATGTGACAATACAAAACCACTTGTTTGAATAAATGTTTGTTGTTTTTTGAATAAAAAACATTCGAAATAATTAAATACTGTTTTCTGCCAATAGAATAATATGTTTTGTTTCCAATCAATGACTTTTAAAGGAAAATAAAGAATAAGCTTGTGAAAAGCTTATTCTTTATTTTCCTTTATTCTTTAATTATGAAACACGCCTGGGGAGACATTAGAGTTGCCCAATTCATCTCCCCAGGCTACAAAATAGTTAATACAAAAGGCTTATAGAATAACGCAATACTTAAACATTCGATATTGCTCTTAGGTTGTAAAGCAGTGCCTGTGGTTTGTGCTGGAGCCGCTCATAACCCGCAACGATTTTTACTGCTACGGCTTCTATAAGAGCCTCGTGGAACGGATGAAGACGCACAAGGACGCTCTTAATGAAATGGACGATTCTATGAACTATGTAAGTCATTTATGTGTGTGTTTTCATCCTTGCGTGCCTGCTTGCGTACAAGCGTACGTACTTGCGAGAGAGAAAGAAAAAAAGAAAGAAATGATTTATTTATATGAATATGTGAATATGAGATGTTTGTCGATTAAATAGAAAGCCGCAACATATCCAGTTAGGTAATCCTGACGTATAATTTTTTTTACATTACATTTTACAATTATTTCAAAATTACACAAAAAACCTTTTAAATAACGATAAACATTGTAAAGTACCCGCTTCTTTACATTTTTTTTAATCAACTTATGGTCTATTCTAGAGTGTGCGTAATATGTGGTTTGGGATTGTTAGAAAGGAATACCTTCTGGTTACAATGGCTGCTTAGGAGTGTTTTTATCACATTGAATACCCTATAACTACCTAACCTAGCCTAAAGTCCTACAGTAAAAATGAGAACCTAGTTGATAGAAATACGGTACCTGTAGAGTACCTATGCTGCTATTTTCAATATAATTTTATGCTGATATTATTAGTGATAATAAAAATATAGCCGTATTCCTAGAATTTTGTAAATATATATGTATAAAAGCAAATAAAAGAAATAGCAAGTAAGTTATGTTGGGTAGATATAGTTTTATATTTTTAACCAGCATAGGAAAATAAGAATGTAATTAGGATAGGCATTGTATTAAATAAGTAGATAGTAATTAGCAATAATATATTGTATAGTTATTAATCTTGTGAATAGAAAATCGTTAAATGTATTAGATTAAGCGATTAAGCATTATGTATCACTGTTTTTTTGTAATACTAGTATATGTAAAAATTAGTAAAAATAAAGAAAACAACAAGAAAAGTAAATAGGAAGGGAACCCACCCATAGTGTGAAAGATGATGCATGAATGAAAGATTTAGTATGAAGAATGAAAGTACGAGAAACATATGAGCGAGAACTGGTATGACCGAGTCGTAAAAATAGAGTGCAACAGTCTCTAATCATGTTAGAGGGATAGTAAAATATATATATATAGTTTTATGAGATACTAGACTAGATGATGCCCGCGAATTCGTACGCGTGGTTCAAGATTTTTTTTCTCACGCGGGAACTCTTTAATTTTTCTTCCCCGGAATACAACCAATAGTTGTACCAAATTTTATCAAAATCGGTTGAAATGATAATGAAAAGAAATCGGCCCATGAAAGCGTAGCAGCCAGACTTTCGCATTTGTAATAAATATGCATTAAATAGCTATTTTTGCCATGTCGCAATGAAGTGCAATTCAGCTTGCACAGTGCTGTCTTAAATTTAATAAGCGCCTCCCTTTCTATCGCGTTGACTCTTATCCCTTTCTTTCTCATAACGTATTTTTCGTGTGTATATTTCTCGATTCACGTGACCAGCCCCTAGCCAAGCTGCATACGTTTCGTGTCTCTACATACACACATTCTCTTTCTATAATCGTTAACGCTTTATAGCGGAGAGTAAAAAAACAGTGAATAGTCTATGGTTAGCGTTTTTAATCGCTTTCACTAAAGCTTTAAACGAATATAGAAAGAGATGTAACTTGGCTAGGGTGATAGAGTGACCATGGTCCCGCATTAAAGACCAGAATTGAAAAAAACATCGAAAATAAGATTAACAATATAATCATCATCTAGAAAATGATGAGTAGATTCCAAAAATATATAACACTATAGTTTAATATTTAGTGATTCACAAAAAATATAATTTAATAAAAAATGTGAATAAGATTCCAAAGACTATATATGCAAATCGCTTCTTATGGAGGTAAACTCCAAAAATAATATGGCAGGGCAGTCGTATTTTTTAATTTGTTAAATTAACTTCACTTGTAATATGTATGTAACTAATTTTTAATTTTGATTTATTTTGTGCATCTGTGTTTATTGCTGCCATTAAATATTTTTCTTTCTATTCTATTCTAAAATGGGGATCTTTAATTTCAGAAACTGTGGGCCACGTGCGATCTGGCGATGTCGGTGATATGGGCGCGGTCGACAAGTTTCGAGATGCGTGACTTCCCCACTGACGCGCGCATTCCTACCATGTACTTCGCGCCGCAACCAGACTACTTTGCCAACACACGTGTATTCTTACCCCCAGAACTACAGGTGACTAATAGGCCTATTACACTGCACTTTTTACAGGGCCCTGTGGTAAGGGCTGGCGTGGCCGCTAGTTAGAGCGTCGCTTATTACACAGCAATAAGGACCAATTTAGGAACCCTTTCTCCCTAAATCTTATTACACTCCACTGATACAAGTGTAAGGGTCCCTGTGAAAAGTACAGTGTAATAAGCCTTTAAGCCTTACAAGGATAATAGGGACGATGCCTATAAAAAAAAATATATTATTTGTAACTGATTATTAAATAGAGGGTGTTCTTCAGGTTGTGCAACAAAAGCGGAAGAATAAAAAGTAGTCCACCGTTTTGTTAAATCCGCCATGTTTTATTTGTAATGACGTCATGGTAGAGCTATAATAAGTGTTTCATTCACTTTCACGGTTTGGCCTTCCTGTCTGTCCAGCAAGTCGTCTGTGTGTCTGTTAAGGAATAAATAAATAAATATTATACCTCCTCTCTGCATCTAACATAGTGAAACAGAAGGCACTACTAATTTAGTATTCATTATTTGCTGGATGAATCCTGCGTCTATGTCCTCATTGATGGAGGTTTAAAACGTTCCGGGGGAACTATTTGTTTTTCCGGGATAAAAAGTAGCCTAGGCCCCGATGGCAAAAACCGCGTAAATCCGTTGCTCTGCTACGGCGTGATTGAAGTACAAACCAAAGAAAAAGTTTAATTCGCTATAAACCGCCACAGAAGGCAAATCTATGTGGTTACAGTGCATATCTTGAACTTGATGCCCTCGATATTCACCATACCACATAAACCCTCCAAAATACTCTCAACGTACGTTTCACTCCGATACCGGGAGCATCTTCAGGAGATATTGACTCTACAATGCACGATTGTGAAGTGAAGATTTTGTCGCAAAATCTGGCTTTTATACCTTCTTGGCATGATCAAGTATATATATATATATATATACTGTACCACATAGATTTGCCTTCTGTGACGGATTATAGCGAATTAAACTTCTAGTTTCTTCATTGTCATGGACTTCCGCACAGTAACGTCTGCTTCTATCCAATGATTTGAAGTACAAACCAACACACTTGTAATATGAATATGGATTTGGATTGAATGTGAGTTTGTTCCACAGTTCCAACCCAAGAAACAGAATGCCCCGGCGACAGATATAAACTCCCGGGGCGGGAAGAAGCGCGCGCGCGCAGTCGAGGAAAAGGAGGCCGAAAACGCGAACGATGTAGAGGTGAGACTTGAATTTAAGCCTACAAGCGAGATAGCACTAAAAAGAAACTTATGAAACTTCTATTTAAACGTCCAGATAGAGACAGTTAAAGGATATTGACCAAATTCGCCTAAGAATCAACACACGTTTGAAATATACAGTAAATCTTAGCTTAATTTATAGTCTTTATTCCAAATATCAGAATTTAACGGACACTTCAAATTAATTTAAAAATAAGTAAATGGGTATTTAATTGATTACTATACGTTTCCGTCTTTGGATTATTAACCACAGATCAATAACTTAGGTTTTAAATAATATACAATACCACCGCTTGAGCGCTAGATCTGTATCGTAAGAAACAAGATAAAAGCCGCTTAAAGTGCTAAGTGCGCTAGTATTCGGAATCTCGCAGCGCCATCTATTGAAAGTACAATAATTTAATATTTTTAACGCCATCTGTGAAGTTGTCGATGAACGATATGACGATACCTGCATTATTAATAACGCCATCTTTAATGTTTTTGATGAACTACGGCGAATCTTGTCTTATCTACATACTGTTTACAGCTCTATTACAAATGGATAGAGATGATATTTATTTGTTCAAGTAGATTAATCGTGAATGCTGAAATAAACTCAAAATTGAAAATATTTTTGGTAATAAGTAATTTTCTTGCAAGTGTCCGTAGTTTTAATCTGCTCTCAAGTATAAAAAGGTATTATTTTGAACCCAGTAATCAATGTTCTATGACGGTTGGTTCTTAGGCGAACTTTGTATGGGGACGGAACAATGTCCTATCTACTCTTTTTTTTTTTTTTTAATAAACTAAAGTTATTCTAAATTAGTATACTGTTATTGTTTTCTTTTATTTATTGGTTTACTACTGAATAATTCGTGTTTTATTGTGCATAATTTATCAATTTTCGTTTTAGATAAAGATAGTTTTAGTTGTTTGTGTTTTTATTTTATTTAAATTTTTATTTATATTCTTAATCCAGTAGGGAAGGGAAATTTATTTTGTATTTGGGTTCCACTTTCTTTTTTCTTTTGTTTTTAGTTATAGCTTATTTGAATTTAAAAGCACTAGATATAGTTTAAAAAAAATAGTATATAATATGTATATTTATAAGGCAAAGGCCTATTTAATGATTAATAACGGAGCAAACTGAAAACCAGCGCGGAGCATTGTTGTCAGAGCACAGTAATGCTGAGTTTGCTACCTATTGCTTATTGTTAGACCTTTTAACACAGATATAGAATAAGTCACCTAGAGTTTAAAAAAAACTTCCGATGTTTAAAATATATTTATCCGGCTTTCTTAAGTATTCAATAAATACTTACCTATGTGTATTTCTTGTGACAGAAAAGTGTGCTTAATACGCTGTGAAGAATTAGAAATCCAAAGTTTCGGTTGTTTCGGTTAATTGTAAGACTCAATTACACCAATTCATTATTAAAACTTGATCTTTTTTTCCTCAGCCCTCTGAAGCATCAGACACCCAGATAATACTGCCCGGCTTGGAACAGCCCCCGGAAACAGATCTAGAAGAACCGCAGGCCAAACGTGTCCTGAGTGACTGAGTGACTAAACCCACGAGGTTTGTTTTATAACTTTGCAACCAGTGGCAATGTCTCAACTATTGTATACTTACTGCCATAATCTGTGAAATATCAAGGTTTGTTTTCTTAAACTAAGTATTACTTGTAATACCAGAATTGAAGCCATACTGTTAAAACATCAAATAACACCACTTTTCATAGGGTGTTTGTTGTCAGTCATGATTTGATTTGGCTCCACCCATACGCGTCTCGTGACATCAGGCGGATGTTTTAAGTACGTTTCCAGCCCTCACTTGTTCACTATTATGACAGCATCTGAATTGCGAAAAAACTATAAGTTTTTTTTTAATCTTTTTTATATAATCTTTAGCGATGTTTTAAATTCTTGTCTGTAATATTTTGGCTGTACAACACAAGTTTACTTTCAATAAAGTATATGTTTTAATCTATGACATAAATATTTAATTTTACGTAACATTTACGATACATTCAAATTAGAAATCAGCACTGCAATATTTTTAGTCTACAGTACATTAATCTTTTCACTTTTCATAGCCACTTTTATAAATCTTGCAGACAATTCCGTCGTCTTAAAGCTTCAGGGAATATAATCAGTTGGTCTAGTCACAAACAAAAAAATGCGTCTTTTTCGAGCTGGATAGTATTTTGTGTTTGAGGAAAATATTCAAACCAATGAATGTAATTTTTGGGAACAATCCAGCTCAACTTCTTTTTAATTGACAACTGTTTTGGGCAACACATTTTTTTCAAGAATTGGGTATTTGACAACTCTTCAATTTTTTTTGTGATTAATAAATAGTTAAGTCGTAATATACACGTTTTCTGTTTGTTTTATGTTCGAAAAACATTTTTTAACTATCGACTGAAGAATAAGAGTGCGTCGAATTTTGACGACGTCACTGTTCAGTATTTCATACAACCATATAACATCCCAGACTAAGCGCGCGTTTTGACTTTTGAAAAAAGTTTCTGATTTGGCATGTTGTCAAATACCCCATCTGTGGATTTAAAGAACAATGAATATTTCTCTTTCTTCATTTAGGCTGCAAGAAAAGGACAGCCTAATTCGGCATTTTGACTTGACTTGCGGGCGGTATCATTACGCTTAAACAATCGAAGACTGGCTAATTTATATTCCGATTGATACCTTATCACAAGGAAATACGACTCATATTAGATTGATAAAACCATAATTATGATGATAAGACATTATTATTCGAGACTTGGTAAGTTACTGTCTTTGGTGTTTTCACAACAACTCTGTGAACGTCAAATATCATGCATAATAATTATATAACATCATGTTTTATTATGCGTTCGGAATTAATGTATTTTTTTGTACAAACAACACTGGATAACGCCTTAATTTATATTTTGCGCGTAATAAAAACGCACGTACGCGCGGTATAATTAAATTACGCTGTGCGATAGTACGACGTAATTTTCGTAGTAAAATGCGAAACGAAATGTATATCTCGGTGCGGTACCCACTTTTTATCGTGTTAATGCGTTTTAACTTTAATTGGATTTAATTGGATTAACGCGATGTAACTAGAGTGTAAAAAGTAATTTTTGTGATTTCGAACTCGTTATTATCCATCCAGTTATATCAAAAATGGCGTCGATTCTTTTCGCCAGATAAGGTAAAAAAAATGCAATATTGGAGACTATTTATTGAATAGTACAATAATTACTGGTTTCATCAACTAAGCTGCTACAAATTCATACAGATTTTTGATGAAAATCAACAAGATTAATTTAACTTTTAGTTATTAATGAACCATTGTGAGGTTTGACCTGAACTTTTACTGATTATGAGAGTATGTTTCCTTTAAAGACTTGACAGGTTTTTTATACTAAGTGTTTGCGTCCTTTTATTTACGTAAATCTGAAATCTATTTTTCAATTGCTATTTTGAATTAGGTATATTGTTGTTATAAAAACATTTAATTGTAATAATTCCAGTAGGTAAAATATCCGGAGTTGCGCTACTTCACATTTTCTTCTAAACCCATTAGTCTTTTCCCCCTGCCCGCGGCTTTTTTTTATTGTTTATTTTCGAAACAATGAACTCAAAGCTCAATGAACTAGAATATGTCTTATTATTACGAAGCCAAGATGAGCAAAGATATCAAAATGTAGGGATCCTATGTGTGGGCGTCATACACCCAATTTTTATCTTATTAGTACACATGCCCACGACTACGTCCGCGTGGATTGAGGTTTTTTGGTTCCCGCGGGAACTCCTTAGTTTTCCAGGATAAAAAGTAGCCTATGTGTTATTTCTGACTATAATCTATCTCTGTGCCAAATTTCATCCAGATCCGTTCAGCCGTTCAGACGTGATTGATTAACAAATTAACAAACATCCATCCATACATCGCGTCGATCCAAACTTTCACATTTATAACATTTATTTGATTGCTTATGTCTACGACTTCGTCCGCGTGGGTTTTAGATTTTCGGGAAAATATGGGTTTTTTTCAATTTGCGGGTTAAAAGTAGCTTATGTCCTTCCCCAGGATGACACGTACCAAAATTTTTGGACAGGTGAGCCGCGAAATCGCAACAGACAGACAGACATTTTTGCATTTATAGCATGGAGTATTGATTTATGCACCAATCTATCTTTCTAAGTTCACAAATAAATGGTAAATAATTTTAAAGTGACCTGGAGAATTAGGTGCATGTTTAATTTAACTCACGTAATTCCGGATAAAATTTTCTCTGTAAAATATTTAGTTTTCTTCTATTAAAACCATAATTTTATTTGTCAACGTCTTGGTGATCCACTTGAATATTAAGAAGGAGAACAGTGTATTATAGAATTGATTGTAAGTTAATGATACAATGTTTGTTCGCTCGTTGTTTTTAATTGTAATTTAATTTCGGCTGGTCGATTTCTTTTTTATATATATAATATTTTTTCAATATTATAAGTAATTCGGCCTCATGGGTCTCAAATAGATAGCCTTAAAATTTATGAATACACATGAGCTGTATTGGCGTTTATTTATATTGCTTTTAAAATAGTTTGTTTAAGCTGAAAAAAAACTCGTTATTTTTCATGTGTATTCAATTAATTTACAGTTTATTGCTTGTTCGGAATAAAATTAATGACACAAAATTAGTTTTATAAACGTTAGTGGACATCGCGCGTTTTGTCGTAAATGCATTTGTCATCATATATTAGTTATTTTTAATTTAAGGTTAACTTTTATTTTCGGATAAGCTGAAAAGGATTGAGTTGTACCTCAGTTAATAATTTGATCATCATTAACTGATGCAAATAAAAGGTTTTCGTTTTTAACGTATCTTCAATGGATAGTGTTAACAAATACGCGCATTTTTTGTTACTCTTTAACTTGCAGATTTAATATTTGAACTATTTTTGGTTTTACATAATTTCTAGCAATTGGTCCAGGTACCTAATTTGGACGTATTTTGACTCGAACTTTCAGCGCCAGATAAGCCTACATAATAATTAATAAGTGAGCGTAGTATTAATATCATGTGTTTGCCAGGCTACGGAATAAAACATACATAATATTATATTAGTTTAATACAGAATCTTTACAGTTTAATATCCAAGCTATTTATTTGTGCCGAACGTGTGGGGCCCATTATCCATACTAAGTTCCTAACTGAGCCCATTAAATAATAGTAATTTTGTTTAAGTTCTATAGTAATTATCGCAATAAGTTTTTCATGTTGTTACTTTCTCCTCGCCCCGATGTCCACGAACATTATCTTGTGATAAGTATACAATGTGTTTGATTATTTTGTGTCGTTTAATTGAGTTTGTGTATCAAAAACATGGAACAGCCCGTGAAGGCGTGCGGGGCCGCCCGACTCCCGCAGTGATGATTCTCTGTAGTTATGTATTAAAATAAATAATAATAAATACATTTAATTACGTGTTTCATTTGATACCCTAATTAAGTTATCCTACCGACTCGTCTAGTAAAAATAAGACTCAGTTATTTTTTTAATGTATTTTAATAATCTTGCTTTTTGACTGTCATAACATAACGTAAAGTACGTTAAAACAATATAAACAAGTGAAATTAATTTAACGAATTAAAAAATACGACTGCCCTGCCATATTATTTTTGGAGTTTACCCCCATAAGAAGCGATTTGCATATATAGCCTTTGGAATCTTATTCACATTTATTAAATGATATTTTTTGTGAATCACTAAATATTGAACTATAGTGTTATATATTTTTGAAATCTACTCATCATTTTCTAGATGATGATTATATAGTTAATCTTATTTTCGATTTTTTTTTTAAATTTTGGTCTTTAATGCGGGACCATGGTCACCCCATCAATTATTTTTTAAATTTTACTAGCCTATGTCACCTGGAATAAGCTAGGGATTTTAACGATACCTCATTTATCAAAATCGGTTCAGGCGTATAGACTTCTATATAAATGGTGGAATATACAAACTCACATAGATACATACATACATACATGAACCCTGAAAACAATATACAACAATATACTCCTAATTTCAGGCAGTCGTATAAAAAGAATGGAACTTATTACAAGGTTGTCTGACTTTATGGCTCGAAATCGTTTTTTTGATTTTATATTGTTACCCAAGGAACTGTTTACGACTTTTATACTCAGCCAGCAGCCTGATTGTCACTCCGTCTAAAGGTCAGTTTGGAAAAATCACACTTTTTAATGTCACCGAATAAAGAACTTATTAAGATCAGTAGTATGTATAAAATTCGAAGCAAACGCTTGTCTTTGCGGGAGTATTTTTCCGTTTGGTCTAAAGTCTTAACTGATCCTAACGCTACGCCAAAATGTAGAAAGGCCTGGTTTGAATTTATCACGTAGACTGCGCGCTTCGGCTTGCCAGTATTACCTACGCCTAAACCACATTAGCCTAATCGTGTCTGTTGTCCGGCTGCGTGACTTCATCGGGGCTCGGAGCGAGGTCCATATCGTCGGCAACGTGTACCGGAGGCCGAACCACCGGGTCTATGTCCTTCATTGCTTCGATTAACTCCGCCGTTGTTTTGTATGACGAGATCGTGTGCTTTACAAAGTCCCTGTGCGTATAGGAAAATAAGAGTAAGAAGACATGATAGTCATGCATAGTCATCGTCTCAACCTATAGACGTCGTGTGCCGATTGTTTCCAGCGGTACAAGCAGCAGTTGCGGGGTTGTGGAATAAAGTTAGTCTCTTGCGATAATCAATTGGTGGCTTGAATTCCTTTCGCTCGCTCAGTTGACTATCAGTTACCCATTGGAAAATCTATAAGCATCTGCCGTGAACAAGTGACGTGTTTTCGACTTTCGTGTATTTGTATTTAAATATTGCCGAAGGTGGTGTAAGTTTTCCTGGCTCATTACCTGGAGTTGGGAATAATATGCGTAGTAGAGTTAGCATATAACATGCATAGACTCATAGTCATGCACCACCTGTATCATTGTGTAACAGATCAGACAGTGGTACTAATAATGATATCTATGTGTCTGAAGGAAGAACTATTCCTCGTGCTCCCACTAATAGGACAAATTAATAGGAGCACGAGGAAACGCCCTAACCGATCCGATTGTTGAGAGATTTAGATATTCCCTTTCCCCAGAGATCTTCGGTAATTAGTTCTTGGTATGAATGGAATGGAATTTACCTAAAGTAAAACGCCTTGATAAACACAGCCGGTTGGTATTCGTGTCCGCAGCGTTCCGGGCCAAAGCTCATTACTCCCATCAGGCGGTTGTATTGTACAGCCGGGGCTCCGGCGTCGAACTATAGAAATTAAATTGTAAAAAAGGCAAAAAGCTTTCGAAAATTATAAACGTAAACGATTTACCAAAAAGTGCTCAACGCGCCTAAAGAAGTTTTCACTTCAAAAATACTAAATTAAGTCAACTGTTTGCTTTCAGGTAGGCTTATTATTTTTACCAAAAAGCTTTTTCGGGTTGGTGGACAGAGAAAGATAATGAACTCCTTTGCCCGAGTTCATAAGGGACATCAACTTATGTTCTACTTACATAATGACCATGATTGCTTTGCCAAATGACACAGAAAAGGTATTATAAAAATTACCTACTTACCAAGCACGCATCTCTGGTACCGTTCCTCAAGGAGGCGCAGAAGAAGTCAGGCGTGAACTGGAAGCCACTGACGAGCTGATAGGCGTCACTGCAGTACCCACGCGTCCGCACTTTCAGACGCGCTGTCATCAGATCCGGTGTGTGGTCCCTGAATGCTGTGTCTGAGCCCTGGAAACGTCATACTTGATGTGGGTGATCCAACATATATATTCAGCTATCTCAAGATCCAGGACACAGGTGTATATTATACTCGTAGGCTCTGCCGAGAGGACGCGGGAACGGCTTTACGCATCATTTCTTACTGCCCTACACTAATACACAAACGTAGCCTCCACTTGGCGATCACAATAGATCGGCAACGGCCAAAGTGATACTGCAGGGTCTCCAGAGGCTTGCATAGCCGCCTTTCTCTCGAAGAAGAATGGGTGATTGAAGAATTTTTCTTTGTTTTTCCAACGCATAGGGTAGGTAAGTATATTATGCCCGAGTTTAGTCTTATTAATTACATGTGTATCAGGGTCCTGTACATTTCTGTCAATTTCTCCATACTGTAACTAATATATTTTATCAGGTTTTCGATATTTATTATTTTATATACATCTGCCCCCCGATTTTATGGTATCATACATACCTAAACGTATAAGAATGGATACACGAAATTGAGCTCTAATTCAATAATGTTATGGTTTATTTTACTTTGACGCCGAAGCTAGACGATTTGATCGGCAATTCTTACATAATTGCACCTTTGATTTTTTATATATTATTTTGTGATTTATTATGTTTGGTCTAGAAGGTCAGGGTATCACTGTACCTTGAAAAGGACATAAAGTGAAGTAAATTACTTCTCCACACTGTTTCAAATGATTGACTGCAAGTTGGGATGCTCTAGAGACAGACAAATCCATAAATACTAACCTACCATAATTTTATGACATTACTTAGTAATAGAAATAATTACACGTGTAGCGCCCCAGCCAGTGACCGCCACGAAGCTTTGTGCGTAAGGCTCCTTCATTCCGTCATAGATCTTGATCAAATTTATATGCTGTGTGAATTCTGTAAGAGAATAGAGGAAGAACTAGAGAGTGCTTTAGATTTACTCATGCTCTTAAAAAAAGAAATAAAATGAAATGTCAAATCTGTCAAAGAATAACAATTAGGTAATATACTGTTAATGATAGGAGTTTCTTGGAATAATGATGCGGTGGGTTCCCAGGTCCTTCCGCATAATATGTCCAACAGGTACATTCTTATCAAAATTGAGCTTACGGGCCTGTGCAGACAAGGATTGTTCTCGGCGTATAGCTATATGTTAGCGTCAATCTAGGTTTTATAAGATTTCATCGCACATTTTTCACTTATGTAAAGCAAATTTATGGGTTTCATCTACAAATTAGAGTTTAAGTTTAGGTTTAAATTAGGTTAGAGGCAACATGTTGGGCTGTAGATTTGCACGTTGCACGATACAAGTTACCTTTGTTTAAAGCTTATTGCCAATCTTTTTACACGTGCAGTCTATGGGCGAACTACACGCAGCGGACCTACGGTGCCCTGCGAGTACAGTACAACAATGTGCTGAGGGCGGTGGAAGCCTCGACACAACAGCGCGTCGGCAAAGTCTGCGGAAGCTCGAGTGGATGACTTCCACGCGATCGTACGCAAGCGTGCCGCGTCCATAATTACCGAGTTTTTGTTGTTGCGTTGTTTACCGAGGTTTTCAGCAAGCTTCAACAGCGCAATGTCTGCGTGCGGCACCGGCTCCTCCTCGAACTTGGGATGTCGGACAGCGCCTGCGACATCCACCAGCTGGCCTCCCTCGTGTGGATGCGCGCTGCCCACTCTTACTTTGACATATTTTCCTAAGGTTTTCATTGGGGCAACGTGGAGAACGCTGTAGAATCAAAATCATTTTACTCTGGGACGCAACTACCTACTCATGGTACTCGCTTTTACGATTTTTATAACTGGACAGGTACCCTAACACCTGACACTTATCGAATTTAACTTCAATCCACCATAAGCGGTATGTACTCCTGGTGGCAGGGTGGGTATAAAACAATACAATCAATCGAAAGGCCGACGGCTCAACTTATTTAAGCAGTAAATAGGTCTTCATTATACCAGGTGCCTGTTACATAGTGCCTATAGGTAGGTATAATCAGTAAAAATAGGTACTAACACAGAATAATACTAACTAGTTCAAGCAATGCGCAGCTGTAAGCACCCAGTTCACATCAACAACAGTGCCAGCGCACCACAGCCGTCCGTTTATAATGATTGCAGCAATATAGGGGAAGTTCTTAGTATCGGTTGCGTTTCCACCGCGAATCCTCAGGTTCTCCTTGTTGAGGTTCAGAAGATAATCGTTCCGGATTCTTAAAGCTTTCTTCTCATTATTGTGTCGACGTCTCCCACTCTTGACTAGAACTGGTTCAGGGTCATTGTAGTCTACGTTCATTTTGAATTTTACTTGAAAATTTGAAATAGCAAAAATTACTTGCTAATAGGCTCAGGCTATTTTATAAGTTTACTAGCTGATGCCCGCGAGTTCGTCCTCGTGGATCGAGGTTTTTTGGTTCCCGCGGGAACGCTTTAAAATCTGGGATAAAAAGTAGCCTACCTATGTGATATTCCAGACTATAATCTATCTTTGTGCCAAATTACATCCAGATCCGTTCAGCCGTTCTGGCTTGATTTAGTAACAAACATCCATCCATCCATTCATCCAAACGTTCACATTTAAAATATTAGTAAGAATCAAGACACGCGGAAGCGTGTCCAGCCAAAGTTCAAAAAAACTGGCGAGCAGCACCGTGTGTAATATTACACGAACCATTTGGAGCCACTTTTGACCCCCTCATAACTCAAAAACTATTTCACATAAACATGTCAAATTTGGCGCATATATTGAGACCCGTGAGATACATATGTGCTCCAAATTTCATAAGCACACCTCAAATGGTTATTTAGATATAAACGTACAAAAATCGTCATTTTTATGATCTACCTAGGTATAGATCAAAACTCTGACACGAGGCATACTACCATTGCTTAAAGCCGTATTATTTTAATATTGTTGACGTTTATGTTGTAGTGTTATAATCATTATTTTAAGGACGTCAAAGTACGTGACATTCAACCGTTATTTTGAAACAATACTGCTTTAAGCGGTGGTAGTAACTCCTTAACTATTGAAAATGACACATAATTATTATTTTAATGTAAATAATAATGAATAATAATATAGTTGCATTAAAACCTTACCTTCGTATTCATACATTTTGTGCAACGAAACGTCATTGACAGAAAAGAAGAAGAAACGTATTTGAAGTCGTCAGTTCAAGCTGTCAGTCATTGTGATTTGTATTCATTGTTTATAGTGGTTTTAGTGATATCGACTGTTTACCATGCTTGTTTTCAATGTTTCACAAAAAACTTTTGATTTTGAACTTTTGCAATCAAAATTGATGAGATGTAGAAATGTGCTGTAGAGGTAGTCTGACCATAGATGTAATCTGTCAATGTCAGTGTAACTCTAGGTACACTATATTGAATGAACTAGAAGTTTAATTCGCTATAATCCGCTACAGTAGACAAATCTGTGTGGTACAGTGCGTGTCCTTCACCTGCAACATGCGACACCCACCACCCAGCAATTCGCACAGGCACAACACCACACCACACAAATCCTCCAAATCACTCTCAACGTACGTTTCACTCCGACACCGGAGCATCCTCAGGAGATGTTGACTCGACAATGCACGATTGTGAAGTGACTATCGTATCGCAAGTTCCGGCTTATATACCTTTTTGGCATGGCTCATACTGAAGCCCCGCCCCTTCCCCCATTACTGTATAAATTGAGTAAAGGTGAATTTGATACGTTTATTTGTTCATTTAGCAACTCAAATCCTTTATTATTGTGTTTAATTATTTCTAATTGCTCCCAAACCCACATTCGTAACCCTTTATTACATTTATGCAGGATTTTATATGAATGGTTATTGCCCACCTCATGTCCACTGTCCAAAAGATGTTTAGCGAAGTGGGACCTTTGTGGTTGATCGTTCCTATAAGCAGACATATGTTCCTTATAGCGCATCTCAAAATTGCGTCCAGTTTGACCAACATATGTGGCACCACATTCAGGACACTCAAGCTTATAAACACCCGATTTTTGATGATTCTTTAATTTATCTTTTCCATTGCAAATCCTCCGAAGTGTATTATTTGTCCGGAACGCGACATGCACATCATGTGATCTGAGCGTCTTTGCAATGCGCTCAGATATAGGTCCAAAATACGTCAAACTGGCTTTATATTTACTAATTTTATCCGATGTAGCCATGTAAAGATCTTTTCTAATTTGTGCTGACTGCTGTTTTTTAATTATATTATTAACAATATTCTGATTGTATCCATTTGAATGCGCAATTTGGTATATAACCTCTAATTCTTTCCTATAGTCCTCTTTTGACAGTGGAATGGACAATAACCTGTGTACATAGCTATGGAATGCTGCGAGTTTATGTTGCCAAGGATGACAAGACGATGCGGGTATAGTTGTGTCAGTAAATGTAGGCTTGCGATAAATTTTGAACTCATGTTTATTATTAACCCGGGATATAGTCAAGTCAAGGAAATTCAAAGATTTGCTCTGTTCTAATTCTGACTTAAACTTAATTTTTGGGTGCAATCTATTAAGTTTTTTAACGAATACATCCAGTTGTCTCACTGTCCCCGTCCAACATATGATTATATCATCTACGTATCTGTAGTAGTAGAAAATACTGTTCTCATTCACTATGTGTTTATTCTCAAAGTTATTCATGAACATTTCAGCCATTAGAGGGCTTAGAGGAGAAGAGGGGCTAGCTATGGGTTCTCCTCTAAGCCCTCTAGTAGTAGAAAATACTGTTCTCATTCACTATGTGTTTATTCTCAAAGTTATCCATGAACATTTCAGCCATTAGAGGGCTTAGAGGAGAAGAGGGGCTAGCTATGGGTTCTCCTCTAAGCCCTCTAATGGCTGAAATGTTCATGGATAACTTTGAGAATAAACACATAGTGAATGAGAACAGTATTTTCTACTACTACAGATACGTAGATGATATAATCATATGTTGGACGGGGACAGTGAGACAACTGGATGTATTCGTTAAAAAACTTAATAGATTGCACCCAAAAATTAAGTTTAAGTCAGAATTAGAACAGAGCAAATCTTTGAATTTCCTTGACTTGACTATATCCCGGGTTAATAATAAACATGAGTTCAAAATTTATCGCAAGCCTACATTTACTGACACAACTATACCCGCATCGTCTTGTCATCCTTGGCAACATAAACTCGCAGCATTCCATAGCTATGTACACAGGTTATTGTCCATTCCACTGTCAAAAGAGGACTATAGGAAAGAATTAGAGGTTATATACCAAATTGCGCATTCAAATGGATACAATCAGAATATTGTTAATAATATAATTAAAAAACAGCAGTCAGCACAAATTAGAAAAGATCTTTACATGGCTACATCGGATAAAATTAGTAAATATAAAGCCAGTTTGACGTATTTTGGACCTATATCTGAGCGCATTGCAAAGACGCTCAGATCACATGATGTGCATGTCGCGTTCCGGACAAATAATACACTTCGGAGGATTTGCAATGGAAAAGATAAATTAAAGAATCATCAAAAATCGGGTGTTTATAAGCTTGAGTGTCCTGAATGTGGTGCCACATATGTTGGTCAAACTGGACGCAATTTTGAGATGCGCTATAAGGAACATATGTCTGCTTATAGGAACGATCAACCACAAAGGTCCCACTTCGCTAAACATCTTTTGGACAGTGGACATGAGGTGGGCAATAACCATTCATATAAAATCCTGCATAAATGTAATAAAGGGTTACGAATGTGGGTTTGGGAGCAATTAGAAATAATTAAACACAATAATAAAGGATTTGAGTTGCTAAATGAACAAATAAACGTATCAAATTCACCTTTACTCAATTTATACAGTAATGGGGGAAGGGGCGGGGCTTCAGTATGAGCCATGCCAAAAAAGTATATAAGCCGGAACTTGCGATACGATAGTCACTTCACAATCGTGCATTGTCGAGTCAACATCTCCTGAGGATGCTCCGGTGTCGGAGTGAAACGTACGTTGAGAGTGATTTGGAGGATTTGTGTGGTGTGGTGTTGTGCCTGTGCGAATTGCTGGGTGGTGGGTGTCGCATGTTGCAGGTGAAGGACACGCACTGTACCACACAGATTTGTCTACTGTAGCGGATTATAGCGAATTAAACTTCTAGTTCATTCACTATCATGGACTTCCGCAAAGTAACGCCTGCTTCTATTCAATATCTAGGTACACTATATATTTTTCTTGAGAATTCTCGTCTTTAATTATCTTGTACAATGAGTCGTACAATAGAATTACTGGTGGGTGACACACTGACCTTACACCGAATAATAAGTACCTACTAATGTAAAACGTAAACTAAACTAATAGAAAAGTCCTATTACAGTGTAAAGGATTATTTGAATGATAGCAAGGCATTGGTATGAATTGTTACAGCGGCTGATTATGTAATGTTATATTATAAGTACATATATATAATTTCAAATATTTGTGAGTTGGTGATAGTAAAAAAAAAGCGGAGTTTATTGCGGGCTCTTCTCAGACCAGGGCACGTTTGGAACCCTCGTAGCTTTAGTTTTAAGATATCGTAGTTAATTATCACCATCACGTCTTATGCTCTGTAAGCATGACGTTCAGAAGGTGTACTTTGTAGGTACATATTTTGAATAAATATGTTTTGAGATTGAGTTCAATAATTTCTGTACAAAAAGTAATGATATCCCATCAAAAACATAAATGTAAAATGAGAGCCAAGTTCAAAATTGTGATATATATGCCTTGGTTGTTCACTTCAGCGACAAAAGAAGTGAGATCTAAATGGGTGCCAAGTTCAATGGTCAGTCCTGCAATTTATATATCCCATCAAAAACATAAATGTGAAATGAGAGCCAAATTCAAAATTGTGATATATATGCCTTGGTTGTTGACTTCAGCGACAAAAGAAGTGAGATCTAAATGGGTGCCACATTCAATGGTCAGTCCTGAAATTTATTTATAACAACATATAATATTTTATAACAACTTAAAATATCATTTCTTCTTATAACTTAGTATAAAATGTTGAAGACTAAGGCTTTGGCTTGGCTAGTTTTCATATACGAATTATTATTAAGTAGGTACCTAAAAGTACAGTTTCTACCAGCAAGCCAAATTTTCGGAAGAATAAAATAAAAACTTACAGCTTTACAACTTGTGAACGCTATAATTCGTATATGAAAACTAGCCAAGCCAAAGCCTTAGTCTTCAACATTTTATACTAAGTTATAAGAAGAAATGATATTTTAAGTTGTTATAAAATATTATATGTTGTTATAAATAAATTTCAGGACTGACCATTGAACTTGGCACCCATTTAGATCTCACTTCTTTTGTCGCTGAAGTCAACAACCAAGGCATATATATCACAATTTTGAATTTGGCTCTCATTTCACATTTATGTTTTTGATGGGATATATAAATTGCAGGACTGACCATTGAACTTGGCACCCATTTAGATCTCACTTCTTTTGTCGCTGAAGTCAACAACCAAGGCATATATATCACAATTTTGAACTTGGCTCTCATTTTACATTTATGTTTTTGATGGGATAGATTTTAACGAGTGCTTGGAAGCATGGTTTGCGAAAGTGTACTGTGTAGCATCTAACCTAAAAATGATCGCGCCCCACTACACGTTCGCGTCATTTATGCGCAACGGGTCCGACTGCAGAGTTTATTCATTAGTTAAATAGGCGATGATTGAACCTTCATTGACGACGTCCAATTTGTGTGTAATTGCTAGGTAGGTATACACTTTGCATGTGAGTGTAAACATAGTTGGAGGTGCGTTCATTTTTAGATTAGACGACTTCTGCCAACAAGTTAGATCAGTGATTATTACCGTCAGTACTATTATATTATTCTGTGTTATTACTTAATAACAAGAATTACTAAGTAGGTGCATTAATTTTAAACATATTACTCATATCAGACCCACTAACAATTAATTATACCTAATTTAGAGGTCAGTGTATTTTCTTGGTGCTATTTGAGTCTTACCTACTGCTGCGTCATTTTTATCACTATCTCCAAAGGTAAAACCTATGTTCAAAATATGTAACCAAAATAATATTGCAGTTCTAACGACGATCATAGTGTTTCTTTATGACTACTGTTTTATTTCTATAGGGCGTTATTTATTTTATTTTTATGGAGAAAAAGATTGTTCAATTTTCAATCCAAGATAAGTTTTTATTGAATTAACTACAATGGTTATTTTAGATTATTTTTTATATTATGTAAGTAGTTAGGTAGTAGGAACCTACCCATGACATAATAACATTAAGTATGGCAGCTCCGAAGAATTAACTCGAACTCTGATGGTAGGTAACTATATGGGTAAGATTAAATGAGGTGAAGGTATACCTAATGTAAAGGTTTGTTGATTGAGCTTTGCAAAAAACACAAAAATATGCATTAATTATTTATTTAATGGCATCTGAACTTATCACTAATAATACCATTCATTTATTCGTCAATAATATCACAATCTGGTGTCAATAAAGTATAGGTAAAATAAAAAAAATAGATTTTTATACAATTTCAACCTTATCACATTATGAACTAGATCCATTGCACAAGAATTTAGGGCCAATGGCCATAAAACAACATTGTTGTCAATTTTCTCATAGGAAGGAATTATATTAACGGTAAGCCATGTCTTATGGTCATTATACTTACTTAATAATTAAGAAACTAGATTTTTTTTCCGGTCTAAATTTAAAATCTCTCATAATCCTGGAATCCTCATCGACCAAGCAACCCTTTATTTCCATATTTTTGTTTTAATTAATATTCCAGTATATAATGGTCAAAATAGCATTGTTTTAGACATGCCAATGCTTCATAACAATAGTCAGTCATTGTGAAGGACAATCAATGTAAACTGTAATGTCAAGGAATCTGGATAGTCAGAAGAAATTCAAAAAGTAGGTATACTCCTCTCGTCATAACATTATTCATAGACACTTTTGTCTTTGCTCCAAGGTAAGTCTTATAATCTGCTAATCTCATTCCCAGTCTCCACATCTTTCCTCTTCTCCTTCTGCCTCCCGTCAAGTATTGCGTAGATCTCTTCCAGACTTCTGTCTTTTGTCTCCGGTACGTACAGCACAGTATATAATGTACCGATGAAGCAGACTAAGGAGAACATTATGAAGACCCAGTGGATTCCCAGGAGTTTCAGGAGAGGATCGTAGGCCTTTGATTGCAGGAAGTCGCTGAGGGCGTCCACAGAGCTCACGAAGGATGTTACCATACCTCGATGCTGAAACAAATATTTTAATTAGGTACCTACTTAAATGTACCAATACAATTAGTCATACAGCTTATTATTCTTCTCCGTGATGTGTTGGAAGTGTTAAGTCAAATTTCGTTGAAATCGGTGGGTGGTTGATGCAAGGAAGACGTAAGATTTTAAAAATACACTTAGGTAAGCAGGAATAAATGAATGAAAAAATGTTGTTGTACATACAATACCTACAACAGTAGAGAGAACACTAAAACTACAAAAAAAAAATTTATACCTACCTACAACTTGGCGAGCCTTATCGCTACCTAGCAAATAGCAATTTCAAGGCATGCATGCGGATTTAGTACTGTGCGAGTAGAAGTGTGAAAACAAAGCGATCTTTATTGCTAAGAGCTATTGCTACTTAGTATGTTTGGTGAAAGAATTTGGTTGATAAGAGTGCCATACAATAGGTATGTACCTAATGGTTGGTTCAAGGTTATAAAAAATGCTCACCTGAAAGGAAAACAGCTCTGACGTAATAACATAAGGCACCGGTTGGTACCCTGCAGCATCCGCGAAGATGCAGAGGCACATGGCGACCACGGGCAGCCAACCAGGCAGCCATATGGACATGGAGGTTATGTAGAACCAGGCTCCGAGAGCCAGCATGGAGAGGCCCGTTGCAAAGGACGTCCCCGCTAGAAGCCACTGCAAAAATGTTAAGATTTCTTCAGTTCAAAGTCTTCACCACCATCCACCGACATTTATACGGTCTAATGTCGCAAAATATTACCAAGATACTTTTGAAAACTGGCAAAATAAAATTTAAAGCAGACCAACGATGGGCTGGCGTCCAAAGCAAAATTGCTAAGTTTGTCCGCAATTTAGTTAGGTACCGAGCCAATTTATAGCGTAACCGATTGATGCCAATTGCCACACTACTTTTGGTAGTGATTTAGGACAGATTACCTTTTGAGTTAAGTACCTACTTAGGTCTTAGGTCCTATACCTCCCAGGCATTCTTTAGAAGTTAGAGGCGCAAGCTGCAGCCGTGACATGGACGCAAATTAATAACGATATAGGCAGTTCCTGCGCTACGTTTCCTAAATATTAAGTACACCTCAAAACATTAAGAAACTTGAGATTTTGCATACATATCATGGTTCTCTCTTTAACGTAAATCTTGCTTAGGAAGAATTTAAAAAAAGTTAGTAAGTATTTAATAGATATTATACTTTCATGAAAATGTTAGATACCTTTCGTCCGGTCTTCTCAACAATGCAGCTGGCTACAATGGATCCCAGCAGTTGTATGGCGCCCACTACTATCGTCTGCTTGTTGGGGCTTAGCTTCAGGCTGATAGACTCTGAGGCCTGCTCGAAGATCGAACCCGCGTACATGAGCACCACCAGGTAGCCACAGGTTTCTTGTGAGAGCATCACGTTTACTGATATGCGGAATGCTTTGAATGTCGTTTTGTCTTGTACTGAAAGCAAAATTGAGTAATTGTTGAAGTAGAGTTGAGGCATCATTTTGTTTCTTTACCCGTTGTACCTAATAGATAAACAACGAAAGATTTGGATTATATTTGGGTAAAGATGGCTTTGTCTTATTATACGCTTGCGGCTTGAATGATGTACGACTTATGAGCACCTACACAGATGATAAGCATCCTAGGTAGGTAATTGAAATTGAAATAATTAAATGGTATCGAACGTTATATTCTTGTTATTCGACGTCGGAAATATCTAGATCAAGTTCATTTTTCCACTTTAAATCGGAGACTGTTTTATCTGAATCGGCTGTGAAATTTTTCAAAGGTGTGATTAAACGTAGACATACCTACTTAATATTTTATTAAAATAAAATATTAATAAGTACAAGTGATGTTAAGATATAATGAAATTTAAGAAAAAGGTACAGTTAAACAGGAATATATTCATGGCTTCACTTCTGTAATAGACAATTTTTTTCTCATCAACTCTTAGATATATTTTTTGCTCTGAGCGCTGTACTGTAACATGTTCAATACTTGGAAGTTGGAGGCAAAAAATGAGAAACATTAATTTGCGTATGGATATATTTTTTGTGACTTGTATAAAAAGTATTGTGCTGATCTTCGTGCAAACTAAACGGTGTTTTAAATACCTATTATAAGTACCTAATTTATTATGGTCGCGACTTCGTCTTCGTGTAGTGAATTCAAATTTTGAAGAAGTCGACACAGAGGTCCGGAGGAATGTGTTTAAAATTCTTGGGGGACTTTGTTATTCCGGGAGAAAATTAGACTATGTCCGTCTCCTGCTGTAAGCTATATGTGTACCCGTGAAAATAGGTTTAACGGATGGGCCGTGAAAAAGACAGACAAACAGTCAGAGACATAATATGCATTTGTGTAGGGATACTGAAACCATATTATGTTTCAGATGTGTATAAAATATAAATAGCCACCTATGCTTTTCCACGAGGCCTTTTTCATGGACTTGGCGTACTCCTCCTCTCTTTCCATTTGCTGCACTTCCTCTTCCAGGGTTTTGTCATCCACTGAGGTGTTTCGTAACCACGCCAATGTCACTCTGGCTTCCTGAGAACAATTTTATTTTCTTAAAAATACATCTCAGTTTGTTTTCTTAGAAACTAACATGGTTAAGCTCGTACCGAAGATAAGTATAAGAAGACTAATCCTGAGTCCTGACTCCTGACTGACTTTTTCATCTAGTTTAATCAAGCCGTGAACGTACTTACTACCAAGTTATAGCCGTTTTTCGTGGAAATTCACGCTTCATTTTAACGAGATGATCGTTTTTTAGACTATTTGAAAACTGCCTTTACACAAGATTGTATAAAGAAGAAGATATAGAGGGCAGGCTGCAGAAGTCCTATATTATATACTCCATAACAATGTTTGGTACATTTTTCCCCAACAGTAGATTTACCTTCACATTTGACACACACTTTCATAATTAATATGGAAAAGGACATTTTTGACAGGGAACTAAAAATTTGTTTCCAGCAAACAAATTTTGCTACAACGAAAAAATAGTCTAAACTAGAAAATTCTGATTATGACAATGATTACACTGATCGTTCTCAATAAGTACCTAGTAGGTAATCATGTATGTATGTATGTATGTATGTATGTATGTATGTATGTATGTATGTATGTATTATGTATGTATGTATGTATGTATGTATGTATGTATGTATGTATGTATGTATGTATGTATGTATGTATGTATGTATGTATGTATGTATGTATGTATGTATGTATGTATGTATGTATGTATGTATGTATGCATGTATGTGAGTTTGTATATTCCACCATAACTTCTATACGCCTGAACCGATTTTAATAAATGAGGTATCGTTAGAATCCCTAGCTTATTCCGGGTGACATAGGCTAGTAAAATTTAAAAAAAAATTGATGGGGTGACCATGGTCCCGCATTAAAGACTAAATTTGAAAAAAAAAACGAAAATAAGATTAACTATATAATCATCACCTAGAAAATGATGAGTAGATTCCAAAAATATATAACACTATAGTTCAATATCCAGGATTCACAAAAAATATAATTTAATAAAAATGTGAATAGGATTCTAATTTAACTACATTAATTGAACTATTTAGTTCGTTTTTTGGCAGGGCAGTCGTGTTTTTTAATTTTGTTAATTATGACTCGTTCAATGTTTGTATTCGCCTTCAATTTATATCACACTTAATATTTCAGTAAGTTATATTCAGTATTTTTGAAACCTGTAATTTAAATTTATATTCGATCGTTTAAATGCGTTGTCTTTATGATATTGCACAACTTGTCGTGTCCTAGAAACTTCCATAGATTTACGTGACTGATACAAAATATCCGGTAGTATTGAGTGCAGACTGGTGTTGTGATTAAAACTTTATGTACCTAGATTAAACTAGCGAGTGAACAAGAACAATCTAGGAATAGAGTCGTAAAATATTAACGCCTTGCGTATTAAATGAAAAAAAAAATTATTATTAAGTAAATATAGCTTTATTTCACACACATTACAACTTTTTTACAGTGTTTATGAAATGGTTTGATTTATAATAATGCGTGGTCCCCTGCGGGTAAAAGCCTCCTCCATCCTTTTAATGAGCAGGAATACCACATTTTAGTTAAATCTAAAAATTTTAGAGTTTTTTGTAGTCAGATTCGGATAATTTTTTTGTGAATAGCCAAGTCGATAGACAGCTCAGAAAAAATTATCTCTGTTGAATAAAAAATGCCAATGAAAGACTTGAGATATTTTAGCCTACAGTCTAGGCAATGGGGCGGTTCATTGTATGGAGACCCCGCATCAAATCCTCAGTCGATGAAACTTGGCTGGGTTTTATTATTAGATGATCCAAAGCTTTCACAAAAATATCCAACAAAAAAAACATCCGCAAGTTAGTTAGGAAAGATATTTATGACTCTTAAACTGAAACTTAATTTTCTCGATTTTTTTAAAAATAATTGTATGTTTATTTAATTACAGTAATTATAGTAAATAAAATATAGTTAATTTTTTTTTAAATAATAGTATATTTACACTCAAAACCGACCTATCAAACGAAATAATCATGCAGAACATCGATGTTTAAAGCGATTTTATGATTAAATCTAAACTGCGTTTACGCGATAATGTACTTTCCTGCTTTAACAATTATACTTAGTATACCTTACTTACTTTCTGATTTTTTATTGGATATACCTTTAACTTGTGATAATTTATCATACTATAAAGATTCGTCGCCTGAGGAATTATTGTTGGGGTCAACTAGCTTTATTGCCTAGACTTCTAATTATAATTTTCATTGTAATACCTGCTGTGCCTCTATTACGAAAATGCCGCATCAATTATTATTACAAAGATAATAATATTGCATTTTTTTAAATTTTGCAACTCTGGTGCTTGGTGAATTGTTAAAGAGAAAATTCAAAGGTGACTGCTACAGTTAGGTATTAGGTAACGTTAGACGTACGCTAACGTCAACATTTGCACAAAAACCAAAATTCAATAGTAGCCTCTTGGTATTTTCGCAATATGGAACAATCAATTAATTAATTTCAAAATGTTGTCAGATATTCTGGTAGATCAGAGAGTTGTCTACAATTTGGTATAAATAGTTAATAGTAATAATATGTTAATAATTTGGTATAGATAGTTAATATATTAGCGGCACGCTATGATGGCCGGTTTGACACATTACAATAGTGATGTGGAATGTCAATTTATTCTCGAACAAAAAACAATTAAGTTTTGTTTTTGTACCTGATTAAATAGGTTTAATAAAACAAAAATGTATATGTTTATTTAATTTATTTGAACGAACTGAATATTTGAACGAAAATGAATATACATACTTTATATGCACACAAGAAACATATGAATACAAAAGATACCAAAAAAGGTGCCACAAAAGGCCATAATTAATCAGATTCGTCCATACTACTATTTTCACTGTCGTCACTGCTATCATCACATACATTAATAATTATATGTTCGTTTTCTATAATATTATCTATTTTCACATCTCTTTCATAATCTTCCCTTATTAATTTAACAGTTCTATTCACAACCTTTTCCCAGTCTCCTTTAGTCACATGTTCACAAGCTTCTTCTAATAATTTTAGCATTTTTTTTGTGGTAAATGGGGGTTCTGTATTGTGTCTTGCAGCATATCCCTTAATTTGAGCCCACACCAACTCAATCGAATTATACTCACAATGGTAAGGCGGTAACCGTATAACTCTGTGCCCATGTTCTAATGCTATTTCGTCAATGACGTATCGGATCTTGGTTGGTTTGTTTTCTTTTAAAAGACGTACTAATTCCGCTTTTAACATATTCATGTTTGCATCTACGCCATTTTTACGAAGCCATGCGACGATATCAGCTTTCTTTTGGGATTGGGCAGGTGGCTTGTCAATTTGCATCGAGTGGTATGGGGCGTTGTCCATAATTATAATAGATGGTTCAGGGAGGCTACACAACATTGAGGTAAACCATTCAGTAAACTTTTCTCCATTCATGTCTTCATGATAGTCTCCAGTGGTTTTTGACGCAAAAGCCATGAGAGAACCTTCGACAAACCCGTTGATGGTTCCGGCGTGACAAATTATAAGTCGCGATCCTTTTCCTACAGGAACTTTGGAAGTAGATGCTGCTGTGTCATCGTTCCAAGAACGGCCTACAGTATGGTTAGCATTAAGCCATGTTTCATCCAAGAACACAACATTTTGCCAATTTTTGATTTCTTTCACTTGCCGTAAAAAAGTATACCTTGCCATCGCTATATCAAATCTTTCCATCAATATTTTGCGTTTGTTACATTTTTTGTATCGAAATCCAATGGTCTTCAAAATCTTCGTTAAAGAACTTTCCCCACCGAAGAATAATCCAGCTTCCTTCAGTGAATGCACCAACTTTTTTCTTGTTGGATACTCCTTCTGTAAATAGTAGCCGTAAACATGTCTTCGGATAGCATCGGCATCAAAGCTATCGATGCCTACGACTGGTTTTGCTCGTTTTCTCTTTTTTGGTGTGTGAAGTTTATTTTCTTCTGTGCCAGTCTCGCCATATTTTTTTTTAGTTATCCGTCTAACAGTTCGTTGTCCAATATTAAGCGCATCAGCTACGCGTTCAACCACTGACGTTATAGGTAAAATTGGCCCTCCATTTTGAGCTTCACGATCGAAATAGTTACGAAGGCGTATTACGAACTCACGTGTCTGACTATTTAGAACAGTTCTCTGCGTACGTTCGGTCATATCGACGAAATCCACAACAAAGGGCTTGAACAGAGTCCAAATTAACGAGCAAGGGTCAACAGTAATGCAGTATCAATATTTGAAATCCAAAGCCAGGTCAAAACTATATCACAATCGCATTGCACTGGCAGTTTATACTTTTCGAAGCAACGTCAATTCGAAACTGCTTTGTTTTGCATTGAGCATTGACGCGAGTTTGCCGGAGGTAGTAGTTGTGCTAGCCAGCGATCCTATGTGACGATCGTATTAGATTCCATTTTTAAAAATTTATTGATATTTTTTTGCGATTTCAGAGGTTTGTCCACATAGTGAAAATTGTTCATATTCACAAGTACATTCACCCCTTAAATGGTGCAAACTGATTTTTCTACACTTGTATACATTTAAGAAATCAATTTAATAAATAAATTTTGAGTCCTAAACCTAAAACTACATTCGATAAAATTTATGAATCTCTGCACATCACTATCGTCAATAAAGTAATACAATTATTTCCTTCAAAGTCGTTATCAATTAATACGGAACTTCATGAGCGGACAAACGTCAAACCGGCCATCATAGCGTGCCGCTAGAGTAGTAATAGTTGGTAATAGTTTTGAGTTAATGCAGTGAAAAATAAAATATCAGGGGGCAAAAAGCTAAATAACGACCTAAACACTTGCAGCCTTAACAAATTTATTAGTCTCTAGTCTGTACGCAGCATTCATATCTGTCTCATTGCTTCCGGATGTTTCACATTTACAATATCAATTAACGGCATCGGCATGACTATGAAATACCTACCGATTGAATTCTGTTACATAAATTATTCAATACACGGAATAAATACTTAATCGTGAGCGCTTGTGATTTTTTAAATAGAAAATCTTATTTAAGTTGCTAAAAACGCATAAGTACCTTCCTATCTACCTGTTAAGCGTTAATTAGTGTTATGTAAAATATTTATAATGGATGGATGGATGGATGTTTGTTACTCAATCACGCCAGAGCGGCTGAACGAATCTGAATGAAACTTTGCACAGACTAATAGATTATAGTCAGGAATAACAAATAGGCTACTCTTTATCCTGGAAAATTAAAGTTTCCCGCGGGAACCAAAAAAACCTCAATCAACGCGGACGAAGTCTCGGGAATCAGCTTGTAATAAATATTGAAATCGAAATGTGTGTGATTTCGAAATTGCTAATACCTCTTCTTGGCTCATATCCAGTGATTATTCTTATTACCTAATTGCACATTATCAAAGCCCAAATATTTACATAATTCTAGATTGTTACTGTCCGTCTGCTTGTCAAATGTCAGGGTGAAATTTAAGAAATAGCTGAACTGGTTTTGAAGGTTTCATAGTTACATGATGGCTAGCATAGTTAGATGATACTTAGTAGGCTGCTGGGTAGGTTGTATTAAAACGTCCATATGATTTAGGTACATTCCAATCTAAGGAGGATAGTATACATAATATCAGGTTCCTAGATTTCTACATTGACCAAGAAGCTAATTTAATATAGATGTCACCGTAAAATTGTAAAAACCTATATATTGTAATTCTAACGCTTTTTATCTCGATAGATTATAAACTGTCGAAAGATTGTAAACCGTTACAGCTGCTTACAATTTTACGCATTATTTTTCGGTAGATTGTAATCTGATAATGTGTATTAACCCGAAAGAATCTAAGTGATCTAAGAGAGTACCTGATTACCCGATACCCGAGTAGTGAGTGAGTACCCGATACAATCTTTAGAAGTAAGTACCTGATTATTTATGTCGAACCCTAACCTAACCTACAAGAATGAGACAACAAAACGAACAATGAATATTTCAAAATTACACATTAACATAACATTAAACGGTTCACAATCTATCGACAGTTTACAATCTATCGAGATAAAAAGCGTTAGATTGCAAACTGACGGTTTTCATAATCTTACGGTGACATACCTATACATTAAGTGGATTGGTTGTTAGAAACAGGAACTGATCGGAGGTCTTCCAACATAGGATCTAGTTTACATAACATAATAAAGAAAGTCTTCCTATGACTTGCTATGTTATGTTATGTAAACTAGATCAAACATAGATAAGGATGACATTCACACGACCAATTAGCAAACATAAGGTCTTCACATTGATTAATTAGAGAGCGCGCCTTGACACACTCAGCGCTATTTCAAATTCTACAAAGAGCATATATAATTTTATAAAATACATAACCTCTATAAAATACATATAGGTACGTACCATATAATCTCTCTTTGCTCTACCTATTTAAAACCGTGTGTAGATGAGGTATTGCTTAAAGTACCTTCGTACGGCTCTATCATAACTCAAAAACTCAAAGCAACGATCATCTGAAAGAGTTCCGTGTAAAATCGTAATTATTATCTTTCAATTGTTTTCTTTGTTTGGTCTATTTTTTAATTTGATATGTTGACATTCGTAACTATAACTTATTGGCACAAAGAGAGGCCGATATTTTTGTTTTATTTTAAAAATAAAACTAAAAATCTAGATGTTGCCCGTGACTTTGACCGCGTGGTTAGGTATGTCCCCGGGATGCAACCTGCAATCTTTATACTTGCCAAATTTCGCCAAAAGAAAGACAGACACACTATGACACAGACCTTTCACAGGTGGTTTGAGGTGTCATTTAAGTTAGACTACTTAGCTATTATTTTTATTTTCTTTTGGCTTTAATATGATTCAGGGTATAGGGAAAACCTCAGTATAAAAAAATTCCCTTTCCTTTAAGGAAAATACAAATCTACCTAGAATTATAGGTACGTGTGGTCAATGAATAAGTACAATTTTACCTTGGCTTTATTTAATTTGTTTATGGACATTGATGTAAAATTTAAGTACCGGAAATTAATAGCAACCTACTACTTACCGACGACTTATAAAAACATAATACCTCCTCATAAGTTCTTAATGCAGTATTAGTAACGAAATTCTTCGTGACAAGGAAATTAATAGAAACCGACTACGGAACTTATAAAACATTACATTTACTTATAAGTTCCTATTGCTGTATTACTAGCTAAATTCTTCGTAACAACAGGCCTACCTTGAGTATGAAAACGTTGATCAGAAACATTTAAAATTACTTCAAGTTGGCGCAAGCGGGTAGATGAAGAAAGCGGAGGACCGTGTTCGGTCGCGTTCTCGAAAAGGTCTAATATTTTTCTGTGGGGCATGCCAGCTTTATTGATAAGGACAAATAACAAAGTAGGTCCCTTACCTTTAGCTTTCCTTGCTTGACTAGAAACACTGGCGTTTCGGGCATAGCCAGAAACGCTAGCATGTGAAGAACAGGTATCGCCGTGCAGAGCCACATCACGGCCGTAAAGGAGAAGATGTCACCCGCAATATAGACCAATAGGTAGCCGAGGTTCTGCGAGAGGATAAAGAGAGAGCCTAGTGCTCCACGGATGTTGTCTGATGCCACCTGTAAGCGTTGATTGTGATTAATTCAAGAACTTGATAGCTGAGGAAACGTGGAAAGGAACACACACACACACACACACACACTTTCCTTTCCAGAGTAGAGTAGGTGTAGCCTCTGAAACACGGATAGTGATGAGTGGTGAGCCGTTTGTGTTTCAGTGGGTGGTTTCATAATGAAAAGTCTTTAACTTTTAAGCCCTAGTTGACCACACTGTGCAAAGTGCGGTTTTCAGCCTTCATAGATAACATTATCCTTAGATCGCCCGAAGTCCTACTAGCAGGACTTTATAAGTCCTACCGGAAGGACGCATATTTTTTCGATCACAATACCGTAATGGTATATCGTACAAAGTTCAAATTTAGATGAAAAAATAGCCTATTTCTGCTTCTATTACATAGTGCAAAAATTCTTTGCAGAAAACTGACTTCCAAAGCCACTGTAACTTAAAAAATATTTTTTTTCTTAGCAGGCTTTGGAAGTCGGTTTTTTGGAAAGAATTTTAATTTCTATGGGAAAACCTCGATAGGTTCCTCTAAAGACTGACAAAAAAAAATTCTAATCGGTTTAGAAACCACGGAGTTATATGCACCGACGTAAATTAAAAAAAAAATACGCGCCGAAATGAGAACCTCCTCCTTTTTTGGAAGTCGGTTATAATTCGGCTACTTATTACAACTTATAGGCCTATTACACTGCACTTTTCACAGAGACCCTTCACTTGAATCAGTGTAGTGTAATAAAATTTAGGATGAAAGGGTCCCTAATTTGATCCTTATTGCTGTGTATTATGCGACGCTTTAACTAGCGGCCACGCCCACCCTTACCACAGAACCCTGTAAAAAGTGCAGTGTAATAGGCCTATTAGTGTTCGAGCTATGGCGCTTGACGCAGCGCGTTCGCGACCGCGCGCCAGGTACCAAAAACGCATGGAGTCAACATTTTCCTGAAAATTATAACTTTTAATTGAAATATTTGGAGTTGTGGTCAGAGTTTTGGACAAAAGTAAAGTGCGCGTGCGATGGGATATTGAAGGGCCCAATAATGCCTTTTAAATGATTAAATCCTACAAATCCCAAGTATGGTAAGTTTGGTTATAGCTTAACATTTTGTTTATTAATATAGCAACTTTTAAAGCATCATTGTTATCAATATTTTATTGCAAATTAAAAATATAACTTTATTCTTTTAACCTTTTTATAAAACGCTGCAATATTGCTAATACTTATTGTATCATTGAGATACCTGATAATATTAGTCACATTACATTACTATGTTTTTCAGGACGTGAACATATGATTCGGATATAGCGTGAAGATGCTGATGCCGAGCGCGAAGATTCGTCCTCTTCATCGTTGTTCGAATTAGAGTTAGAAGATGAAAATCATAAGAAGTACAAAACTTTTAAAAAAATCTTAATACTTATTTTATTATTAATAAAGTTTTTTAACCACTCACTTTTATTTTAACTCAATACCTACTCACTGACCAAATGTTTCTTACTTCTGGCTAGCGTGAGTTTAAGGTCAAGGTCACGGTATTGCCGGAAGGACCAGATAAAATTCCATACAAATCGCGTCCTTCTAGCAGGACGCGTGGCAGTCTTACGGCAGGACGAAAACCAGTTCTTCCGGAAGCTCCTCCAGCAGGACACCATCGGGCCATTTATGGTTGTGAAAAACTCTAAGAAGTCTCATCCATGTCTATTTCTTATCCCGACTAGTCCCGGACTCACATCGACAGGCAAGACAATACATACCTCTTTTAAATACAAGGGTGCGACAACGTAGCAACCTGCACAGGCAAGACCGGCGACTGCTCGCGACGCTATCAACGCCCATGGACGCAAAGAAAATAAGGTGATGGTCCAACTGATCTGTTGAAAAAATACAATTTTAATCCAAAAAAACAGAATTTTTTAAAACACACAAGGAAACGAAAACTTAGCCTTAAGCTAAGGGTAGTTAGCTAAGCTCAAATCTAAAAGTGATCCAGATATGTACCTATCTACTACCTACTTAACTTAACTGATGGTAACAAAGTTTATTTATCTATTTATTACGTATTTTTACAGTACATTTTATACCTAACGGGACATATACTATTATATTACCTAAGTAATTATTTGTATGACACATACCAATTCGAGTCTAAAGCATTGCAATGTAGAGAGCAGTTGACGCCGTCTTGCACTAGTCGCAACGCACACCGGTAGAGAGTATTGGTTCCGAGGCCCAGCGACTTTTTTTTGTAGATCGTAAGTGTAACTATAGGTTATTATTTCTATACAGGGTTTTAATTTAAATTATATATTGATGGCCACGCGCCGTCTCTTCCATGGCTGTTCATATTAAATACCAGTAATTTGTATAAAATAGATATAATATTATCTATGGGAACATACTGTAAACTTAACAGTATGTTACCACGTTACTTGGCTTGGTATGCGTCAGCCCTTAGTTACTACGCCATCTTTAATAACAAGTAGAACCTTCATTATTTTATGATCTTAAAAAACATATCATAATACTGTGTAGATAGGGTACGAAATGCGCTAAATCCGACGTCGATTTGCATTGACTTGATCTTTGTAATTTTCATTGTGTAATGTAATGTCTGTGAATTTCTAAAATAATGACTGTATTTTACAAGAGTCCATTGTGAAAATTACACTTGCTATTATTAAATAAGTATGTATGTTGATTCAGCTGTTTTAATGACATAATGTACCTGAGTATAATATTTTAAAATGCAGTGGAACAAGGAACGTGCGTAGGAGCTGAAAAGTAGTAGGTATAATATTGTGGTATGAGGCTAGAACAACCGAGTAGAAGCCTTGTAGCCAACTGAATAGAAAATTGGTCAATCCTGCATAGTACGCTGCAGCGTACTGCACTCGTAAGTGAATTAGAAAATTTACCACAAGAGCTAGGGAGGTCAGCAAAGTAGTGATTTTCCTCCCCCAGCGGTCAGCTAGGTTGCCGACGAACAATCCGCAGAAGATCGGGGGGAAGAAGGTGATGGAAGCCATCCAGGAGATGGTCTCGTCTGTGATTGGTTCTGGCGCGGGTCCGTCTTCTGATTGCAGGATCGGCGTCATCGGCGACTGCCAGCCCATCAGCATGCCGAAGTTCAGCACCGGGATTGTCACTAAAAGTAAAATTAATTTCTACAAGTCGTAATTAAAAATAAGTAAAAATACGACTGCCCTGCCAAAAAACGAACTAAAAAGTTAAAAAGCCAAATTAATCTAGTTAAATAAGAATCTTACTCACATTTTTATTAAATGATATTTTGTTGTGAATCACTGGAATGAACTATAGTGTTATATATTTTTGGAATCTACTCATCATTTTCTAGATGATGATTATATAGTTAATCTTGAATGAAATAGAATTTTAATTCGCTATAATCCGCTACAGTAGACAAATCTGTGTGGTACAGTGACTGTCTTTCACCTGCAGCATGCGACACCCACCACCCAGCAATTCGCACAGGCACAACACCACACCACACAAATCCTCCAAATCACTCTCAACGTACGTTTCCTGAAGATACTCCGGTGTCGGAGTGAAACGTACGTTGAGAGTGATTTGGAGGATTTGTGTGGTGTGGTGTTGTGCCTGTGCGAATTGCTGGGTGGTGGGTGTCGCATGCTGCAGGTGAAAGACAGTCACTGTACCACACAGATTTGTCTACTGTAGCGGATTATAGCGAATTAAAATTCTATTTCATTCACTATCATGGACTTCCGCAAAGTAACGCCTGCTTCTATTCAATATATAGTTAATCTTATTTTCGATTTTTTTTTTCAACTTTAGTCTTTAATGCTGGACCATGGTCACCACATCAATTTTTTTTTAATTTTACTAGCCTATGTCACCCGGCATAAGCTAGGGGTTCTAACGATATCTCATTTATCAAAATCTGTTCAGGCTTTTAGAGGTTATGGTGGAATATACAAACTCACATACATACATACATACATGAACCCTGAAAACAATCTACTCCTTTTTTCAGGCAGTCGTATAATAAATTAGGTCTAGCTATACTCAAAATTTCTGTAAAGACGTAGACCGGATGAAGGCTAGTCGCGTCTATTATATCATAGAGAAACGCCACGATGATATATACCTACAGTGGAATTCTTAAACGATAGGCGAACAGTCCCCTAAAATCCGCCTGTCAGTGTTCGTGTAGAGGTTGAATTTTAAATTAACCATTGTGTAACCTAATACCTGTTAAAGTGGCAGGTGTGAAAATACACCGCTACCATCTAATGATTGATATTTAAAAATAAACATTACTTTAACTGTTATTGATTTCAATAACGTAGAATTGTGCCGTAATATGAAATTAAAAGATATTCTTATCGAACAGAGTAAAAGCGCATTTAGCGCCAATTAAGAACATGAGGAAAAAGCTCTTCAAAAGCTCTCTACGGGAAAAGCAGAATTAAGTAGTCCTCTATCTAGGATCTAGGTTGAGGCCATTTAGCGGTACGACTGACTCTAGTCATAAGTATGACAAAAGAAGGTAATATTATGCCCTTACGTCTGAGCCTGATACAATTTTTATGAATTTAAAAAATAATAGAACTCTCCTTAGAACTTCTCGGTTCTCATACGGATACGAGTAGATCGCCGAATTTTCATTTCCGCCCACGCAACTATAAACTAGTCATGTTGTCACAATGTGGTTATCACATAACACACATTATTTACAAAGTTAGCCTCATTTTCGAAAAGTTGCGTAAGGTATTTTAACTTTTGCCTACTTTGAGCCTATTTGACAAACAAAGGTATAAAGTTGTCTAATGGCAAATACTGTTTAATATTATTACTGTTTTTAAAGTGGAAAATTCATTACGGCAAGTTACTGGTAACATTACGTAATTAGTAATTAGAACTTAACTATAATCAATTATAACAAATACATAAATAAATATTTTATATAATTGTTGCAATATATAAATTAATTATTACCATCGATTGATATAACTAACTAACACATTGCATTAATAACAAACTGATTTGTCTTCAAACTATTATTATTCGTATCCAAAGACGTAGGCACTACCTAGCTAGGCTAGGTTTGATTATTTTTATTTGCGACTAAATATTCAAAGTGAAAACGCTGGCATGAAGCTGGTCAGACGCGTATTGGATTCCCATAGAAAAAAAATAACACCGGCCAAGTGGGCGCGACAAGCAGTAGTTGCCCGTAACAATATGCGAACATTTTATCAGTTGGTCGACTATTACCTACTCGCTACTTTAGCTGTGATACTTTAGATGTGATCCTTTTAACTTCTATTTATATATCACCGTAAGATTGTAAAAACCGTTAGATTATAATATAACTCGTGAAATTGTAAACTGTCGAAAGATTACAATTTAACGCATTATTTTTCGGTAGATTGTAATCTGTTAAGTATATTAACCCGATAAAACCTAAGTGCCCGGCCTGCGGCTGGGTACTACCTGGTTAAGTCGAACCCTAACCTAACCTACAAGAAACAGACAAGAAAACGTAAATACAATGAATATTTCAAAAATTGACACTCAGAACATTGAACGGTTCACAATATTTCGACAGTTTACAATTTCACGGGTTAGCCTATAATCTAACGGTTTTTACAATCTTACGGTGACATATACACTACTGCCGTCTGCTATGATTATTTTCATGTATCAAAAACAGCCGTATAAACAAATATTTAGTTAAAATAAAATAAAAATTTGCTTGCAGGGGGGACACTTGACTTGACAAAATGAGCAAAGCAAATATTTTGGAAACGGATCCCTGAATGGTGTTCCCACAATATTTTTGAACGACTTATCCAATGACACTCCACACTATGGGATAGGTAGACGAGAAACTAGACTAGACTCCACTTTGCGTGATGTAGTTAATTTCTATATTATTAGGTATAGTACCGTAAAAAATATATTATTATACGACTGCCTGAAAAAAGGAGTATATTGTTTTCTGGGTTCATGTATGTATGTATGTATGTATGTATGTATGTATGTATGGATGTATGTGAGTTTGTATATTCCTCCATAACTTCTATACGCCTGAACCGATTTTGATAAATGAGGTATCGTTAGAATCCCTAGCTTATTCCGGGTGACATGGGCTAGTAAATTTTAAAAAAAAATTGATGGGGTGACCATGGTCCCGCATTAAAGACCAAAATTGAAAAAAATAATTCGCAAATAACATTACTTAACTATATAATCATCATCTAGAAAATGATGAGTAGATTCCAAAAATATATAACACTATAGTTCAATATTTAGTGATTCACAAAAAAATATCATTTAATAAAAAATGTGAATAAGATTCCAAAGGCTATATAAGCAAATCGCTTCTGATGGAGGTAAACTCCAAAAATAATATGGCAGAGCAGTCGTTTTTTTTAATTCGTTAAATCAATTTCACTTGTTTTCATTATTTTATCGGCGCTATGCGGCCACTTTGTCGGCGTGATTAATATCTATATCTAATTATGCCAAATTACAGCTCTCCAGTACTAACAACTGAGCTAAGCCGCGGACGGACAAACGGACGGACGGATGGACATGGTGAAACTATAGGGGTTCCTTGTTGACTATGGAACCCTAAAAGACAGATAAAGCTGAATCGAGGTTCGAGCTGAATAGGTATGTGTATGTAATTGGTTCTTTAAATTTGTAATATAGGTACTACCTAGTCCTACGGTATAAAACGAGTAGGCCTTGTGTGACTGCAATTATTATACTTAACAATTTCTTGTTAGATCAAGTTTTAACAGATTCTAAGCAATATGGAATTGTAAGCAACTATTCAGCGATCGTTATTCATTAGTCACTTTAATTGCATATTGAATGACTTGTCTAAGAACTTTTAATTTTGATTTAGGTATTGTGTCTGATTTTACCGTTATACTAGTTACTTACCTAATATTTATTAAGATTTTATATCTAGGTATACTAACACCACAGCTACACTTATACACGGCCTACACTAATGTCATAAATGATGTGAAAGTGTGTATGTCTGTCTGACTAGTAGGGAGGTATGCTTTAACAGCCATCTGTTCAACTGATTTTGACTTTATTCCGGAAATTTGGTTTTATCCCGGTAAATAAAAGAGTTCGCAAGGGATTCTACAAAAACCTAAATCATCGCAGGCGAAGTCGCGTTATGGTGCGTACATGCTGATCACATTTTAAAATCATTCCCTACCTTAAAAATATATTTTGGGATATTATTAATCGAGCGACAATTGAGGACTGTTAAAGGAATACATTAATAATAAACCGAGCGGCTTTAAAATAAGTTTGCGAAAGATTTATTAAATTTGCGATAATAAAAAACCACACAAATTAAATAAAATGCGCAAATAGAAGAGAGCAATATTTAATATAAACTAGCAAATAAAATATTAAGTGACCGAATGAAATACTAAAGCTATAGCGACTACTAAATTAAGTAAGTAACTTTATAACCGGTTTGAGTAATTAATACATTTAGTTCTTCAAAAATATGCCTTTTAGGAAGTTCTTGTGAGCTGCGCTATTACTATTGTTAGGTACTGTAATACTATTTGAGATATTTGTTTTTCTATTTTAGTATATTATTATTTTGAAAATAGCAGAACTAATTAGTTCGTCTTGTACAACGCTGTGCAGCGCGGAAGTTCGTGTGAATTCATGCGCGTTCGGGTGACGGGTCGAGCATCGTAGTCGCTTGCAATTGTTTGTATATGTACTTAATCTAAATTTTAATTCGATTAAATTAAGCATTCGATGACATTCTCTTTCTGCGTTTAATCATTTTTAATAAGTAATATGTTTGTGAAAATGTGAGTTTAGGTTAGGATAAGACATAAATATCCAGGTAGTGGCACTTAGATTCTGTCGGGTAAATTTAACTAACATATGTTAAAAAAAATGTATTTTCAGAAGCACTAAAGTTTGTAAAATGTACCGACATTTTGTAAAATCGTGAATTTGACACATAAATTATTTGGTGAAATAATATATTTGTAAATAATTTAATACACTATACTCGCTTAAATAAACTACTTAATTTAAACTTAACCTACCTGCATTTTGCTCGCTAAGTTTTAGAAGATATTATATTATTATGAAGATGTTATTGTATTTTAATTAATCATGTTTTCATTTATTAATAGATTTAAACGTATAGGTACGCGGTAGGTCGCCGGCATTGGTGTGCGGTAAAACTCAATTGACTTTATGTTTACACCAAAATAAAATAATACCAACACGAAAGTAAACGTGTATAATAAATAAATAATAATAGTAATAATAAAATGTAATAATAAATACGATCAATCGAATTAAAGCTTAGAATAAGCCCTCACACCACTCATATTCAAAATATCATCTCATATTTTTTGATAGCCGCGGCGGTTTTCGCATTATATTTCGGCTTGTTTTAGTTTTTTTTTGTAAGTCCTTGTTTCATTGCCCAAGATGTACTTGGAACACCTCGATTAGGATAGCAGCACTTAGGATAGCAGCAAACTTGAAATAAAATATATACATAATGTTGAATATAATGTGAGCCATAAAATTGTCCCTAAAATAGAAAAGGGTTTGCTTAAGAATGATTAAACTGATCGTTCTGCATAACCAGTAGCTCAAATTAGTATTTTCAAGTCGACATTTTCAATATTAATTGTAGTCGCCCGCGGCCTGTCGCTAACTTAGTATTTCAGTAAACTATGTTCTGTTTTTTGACACCTATAATTTAAATTTATTTTCGCTCGTTTAAGGATTATAAAATGTGAACGTCGATTCTTATAAATACTTTTTGTCCTGATTACAATCTGACGCTACTGAGTAAAGATTCCTAAGAAAGGCTGGGGAACTCGTTTCGAGATGTTCTTGCGGTTAACGTTATTCATGAACCCGTTTTGCATCTTAACGAGGGTCAACTTCCTTGCAAAACGGTTAAGTTTAAAGGAACTTTCTTTTTTGGTCTTATAGTTATTTATTCTTAAACGATCCATAAAAAAACAAATGTTGAGTCTGCATGCTCACTGCCACTTTTATCCAAAATCCTTGCATTGCTTTAATATGAATTTAATATTATTTATTTATTTAATAAAGGAAGGTACATGGGTTGATTACAGATTCCTGACATAGTAAAATATACAAGGCTATGTTACATTTAATTAGTGATATAAATACCTAGGCAATTTTATTGAGAGCAGATAAAAATCTACCACATTCGAATCTCGATAGACATAGCTACGTAATTTTATTAAATAAAATATACTTACACTCATATTTACCTATTCAGTGCCTACGCTAGAGTTTATAGTGTTAAGCAGGTAATAGACACTTATACGAGCACAAACCTGCAACCTTGGACGAATTAATGCAACCTTATAACTTATTTCGTACATTTTAATGAAACGGTATGGTCTATGACGTTTTATAATAATAAATATAAGAATGATCCCAGGAATGCGGAGCGGTATTTCCGCCGGCCGGCCTGAATGGTAAAGAAAAAAAAGTCAGCCAGTTCAACTTTCAAGTTTTTTATGAATGCGATCCTTCGTAGATTTTGCGATTAAATCGCTATTAAAGTAATTTCATTTTGAGTTATATTTTTAAGATACTACAGTCTAGACTCTTGACCACCAGGGCACAGTCCCTGGATAGTCCGCATGGATTTTATTTTCTTAAAAATGATGAGGGTACTCTACAATTTTCCAGGACATCTAAGTAGCCATTCTCAATAGGTTCACAAATTCACACTTTCAAATTTGATATTTTAAGAGGGGATACTGGTGGGGATGGGGATATTATTATTAGTGGGGCTTGGGGATTAGCTGATATGCGCAACTTCACTCGCGTGGTTCTGTTTTCCAAAATCCCATGGAATTACTTTAACTTTCGGGATATAGGTAGTTCCTTAATGTCTGTCTCCAGCAGGCTTAGCATGCGCACAACGAGATATCTCGCGACGAGAGAGAGATGTTGTCGTTGGCGGCTAATTTTTCGTTTACCCTAACATGCACAAAATGAGTTACAAGAAACAAATTGTCTGTATGTATAAGGGTTCGTAGAGAAAAATACCAATGATAAGAAATATCACTTTTATATCTAATTTTGATGTAACGAGCCCAGTAACCATGTTAGCTTCGGTAGACAAATAGAGATAACGGGTAGACACAATTTAACTCGTGCGCAAGCTAGCCCTGTAGGATACAACTTATTTGTGCGCTTTTCGTCAAGATAGTTGTGTTGAAAAATCTAGAATAAAAAAAGAGAGCTTTCGCATTCATTGCTTAGCTTTTCCTCTCTATCCGCGTTCGAAATGTGAAGAGGAAATTCCAAGAAATTGCAACGGAAGGTGGTACGTTGGTCGTCATGCGAGTTTACCCTACCTAACTACCTAGGTTATCAGCAATCAGAATCAGTAACTTGTTATGAAAGTTGCAATGCTATACATAGACTCTATTTACGTAGAACTTGTAATATATACCTATCTTAAAATAGACTTATCCAAGCTCGTACTAGTAACCACTAACCAAGAAAACTTTAAAAAATATTCAAAGTGAAATATATCATAGGACTTAAGAGTACTACCTACCACAGTTAGTACTTTCATAAATTATACATAAATAGAAATAATAACCGCACGTTATTGTCGAAACACTAATTTATTAATAATAAAGTTTGGATGTTTGTAAATTTGTATGTTTGTTACTCCTTCTCGCTAGGCTCATTGAACCGATTACGCCTACCTACCTACATTAATTTATCATTGAAAATTAAAGAGTTCCCACAGTAATCAAGAAACGGACGAAGTCGCACGCATAATCTCATAATACTATGGGTAGGTAGATACCTGCCCAGTTTTTTTCCTATAAAAATCTGAAAATTACACGCTCTTAGCGAGTCTCAACATCAATCCATAGGTACTTATATTTTTAAAAAAATTGCCAGTCATAGGGACTGCCGATAGAAGTGAAAACGAATTCTTAATTTTTTTTAATTTTACTTAAAATTATTAAAATATAAACCTTAACACTAAAGTTTAATTTCGATTGTAGTATATTTATATGTTCGCGAGCATGTCGGTCACAGTCACGCGATCTACATTTTTACCCGCTCAACGCGCCTAAAGAAATTTTCACTTTAAAAAATGAATCCTCAATCAGTAACCTGCAACTTGTTTTGAGATGTGGCTGCAAGAACCCGAGTTTTTTGTTTAACAATTTGCATAATATTAATTTCTTGTCGGGTCTGCAATTTAGTGACCATGCTGTTGCGTTAGCGAGGACTTTTCTTTGTTGACATTAGCATGTCAAAAGCCCATGGTAACGGCGGTAGCGGTGATTCTGTGCTGACTAAAGGCTACAGTGTACAGTCAGGTGGTCGGGGGTTCGATCCTCCTGGAATTTGAAATATCTACGTACTTCTAACTTATGTAAGTTACTTAAGTGCGTTTCGAGCAATAGGTAAAGGAAAACAGTGAGGAAACTTGCATGCTGAGTGAGAGAGACGAAGGCTCAGATCCGTATGCCATACTCATAAGTGAATTTTTTTTAAAGACTGGGCACATTATTTTCTTGGATCGATTTAAACCTTCTATAGACACAGGTTAAATTAGGGCCCTAAATTCCAAGGGTCTAAAATGGAATCCTCATTACTCGCGCAACGCACTTCACATTTTACTTAGCAACCACTTAGAGCCCATGTAAAAAAAAAGTTAAATAGGGCCTCAGTTCTAGAGCAGTGTAAACTAATAATTGTCAAAAGGATTCAAGCGGCACAAGACTTTGGGGAGCGAAAATTCCTATCCATCTCTATCTCATCTACTAGATAATGCCCGTGACTTCGTCCGCGTGGATTAAGGTTTTTGATTCCCGCGGGAACTCTTTAATTTTCCGGGATAAAAAGTAGCCTACGTTCTTCTCCTGGATACAAACTTTCCATACACCAAATTTCATCAAAATCGGTTGAAGAGGCAATTTTTTTTAATTCCCGCGGGAACTCTTTAATTTTCCGGGATAAAAAGTAGCCTATGTCCTTTCTCAGACTCTAAACTATCTCTGTACAAAATTTCATTTAAACCGGTTCAGTAGATTAGGCGTGATTGCGTAACACACAGATAGACAGAGTTACTTTCGCATTTATAATATTAGTATGGATTGTAGACGACTAGCTATAGCGTTGTAACACATGAGTAAAGTTGTAGCAATTGTAGTTTTAAGTTGTTTTTTTTTATTTAAATCTCAAAATTTTACTAGGTGAAGTGTGGTTTATCTAAACTAGCGGCACGCTATGATGGCCGGTTTGACGTTTGTCCGCTCATGAAGTTCCGTATTAATTGATAACGACTTTGAAGGAAATAATTGTATTACTTTATTGACGATAGTGATGTGCAGAGATTCATAAATTTTATCGAATGTAGTTTTAGGTTTAGGACTCAAAATTTATTTATTAAATTGATTTCTTAAATGTATACAAGTGTAGAAAAATCAGTTTGCACCATTTAAGGGGTGAATGTACTTGTGAATATGAACAATTTTCACTATGTGGACAAACCTCTGAAATCGCAAAAAAATATCAATAAATTTTTAAAAATGGAATCTAATACGATCGTCACATAGGATCGCTGGCTAGCACAACTACTACCTCCGGCAAACTCGCGTCAATGCTCAATGCAAAACAAAGAAAATAGATACCTTTTGTGGCACCTTTTTTGGTATCTTTTGTATTCATATGTTTCTTGTGTGCATATAAAGTATGTATATTCATTTTCGTTCAAATATTCAGTTCGTTCAAATAAATTAAATAAACATATACATTTTTGTTTTATTAAACCTATTTAATCAGGTACAAAAACAAAACTTAATTGTTTTTTGTTCGAGAATAAATTGACATTCCACATCACTATTGTAATGTGTCAAACCGGCCATCATAGCGTGCCGCTAGTGTAGTCACGGACACCCCGCCGTTTAAAGGATTTCATTTTAGTATGTATTTCTAAGATTTGGCGGCAATAAATTACTTACGATGATAACTAATTTCTAATAATATTATATCTTTATCGGTCGGTCTTCCCTAGTGCGGAGACCAAAGTTAAATTAAATTTACTGAAATCTGTGTATTGGTAATAAATATATTTTTATTTTATTATTTATTTATTTGAATAAATGAAATAACTAGTTTTGTTTTGGCGATGAGGTGGAACATTTATTTTTATTTATTAGGTATATCATGAGAACACTGTAAGAAAAAGAACTAGGTTACCACCTAGTTCTTTTTCTTACGGTGTTTTTCTTACTAGCTGCGATTTGTTCATGTAGATTTTAGACGACGGGAGGTCTCTACAGTCCTCACACGCTCATATCAACACTAGCTGATGCCCGCGACTCCGTCCGCGTGGATTGAGGTGTTTTAGGGGTATGAAAGTAGCCGATTCTCAGACCTACTGAATACGCATATAAAATTTCATAAAAATCGGCCAAGCCGTTTCGGAGGTGTATGGTAACTAACATTGTGACACGAGAATTTTATAAGAAAAAGATATACTAACTTTAAGGCATATACATATTGTAATTTATAGTAGGCTACATGACGTCTGCGACTTCTGTGTTTTAGGCTTTTCGATTTCCCTTGGAAACTATTACTTAGTGGTAAACCTATGCTAAATCTCAATAAGATAGGTATAATAATAATTAAAGTAAGGATTATATTTTGAGTTCATACATTATCTGTGACTTTACGTAGTTCTTACTGCTTACCTATTGTAACTTTGTAATACCTACTCAATTAGTTATACTAAAGTAGACGTTTGTTGTCAATATAACCGGATATGAATAAAGCATTCTATGGTATATACAGGAAGTAATTTTATTTATATTGATGTTTCTTGACCTCCGAATAAAAATATCAAATACTTACCTACCTATCTATATAAATAAAAGCGAAAGGTCACTGATTCATCACGATATCTCAGGAACTATAATGCATACACACGTGAAATTTGGAAGATAGGTTCCTTCTATGGTGTAGACGGCCGCTAAGAAACGGTTTTGAGAAAATTCAGCCCTAAGGGGTTGAAATGGGGGTTGGAAGTTTGTATGAAAGTCCTTTGTTTTTGAAGTTCAAAGTTTTTTGAGACATGAAAATTGGCAATTAAGTTAATATCTATAAATAATAACGACCCATATAAGCAATTTTACGAAACTTCACCCCAAAGAGGGTGTAATGGGGGTTTTAAGTTTGTATGAAAGTCCTATATGTTTGAAGTTAGAGACCTGAAATTCCACATTTAGGTTATTAAATTTATATAAATAATAACCTGCAATAGCAATTTTACGAAAATCTACCCCAATAGGGGTGCAATAGGGGTTGGAAGCTTGCATGTAGGTTATAAGTTTTTAAAATCGGCATTAAGGTCATTACTTATTAGTTTTGGCCGCTATAGATTACCTAGGCTTTTTGCAGCGGGAAAATCTCATAGGAAATCAGAAATTGTACGCGGACGAAGTCGCGGGCGACCGCTGGTACCTATATATAAGCATATATACCTACCTTATATTAGTCTTACAAGATCTATCATTAAAGATGGAGACTGGTTTTCTAGCGCCATTAGGACCAATGTATAAAAATAAAATTGTTAATTTTTACTGTTGAAATCGTGATGGCATATTTTCAAACGGTAATTAACTATGGAATTTAACTATAAAAAGCCAAAAGGTGAATAAAACCATAACACCCTGTTGAACATTAAACATTGAATAAAGACACCAAAAAAAAAGAAAAAGATTTCTGGTAGGCAGATTCAGATCGGATGACCATAATTTTGGAATTTTATGTATTTAGTTTATTATGTAGGTATCTAATTAAGGCCTAATATAGGTTTTGGTCTATGTCATATTTTGAGGTATGTTTTAATATGTATTAGGTACTTACCCATAAGTGCCATGAAGAATTGGTTGGCGATTCCGCCTTTTTGAAACCTTGCGAACCATTTTAGAGGAAGTAGACCGAGCATATCTCTGCGCTCGCTATCCGTGGTCGAACCGCTCTTGTTTTTAATCACTGGATCATTTTCCGGATTTTTTTAAATCTGCAAAAAATATAAAGATCATCATCTCATAATTATCATCTCAAATTATAGCTGGCCCACAACAGGACCCGGGTCTGCTCTTAGAATGAGAAGGGATTAGGCCATTTTCCATCATGCTGGCCGAGTGCGGATTGGCAGACTTCACACACATCTGACAGCATTATGGAGACCTCAGACCTCACAGGTTTCCTTATGACGATTTCCTTTATTTTTAAGGCGAGTAATTATCTAATAGGTTAAAGTTAAACCACAGAATAAGTAGATAACTGACAAGTTTACCTACTTATAATTTTACATTTAAACACATTAGCATTTTTTCATTATGGTCTAGCCATTAGGTATATCGTTACGTACACTAGCGGCACGCTATGATGGCCGGTTTGACACATTACAATAGTGATGTGGAATGTCAATTTATTCTCGAACAAAAAACAATTAAGTTTTGTTTTTGTACCTGATTAAATAGGTTTAATAAAACAAAAATGTATATGTTTATTTAATTTATTTGAACGAACTGAATATTTGAACGAAAATGAATATACATACTTTATATGCACACAAGAAACATATGAATACAAAAGATACCAAAAAAGGTGCCACAAAAGGCCATAATTAATCAGATTCGTCCATACTACTATTTTCACTGTCGTCACTGCTATCATCACATACATTAATAATTATATGTTCGTTTTCTATAATATTATCTATTTTCAAAAATTTATTGATATTTTTTTGCGATTTCAGAGGTTTGTCCACATAGTGAAAATTGTTCATATTCACAAGTACATTCACCCCTTAAATGGTGCAAACTGATTTTTCTACACTTGTATACATTTAAGAAATCAATTTAATAAATAAATTTTGAGTCCTAAACCTAAAACTACATTCGATAAAATTTATGAATCTCTGCACATCACTATCGTCAATAAAGTAATACAATTATTTCCTTCAAAGTCGTTATCAATTAATACGGAACTTCATGAGCGGACAAACGTCAAACCGGCCATCATAGCGTGCCGCTAGTTTAGTTACACAATAGATCAAGACGTTATTTGACGTCTTTTCGCCATTTATGGCACGAAAAAAACATACGTGTATGAAAGATTTTTGGCAGCAGAAGCCTGGAGGGGATTAAAATATGAAAAAATGGTACCAGTTGGTGACGACGTCATGACCGCCCTCGGTTACCGACACTGGTTAGACTGTACTGGTTATACCTACCTACTTCATAATATTCAGATACGATTCTTAGTGCACAGGCAAGGACCTTTCAAACTCAAGTTATTTATAGTACTTAATTAGCAGGTTCGATAGCTTTGCGAGGTTATATACGAGAGCAGGTTCGCCGTTCTCTTCTATATTTAATAGGTACAGACAGGAACTACCTAGTAGCACCTAGTATGTAGTAATTATTATTATTTTTAGTATATACTCTTTATTTGTACCACCGTAAAAATAACAAAAAACAAAAAGAAGAAAGAAAAAAAAACAGACATGATACAAAAGGCGGCCTTATCGCTTACTAGCGATCTCTACCAGGCCACCTTAGGAATAGGAAAATATAAAGAAAAAAGGATTGCGGGTGTTAACATCCCATAACATACATACATTCGAATAGCTACATGCTTAGACATTAATAAAACAATATTATATATCGCGAACGTATATATATTGCACATAATATGTGGTCATATTTAGAAAGAAAGAAAGAAAAACCTTTATTTGAGCACTTCTGAACAAAAAAATTAACTTAAAATTAAACACTTACATGCAAAATCACTGCAGCAACAAAGTACAGCAACAAACAAACAAACAGGTAAGTCAAACTCTTTTTGAGATTTGCACTCAATAAGTGATTCTTAAACCTTACCTACTACATCAAGCCTAAAGAGTACATTGTTCGTCAAGTCTAAAGAGTATAAGAGGTAACTTAAATGTAAATAGGTGTTCAGTTGCTCACTGCATATTTTCGTACAGCACAAAATAAAATCCGTGGTATTAAAAGCTAAAATTAGAGCGCCATTAGAACTTACCGTTAGAGCTAAGTTAAGATTAAGCTTAGAGTTTGACTTAAAGCTGCCTTATAATATCGTTAAGCGAAAGCTTTAGAGATGACGAGCGAAGCTTTTCGCTATAGCAATTGTTAAGCCGTCACTCGTCACTCTGGTACGTATAGTACTTTTTAAACGACTGCATGAAAAAAGGAGTATATTGTTTTCAGGGTTCATGTATGTATGTATGTATAATGTATGTATGTATGTGAGTTTGTATATTCCACCATAACTTCTATACGCCTGAACCGATTTTGATAAATGAGGTATCGTTAGAATCCCTAGCTTATTGCGGGTGACATAGGCTAGTAAAATTAAAAAAAAATTAATGGGGTGACCATGGTCCCGCATTAAAGACTAAAGTTGAAAACATAATATTCGAAAATAAGATTAACTATGTAATCATCATCTAGAAAATGATGAGTAGATTCCAAAAATATACATATAACACTATAGTTCAATATCCAGTGATTCACAAAAAAATATAATTTAATAAAAATGTGAATAATTTAGATTTTTAACTTTTTAGTTCGTTTTTTGGCAGGGCAGTAGTGTTTTTGAATTCTTTATATTATGACTTGTTTAATATTATTCTGTGCTACAGCCTACAGGTACTAACTACTTATTATTTATTAGTATTATAAAAGGGGTAATTTCGTGAACAAGAAAACTAGTTAGTAAAATAAATAAAAAAAGGTAATTAAAAAACATATTACCTAATACCTAGGTTTTACTTACCTTTGCTTAAATAATAAAAAAGTCTATGAGTATATCTACTATTATTATTATAATGCGAAAGATTATTTATCTGGTACCTTTCCACTGTCCATCCGTATAACTGATTTTGATGAAATTTTGTATAAAGGTGCCTTCTAAGTTCTAACTTGGGGAAAATCAAAAGGTTCCCACGGGATTGCTAGAATTGAGAAAGCTGTCCACGCGGATGTCCTCGCGGATAAGCTTAGGTACATTAAGTACCTAATTGAAATTTCGACAAATTAGGAAGGTAACTGTCTATTTTATTATACAAGCTTATTACTTAAATAATATAATGTATTTATATTCTGCAAATTCGCATTTCCCAGAAACATACACTTACTTATTACATGTAGGTACATTACATTACTTAAGTAAATACCTAAGTATAAAACGATGCTTTACTTTTATAAGCGGGTTGTTTCAGACGCAGATAAGAAGCTGATTCACATTTCACAATAATCACTGCATAACAAGATGCAACGTTTATGTACGCGTGCTCATCAATAATTATATTGCTATCACATCATGTCGGGTTTTCGTGATTAATTTTGATCCTAAGTTCATCTAGATTAGAGCTACGTTATAATATTGAGACTATATTATGTATCATATTATGTATTGAGTCATGGTATCTTGTATGAAAGTGATTATACAAGATACCACCTACCTGGTAAATGGATTACCAGGTAGGTGTTAGAAGTTTAGAACGACTTTACGATTTCGCATGAGTGGAGATTTAGTTTGAACGTAGATATTTTTCCTGTTAAATAGGTATCAGTATCAGTAGTGATATGAAATTATTAAATACACATTCAAAATTAAAATTATGTACAGACTATTAAAAGTTAAATAGTGGATGCATGGTTCGAGGCTATTAAAACTTGCTGACAGAAAATCACGTGTCTCTTGTGTGAACTAAGCTTTATGTAAATATTAAGCTTATTATCTCGCGTGAAACCACACGCACTTCATTTGAGATGAAGTTATCTCTAAAGTTTTATCTACTCGTAGACTTAACACAAGATTGATAACATAATCATTTTGTAATTCACGGATCTTTTGGTTAGTAATATTCTTAGGGTTTGTAGTTTAGTAAAAAAATATTAAATTAAAAAGAAGTCATAAATTAGAGGGGCAAATAAATGTTCGCCTAGCTGCTTTTCCATAAACCATATAAATATGTAAAAACTATCATAAAATAAAATAACAAAACTGAATAAGTAGGTATAGTCTCAGTTATCCCTGAGTTGATCAGTAAATTTTAAAAAAACATGAATTTTAAAGAAGACATTCACAAAAAGGGGTGGGTTTTTTATCTTCATTACTTTATATGTAGAACGTAATTTATGTGAATTGTGATGTGCATCGAATCGCTTTATATAAAACTTCACTAGGTATATGTAGATAATTAATTATTATCTATTAGTTGGCCAATTTTATATTAATAATATGTACTATAAAATTGGCTAATTTTATACTAGGTACTATTAATATAAAATTAGCCAACCCTACGTTATCTTTATCAGAAGCAAAATGACACATTATATCTTCGAGGATTTAACGATTCTATAGTATTCCACGACTAAAGAAACTATCAGTTTTTTGAAGATGGAAAATATTTAAGGCGGTTACATCCAGATCTTAACTCAGACACATTAACGATCATTTATTATGAAGTTCTTTGTTGTTCTATAGTCTCAAAGGCCCAAAACATTCTTCATCTATTCACAATAGCTAGATCGCTTTCGACTGTCGAAAGCACCGATCGAAAGCTAAGGACAACAAAAAAAATTAAATACTAACTTGTTACAAAAACATAAAATTTAATATAATTAAAAAAAAATCTCCTTGAACTCGAATGTGCTTACCTAGGTACCTAACCTAACTATTAAGAGAAATTTTATAAACTAAAAGTAAGAAATTTAGAAATGCAAACTTTGGATATGTAAACCTATTATATTTTTTCAATGTAATATATACATAAAGTATCTACTAGCTAGTATAAAAATTATCGCGAAAGACTTTTAATCTTGGCCCTTTGCCCTTACAATTGCGTCAGAACTAAAAAGGCGAAACTATAAAAGAAACAGTTACCTATGTAGGTACTTACGTAAAAAATAGAGTAAGTGGGTAGTCACCTATTCCATAACGGGTGCCTATAAATCAGCAATGTTAAAATTTTAGTTAGAGGTAAAGGAAAAATTACAACAAAAACGTCTTCATTATTTACCTATTACCCAAGTATATCGTAAACGTTTACAATACGATTTTAGTTTAACGTTGTACCTAAGTACTTACCTAGAAATAACTATGCTTGTATACTATAGTAATATGTATTTCATTAGTACAATAAGGGCTCTCGAATATCATTGAATGAACCTAGTATACTATTATCATTACAATATGGCTCTGAATGTATTGAATAAGAACAAAAGATATTATTTGATTATGGGTGGAAAATTATAGCCCGCCTGTATTTGGAGAATTACGTCATCAGCTGTAGATGACTATGACCTAGGTATAGGCACGTATGGGATACTATGATACCTCGATCAAGTAGACGCGACGCGCGAAGCACAATTAATAACCAAACGTCATTATTCAGAAATGACCAGAATTGAATTTGTTTATTATTATTATTATTCGTCAAGAAATGAAACATTTATTTTCACTTTGTATAAAATCTTGATTTGGGCAGTGATCCATATGATTATAAGTGATGTGCCATTTTTACCAAATTCTTCTTTTCAAAATCTTTATTGAAAACAAAGCTAGCCTAACCAAATTAAAAACTATAATTTAAATCGAATGGTAGCAAGAATGCTGGCTGCATATCCGCGTTGGATAGTATAGAATATAGATCATACTTAATTGGATTTATATTTATCTTGTTAAGTATAACTTATCAGAAGTGGTATCTTATGAATATATACAGTATTATACACATTTAAAAACATAATAACTATCAGTAATATTATATAAACTAGTGGTTCGCCCCGAACTGAGACCTCGCGGTATCCATTCACTTACGCATTCAAACGCGCCGAATCTGATAACGTCAATCGTCATCTGCTTGCGTGGATGATATACGTTTACCTACAGTATTTTACTAAAATGCAGCTCGTTCGGTGAGCGGGTGTTACTTACGTAGATACGATTTCATAATAAAAAATATATAAAATGTGATGACTAAGACTGTGTGCTTGCGGCTCCTGCGGCGAGCATGTCTAGATGCGCGCTCATCTTCATAGACATCAGTACTAACAGTAGACTATTTTTTTATTCCACGTAACATAGTGCTAACCTCTATTATTTGTAAGCACAAACGAAACTTTTACAGAGCGCCATCTATTGACATCATTGTGAAGTTCTGTTAAAAATACTGAAGCTCATTAAAAATTAAATAATTTCGTTTCCATATAAAACAAAACGGTATAGTCCGGTCATGGTCCGGTCAAAATAGACATTTCAAATTACAAAAACTCTGACAGAGCTGAATTTTGCTAGAGACCTTGAGTACACCAGTAGAAATATAGTGCCAAAAGTCCCCATCGATCCCATGCATGCTAAAAAAGTTATTCAAGGTCAAAGGTCAACATTTTCGGTTTTTTAGATTTTTCTCGAAAACGGTAATTTTAATCAAAAATATAGTCCAGATAAAAATTGTAGATCATAAAATTATCTACAAAAAAGGTTTTTATACTTTTTTTCCTAACAGTCATCATTCCTAAGATATCGCGATTCTAAAAGTTAAAGGTGTTACATTCTACATTATGCGATAATAATCACCAAAGGAATTCGCTTTTTGCTGTAGCTGTGAAATCTAATGATTTGTAGCTATCTAAAGTAACCCGTAGGTACATAATGTACTGGAAGTTGAGAATGTTTACATTATGTACGAATTGTTTGTCTTCCTTAATTTTAAGATACAATGCTTGTTTGAGAGTTTTATCCTTAACGTAGACTAAAAGATTCCCACAACTTCGTCCACGAGGATTAAGTTGTTCAAATTCCCGCGGGAGCTCATTAATTTCTACTTTCGATTGGTTCAATTAAATAGTGACTGACAATTTATTGGAATTTTTAGTTTGAAATAATTGCATGTTTTATTTTATTTTATAAGAAGAGCTATCAATTTAAATTTCTGAGTAGTCCAAAGCTTAATTGGTAAAAATAAAACATATTATAACTTGTGATATTAAATTTGTTACCTACTGCGCTTCTTAGGAATCTTAAAAATTAATGTTGTTTAGTGCGTCATCCTTCAAGGATAATAAAAAACTGGAAGTTGATACCCAGGTTGCAGGCACCTATTATTAGGGTTCAGTAGCAAAATAGGTAAAAGGGAAGAAGTTATTAAATGGGGCTGATTCTGCTGTACCCAATCTCTAAACTACTTAAACTAAAATGACAGCATTAAAAAGGTTGCTAACGCTTTCATTATTCTCGCGGATAGGGACGGAACTAGTACTCGTATATTTATTTAATCAACTTAAAAACTCTTTCCAAAAAATCCTCAGTGGGCAAGTCTCACTCGCACTTGGCCGGTTTTTGAACAACAACATGAATCACGAAACTGGATCTATATTGCCTCGTAGTGGATCGCCACTCACATATTTTAAGAAAGATTTTAAAATATACCTAAAGCCCGTCACAAACGTTAAAATATATAAAAATATGTACTTACTTAATATTACTAGTATTATAGTATGTACTTTAGACGTTTATTTCTTTGATAGACCTGTACTTAATATTTTAAGTTAATTAATATTCAATTTATAGCTAACAAGAATAACCTATGTATACCTAAAAGCTACTTACCTACTGTTAACAATTATAATATCTTAATAATTATTAATATACGCTGCCATATAAAATGAAATATATTTATATAAAAAAATAAGTAAATAGGTACGTAGTCGTCCTACGTCTACATATATCGGTTTTACTGTGGAATCTAGAATTTCAATTTTCAGTTTCCTAATAATTATAAGTCTAGCTTTAATTTTTAAGCGAGTGTTATTATAGGTTGGTACAGAACTACAAATCGAGTCGCTTTAAATCACAATATTATAATATTATGTAACTGCTGCCTGCCGCATCGGGCCGGTGCGATTCGACGGTCATTTGTATGAATTGGATACCAATTTAACTTTAATGACAATCATGCCCATAATTTGAAACTGCAAAATAGACTTACTTAAGTACATAATTTTATACACGGTCCAATTGATACCAGCGATTTAGCACATTAGAATGAAAATTTCTTATTTTTTATTGAATTGAAGCAAACTTAAACTAAATAAACAAGTCATAATTAAAATAATTAAAAAACACGACTGCCCTGCCAGACAACGAACTAAAAAGTTAAAAATCCAAATTAATCTAGTTTTATAGAATCTTATTCGCACATTTATTAAATGATTTTTTTGTGAATCCATGCATATTGAACTATAGTGTTATATATTTTTGAAATCATTCTCTCATCATTTTCTAGATGATGATTATATAGTTAATCTTATTTTTGTTTTTTTTTCAAATTTAGTCTTTAATGCGGGACCATGTTCACCCCATCAATGTTTTTTAAAATTTTACTAGCCTATGTCACCCGGAATAAGCTAGGGATTCTAACGATACCTCCTTTATCAAAATCAGTTCAGGCGTTTAGAAGTTATGGTGGAATATACAAACTCACATACATACATACATACATGAACCCAGAAAACAATATACTCCTTTTTTCAGGCAGTCGTATAAAAATAAGAAGGATTTCTAATATCATTAAATATTTTTCTATTGTGCATAGTTCTAAAATAATACTAAGTAATCAAATCAATCAAATATTCATTTATTCGATTTAGGTACACTTGACGTCAATTACTTTCTTAAAAAACATGATGGTGACAATCAGTTACGGTATTTTAAAACTAATTTCATTGTATCTGCAGTCTGCACCGGTTCAAATTGCAACTAACTACCTACCTGGGTACCTACCTAGATTTGTCTTCAATTTTAATTGAAAGTGATGATCCTATATCTCATAACATGAAAACCTTGTTGCCTGAAATAAAAATAATAATAAAATAATAAATAATAACAGCTCTTGAAGTTTACTTTAAACCCCCATAAGTTTAGTCTTCGAGAGTATCTCAAACTGGAAAAGTTGCGGTCTTCTGCTATTATGAATTATGTACTTATTGTAATCGATGAATATTGTATCAAAAAAATTGGCAGTAAAAGATTATTTAAAATAACAACACAGGACTTTTAAAATATAAATCTTAAATCTAAGGCATTCAATTTTAATTATGAATGTGCTTATTTATACTTAAGACGTTTTATTTATTTTGTCTTAAGAAGAATAGTGTCGCGAGGTGTCAATGTCATTAACGGTTACACATCACTTTAAAATATAAATCTTAAAACCAAGGTATTAAAGTTTACTACTATTACTACTACTACTTAAGACCTTTTGTCTTAAGAAGAACGGTGTCGGTCTCACGTTTCAACATTTTTACCCCGTACCAAAAAGTGCTAATGCGCCTAAAGAAGTTTTCACTTCAAAAATAACGATTAATTTTTCACCTGTGAGCGATTGTTATGAGCACCAGGAATTTCCTGCCCAGCATAAATACAACTCTAATAAGTTAGGTAAGGATCATATTCCACCAAAAGCGAAATACGTTTAATTTGATGCGAAGCGAAGTGAGGTGAATATTGGGATAATTTAATTTTATTCTTCTGTCTAGTCTCCTAGAGCCTATAAGAGAGATACCTGCACTTTTGGTAACTATCGCCAGGAAGGCTGATTCAGTATTCGGTGGGTGTAGGGTTCTCAACTGATGACGATAGTGAAGGTCTGCCCGCATTCGGATGGGCCTTTCATTAGATATGGCCGTCTTAGGTATGATTATATATAGATATGGATATGGATATAGATATGGTCTTAGTCAATTAGGTACAAGTTAATTCATGAAAGTATTATTATTAATTAAAAATATATAAGAAGCTATGATAACCTAATGGTTTAGACACCCGACCTCCTATAAGGGATCGCGGGTTCGATCCTCGGGGACGCACCTCTGACTTTTCGAAGTAATATCTAACCCGTCATCTGCGCGGCGGCCGATAACGCTTTGTAATGCGACCTTCAGACTGCCGCTCCGCAGTTACTCGGTAAATGTCAAAGGCAGTTAGACTGCCGCTCCGCAGTCGAAGGGATGCTTCAAACGGTAAAGGAAAACATCGTGAACACATACACCTTCGAGAATTATGTTCATTATGAACATTCATAATGTTCTCGAAGTCTGGCAACCCGCAATTGGCCCGCGTGGTGGACTACGGCCAAACCCTCCTTAGAGGAGGCACCTGTTCAGTAGTGAGCCAGCAATGGGTTGATCTGATGATGATGAATTAAATTAATGCTTTAAAGTCTCACATAATTTCTAATTCGATGTCATAAAGATGCAAATGATTAAAAAAAGAATATTTTAAATTTTTAATTCAGAAGTAGACGATTGAGATATCAAAATCACTATCGGTCTTTATGAAAAACTGTTAAATATTGAAAGCTTTAAATTAAGTATGTAAAATAGGCTGGATGATGCCAAAAATAAATTATTTCTTACTGATTAATGACCTAAAATTCACACCTTAAGTCGGAAAAATAGTGTGTGGAAATGGTGTGGAACTGGAAATTTGATGACGTTAGATAAGTTAGATAAACTTGAAGCGCGGTTTTTAAGTTTGATAAAGATTTGCTGTTTTTTGAGTTTTTTTGTCCGAGTTTTCATCATCCCTATTTAATTGCAGTCAAACCTATAGTTATTGTTGCTATGAAAAATTAGAGGCTCTGCAAGTCAAGGCTTACTGTGCAAAAGCTTTAGGTGTGCATAAAATTGATGAATTCAAAATTCAAATGTTTTTTTATTCAAATAAACTTTTACAAGTACTTTTGAATCGTCAACTGAATCTACCGATGCTATTTATAACGATAACTACAATTACAGTTCAAATGATTATAAAATATAATTTGCATATAGATATAGATCAAGCTATGGACTAATAATGTATTATTCATAGTAATACGCTCCATATAATTGACTGAGCGAAGCGAAGGTCTCTGAGTCTACTTGAGTGAATTTGTACTTGTCCGTCCGTCCGTCCGTCCGTCCGTCTGTCAGAGCCTTATAACTTCTGAATTACTGAACGTAACTACTTCAATTTTAAATATAATATGTAATCCCATGGCCTCCAGTCGAATATGGCTTAAAAAGTTATAAAAATCTTTATTTCAGGGGCTTTCATGGAAACGGATGGGAAGTAAAATATTTTTATAGCGTTAAATAGGGTTGCGGTATATCATTTTAAAGAAAATTAAGAATAGAGTCCAAAAATATTTTATTTAATTTTTCCCCTAAAATTGACGAAATGAGGGGGCTTTCAAAGTGGAGATTTTCTAACGTCAAAGTTGACCTCAGAACTCTCAATTTTCTAACAGGCTGAGCCTAAAACTTGGTCAATTATTTGAATTATATCCTGTACTTGAACAACAAATACTAAACTACTAACTAATTTTTGCATCTAAAGCTAGTTCGGTTCAGTTATTTTTTTTAAATACGCGTTCAATTGACCACCTCCTTCTTTTTTGGATGTCGGTTAAAAATACATAATTAAGGGAAATTTCCTGTTTGCACAATTTGATATCTTCAATACAAAGAACCTACTTTTCATCCATGTCCCGTTTGTTTTTTTCACACTGCGTTTTTTTTTTAAAGAGCTGTTCTGTACTTTATTCTACAGGTAGTTATAAAATAAATAGATTCCTGTCTAGTTTAAGTTATCTTGTAGCTTGTACGAAACAAAGAGTTTTGAATCCCTACAATAATTAGGAGCTATTATTAAAAAGACTTACATTTTTTTTATGTTCACTTGCCAATTAGCGCATTGTAACTTTCCACCACTCACACTAATTTGATTTGGATTTTTATTTCATTCAATATGTTACTGTTATGTTTGACTTTCTCTGATGCTTCTTGCGGTGTTCAAGACTTTAATCCCTAGCAATTCAATAATCAAACAGCAGAATTCGATTCAAATAAGTTTTTATAAAATAAGCTATGTTTATTTTATCATTGACTACTTCTAAACGATTTCCTTCGTAAGAAAGATCGATTCCAACTCAAATGTACGCACACGCGACCACTCAACGAAGACGCGATCCATTCACTAAGCGATAAAGTTCAATCGTTCGTTGCTTTTAAATTAAAATGTAAATAAAAGCCTTTTTCAGTTCCCGGTACCATCGAAATAAGGCGTTATTAGTCTAAGCCCGGTAAGATATTATTATTAGTTGGCGAATAATAATTATTATTAACGCAATTTAACATCAGTCTGTTACCGAAAATAATTGGTTAGGTAGGTACTTATGTACCAACAAGCTTGAAGCTTTGAAAGTTTGAAGTGTGTCAGTGTAATGACAAAGATAGAAATATTTTAAGTTTTAATGTATTAAACGAATAAATGTATTGCAGTACTAGCTGACGGTTGCGACTTCGTCCGCGTGGACTTATGTTTTTTGGTTCCCGTGGTAACTCTTTGATCCGGGATAAAAAGTATCATATGTGTTATTCCAGACTATAATCTATCTCTCTGCCAAATTTCATACAGATCCATTCAACCGTTCTGGCGTGATTGAGTAACAAACGTCCATCCATCCATACATCCATCCAAACTTTCGCATTTATAATATTTGTATAAATACCTATATTATGTCCATTCTAGATAGGTACAATATTTTTCATACGAGATTTTTTGTACACGAGAGCAAAGTACACTCGTGATTCAAACTCGGCACTCGCAACAAAAACGAACTTTGTAGTTTATATTAGTACTAGCGAATGCCCGCGACTTCGTCTGCGTGGTTTGAGGTTTTTTGGATCCCGCGGGAACTATTTAATTTTCCGGGATAAAAAAGTAGCCTATGTGCTATTCCAGACTATAATCTATCTCTGTGCCAAATGTCAGCCAGATCCGTTCAGCCGGTGGGGCGTGATTGAGTAACAAAGATCCATACATCCATACAATTTTTAGACACTTAATATTATAAATGCGAAAGTTTGGATGGATGAATGTTTATTACTCAATCACGCCAGATCGGCTGCAATGATCTGGATAAAATATGCCACAGAGATAGATTATAGTCTAGAATAACACATAGACTACTTTTTATCCCGGAACATTAAAAAGGTCCCGCGGGAACAAAAAGACCTCAATCCAGGCGGACGAAGTCGCAGGCTTCATGGGAAGGGCTAGTAGATTATAACAATGGTAGCCACCTGCTTACCTGCCATCCAAACACCCGAGCCGGTGACGTCATGGCGAGAGGCTCTTTATTTTTTGTCACTTCGTTGAAATAATAAAATCATTCGATGAAATCACGTAATAGCTTCTTACTTCTCTGTTTTTTGCATGAAATATTTATCCAGGAGAACTGTATAATACCATCGCTGACCTTATTCCAAGCTAGCTTTTCTTCGATGTAGATACTATACTTAGATATCGTTGGAATTTTGTCAAAATCATTTCTCACGTGACTGTCTAGTCTAGTGTCTACACTGTACAGGCTTTCGACTTAATAATATTAAAGTATGGATACAGATAGATAAGCAACTTTAACCCGTAGTTATATTATTAGGAACTTATGTAATTAATTAGGGATGTTAAAAGAAAAAAAGGTTATCTTATCATCGCCCGCATACCTAGTCCAAATATTGGTAAAAAAAATTGCGGCGGAAATTATCGTGAACTGTGGCAAAACTCAGAAATTAATGTCAAAGGTTGGTATCAAAGGTACCTACTGTATGTACTGTGTGATTTCTTTGGTTATGCCAATAATATAATTTTAAATAAGAAAATCAGACTAAGGTTATGAACACAATTTTAAAAGAGGCCGGACGTGCAATCCCAACATTTTCCGTTTTTAGCTCTAGTGTTTAAGTTCCGGGAGTCACAAATTTTAAACTATAGATAAGATAAGATAAGCCTTTATTGACAATTTTACAAAACCAGATTATATAGAATTGTAATTTACATAAACAAATTGAATTGAAACTATTAGATAAGAATACTTATTCAGTCCAGTAAGGGGGCATCAATGGATGCCCCCTTACTGGACTCTTTGAATTTATTAATGAATAACGTGAGATAATTTTGGCGATGTCATGAGATTTTGCTCGATTGAGAGAGATTTCGCTCGAGTGGTGGTTGACAGATAGACAGACGGATAACGAAGTGATCCTAAAGGGTTCCTTTTTTCCTCTTGAGATTCGGAACCCAGTATAGGTCGGAAATAGGTCGGGTTAGCTTTGTGTTTTGTATTAGCCCAATGTTGTCATACTCGGACTCTTTGCCAGAGTCGAATTTGAGATTACGAAACACCTAGATTACTCTAGAGCCGCGCCTCTTTGAATTTTGAAACCAATACTAAACACAACAGTCAACGTACCCTTTTATACATCCTACTCTATGAGTCAACGCGTCTTGTTATAACTAAGTAGGTACATACTTCTTTTTTGGTTTCAAAAGCATAATTATCCGTACCTACTTACTATAATATTTTATTATAAATGCGAAAGTCTGTCTCCTACGCTTTTACGGCCCATCTGTTCAACCGATTTTGATGAAATTTGGTATAGGCATAGTTTGTATCCCGCGGGAATCACAAAACCGTAATCCACGCGGAACGTCCACGAAGTCACTGGAATTATCTAGTGTTTAGATAATGGTCTTGGTGTGTGTTCCGAGTTTTTTACTTACCTACTTAGGATGTACCTATTTGAAGAGTTCATGGATCCATAAAATTACAAAAATATTGAAACAACGTTCTAGATTTCAAACGAGCTTCATTAGCATGCTAGAACGCAATGGTTTAAATATTAGATGAGTACCTATAAATATTTGTAAATCATAATTCAGCTTGAACTCAGTTTGCTTTTAGCACCTCATTATGTTAGTTTTTCTACCCACACTAAATAAGTACTTACCTATGAAACTCGAAAGGACGGCAATACTTAGTGAAGGTAGGAAAATAGAGGACAAAGGAAGAAGTCTAAATTATAGAATTGTTTGAAAGAGTATTACATGCTAAGATTAAGACTAGTGATTCGTCCCGAACTAAGACCTCGCGGTATCCATAAGATAGTTTTAACTATAACTATAATTAACTTCTAACATTAGGATTAACAAAAGAGTTATTGGAGAAACGAATAAACCTTTCAGAAAATTGAGAGTTCTGAGGTCAACTTTGGACGTTAGAAAATCTCCACTTTGAAAGCCCCTCATTTCGTCAATTTCAGGGGAAAAATTTTAAAAAAATTTTTTTGGAGTCCATTCTTAATTATCTTTAAAATGATATACCGCAACCCTATGTAACACTATAAAAATATTTTACTTCGCATTTGCTTCTTTGAGAACCCCTGAAATAAAGATTTTTATAACTTTTTCAGCCATACCTACTCGGCTGGACACCATCAGTTTTCATATTATATTTAAATGTGAAGTAATTACGTTCAGTAATTCAGAAGTTATAAGGCTCTAACAGAGGGATGGACAGACGGACGGACAAGTGCAAATTCACTCAAGTAGACTCAGACAGGCTTCGCTCGGTCAAAAATAAAAGAAACTTTCAGTTTCATTCAACGAAATATATTGAAAACCAACATTTTCATTCATTACATATTTACAATTTAGGTTCCTTTAAATATTTATATTTTATTTTAATTAATATGACTAAACTAGGTACTAATTAATTACATTATTTTGATACCATTACTTAATGGTAAAGACATGATTAAACTTTAGAACTAGGTTATTCACAATTTAAAATAGGGCACATTATGTAGGTATTATTTTTGCAATTCTTTATGAAGCAGCAAACCTATCACAAAGTACAGTCCGCGCGCGAGCTCTGAGGAATCCTATGGAATGTTAAAGTAATGACCTAGAGTTGTTTAAAGTGCAAAACAATACTGCTATCGCAAAATTACACGCGTCAAGTTCGAAACTAGAGCTGGGAGCGAGCTGGATATGGAGTGACGATCGGGGTGGCGTACAGCCGTCGTTTCTTCAGACCCCGATTCCTCGGAGCTCGTGCGCGGACTATAGGTACATATAACTTTTTATTTTGCTTTACTCATACGAATTCATATTTGAGAATTTATTAATTTCCAAAATGATAATAATTAGGCATACCTAATTATTATCATTAATATGCGTCCTAATTATTATGCGTCATACGCAGATTATTTAGGTACTTACCTAATTATTCACCAATCTATTTAATTGTATATACCGAATAAATAAAAATTAAAAATATATACCAACTTTGCGATTGTTAGAATTCAATATAATAAATATTCATCTTAAATTAAGGAATACCCTAAGGAATGACCTAAGTAATTCAGAGCAATTATGAGCAAATGAAACAGTATGTTGTGCAACTATTTTAAATATTTAGGCACTAACATTAAAAAAAAATATTAATAAGTACGTTTAAATATTGAAATTGGAACCATAGTCAAAAGATAAAATATTAATTTTAATACTTTGGGTTGCAAAGTTCTTTTTATCACTTCTTTATTGATGAAAGAATACTAACTTGAGCTAATAGCTTTTGGTTGCCCACCAAAAAGCTATTAGCTCAAGTTAGTTATACTATTTTCTGTGACTCAACTCGCCCCAAAAGGGATGGTTCTTTCTGATTGTTAGAAAGTACTTATAAGTTTTTTTTAAGAATTTCATACTTATTAGAAGACTACTAGTGATAAATTGATAACGATAATATTGCTACTTGCAAATATTTAAACAAGTATTGTTAAATTAAAAAAAAGAAACTGTTGAATTCATAAAATGCATGAGGTACCTACTCACTATTAACTATAGCTTCAACAGCAAATCATTTGTGATATGGCCGTAAAATATAATTAAAACTGGGTTAGGACAATTTTTCATCGCTATAAATGTAAGCTACTGACCTACTGAACTAAAGGTTCAAGTAATATTTAATTTTCTAAATTACTTTTATATTTTCATTATTGTTTAAATACATTTAAATGACGAGATTCTTCTGAAAAAGGAATTACTCTAAAACAGTCTTGATTTGTATTTTATTAACACAAACCTCTAGGATGGAAATACTGACATATAAGACTAATTTCTGATATTAAAATATCAGTTCAGTAATACATTCGTACTGGTAAATATAATTAAGTACGTTGTTTGTAAATCGGCGTAAAGTGTCCACTAGCAGTAAAACTTGCAGAAATTACCTTGCCGTATTGACACCGTGCAAGTAACTTGCCAGAGCTAACTTCTGGAAGTTTTCTTACTAGTGGACGCTTGGCCTATAACATGCCTACTATATATCACAACCTTCGATTAGAACCTCCCAAAAATTACATGCAATCATTCATGCGTAACAAACTTCTAGCATTCTTAGTATAGTTTCGTACTACGGCACAGACTTAATCCTCTCATCTTTCTTCTTTTTATCCGTCTTTGTCAGTTTCGCGTATATTTCTTCTACGGACTTCTGCCTCGTTTCCGGGAACGCTACTAGTGTGTAGAAGCAAGCGAAGAAGCACACGATTGCAAAGAATAAGAAGGTCCAATGGATGCTGATCAACTCGCAGATCTTCGTGAACCATTTCATCTGCACGAAGTTGCTGAGTTTCGCGCAGACGTTCGCAAACGATGATACTGTGCCACGAAGCTGGAAATGTAATTTTTTTTAATAAGGTGAACTGTAACACCTGTTGCCTTTGATGCGTAATATTATTAGGTAGGTACAGTATGTAGGTAGGTACTTAAGCATATAACATAGGTACTTATGTCTTTGGAATCCTCTTATACGGAGTCTGATATAAGTACAAAATATTTTCGTTCGAGTATATTTCCGATATTTTATGAGTATGATCGAATTGAAAGCGGCTAAATGAAGAACGCTGGGTTAAACATCATTGGCTTGGAACATGGTATGGTCATGTAGTGGCTGATGGCTCTCTCTAGGGAAGTTTAATACTCGACGACCAAGCTGATATGGCGGATTCAAGATGGCCGCCATACAAAATTCCTCAGTGTCTGACTCGGAGAGTATAAAAGATGGAATAGTGGTTTCTCGGCATAAGATGATCAGGACCTGAAGGTCTTCTTGATGAACAGGAAAAAAAATCAGGATGGCGAAATATATTTTTTAACAGAAAATATATTATGGCGAATGTTGACTGGGATTTGGAAATTACGAATTATGAACGCGGTCCGCTTTAGCGGGCCGCGCATCAACGTGCCATACTAGTACTGTGATACTAGTATTACATATGTCACCGTAAGATTGTAAAAACCGTTAGATTATAATCTAACTCGCGAAATTGCAAACTGTCGAAAGATTACAATTTAACGCATTATTTTTCGGTAGATTATATCTGTTAGGTATATTAACCCGATAAAACCTAAGGGCACAACCTGATTACATATGTCGAACCCTAACCTAACGTACAAGAAAGACACAAGAAAACGTAAATACAATTAATATTTTAAAAATTGACACTCAGAACATTGAACTGTTCACAGTCTGTCGACAGTTTACAATTTCGCGAGTTAGATTATAATCTAACGGTTTTTACAATCTTACGGTGACAATTTTAAAAGTATTTACTTATAGATTAATTTTGGTTTGATTGGAAATTGAAAGAGTGAAAGTTACCTGGAATGTAAACAGATCGGTGATGATGATGTAGGAGATGGGTTGGAAGCCGGCGGCGTCGGCGAAGATGCAGAGGCACATGGCCAGCACGGGCAGCCAGCCCGGCAGCCACACGCCCGTGTCGGTGAGGTAGAACCACGCAGACAGCAGAAGCATGCCCACCCCGAGCGCGAACGATGTGGACACCAGGAGGAGCTGGAAAAGATATTTAATTGAAACAGGGTTGTTGCCTTGACTGCCTCGTTGGTGTAGCTGTTAGCGTAGTCGAATGCGTATCACGAGGTCCTGGGTTCGATTCTCGGTCGGGCATAACAAAGTATAGGGTTTTTCAATTAAGAAATTCTCAGTGCCAGCCCGGAGTTGGAAGTTGGCGGTGTTTCACCACCGTGCCTCGGAGAGCAGGTTGAGCCGTCGGTCCCGGTTATTATCACTAACATGGTAATAGTCGTTAAAGCCCGCCAACCCGCATTGGAGCAGCGTGGTGGGTCTAAGCTCTAATTCCCTCTCTCCTATGAGAGTGGAGGCCTGTGCCCAGCAGTGGAACGTTAATAGGCTGTAGTGGTAGGGTTGCTGCCCATTTTTTTTTCTATATTATGGTCTAAAGAAGTTCTAAAAGAAGAATAAGAAAGATCAGGGTCACTCAGAGGGCGATGGAGAGAGCAATGCTCGGGGTTTCTTTGTGCGATGAAATCAGAAATGAGGAAATCCGCAGAAGAACTAAAGTAACCGACATTGCTCGACGTGTTGTGAAGCTGAAGTGGCAATGGGCGGGGCACAGAGAAGAACCGATAGACGTTGGGGTCCCAAAGTGCTGGAGTGGCGACCACGCACCGGAAAGTGCAGCGTTGGCAGACCCCCTACTCGCTGGACAGACAACATAAGGAGAGTCGCAGGGAGTCGCTGGATCCAGGCGGCGCAAGACCGCGGCGTATGGAAATCCTTTCAACAGGCCTATTTCCACCAGTGGACGTCTATCGGTTGAGAATGATGATGATGATGATGATGAAAGAAGTTCTTCGATTCCAAAAGTCGATTAAATGATTAATTACCTTTCGTCCAGTCTTCTCAACGACACAAGTAGCAACGACAGAGCCCAGCAATTGGACCAGTCCAATCATCATGACCTGTTTGTTAGGGCTGAGATGCAGGCTGATGGACTCGCCCGCCCGCTCGAACACGAAGCCGGCGTATATTAGCACGATGAGGTAGCCGTCGAATTGCTGCGTGATTTTGATCACTAGCGTTATTATGAACGCTTTGAAGGTGGCTCTATCTTTCACTGAAAGAAAATAAAGAAACCATAATCAGTGATGGACACTTTCTTTTTAAAACCGACTTTCAAAAAGGAGATGATTCGCTATCCGGCGCGTATTTTTTTAGGTATTAATAAAAATATTTCAGTCATAATTATTGTTGGAACGAAGTTCCTTATGGGACGATGCGGAGTGGTACCCTAGCCGGTAAAAAACGTCCGTAACGAAAATGCGTGGAGTAAGATTTTTATGTAAAAAAATATATAATTTATTATTTAAATATAATTAGCAAAAAACACGATTTACCAAAAAAAATACCGAGCAAAGCTCGGTCACCCAGATATTGACTATTTATCCGTAAATTATTATTAATTTACAGTCTCAAGGCTAACAATAATAATAAAATAACAATAGTGACACATCTAAATCGATGTTCATGTTACTGGTCAACATGATCGTAGAAGGCTACCCATCTACGCCATAAAAATCATTGATCTACGCAGTCTTCGATATTTGGAGACTTAACTAGTATTTAAGTGTAATTATTACCTATATTAATGTTTTAAATTCATACTAAAATGATAAACTAGCAGATGCTCTCGGCTTCGTCCGCGTGGAATAAGTTTATTTTAATTCCCACGGGAACTTCTCAATTTTCCGGGATAAAAGTAGTCTATGTCATTCGTCAGATCCTTAACTAGTATAGTTGCCATGCTAAAAATCACGTCGTCGATCCGTTGCTCTGTTGCGGCGTGATTGAAGGACAAACAAACACACTTTCACATCATTTGTGTGAAAGTGAGTCAGTATGCTACGTTTTCACGGCCCAAGTGATCAACCAATTTTAACTGATTTTTTAATGCCTATGTCCTTCCTCGGGATATAACCTATCCCTGCACGAGATTTCATCAAAATCGGCTGAATAGGTGGGCCGTGAAATCGTAGCAGACAGACAGACAGAAACATTTTCGCATTTATAATATTAGTATGGAAGTATGGATTATTATATATTGGATGGATTATTATGTAAGTATGGATACTTATATATTTATACTTTGTGGACCATCGCAATTATGTACGAAAAGCCATCATATTACTTCTAGTTCTAGACTTCTTCTAGTTTTTTTAAAAGAAATCAAACCGGAAATCAATCAATAATCATCAATAATATCAATAATAATAATCAATCATTTCCGAGTTCAAGACGCTATTCGCTAAGGACTTCGGACATCCCGCGAGTATCACGTTTGTTATTACTTATGTAGTACGTAACTATGTTATAGGTACTTGTTAATAATATACCTATTGTTATTCTGTAAGAGTATGTTAATCGAATGGAAATGAAAGGTCGGCCTACTTACTTCACATGTGGTATAAATGAAGACGACCTTACGAGTTAAATGTGTATTATTTTAATCACACCTGAGATCACAATATCTATATGGCTCGAAAAGCTACAGCACGAAAACAGAATTAATGACAACAGCATTCATAATAATAGTTTCAACCCATTGCTGGGACACTAGGTTGAGTCAGAGAGAGAGAGTGAGGAGGGAAAGGACTGAGAAGTTGGGACTACTTTCAGCCCTCCCTTTCCCCTTCTCTCATGAAAAAAATAACTTGGTTCAATGTTTCGACGGTTTGATCGGTTTGGGAAACTCCCAAACCTATCCGGTGGAATCAGTTTTGAATAGAGGAACCAATAAGGAGATCTTGTATGTTTAAAAAACATGTCGACAGTAGCTAAGATGTTTTATAGTAGTAACGTAATAAGGCCGTCGTTGTCATAAATCGATAGAAGTCTACTATTGGCCGTGAGTCTCATGTAGGGACTCCGCCCGAATCCTACGACTCAGTACTTTGGTTGCTCAATATCTATTGGTTCAAAGTTATAAGGTAGGTAATAGGTATTCTAAAAATAATATACATACATATTATTTTCCAGACGTTCTTAGCTTCAGTCTTGGTCTGTTTCTCTACCTTCACCAGGCCGTCTATCTCCAACTCCAAGGATCGCTCCATTACGCTGACACCTCGAAGCCACGCCAGAACTGTTTTGGCCTCCTGAAAATATAAGGATTATAGGAATGAATGAATGAAGTTTAATGCTAAGATCTATAGAGCGTACTTTGACTTTGCTCAGGCTTTACTTAGAGTTTAAACGAGATGGACGTACCATAAATCTGTTTAAGTTAGCCTTAAGGCTCTATAGATTTATATGCTCAATAGATCTCACACTAAGTATTTTGCGAGTATCATCATCACAATTCTCAACCCATTTGCACTTCTAAGCAAGTGTCTACTCTGAGCATGAGAAAGGTAGGTATTTTGACTTTTGGCCACCACACTGGCAAAGTAAGGATTGTAAACCTCACACACAATATTAGATATTATAGAGAACAATAAAAAAACACGTAGGCTTTTCTCATGACGTTTTCCTTTACCATTAATTCAGGTGATTACTAGCTGTGAAAAGTAAGAAGAGCGAGGATGTAATCCGGTCGACTGTAGCACTACATACGCTATCACTGCTCAAGAAAAGAAGTCATTGGGAACAAAAATCGGCCCGAAGTCAGTCATTGTCAGAAGGGCTGATTCATTTTACGCGCAAAGGATCAGCCTGGCTGTTGTTAGTATTACGTCGGGCTTACGTCAATCTTTCCTTGTTTCACCAAGAACTCCGGCGTCTCGGGCATTATCAGGAAGATGAAGAAGACGACAGTCGGCACCAGCAGCCCCAGCCACAGCATCGGTGACACCGCCAGCACATCCGCAAACACGTAGCTGGCTAGATACCCTATGTTTCTGGAATGGAAACGTTTTCTACTTATTTTTCATACTAGTTAATGCTTCTTCGACTCCGTAGATCGCGGTTTTTTGGTCCCCGCGGGAACTCCTTAATTTTCCGGGATAAAAAGCCTATGTGCTATTCCAGACTATAATCTACCTCTGTGCGAAATTTCAGCCAGATCCGTTCAGCCGTTGGGGTGTGATTGAGTAACAAACATGGATTAGTAAGATTCCACTACAAGTTAACCCTTGACTGTTGCCCTTGATCTCACCAGGCCCCTATTTAGCAAAATAGTTACAATCCGACAAATTTGTAAAAAAAGTGGCAAATAAATTGTAGGATTTTTTGTATGCGACTTGTCAATGATAAATTATTTAACAATTTCGTCACTTTTTTACATAGTCGGATGTTAACTTTTATTAAATAGGGGCCTGGTGATAAATAAAGTTTCAGCGCAAGATGATAATTGGCAGCGAGCTAATCTTTTAGGCAGTTGTACTGAAACCTATACCCCTACCTAATCGATTTCTACACGACATCGTACCAGAACGCTAAATCGCTTGGCCGCACGTCTTTGCTGTTCGTGGTAAAATAAAGCCAGGCAGACCAGACCAGAGAAAATTCAGAAATTATAGATTCTCAAATTATAATCGTACCTACCGTGGATCGAATCCAAACTGCTAACAGTTTGCTACTATGATTATTGTCTACCGATAGGTATCTTAATAGAAATACGTCATTATATAAGACGACGAATATGGTTATTAATTACGAATATGAGCATTATTCATAAACGTCGTAAAAAACTCATAAAACGTCGTTTATTTATGAACAAAACTAATTAATTTATAACGATTTATAACTTTTGTGACATTTCTTCTCTTCTTTTACGGCTCTTGAGTGTTTTATGAGGTTTTTATTATTTTGAACACAAAGAGAACCGTGTTTGCAATGATTGTCACATAATTATTCTTGAATTTATATATACTTATTTTGTGGAAAAAATGGCGACGCCATCACCTAAAATATAAAAGAACAATAATAATCTCCCATTCACCTTTTCTTTCTTTCCTTGTTGGAATTGTTTCGAGGGAAGTTGTGAGATGCCTGCTTCTAGCCCTTTTTACGTTTACGGATCAATTAAAAACAATATCAACCAATATTTTGTAACTTGGTCCGTTTTGCAGTGTAAACCGTATTTCTAAATTTTATTTATTGGCATAAGAAAACCCCAGATTACCTAATGTTAGCGATTTGCATAACTTTAACAGAAAGCCAGTATATTTCGAATACATTATATGCGTCATTCGTTTACGACGCAAAAGCAAATTTAATTGTTATGAAAAAAAAACAACAATTATAATATTATTGTTTACTTGTTGTTTAGTAGGTAAGTATTGCATGTTACCGCTTAGGGAGCTTGCCGATACATACTTTGTCAGGATTAACTAATTTCAGAATTTTCCTGAACTTTACTTATTCTTTTTTTAATAAACATGTAGAATAGCGCTTGGCTGCAATCAGATTTGTTGGCAGCCAAAGTTGGAGCGCGCATGCTTAGGAGATGCCAATTTCTATTCCGGTAAATATTTTCTTAACTTTAATAAAATATATTTAAACGCTAAACAAGAAACCTCAATATTAACTAGTCCATCTTAGTTAAAAGTAAGTTAAGGACTCGTTAGTTAGGTTAGAGTTGATATTAATTAACTAGTTGGGTAATATTAACTTGAACGGGTTAACGCTTATTTGCGGTAACATAATATAACTTACGAAATTTACTAAATATTTACTAGAATAACGTCCCACGATTTCCACATACATGAATACAAAATTTATGAATCAATACAAATTAATGTTACATAGATTTATAAAAAGGTAAATTAAACATGTGCAAACATAAATAAACAAAGAGGTTTGGTCGGAATAAAATTAGGAATTTATTCGCTAAAGCTAAAAAATCTATGGCGACGACTATGGGAGAGTAATTAATAGGTATGTATGACCTTGAACAAAGTGAATTAGATGATCAATCGATATTATACGATCATGGATGCGAACGGTGTCTATCAGCAAAGAATTCATTAGCATTTTTTTACGCAAATAATAATGCAAATGCTTCTTTTATCAATATGTATTGAATATAGGTAGTTAAAATTAAGTGTTAAATAAAGTCTGGATGTTATCTACCCAACAGGAAATTAATAATCGCTTAAAGCAGTATTATTCCAAAACAACAGCTATATACTTTTAAGTACCTTTACGTCCCAAAAGTAAAGATTATTTAAATTCTAAGACACGAACGTAGACAGAAAAATAATACGGCTTGTATTTTTAGTACTGAATAATATTGAACCGTGATAGAGTTGAGATTATGATTGAAAATATTATCATACCTGTTTAAAATCAGCAGGGATCCAAGTGCTCCCCTTAGATCGATATCACTGATTTCTTTCAAGTAAATGGGCAGTACGATGTAGCACGCTGAGCAAGGTATACCGGCGATGGCACGAGCTAGAATTAGGGCCCATGGCTCCAGGGATAGCAGTTTGATTTGCCAATATATCTGAAAAGTAACATAATATCAAAGATTAATAATATCAATGGAAGATTAAATCCGGTTGATGTATCTAAAATTTAGATCACCTCTACGTAGATATTGGTGCCGATTCTGTAATGTAACATCTCTAAAATGGCAGCTTTAAATCTAGTTCTGTACCTTTCCGTAGGGAGTATTATGAAAGGGTTAGCAATATTTATAATGCTCTAATTTTAGTTTAGTTTAGAGATTGTGCACTACAGAATCAGCCCCAATCCCTACATTTTAAAATAATTACAGAAATAAATTAGAATTAGAATGGTTATATAATATTGGCAAGGTTCTAACACGGAAAGTTATTTGTCCGCTGACCGCTCCATTATTTCAATATATCATAGATAATAGAGATGATATAGTAACATTACGAAATAACAGTTTTTTTTGCCTCCTCAGGAGGTCGCATTTAAGCACATTTTAGTCAAATTAGAAAATAACCATTCGGTATTTAAAAAATATTTATCCTTAGGAAACTCGAGATATATGATGTTTTTTTTTTCGTGGTGTCTATAGGTAGATGTGTATGATGGCCGATGGGTTATTTTCTTTTAAAGATTTAGGTATATTGTTCCTATAGATGCGATGCAGGCTGCAGCGCCCTGACTCAGCCGTTAAAAAATAGGAAGGAAGCGGACGACACGTTTTTTCACACAACATTTCGCTTCTTCTAACCGTTTTAACGAGACCAAAAAAATGTAGTTGCGTCGGTACGAATAATAGATTTAGAGCCGCGGAAAAGGCGTTTTTTGTACTTTGTTTATAGAGTATAGTACAAAAAAGGGTGAAAAAGTAAGTTACAAACTTGAATGCCCCTGAATCGCTATTTATTTAAAGTTGAGAGGCTATTCATTTCTTAATTACCTAGGTACCTTTTACCTACCTACTTTGTTCTTTTTTATTTTTAACTGACTGATGAAGATAATGGGAACTATCTGTCACCATTCCTATTGAGATGTGTATCTTCCAGTAGTCTGTCCCACTGCGGCAACTATCCTGGTTTTACCTTATATCATGATACACAAAGTCCGTTATTGTGACGAACTGTGTAAAACTATAAAAATAATGAAATTACTAGATACATACCTATGTCTGTTTAAATATAATAAGTAAGGTCAACCAACCTGATAAATGTTTTTTGTAAAATTTTCGCCAATAATATAAATAATATCAAATATTATGTCACCATCAAAATATTTAATTCAGAGAGCTCACATAATATAAGAACTAAGTACCTACCTACTGGATTAGACATGGGGTTAGATTTGGCATGAGGATTTGGGCACGGTAACGAATGTCAAAACTATTGATGTAAACTTTGTAAACCCAAATAATAGCTGACCCATACCTGTCAAAGGAATTAAACATTCTTAAATTCTTGCATAATCCACCGAAATTCGGCATTTAATATTAAATATAGCATTTAAATAATTATTTTTGTTTGTTGCATTGTTGAAAACATCCTATATTAGAATTTATTGGTTTCCTTTAACTAGAAAATAAATGCAGAGAAATCTATTTTGACGATACAATGTTGCTATGCTGATCAGATGCTGATTGTACCACATTAATGCTTTAATTACAGTTTACGATCTTTTATAATTAGCTAAAAGACACGGTTCTGATTTTTTATTGTAAACTGAAAAAAACTAAGTACTTAGGATATTATGTTTACGTTGAGCAGTTCAGACCGTTGAACAGAAATGGAACTTACTTAATTTTTGAATTTTTCCACTCTAGGTATGTCAACCTACGCCATAAAAATTATATATTATAAGGAAAATTGGTATGAGTTCGCCGAATACAGTACCTATTTTCACCACAACCGAATCAAAAAGTGCATAAATGTATTTAACGAGGGGTATTTCACGGCACGTTATAAATTTAGTTCATGATTTAAATACCTACCTACATTTTCTTATCAAATAAAACACTTCAGAATTAAATAAATTATTATTATGACACTTATAAATAAAATAAAAAGGCACTGAATCATATTAAATTAAGGTCATCGTGACCTCCCTGATGGCGCAGTGGTGAGACTGAGGGTTAGTGATGAGGCTTCGGCCGTGGCTAGTTACCACCCTAATGTCGAATAAATGCCGCTAAGCGATAATTAGCGTTACTTTACGAAGCCACGTAGATCTGGGGTAAGTAAAGGTTAATAACCCAAGCTTGACATAGTTAATGCATGTAAGATGCATCATCAGTTACCGCTGAGATCGCGGTTATATGGGAATAATAAAAAAATAAGGATACCCATAGTCCCAAACGATTATGGAAAGAGACAAGGTATTGGCAATGATGGACACAGACAGAGAGGAGTAAAATAGGTACGTATATATATCTAAGTACTTACGATTAAAGATAAGGTCGTAATAATAGTCATGATCTTTCGGCCATATCTATCCGTGAGGTAGCCCATGGGCGCACCGAATATGATTGCGGTGATATACGTAACAGATGTCATCCAAGATATGTCGGTGCTGGTGTAAGGCTCTGAGGTTGGCCCCTCCGAGGACTGGAGGACTGAGAGCATCGGTGACAACCAGCCTTGGACCATACCAAAGCTGAGCAGCGGGATGGTAACTGCAAACAAAGAAAATGTTTATGCACAATGTTGTTTATGTAACGGATTTAATATAGAGGAATTATTATCAGAGTAACTAACTACAGAATTTGTAAATAAGACCGCACGTTTACTAATCATTTTAATCAGCGCAGTTAGCTCGATCGCATTACGTGTTTAGAACCTACATATCTTACATAGGTTCGGAAAATAGGATTCCGGTAGATGGTAGATCTATCATCTAAAGTTTTAACCATGAATCGTTTTGAGCTTAAATAATAATATCATTAAGTCTAGGTATTATGCATCTATTAGAGTTGTTTAAAACTGCTATAAAACCAAAGCACGCTACATACATGCTATAAACTATAAATTTTAGCATGCTTTTAAATATGCTATGCTATAGCACGCTTGAAAGCATGTGACATACGCTCACAGCAGCGCGTTACGCGAGTCTAACGGTCGGCCAGCGCGCTACCGGCAGACGAGCGCCGCTGCGGGCGCTATTAGTGCTACGAAACGAACTACAAAGCACCGCGCGCTCTCGCGCGTCATAGCACCGTAGCAACATGGATGCTCCTTGGATAGCACGCTGTCCGTGCTATGGAAAAAAAGCGTGCTATGCTTTTGTCCTACGTGCTTTATTAACCACCTCTAATATTTATATCGCCCGATTACTGAATTCTATCGTATTTTATGAAAAATAATCTTCTTGGATGTAAACGTTATAACGCCAAATGACTGTGTTTTTTTGGCTTTTTACATATGTAAACCCGGTAAATGACCGGGTAAAATGTCCAACATCAGATAATGTCGGTTTTAAGTTTATTAAGGAATAAAATAAATCTTTATTATAAACCGGTAGCTCAAATACCAAGTTTCTTGAGAAATGACTGACTTTCATACAATCTCACCCGCTATTTCGCCCCCTTAGGGGTAGAATTTTGAAAAACTGCGGCACACGTACTTCTTATTTTTTTACCGAAAGCCAAAATACCTAGTTTTGTTGATATACATATAACTTGAGAATATCTTGAGAAATGAAGGACTTTCAAACAAACTTTTATCCCATATTTCCCCTTTGGGGCTAGAAATTTCAAAAACTGTGAAGCACGTAACTCTTTATTTTAAACCGCTAGCTCGTATACTAAGTTTCATGGATACAACTTAAGAAATGACGGACTTTCATAAAAAATTTCACGCCCCATTTCATCCCCTTAGGGGTGGAATTTTGAAAAATCCTTACCTACGTCACAAAAGAAACCTACTGTCAAAATTTCAAGTTTCTACCCCAGCGGTTTAGGCTGTGCGTTGATCCCTTAACGATTTAATATAACAATTTAACTAGGCAACCTATTCAGGATATGTCAATGAGTATGTTATCTATCATTCGTTTCTTATCACAAATAAATAACAGATGTGGGTACATATACATTTCTTATACCGGATCTTAGACCATTTTAAATGATGGGAGGCCTCTTTACTTTCACTGCAAATTCATGTAAAGCGCAAGGGTCATTCTGGTGATATTTCTTTGCTTTTATAATATTTCCCTCCAATAACTTAAGAGAGATTTTGCACAAGTCAGATATCTCTATTAAAAATGTATGGCCCAACCGCATCATTTATTATTTATGAAAGTAGGTATTATTTATTTCTTTAGTCTCTCTTTTTGGAGAAAACTATAATATTATAATAGACATCAGGGAGAAATGTGAAGGAGTGTCAGTTGAATTTTTTGAATTCCTATTGCTTAACCAACATTTAGAAAGTCGTACACATTTTGATAATGGAGTTATTATAGGTAGACATCAAACTGGTTTATATGTCTGCATCTTGCCCGTGAATTCTTTTCTCTATCGTAATTAATTAATTCATAACATGAAAATTATGGTTTTATGTAATTCAGTTCAAGGTTAACCGTGCGATGATGCTGAAAATAGGCAAATTTTGCGGCCTGAAGAGTCATTTAATGTATTAAAAGTGTAATTTTCTAACTATTTATCTCACGCGATTTATTTTCCATCGACCTTGCCACAAATCGTTGTATTTTTTGTTGTAACTGTTATGCGTCAGTATTCGTATAGCTAGATAGTTTGTTCGATCGCCGACCTCTCGAGCCCTGGTGTGCGAGGCGAATGTCACCTCCGAAGCAGGAAGTCTTGATCTCTATTTCCGGTTGGGTCAAAATGACAAAAATACTAGGACGGCTTTATTATACTTGTCTATGATTGATTTGGCAGTTTTTGCCAACTAGTGTATCGACAATTAGTGTACGTACTTAGGTATGGGCCACGGAACACAGCTTTGGCTTCTCTGTTTTGTGGTAACGGGAATAATGGTAATAAGTGTAATGGTTAGTGGCAAGTCTGTAGTTTTTGGACCGCAAAAAATTCTGAACCTAATTATTATTAATATGTATTAGGTATGAACAGTAAAATTTACTAAAAAACATTCTATAAATAGCTAATACGCTAACAATTATGGACAGTTTTTCCAGCGGTGTCATCATATTTTGTTAGGTCTTTCACCTTTTCATGTTATTAACCCTAATCAGGTGTTTAAGTTTTCTTTTAGAATTTAGTTACGCTCTTTAGTTACGCTCCACTATTTTTTGAAAATTCTGCGCTCGTTTATAATAATTAATTCTCTTGTTTAAATATTTTTAAACCTAATTTTCTGTTACCTACGTCACGACTCACGAACAAAATATTATTGACAATATTTTGCAGAATGGAACAACGATTAAATTTTTCCTGTACAGTCAAAAAAAAACCTAATATAGGCGGACAAAGTCGCGGGCATCAGCTATTATAAAATAAGGCTGCCATGTTAGATGATGCTTTATGGTTTAAAAAAAAGTGCGAGGCAGACTCGCGAACAAAGGGTACCGTACCACCAGACCCCACAAAAAAAAATTTTAGGAAAGAAATATGTCATAACAACACGTAATCAGCTGTGAAATAACTTACTTACTTAAGGAGCTAAACTGGAAGCGCCTATCAAACAATGCAACATTCTATATGAGTAGGTACGCAACGGAACGATTGTCGGATTTTCGGACGGGAACCCCCTTTAATTTATAAATTATTATGTTAATTATTTGTTTTAATAGCAGCTAGGTAAAGTATTACTACTGTGGTTTACTTACTGACTGTTAAAATTTCTTAATTATGTATACCTATTAGGTACAGTTCAAGAGACACAGCAAAAACCGCTGAATCTTGTATAGGAGCCCCCTTTATTTTTAATTTAATTTATTTTTATAATATGTTGTTATAGCGGCAATGGAAATATACACTCTCTGAAAATAACATCTAACTAAATATTACGGTTTACGAGATAAAGCCCGCTGACAGACAGACGGATGCGGACTAACGGAAGAGCTGAGGCTTAGTAATAGGGTCCCGTTGGCACCCATGGATATGGAACCCTAAAAAGCTGCTATTTTCATCCATATTTATCTTAATATTAGGTCCTTACATATGAAATTGGCGTTTTGTAAGGGAGGAATATAAAGTCGATTTTTTTTAATTTAATATATTTATTTAATCAAAGTATGTACCATTGCTATCTATGCATTTTTGCTTTCTCATAGGTTGTTCATTGATCCCTTTAGTAAAAAAACCATTCGGACGAAAATCAATTAAATCTTTGAAGGCGCTTTGAACTGCTCCATCGGAGTTGAATTTTTTCCCTTGCAAGAGGTTATCCAAATTTCGAAAAAAATGGTAATCTGTTGGAGCAAAGTCCGGGGAGTACGGTGGATGTCTTAGACATTCCAATTGAAGCTCCTCTAATTTGGTAGCCGTCTGTTGTGCAGTGTGTGGTCTAGCATTGTCCCGAAGCAGCAGTTGCCTAGAGCGATTGACAAGCCTCGGTTGTTAGCAGCTAGCTTTCCATCATGGTTTGCAGTTGCTGGCAATAGACATCCGCCGGAATCGTCTGGCCAGATTTAAGAAAGCTGTAGTGAACGACACCGACACTAGTCCACCAAACGCTCACAAGTAATTTTTTTTGCGTCAATTTTCGCATTTGGCTGGGTCGCCAGGCGATGAGCGTTTCTGATTATCGTACATCGAGCGATGTACGATATCGATCCACTTTTCATCACAGATAATAATCTGATATAAAATCCCTTCATTATTGTGTCAGTTGAGTAACGTAACGCAGCAGTCGACGCACGTTTTTCGGTTTGCTGCACTCAATTCATGAGGACCCACCTTTCAAGCTTTTTCACCTTCCCAATTTGCTTCAAGTGGATTAAAACAGTTTTATCACTAACACTGCAGCCTGCAGCTAGCTCGGACATGGTTTGCGATGGATCCGCTAGTCCACAATAGCCTTCTATTCTTCATTATCAACTTTGGTCTCCGGCCGTCCACGGGGCTTGTTCTTCAGGTCGAAATTTCCAGAACGAAAACGTTGGAACCAAAAACGCACTGTGTTTTCTTTTGCGACACCGCCGCCATACACATTATTAACCCTTCGAGCCGTTTCGGCAGCACTGGTGCCGTACTCGTAAATAACGCGATATTTCAAGTTTTCCATTTTGTAAACTGAGTGACACAAAGAAAAAATAAAAAGAGGAAAAAACAAATGAATTAGGGGTTTTCAAAACACAAAATCATGAGTAAGTAGCTGTATAAATTTTTAATTGAAATCCCTAACCAAAAAGGAGGTATTAACCAAAGTGGCCAGTACGACAAAACGCCAATTTGATAAGTAAGGACCTAATATATAAAATGAAAAGGTGACTGACTAACTGACTGATCTACCAACGCTCAGCTCAAACCATTGGACGAATTGGGCTGAAATTTGGCATACAGATAGTTTTTATGGCGTAGGCATCCGCTAAGAAAGGATTTTTGAAAATTCATTTTCTAAGGGGGTAAAAAGTCAGATGTCTGCTATCGTTTCCCGGCTCATCTTGTTCAACCAATTTTAACGTCACGGGGTTGGTAGGTATATACATATAGCTTGCTGCCCTGGAACGGATATAGGCTACCTTTTAATCCTGGAAAATGAAAGAGTTCAATTTTCAGAAACTTGAATTCACGGGCTAAGTCGTGGGTATCATCCTTGTACCATCTATAGTTCGCGCGCGAGTTGAATGCAAAGCAAATCTATGGTGACTGTACTTACCACTTAAAGTGGTTTAAAAATATAAAATTATGTTTAAGTTTGTTAAGTTATTTGACGTTTATATTTCAACAACACTTGACAAAAAATTGAGACTGAAATGAATGAATGCACATAGGAAAATATGAGTACAAAATTAAAATAATAATATAATCTGTAGCAGCTAACTATAATTTTTATTCAAGTAGGTATGTCAGTTAAATTTTAAAAATACAGAATCGTCTGAATTGATAATTTACTAGGTACTTACGTACGTAGGTAGGTATTTCATTTTATTATAAAGAAATTCATAATATAACTTGGGAATTCCCCATTTTATATTAACATCTAAATACTATAAATCTTACGTAGGTATACCTAAGGCACAGAATACTAACTATTAAACTAGTCCAGTCATTATATACATTTGGAAATGCAAGTGAATCTCTGTGTGATATCTTTCACGAGAAAAAAGAATATAGCAAAAAACAAATTTTACTACCTAAATTTATGATTATCTCAATAATGATGAACGATAGGAATGTAAAGGACCTTAATTGTAGATCATAAAAAAACAACAAAAAAGGATTATATCAAAATTTTCGTATATCAAAGCAGAACCGAGTTATTGTGATAAAACTAAATTTAACCCTTTTTTCAAGATGGTGGAAAATGCACATAGGAAATCTTGGTCGACAATTTGAAGTTGAGCTTTTCTAGGCCTTCCCCACGTAATAGCCAAAATTTTGCTTTCTCGGTTTACATGCATTTCTAACCCGTTTTTTCCTACGTAATGACTGGGCTATACCTTAGGTGCGTAAATGCGTACATAGGGTATCCATTTTGATAAAAATGTGACCGTACACCATTCACGTACCTAGGTATTATAACAAATATGTATAATTATAATTTCCTCCCGACTGAATTTAAGCCACGGCGGCATAACTCCAGAGAGATCAACCATCTGCGCGGGAGATATTATAGTGCACAAGTTTGTGCGTATACACAGGTGCACACCCTGTTCCTTTACCCTCAGAGCCCGATGGGACGGAAAATCCGACACCGACCACGATCGGAGAATTGCGTAATTGCTACACTGCGTTACTAGAAAAAAGTAACGTAGTTGAGTTTAATGTTTATTTAATGTTAGTAATACGTTATTAAAACCGAAATACCAATATATTGTTCCTTTTATTCTCAGAAAGAAGCTTAGCTGCACTAAATGGGGTTGACGAACGCAGAAAAAAACAACGTCGCATAAGTTAAAGCAAGACCCTGTAAAAAATGATGAAGCCAAAAAAAAACATCTTGAAAGGTACCAAAGTACGAAAGTGCTTCATTAGTTTACGAGGTTGTTTTGTAATGTTAATTAGTTCCTAACAAATATTGATGTGTGTAAACGTTATTTTTATAAATTTGCTAAGCTTTGTTATTTTTGAAGTTATTTGAGTTACTTCAAAGGTATTATGTCGAGTCATAAGAAGTAACATTTTATTTTGTTTTTATCATTATACTAGACATCTATAGAAAGTACCTACCTACAAAGTATTGTATGTAAGAATATAGTTACTACTGTGTTACTAAGCTTACTACTGCGTTACTGTGTCCCTCTGATTATTGTAGTATTTTCAGTAAAGCATAGGCTTCTAATGATTTAAAATGATTAAAACTTAACTTCTTACGTACGTATTATTTCAATCAAAAGTGGAAGATTATGTAATCAGTTGGTATTAATTTTAAGTTGCTTTTTGTTACTAATAGAAAAGTTTAAGTTTTGAAATTAGACTTAGGTAACGCAGTAATCTAAATTAGTAAGAATATTCTATGAAACTGATTATTTCGGTGATTTAACTTTATAAGAGGTTAATATAAGCATTACAGTTTAAAACTGGCATGTAAAATTTTTCATTGTGTAATTTTAATAAAAGAATTTAAATTTGTAAAAAGTAACGCTGTTGTTTAATTTTTTGACACCTTGATATATTATTTGCCAAAAATATAGTTAACTCATTCAAACTATCGCTGCAGAGGTATGTATATTATAAAAGGAACTGTAAAGAATCTATATCTGCATTAAAAAAATGGCAGTAATAGGCACTGCCGATAGACACTTCTATTTAAAAAGAACGATTTTTTAATTATTTTTTTTAATTTTAAATTTTCTTTTATTATTTTAATTAAAATTATAAAAATATGAACCTTAACATTAATGTATTAAAGTTTAATTTCAAATGTAGTACATTTATATGTTCGCGAGCAGGTCGGTCACAATCACGCGAATCTACATTTTTACCCCCTACCAAAAAGTGATCAACGCGCCTAAATATGTTTTCACTTCAAAAATATAAAAATGGTTATTTAAATTTTTTTTTAAAATCGAAAAGTGTTGCATAAAAAAGTATTTCGGCCCACATGTCCTTTAAATTTTTATGTTTAGTACTAAATCTATAGATAATATTAATATTAATAACTTTAAAGCTAATGCAGTGATCTGCTTCAACTACTTATTTAACTTTTACCTGGATCGATTTAAAATTAAATTTATATTCAAACCGAGATATTATTGCATCTAAGAAAATGTCAATGCCAGTTTGCGGGGATTTCCACTGAACTGGGAGCTTAAAATGTCCATGAAATTGAATAAATAAGTTGTTAGGTATATTTAGAAATGAGACACGTCTTGCTGTAAGTCATCCGATTATATGATCTGGAACATTATGCAAATCGTCTGAATCGCAGCCGATGGTTGAGGTCGCGTTCTTGTGCCTGTAGTACCAGTCTAAGTGTGAGATCTATTGAGCGAACTTTGACTTTTCTTAGACTTAATAGGCCTATTACACTGGGCCCTGTGGTAAGGGTGGGCGTGGTCGCTACTTAGAGCGTCGCTTATTACACAGCAATAAGGACCAATTTAGGGACCCTTTCTCCCTAAATTTTATTACACTACACTGATTCAAGTGTAAGGTCCCTGTGAAAAGTGCAGTGTAATAGGTCTAGTTATGCCAAGTCAAAGTACGCTCTATAAATCTCACAATAGGTCCTCACTTTTCTTGACGAATCTTTTAATGTTGCAATCAAGCTACCGTGGCCTAACACTACTGCATTTTACATTGGTGGGGTGGTTTTAAGTCACTTTGGGGTCACACGTACCAACGTTCATTGTATGTCTTTCGTGTGATACCATAAAGCACTCGTTATCTCGCTTGGAATTCGCAACTCAGTGCTTTGTAAATAATTATTGAGGTTCATTCAGCTTCCACGGTATCTTAGGATGTCCTGATTTTTGATCTTTGACCACGTTTGAGCTTTCTAAGCTTCCTTATCGGTCCTTAAAATTGGATATAGCAGGTTAAGGATATATTTTACGCCCGAACTATCGAAGCTGGACCTAATCTAAGTTTTAAAAAAATGTTTTTTTTCCGTTCAACTAAAAATAATTTTGGTTCCACGGAATAATATAATTGTGTTGTAGCGAGGTGGAAATATGATATAACGTCAAAGGGCTCAGTCATTTCGAAACATCCAAACCAACCTTCAAAGGAAATCGCACGGTCAAGTGCGAGTCAGACTCGCGCACAAAGTGTGTCGACCACACAATATTAATAATAGCAAATAACAAAAAAGATGTCATTACAACAAGGTAGTAATCAGCTGTGAAATAACTGGCTTACAAACAATTCGACAGTCGACACCCTATGAATACGGAACCCTAAATAACAATTTTCGGATTTTTCCAATACTCGTGCTGTGAGATCTTGCTCCTTGCCAAATTTGATGATTCTAGGTCAACGGGAAGTACCCTATAGGTTCTGATTTTATTGGCGAGTGTCAAAGTAAGTACCTATGCAAAATATGCGGCTTTTAAACTTCCGTATCTTTTGATTGTGTTGACTTGAAGCAAGTCAAATAATATTTATTCAATTTAGGTAGGTACACTACACTTATTGACGTCCAGTTATTTATAAAATTTAATGGTGATAATCAGTAACGGTATTATAAAACTAAAGCTACGAGGGTTCCAAACGCACCCTGTTCTGAGAAGTGCCCACAACGAACTCAGCCGGGTAGAGCCCACAACAAGCTTGATTTTTTTACAGCTCCAAAGGACCGTAGGCGTAAGTATAAATTGATATTAATTTCAACTTGATACCTCCACGCGTTCCCGAGAAAAAGGTGGTTGACAGGCAGACGGACAACGAAATGATCCTATAAAGGTTCCTTTTTCCTCTTAAATTATGGAACCCTAAATTATCATGGTACCTAATCTAGCCTTTAGGGGTATGTAATAGATATACTTTTGAAAAGATTAGGTATCTGAAACTGTCCCCAATCTGGGTCCTGAACAGCAAGAGTTAGAAGAATTAACTTTTTCGAAATACCTAGTATCAAATACAAAATATGGCTCATCGTACTTACAAAGTATGCTTACAAGGTACTCATTACAATCAATGAAATTTACGATCCCATTCAATTTTACGGACCATTCACATGCATCTCGTAAGCAAAAGGTGCTTACTTAGATACTTTTAGAATGCTAATCATATCCTAAAAATAAACTTGCCTCGCAAGCTTTTTAACTTGATAGCTGCCAACATAGTTGGCACGGTGCAACTAGGCAACATGTTGGGTTATAAAAAATTCATACCACGCAATGAAATCTAAAAATATACCTAATAACTGTGCTCGCAATTGTATACAGTTATTTATAATTATTATACGAGTTTATATTAAACTTAAGTCATACTTACAGAAGTACCTAATAACTACTTAGACCTAACTAAGATGTTTTTCGAAACAATATTAATTAAAAAATTATAATAGCTATTATTTAATTCTATATGTTATGAGCTATATATAGTATGTATATACCACTAGGACGTGTTATATATAACAAATCTTTTATATAAAATTCTCGTGTCACAATGTTAGTTACCATACCTACTCCTTCGAAACGGCTTGACCGATTTTTATGAAATTTTATATTATGCATATTCAGTAGGTCTGAGAATCGGCTACTATCTATTTTTCATACCCCTAAACACCTCAATCCACGCGGACGGAGTCGCGGGCATCAGTTAGTAATGATATAAATGAGTTTGAATGAGTAGGTACTAGGGCAGGTACCTAATTCTTCTGTACTTAAATAATTACGCATTTATTTACGTGACATGAAACAATTTTTTTACACTTGAATGAATAATAGAACCTTATTTTATTTAAAAATACCTACCTTACGGCGCAATTATATGTTAATATTCTGCTTTAGACCATAAACTGGTACTTCAAATAATCGTCAGTAAAAAATAAACTAACCATCTAAATTCAACTAAAATAAACGAATAGTAAATGGTAATCAAGTATTTTTGTGCTGTAAAAACTCACTAATAACGGCGAATATGTATTGGTTTATCCGTGTCCCATTTTCCCACATTAATTTTGTAACTATAAAATTCATTTTGGTAACTTTTTAAAACTCTCACTGGAATAACGGTATTCATCCAAACACTGCTGTGTCTTCTTACGTACTGCGGCTGCGGCGGTAGATGAAGATGGAAAAACTCGCACGCTCGTATGCGCTGCGCTTCATTCTGGAAACAGTCATTCAATGTTTGTAAACAATGAAACTGGAACACTTTTTATTGCTTTTCGGTAGGTATGCACTTTTTGTCTATCAACTATGTAAAATTTATTATTATAATAATACTACTTATCAGCTTTAGATATTGGGTTATTACTTAGTTAGTTTAATACGTATAAGTACTTTTTTTTTTTTGTTAACGCATATTATATAAGGAGGTTTAGTTTTAAAAGTATTTTCAGATAAATAATTTACTGTGACGCTTTTTAGTGCTTTCGTAGTAGGTAAGTCAATGATCTGGCAGAAATCAATATAAGGTTTATAATGATATGCAAACTAGCTGATGCCCGTGACTTCATCCGCGTGGATTGAGGTTTTTTTGGTTCCCGCGGGAACTCTTAAATTTTCCGGGATAAAAACTAGCCTATGTCCTATTCCAGACTATAATCTATCCCTGTGCAAAATTTCATCCAGATCCGTTCAGCCGTTCTGGCGTGGTTGAGTAACAAACATCCGTCCATACATCCAAACTTTCACATTTATAATATTTATATTTGATTGATTAAAATGAAATGTTGAGCCAAAGGATATTTCAAGGGAACCTAACAAAAAAAATGCATATAAAGGTACAATGGCGGTAGAAGTTGGTACCTAGTACCTACCGCAGATATTCTTAAAAATAAATGTATGATAATATTAAAACTAAAGGTATTTTCTCCATCTCTATTAATAGACTTTTGACTTTTTGACTTTCAATTGAACATTTTTGGCTATTAAGTACAAGCCGTGTTATATAAAAAAATCTTTAACAATTCCATGCACCCTGTAACAGTGAACGTATAGCACAGGTCAAGTGCATGTTGTTGGTAAACATTATTTTGTGATCAACCGGATTGGCGTGAATTATTTATTTACTTTGCATAGAATTCGTGTTTGCTTCGAGTGTCGACATATTTGATCGATTTGTAACGATTAAAGATTATCGATTATAAAAAAAATTGTGCCTACCTTCACTACCTATGTGAAAAGTGAAAACTACCTACACTCAGGACGACACCTCATCATCAGTTGAATTACTGCTTGCATAATTTGTAAGCAGGTATAACTGCACCAAAACTGAACAAGTTCTCCGTAAGTCAAAAATTTGTTGGCTTAGATAGATATATATATGTATAGACGCTGAAATAATACGCTTATCGTAATAATATTTTTTTCAGGTGTTAAGTTAAGTATAAGTTACTAGGTAAGTAGGTACTTACCCAGTGAATTTAAAAAACCTCCAGCTGCTTGGATAATATAATTTAGTTTTTCTTAGATATTTTAAAGAAAATAATGTACCATAAATAATTGAAAGGTCGTAGTATATTTTATTAATTAAAGTTTTGAAAAATCCCTGTTAAATGTCCCTGTGAAATATCAGACGGATACGTCAGACATTGGTATGTTGGAAAAATACGCCCATGCAACATCCTCAAAAACAAATACAAAAGTATAGATACACCGTCTTTATATTCTGATCATTGGCGCAACTTAAGTCTGGCTGTAGCACCTACATAATAATAAACGAATATCTTAAAAGACCATTTTTTAAAAGAGAAAGTTTACCGGCATGCGATACTTGTGCATTTATCACTTAAACTGCTTATCACCAAATTCTGTGAACCAGTTTTAGATCGACTGTTTATTCGTGTTCCACAGTAGGTACAGCATCGTACCTTTTTGTGACGAGGGGGATATGTCCGTGAGATATCCTCTTGGGAAAGCCAGCTAAACGATTGTATTTGGCTGTCATGTCATCATGTGTACATAACGAAGTTAAAAGAAACACTATCACAGCTAAGTAGACTTTACAAGTTTACGAGTAATAGTGGACTAAATAAGTATATTGTATATATTGCGACGTCCGCAATCCCCATATTCTGACGGGCAACTAAAGGAACTCTACTGTGCGGGTGACTCGACATTAGTTTCGAAGGGCACAGAATATTATTATGTACGTGTATTATTTTCTGTGTCCTTAAAACTAATCCACGCGCCCAACGCCTAAGCCTGGCTCATCCAGAAGGTATATCTAATACCGCTAGTGTGTTTGGGTCACTTTGAGGTTGTTATTTTTCATAGTAGGTTATTCTTATTAATATTTTGTTTGGTCCTGTGTAATTTTACAAAGATATATAAGTAATTTAATATCTCACGGAATACCTTATAATCGGGCTAAATCGCGTGGACATTATTATTTTGTTACCACCACTACAGCCCATTAACGTCCCACTGCTGCGCACAGGCCTCCACTTAGGTACATAGGAGAGAGGGAATTAGAGCTAAGACCCACCACGCTGCTCCAATACGGGTAGGCGGGCTTTTTTGTTAACAATAAAACCTAATATTGAATAGAAGCAGGCGTTACTTTGCGGAAGTCCATGATAGTGAATGAACTAGAAGTTTAATTCGCTATAATCCGCTACAGTAGACAAATCTGTGTGGTACAGTGCGTGTCTTTCACCTGCAACCTTGCTGGGTGGTGGGTGTCGCATGTTGCAGGTGAAAGACACGCACTGTACCACACAGATTTGTCTACTGTAGCGGATTATAGCGAATTAAACTTCTAGTTCATTCACCAATAAAACCTAATCATATAATGACACTATTGTATATTGTTTAAAACAACCTAGCTGTGACCTTGCGTTTAGTCATCGTTGTTTGAAGAAATGATAATTTAACTTGTTTGCTGTCTACCACCTTAAACTCAATATAGTGAACGAGAATTCAAATTATTTCGTAATTTTGAGCTCAATAAAATTTGATCTTGCCAATATTTCTCCAAAAAAAGTTTTGTATCTGCTTATTAGGTGCTAAAACCACAGAATAGGTAGTCTAAACTCTACAATTTAGATTTACCTAGGGTCAATTGCACCATTGATGGTTATTGTTTTTGACCACCTAATAAAACCGATTTGGGCTTTGGATTGCAAAAATTGGGATTCTTCTACTTTTTAATTACTTATTATGAGATGCATCAATATACTAATTTGAGCACTGCCACTTATCTACTTTGCTAGCTTTTTGGTGATAATATTTAACGTCAACCATAACCACCGATGATGCACTTGACCCTAACCAATTAAGCCTCAGAAAAGTTATCATTGCCGAAGTAAAGTCTAGTCTAAACCTCTGCTGAAATCTATGGAACGTTTTTTGACTTGGCTCAGACTTTGTTCAGAGATAAAGCGAGATGGACTTACGTAATATAAATTTGTCTCGTTTTAACTATGTCTTAAGTCTAAGCAAAGTCAAAGTTCGCTCTATAGATCTCACACTTAGGCTACCGAATAGACTTGAAATATGAACTTGTTGCACCAATAACATTTTTACAAAATTGGTTTAGTAGGTACCATGAGGAAAACGTGGAAGATAATTATTCAAAATAAAACATTGCTGTATGTGCTTCATAATTTAATTCTTAGGTACCAAAATATACATAATAAAAATTACATTAAGTTATATTTTGTTTATCTTTATTCATAGAAGTAGGTATAAATATACGTTATTTTTTTATTACATATAAGTGTATGCTATCATTGGTCAAAGCCCCGTACCCTAAGTACATACAATAATTATAATATGAAAACGCACGCGATTATGACAATTTATTAACATCGATAATGAAGAATATTTTACATAAAATTCATGAAAACCAACATTTTGTAATGTGTACTTATAAGGTCTTATGCGTCAGGCACGAAACTAGCGACGAATTTCGAGAAGGTCCTCTAAGCAAGCTGAAATTGTGAAAAAATATAATTTCGTCAATTGGCGAATCCAGTTCTGCCAATCTGGCAGAGGTATTAAGGTTATTTCGCTACTGCGCAGCATATAACATTTGCAAAAAAAATAATTTTTTGGCAAATTTATTTTTTTATCTTTAAATTTAATACCTATATAAATATAAAGATAAAAAATGCGGTTTTAAACAATTCCCAAACGTGATTTTTTTTCAAATGAGTACGACCTAATTACGGCGAAATTTGTCGCCAGCTCTCCGACTAATCGCATCACCGTCGCTAATTTCGTGCCCGTACACTTAGAAATAAGTAAATATATCTTTTAATAATACTAGCTAAGAACAATCTATGTACAATGTACATAATAGACTTCTCGTATCGTTTGTTATTTAAACAAAATTAAAAAATGACAATAGCAAGCTGAGCTTGCTATGTTCCTCCTAATGTTCTTATCATTTATTAAATTGTGCGAAATAGAGTTGTAACTTACAGTCCTTTAGATCGAAAATTATATATTTTTAAACATTTACCGTTAGACCGCACTTTCAGAATAAAATAGATATAAGCAGAAGGTCGACGCCGCGCTAAAGCTGATTTTATTTAATGTTACCTACACCGCTCGCTACCAGCGGCCAGGGCTGCCACAAAATTCGACATATTTCGGTCATTTAGATAACAGCTCTTTATTCACACCCATACAATTTCAGTTGTTATTCGAAAGGTAACTAAGATTCAACTTTGTAAATGTTCTCTGACGGTTATGTTATAGCTACCTATAATTTATTGTACACTATAAAATTATTTCGTTTTTGAAACTCCTAGATAACTGTTTGTGCGGAAGAACTATTGAATTCAGCACTATCCTTTCAGGAGGAACCACGACGTCAGAGCCTGAAAGAGAAATTTTAGATTAATAGTGAAAACCCGCAGATTACTCTAGCACATTTTCTTGCGAAATTCATAATTAATTTACTCATACTAAACGAAGATTAATAGAAAGTACTTAGAATCCGAAGTGATGACAGCCCTGTGGTTTAGACACCCGACCGAGCATGCACCTCTAACTTTTCGGAGTAATGAACGTTTTTAGTTAATTAAATATCACTTGGTCCAAATGGTGAAGAAAAATATCACGAGGCGCCATGAACCTGCTTGCTCGAGGTTCGTCATAATTTTCTCGCGGTGTGTGAAGTCTGCCACCCCACACTTGGCCAGCGTGGTGTATCATGGACAAACTCTTCTTATTCCGAGAGGAGACTCGTGCTCAATTATAGCGATACTAGCTGATGCCCGCGACTTCGTCCGCGTGGTATAAGATTTTTTGATTCCCGCAGGAACTCGTTAGTTTTCCGGAATAAAAAGTAGCCTATGTCACTCTCCACGTCCTCAACTATACCCATACCAAAAATCACCTGTTGCAGCGTGATTCAAGGACAAACCAATTAACTAACAAACACATTTTGGCATCCATACTAATATTATAAATTCGAAAGTGTGTCTGTCTGTCTGCTATGCTTTCACGGCCCACCTATTCAACCGATTTTGATGAAATTTGGTACAGGGATAGGTTATATCACGGGGAAGGACATAGGCTACTTTTTATCCCGGAAAATTAAGAGTTCCCGCGGGAATCGAAAAAATTTGGTCGACGCGGACGAAGTCGCGGGAATCATCTAGTTTATAATATTAGTATGATTATGGTTTGTGTAATCCAAATTAGGAAGATAATTTTGACAGATGAGCCGGTCGTCATCTATGAATGCGACTTACCCAGTACAGTAATGGACGGGTTCAGGCGGCCCTCGCTGTTGAACAGCGGTATGTTGTCCATCTTAGCGAACGGCTTGTCCGGGTCGGGGTCCGTCGGTGTGCCCTCCACGCGTGACCACTCGCCCACAGATGCGCCCTGACCGACTGTACACAACACAACACAGAGAGATAAGTAGAACTGCTGAAAGCGTATCCCGTGTATTGCATAATGCGAGTAACAACTCGCATGTTGTGATAAGTTGACGACAGCCATATCCCATGCTCTTTTGGAAACTATAAAAATATGCCTAAAGGACATTGTTCCGTCCCCATACAAAGTTCGCCTAAGAACCAACAGTCATAAAACATTGACTACTGGGTTCAAATTAATACCTTTTTATACTTGAGAGCAGATTAAAACTACGGACACTTGCTAAAAAATAACTTATTACCAAAAATATTTACAATTTTGAGGTTATTTCAGCTTTCACGATCAATCTGCTTGAACAAATAAATTTCATCTTTATCCATTTGGAATAGAGCTCTAAACATTATGTAGATAAGACAAGATTCGCCGTAGTTCATCAAAAACATTACAGATGGCGTTATTAATAAGGATGCAGGTATCGTGATAGTTCATCGAGAACTTCACAGATGGCGTTAAAATATTAAATTATTGTACTTTCAATAGATGGCGTTACGAGATTCAGATTACTAGCGCACTTAGCACTTTAAGCAGCTTTTATCTTGTTTCTTACGATACGGAACTAGCGCTCAAATGGTGGTATTGTATATTATTTTAATCTATAAGTCATTGATCTGTGGTTAATAATCCAGAGACGGAAACGTATAGTAATCAATTTAATACCCATTTTTTTTTTTTATTAATTTGAATTGTCCGTTAAATTCCAATATTTGGAATAAAGGATATAAAATAAGCTAAGAATTACTGTATATTTCCAACGTATGTTGATTCTTAGGCGAATTTGGTCAATGTCCTTAGAGTTCAAAACGACAGCATAAGACAATTTATTAAATTACTAGGTGTTTCACACCATAGGCGACGTTGATTCCCGTGTAAAACGAGTGCAATGCTACATCTACCTACTTCTCTATTCCGTGGTAGACAATAAATAAAATAACAAACTGGCCATTGAAGCCGGCAATATATTATGTCTTGACTAAAGTCGCGTTATAAAACCAAAACTTGATCGTGAGTATATGAATTTTGTAACTCAAACTTTGGCGTTATGCCAAACCACGGAAGTTTCATGCCCACCATAAGCCACAACCTAAATCAATGGCGTCATGCCATTTGGAACGTAATTGCGAAATGCGTGCTCCATGGTATCAAGCCACACAGTACAATATAAGAAAAAAAAAAACTACTAAATTAACCATATACGTTGCAATGCGACGCTGGCGCGTAACCTATCATAGCACGTTATTGGATCTATAAAAACTGTACAAAGTTTCAACTCAATCGGATGAATGATGGTCGATGCATAGGCATACAATATATTAAATTATTGTAACTTACACAATCAAGAAATAAACAAAACATTAGCTTTTATGTATAAAAATATTTTGAATAACTAGATATAGTCCGTCAAACTTGTCGGACCCGGTCACAGCGTCGCTAGTATCTATTGAAAATAAAATAAAAACAAAAACTTCACAGGCATAAAAATTTGTTCCAATTTTAGCCACCGGGTCAGATAAGTTTGACCGACTATACTTATTTCGCTAATAACTTACCAACTGAATACATAACGAGTGCGTGTTCGTTTATCGTGGCATTGTTCAGTACAATTGACTCCTTTATCCGCACGCCCGCTTTGATCGTGACGCCCTCACCTATCGACACGTTTGGTCCGATCTATAAAAGACAAGACAAAATGATAATATGCTATAAAATAAATATTTGCTAACAGTTTAAGCTTTTAGCAGTTCAAATAAATAGATGCTCCGGTATCGGAGTGAAACGTACATTGAGGGTAGTTTTGGAGGATTTCTGTGGTGCGGTGAATGTCGCGGGCTATAGGCGCGGGATACACACTGTACCACATAGATTTTCCTGTTAAAATGCTAAAATCGCGGATTATAGCGAATTAAACTTCTAGTCCCTTCATGAAAAACTACGGACCCACTAACTTATCTGACTCGGTGACAGCGTCACTGCTATCATATTATCATCGCATTTATTGTTGCTAATAAAAATACAAACAAAAACAAAACAGTCATAAAATTCGTTCCAATTTTGGCCACCGAGTCAGATAAGTTTGTGGGACTATAGGTAATTACAGAATAGTTACTTATCTGACCAGGTGACCGCGTCGGTAGTAAATATTAAAAATAAAATAAAAATAAAAACTAAACGCATAAAAATTAGTTCCAATTTAGGCCACCTGGCCAGATAAGTTGGTGGGACAGGTAACAATATGATTAAAAATGACTTCATATTTTCCTTACCAGTTGTCCTAGATGAACGACTAAAGCAACGCGATGCGATGCGATATGCAAAACTTATCTACGCGACAACGTAGGCCACGTGAAGGGCTTATAGGCCTACACTGCACTTTCCACAGGGCCCTGTGGTAAGGGTGCGCGTTGTCGCTAGATAGAGCGTCGCTTATTACACAGCAATAAGGATCAAATTAGGGACCCTTTGTTACTTACTCTTATTACATTACACTGAATCAAGTGTAAGGGTCCCTGTGAAAAGTCCAGTGTAATAGGCCTATTACTATTTTATTCTGTAGCGTCGCGTCGTCGCTGATGTAGGATAGGACTTAGTAAGAAAGTCTAGACTCTAGATGTTTGGTTATAAATCATGAGTAGGTTTATGACAATATAATACATATTTTATAATGGTGGTTTAAGAGCAGAATAATTAAAATAGGGAAAATCAAAAATAATCAAAATAAAATTTAGTACGTATCTACTACATAAAAATAAAACATCAAATTCAAAAACGAAACTTGTAATTAAACAACTACTAAAATAGAAGACATTCACTAGAAGTTCAAATGGCTGAGCCAAGAAACTTGAAATTTTGATTACTGGTTTTCTTTATAAATGAACATGCAGACCTTTACACAGAAATATCGCGAAGAATTCAGAAGACGGGGGTGCTAGTCCATGCTAAAATTTAAACACAAGATTGTCTTTGCTTTTTGGTCTACCCTACAAACTAAAGTGCTCAAATTCAGTCTTGTCACTAAAAGAAAACAGAGATTGCAATAAAAAAAATGGCAGTCATAGGGACTGGCGATAGAAGTGAAAACTAAATCCTTTCAATTTTACTTCACATAAACATTTGAGTTTCTGGGAAATGTAGAAAAAGGTATTATATTAGCAGCAACTTCAGTTAATTACGCACCTTAGGACTAACACATAGAGCTACATTACGGAATAACCTTTCAATCCAAAATATAAAGTCATTTTTAAAATCAACAATCAAAATAAACCTTAAAACTACAGATTTAAAGCTTAATTTCGATTGTAGTATAAATACATTTAAGACCTTTTGTCTTCGTAACAACGTGAGCATCTCGCTGCTCGTGAGCATGTCGATCAAGCGAATCCACAAGTTTATCCCCTACCAAAAAGTGCTCAACGCGGCTAAAGAAGTTTTCACAACAATTAAAAAAATTAAGAAACACGACTGCCCTGCCAAAAAACGAACTAAAAAGTTAAAAACAATTTTTTTTTTTTGTGAATCACTGGATATTGAACTACGGCGTTATATATTTTTGGAATCTACTCATCATTTTCTAGATGATGATTATATAGTTAATCTTATTTACGAATATTTTTTTTCAACTTTAGTCTTTAATGCGGGACCATGGTCACCCCATCAATTTTTTTTAAAATTTTACTAGCCTATGTCACCCGGAATAAGCTAGGGATTCTAACGATACCTCATTTATCAAAATCGGTTCATGCGTATAGAAGTTATGGTGAAATATACAAACTCACATACATACATACATACATATATACATACACACATACATACATGAACCCTGAAAACAATATACTCCTTTTTTCAGGCAGTCGTATAAAAAGGCTACTAACCACTGCTGTGCTGTCGACAACGGCCGTGGGGTGAATGTAAACATAGGGCAGGATGTGACAAGGCTCGTACTTGGAGCGCCGGTGCAGCTCTAGGTAGTGGCGGTTCGCGTAAATGGCGGAGCCGGCCGTTTTCACCTGCGACCACCAGTGGCCTACCTACGATATCCATTAATATGATCATTATATATGTCACCATAAAAACCGTTAGATTATAATATATCTAACTAGCGAAATTGTAAACTGTCGACAGATTGTGAACCGTTCAATGTTCTGAGTGTAAATTTTTGACATATTAATTGTATTGACGCTCTCTTGTGTCTTTCATGTAGGTTAGGGTTCGACATACACAATCAGGTAGTGCCCGGCCTCAGGCCGGGCACTTAGGTTCTATCGGGTTAATATACCTAACAGGTTACTATGTACCGAAAAATAATGCGTTAAATTGTAATCTTTCGACAGTATGCAATTTCGCGAGTTAGATTATAATATAACGGTTTTTACAATCTTACGGTGACATATATATTATATTATATTAAGGTATGAAGACATAAAATTAAAAACTGCAGTTCTTTGTGGGTTTTTAATTTTTTACGCCCAACGCCCCGCATAAAATAGGGGTGCTAGTGGACTGTGGCCGTCAAACATATTTAAGAACCTACTTCGAAGCTACACATATCTAAAACAAAAATTGCATCTATAACAGCCCGTCGTTTTTCAGTAAATGGTAACAAAGTAAAAACCACGATTGCAGGGCCCCTTGGATGGACTATGGCCATAAAACATATCAAAGAACTTTCTCAGTGGCCATATACCGTTTCCTATATATACGTATATTATTATACAGTCTCCTTTTGACATCGTGGGTAAAAATAGATAATACATTTTATTGGTCATCTTTAATACATTTTAATTAATTTTCCTAAACTCACTCCAATAAGTACCTACTATACAAATAAGTACCAAAATTCGCAAGAAAAAAAAATTAATTCTTATTCTTATTTTAATATATAAACACACCTGCATAGCATATAGCTTATTGGTCCCCGCCAGTGGTGCCAAAACATCCTGTTCAAATGACATATAACCAGGAGGTGGACTGCCATGGCCATTCCTACTAAAACAATTTTTATTTTATAATCTTTTTCCTTGGCATTTGAACATTTTTTATTTATTCAGATAAAGATCACTACAATGAAGTAATTACATCAGTTAGTGGGGCAGTGATTTCCACACTAGGATTCCTTGTATCGTGGAAATCACTTCTCACAAAAATTAATATGTGTACAGGCAGGTCTCTAAATCAAAGCTTCATACTTAGCATTACGGAGAACTACTTCTCGACGATCGCAAACTCAAATTATGATAAAAAGGCCCTATACGTCGCCAACGCGTTTCTAAGAGGGAAGGAAAGGCTAAAGAAAAATTGATTATTAAGTCAAACTAAGCTTCAGTAAGTTAGATGAAATTACCGTGATTTCACTAATTTTAAGGTTTCCACTGAAAACCAGTGCTGCAGCCTGCTGCAGCATGATACGGAGCTGGAGACCTGTGTTTGGTCACGCAACTTTGTCGCTATATTTTACTTCATGATGTCCGCTACTTTGTCTGCATGGATTAAAGTTATTTGATTCCCACAGGAACTCTTAAATTTTCCAGGATAAAAAGTAACCTATGTTCTTTCCCGGGATATAAACTATCCCTATACCAAGTTTCACCAAAATCGGTGGAATAGATGGGCTGTGAAAGTGTAGCTGACAAACAGACAGACAGATGTATCAGTATGAATTAATTTGTTTCTTAAAAACTGCATATTATTTTGATCGAATAACAACATTTTCTTTCTTTCTTTACTACTATTATTTGAATGGAGATATTGCGCTTACCTATAAAACCCACCCTTTTCCTTCTGCAAAGCATCTGCCATAGTGTGGAATACTTGTAATGAGCAGACATATACACCACAATTAATTAGTGTAGATATGTAACTGCTTGGTTTCTCTACGTAATGTGTCACCGCCTTAGTTGTAGGCTCTTGAACCATGCAACCGTAATGTACTGATTGCTGCCGGGTTGCCTCTGTACCCATTATTGTCACCTGGAAATAAGCAATTTGGTATTATAATATGTGTGATTTAGAACAAATACCTTCATCCATATCCATACTTAATATTATAAATGCGAAAGTGTGCCTGTCTGTCTGCTACGCATTCACAGCACAACTACTCAAACAATTGTGATGAAATTTGGTACGGAGATAGTTTACATCCCGGGGAAGGATATAGGGTACATTTTATACCAAGAAAATCAAGAGTTCCTGCGGGAATAAAAAAATTGTCTCTTCAACCGATTTTGATGAAATTTGATATAGGGATACTTTGTATCTAGGGGAAGGGCATAGGCTACTTTTTATCCCGGAAAATTAAAGAGTTCCCGCGGGAATCAAAAAACCTTAATCCACGCTTACGAAGTCACAGGTATCATCTAGTAATATATATTTTAATTGTACCAAAAGTTGGAATAACAATCTTAGAAAAATAATCATGTTTGTAATCTATAAAGTACCTACTTACATTGATTTTATATAAGAAATGAGTATAAAATTTATTGTAAAGATAAAATTTTTCATTTAACATGTAACATGGTTATCACTCATCATAGACATATTAATAAATAGATACTCACCAAAGCATTAGGTCTTTCATCATGGAATGCCCATAGTTCCTCAAGCGGAAAATCAGCACAAACATCACCATTGAGAAGAAAAAATGCAGTAGGGTTGCCAGCTCTAACCTGATCCCTGAAGTGATACAGACCTCCTCCAGTGCCCAGAGGAGTGAATTCTTGCAAATATCTGTAAATTGAAAAAGGATCTTATTGTTATCTGTATATTTGCATGTCCACAAAAGCAAAATCAAGCTGAATTAGGTAACTTACTCGCTTAACTTTTTTAGATTCCATTACGAGTTTGTTTAGGTAGTTATGCTGTGATCTCATAATATCGTGGTAATAATTGATGATACAGTCTGAGATGGTAGCAGGTTAACCTGATTGGGGCATGGCAGCCTTTAACAGAGACATTAACAATTCTACAGGTTTCATATTAGCACTGTCAAAATGTGTTCTAGGATTGATGAGTCCAACTTCCCCACTAATTTCTTATTATTAATTAATATAAGCTATAACTTATGTACTGTATCATTGTAAGAAATTGTAACATCAATGTATGAGAAATATTACACATGCAGTCTTGTTTCAATCTTATTCTAAATGCAGTGCTAACTTTGTACAGCTTGGCAACTGGTGTTCATGGAGGCCAAAATAAGAAACAAATACCTTATAATGACAGGACTATATTCAATCTGCATATCACTAATAAATTGTGCCATTGTTGTAGTAGTGTATGAGCCTACAATGAGTATCTCCTTGCATTCCATCAGCCTTCTACAAGCTTTTATGTGATGTTGAATCAGCGGGAGCCCTGCGATGGGGAATAGAGGCTTTGGCGTGTCTAAGGAGAGAGGGCGGAACCTTGTTCCTAAAAAAGACAAAACCAGTAATTTGAATAAAGTTCTTAAACCAGTATTAATTTTACTATGTATGTACCTACTTCGATTATACCTTCCCTATTTTTATAATGTATGTACCTTTATGACTTAAGACTTGTGTCAAAAGTTAAAACAAGAAGTTTACGTGATAAAAACAAAATAGACACTGAATTAAATATCAGTTTAGTGTTTTTTACTTTTCATAGTGTAAACTGTAAATTATTTATATTATGGTTTACAATATGAATCATCCATGTCTGGTACATATTTACACAACACAAAGCATTAATATTATTTATCTTAGCATTGATTTTAACGAGTTAACAATCGTTTGAAGATAACACCGGTGAGTCGTGGCTCTCATAACAATACAATAAAAGTACCTTTTTGTGGTCCACCGATGAGTATCACAGCTTTCAACATTTTCGAATTATATTCTTGTTACAGGAAATTTATTATTGATCGTAATACACATGTAATACACAACAAAATTACAAAACAAAATATTGTTTACTGTACTAGTCAAGATCAACAGTTGGAATTCGATAACGAAAGTGGAAACGTCAACTGTCAAGTAACTGCCAAAATTACGAAACCCATATTGATTTGCAAAAACTGCAATTCGGGATTTCATCCTTTTGTTGCATGGGATGAGATTATAATAAGAGAAAAATAATAGGTCACCTTAGAGAGCGCATAGACGTCAGTTCTATGCCTCATCTCTCTCCGATCCTGTTGGATCCGATTTCAGGGTTGGATTTGGATGAAATCTTATGTATTAGTAGAGTCTGGCTAACGAAAGTAGAGACTGGAAAAGAGCGGCAAATTTATAAATTGTTAGTATGGCAAACTCAAAATTAGTGTGACAGACCTGGAGTAACCTAATTTGATACTTTAGAATTATTTTTCTTATTTTTGTTGAAACCGATTGCATACTAAAAAACCTACCACCTGCCTGAATGAAAAAACAACAATATTCAATAATAATTTATTTTAGTCACTATAGTCAAAATCTGAATCCAAAGCTTCTATCTGCAAAGATTCATCAGAGTCACTGGTGTCACTATTTCCAACGTTGATTATGAAACTTTCTAAATTTTCTTCAGTAATTCTATCTCTTTCTTTGTATTTAATTTCAATATGCATGACATGATCACACATTTTCTTCCAATCCTCTTGATGTAATGCTTTCAAACGACTCTTTAATCATTCTTTCTAACTCTACTGTAGTCAAGGCTACATTTTTACTTGCCACTTTACGTTTAGCCAAACTCCATACAAGCTCAATAGGATTTAAATCAGTGGTAGGGAGGAAGTCTCAAAACCTCATGACCATTCTGCTTTAAAAGTTCATCAGCTTTGTATACTGGGTCTGGTGTGTGCTGCTTTACAAAACATAGCAGCTCTGCCTTTGTGTGGTAATTTTCATACCGGATATCATTGAAAGTAAGCCATTCTCTTATCTCATTTTTCAGATTTTGTGTTGTTGGAGCTTTATTAACAATGACGGAATGATAACTTGCATTATCCATTACTATTACACTCTGCTCATTTAAATTGGGTATGAGCTTTTCTTGTAACCATTTATTGAAATTTGCAGCATTCATGTCATGGTGGTAGTCCGCCATTGTCGATTTTGTGCTAAAAACTAACAATGAGTTTGGCACAGGACCTTTCTCTGATCCAGCATGTACAATTATGTACCTTTTTCCCATTGAAATATTTTCAATTGCACCACTCGTAGATGGACCTTGCCAAGACTTCTTGGGCTTATAGTTTTTGTGGACATAGGTCTCATCTAAATAAATAATTGGCTTTCCTTCTGAACGTTTCAAAGCTATGGTTCGTAAAAAACGATGTCTCCAGGCAGATATGTCATAACGTTCAATTAATATTGAACGTTCATTCTTGTTTTTCTTAAATTCATAACCATTAGCTAGTAGTATGCGGCGAAGAGTTTCCCGACATCCATTAAATCCTATGCTTTCTTTTAATTCCATTAACAGTGTCCTCAATGTAGGAACTTGTTTTCTGACAATATAAAAATCATTGATTTTGTTGCGAATAGCATCTATGTCGAAACTATCTAAGTTAGACACTGTGGGTTTATGGGGCCGTTTTTTTCCTGGGGTATTCCACACACCATCATTTAGCGCACCTTCCTTTTTTATTCTTTTTAAAGTTGCAACACTTACTCCTGTAAAGAATGATTAAACAACGATTAGGTACAGTATTGACAATAGCAAATTATATTATTATTATACATTATATTTCTTGTGTATAAATCTTGTGCTTAGTAAAAAATTACCCAGTAATTGAAGCTATTTCTTCCAAGTACTGATTCTGGGTTCTCATCCTGTCATTCTGCTCTAAATCAGTAAGTTTTTCAATAGTTCTCACTATTTCATCGACTCCTGCTACATCCTCCAGATTTTCTGTCAAAGAAAATAATTTGTGTTACAAATTAATAAATGTAACATTTACTTACCTACCACAACCAATGAAAAATAACCATTTAATTGGAAGTTGCATTTAGTAGGTATTATTAAGGTGTTTAATGAAATGTATAATGAATGTGGATGAAAATAGAGATATAGTTTTTTAAAAAGAGAAATATACAAACAAAGTATCAAAATAATGCGTCATACTGACTTAAAAAATCTAACACAACACGTAAACAATCTTGTTTTTGTTTGAATTTTGCATCTTTCTCTCGTTGTTTTTCTTCAAATTTGGAAATCATGCAAAACAACATCTTCCGCACTCCACTTTTAATTGTTTTATTCATTCTTAAACGCGTAAATGCTCGTAAACAAGATCACAACTAATCGCTGCAAATCACCGACAACCACAGACAACCGCCATCTTGTTAGGGCAAAATGTACTTGAGTATTGCCATATAAAAAGTTTGCAAATAATTCGAGTCTCTACTTTCGTTAGCCAGACTCTAGTATATTGTCTGTGGCATTTTTACTTTTGTATGCAGTTATAGTCGGTGATGTTTTCGGAATCTCTGATTGGAATTTTTTTTATGTAGAAAACGTGTGCTTTGTAAAAAGTTCCAAAGTTTAAACTTCTAAGTTCTACCATAATTAATCAATTTATAATCATAATAAGTATTGTGACGATCGCAATCACAAGTTTCGTAATTTGGGCCACTTATAAGTTAAAACAACACGTCAGCATTGACATAAGTACTTTTTTTAACTGCAGGGTGACCGCGTATCTCCTGCATCAATCATTGTTACAGTATCAATTGTTGTGATTGGCTGAATTTATGGTATTCTTGCTGCGTCAATAGATTTTGTCCAATAGTGAAAGAGTGTAACTGGCTGCTGGTTTCTCGGCTCTGTGGGGCAACCGCGTATCTCTGACAGCTGCAGTGTAACGATCGCAATCACCTCTGATTGGATAACACTCTTCCACTATTGGACAAAATCCATTGATGCAGCAAGAGTACCATTAATTCAGCCAATCACAACAATTGATACTGTAACAATGATTTATGCTGAAGATACGCGGTCGCCCGGCAGGGTCTTAGCCATTTAACCTTATTGACATTGACATTTGACACCATATTAACTGTTATACACAAGAAAGAGGAACTTATTTACATCACAGACTATAATATAAAGATTAAATAAGATTTACATTTACATGACGACCCTAGCTAGTGACGGCCACAGACATGGCACCACAGAATACCTTGTAAAAGCTTGTACCAGAGTACCTTAGCACGCGCGTTGGATGGATTCACATCAAACGCACCAAATCGATTCATGCGGCGCGTTTTATGTAAATCATCAGGATATGCCTGAAGAGCAAGAAGTTAACAGCTTTTGATGAGTAGCCCCTGGGACCAATTTTTAATATTATTTTTTAGACCTTTAAAGTTTTTTATAAACTAAGTACCGTTCATAGACATATACTTAACTTAAATTTTCACTGGTGGATGAAATAGTTAGCTACTTCGCGTTAAGTAAGAAAAGCTAACTATTACGCAGGTATACCTAAGTATGCTATTATTTTCATTATTTATCTTTGTCGGATTCAGGAACACATAAAACCTAACCAGCCGCACAATCCACGCTCCTCTTTACTATTGAGTGCTGAAACAATGGCAGACTAATCATCCCCTTGTTACAATAGAGTTCAGTGACCGTGCACTAACAGTTGGATGAGCCACTTTGTTTGCATTTTTCCTAGTTTTCCATGATTTTTTCATTAGGTACCTATGTACTTACTTTTGTTTTCTTTTTACGGCCATGTTCGTCGAGATCGTTGTTCGCAGTTATCGATATTTTGATTTAGGTAATAGGTATACTACACCTATTAAGTACTTAAGTACCTCAGTAATTTAATTAACGGTTCGGTAAAATAATTGACTGCATTTGACTGGATAGATATTTTTCCTATATACCTACTATAATACTTATTTACAAAATAGCGCGATTAAGTTAGTCGCGATAAGTTTTATCGCGACTAACTTATTCGCGCGACTTCCTCGTGGAATAAGTTTTATGAATCCTCACGGAACTTTAATTTTTCGGGTCACTCTTCGGATCCTGAACTATTATGAACTAATATGCAAAAAATCACATCCATCCATTGCTCCTCAATCCTTTGTCCTTGAATTGGCGTGATTGAAAGACAAACCAACAATCAATATAAAAAAACACCTATAAATTCTTATTTAGATACGTAGGGACACGTACCTACTTACTATAGTAGGTATGCTTGTTTTAGGGAAGTTAAAAGTATCTAGTCTGTCTGATCCTCATTTAAAAGGTGAAAGGACTTACAAGACTTAAAAGACTTAAAAGGACTTACAAGGACTTACAAGACTTAAAAGGACTTACACTTAAGATACAACATAACAAATTGGACCAAGAAAATTTATAAACTTTTTTATAACATCCAGAATTCCCTAACCTTCTACATACGTACCTACTACCTACCTACATATAAACACTTTTATACATGGACGAGTAAAAGCTTTTCAGGGTTCCGTACCCAAAGGGTGCCCAGCGGAATTCTTTTACTAAGCCAAAACTGTCTGTCCGTCTGTCTGTCAGCGGGCTGATCTTAACACTCGTCTCTACAACCATCTCCTTTCCAAAACGTGATTTTCCAGTGCCTTTCTTGTTTCTTTTAGTTTTACGTGTTTAAGTAATCTTGTACGGAACCCTTCTTGGTCTGTTTTTAATAAAAAAGCTTCTTCGTCATGCCTGATAATAGGAACTTATTCAGCAACAATTAATAATGAAAATAAAAATTGTTAAAATGAATTTATATTTTAATTTTCACTTTTAATTGTACATATACATTGTTCTGGTAGGTAATTTTTTGTAATAGGTACATATAGGATGGTGTAAGAAATGGGTACCATTTATAACTGTTATTTCTTTCACTGAATATATTTAATGCTTCAGTGTAAAGCTCGAAGTGAAGTGTGAGCTACCCTTTATTTAGAATGGAAAAAGCGGTACGTAAGTACTTATTTATTCAAAAGACGTTGTTAATTATATTAAAAGGTAAGCTGTTAATTCATTTTTATTCTTAGAAAGCCTTTGTAACGGTGTTTGTTTACAAAGAGGTAGGTACGATTTCAAATTTTTAGGATTGGTAGGTACTTTCTATTATGCAGTAAAATTCCGGCGACCGACACAGTATGTCGGTCGCAATTAAATCTTAATAACCTATCGTCGGCCCACTACTAAGCTTGGGTGTCATGTCATGAGAATTGTTAGGTGATAGTCCACCACGCTGGCCAAGTACCGATTTCCAGACATCACACATTAAAAAACTCTCAGTCATGCAGTTCTCACGATTTAAATATTTCAGCGTTAGACAAAGCTCATTTAATTACTCAAAACACACATAGCTTCCAAAAGTTTGAGGTGGCCGGGGAAAACTCCTGATCTATGACTATAGGAAGAAAAAGTTTTAACCACAATAGGCTATCACCATTTACACCTTAGAGTTTACACCGATTGCTGCTCATTTATATTATTGACCAAAATCAAATGTCGTTGTCGTATCGGAAGAATAACATAAATTCAACGAACACAAAAATTAAGTACTTTGCGAACATTTACATTGTATGTGTATATATTTTGATTCCTAGCTTATCGAAACAGTCATTATGCTTTTCACACACAATGCTCTTCATAAAGTATATTAATGTTATTGTATAGTGTGTGTAGTAAATAGGGCGAAATGGCCAACATGGGTTGTCCAGTTTCCCGCCAAATGGCGATCCTGTGTTCGTCTAATGCGAGTGTGCTGTAAGCAACGGCATGACGTATAAAGCCTGAATAAAAGAAGCCATTTTAAAATAAAAACCCTCTAAGGTTAGACGTATGCCAACGTACCTATTGTACGTACCTAACTACGTAAAATAACGATAATAATGTAAGGGTAGATTGCACCATCGATGGTTAAATTTGAACACCTAAAAATAGCTACTTTGGGTTACGAAGTCAGTGTTGTCTCAATTTTTACCAAAATGTGACTTAAAGTCTTAATTATGGATGTAAGAAATATGAATACTGACTTGTGCCGCTCACTTTTGGAGAAATTTGGTGGGCTAATTAAACGATAAACATTATCATCGGTGGTGGGATCGACCCTAAAATAACATATTTTTTTCCATTTCGTCTTTGTAGCCATAATCAGATTTTAGGAATTGGTTTGCTAGATCGATAATGAGGGAGTATTCCAATGAATCCCTTCCTCCCTTAGGAAGTCAGGTTGTAATATTATTATGAGCCGATGTACGTACGTTGGGGTTCTAAAGTGCTGTTGTGGCGACATCGCACCGGGAAGCGTAGTTTTGGCAGACCCCCTATTCTGTGGATGGACGCAGGGAGCCGCTGGATCCAGGTGGTGCAAGTTCGCGGCGTGTGGAAGTCCATGTAGGAGACCTATGTTCAGCCGTGGGCGTCTATCGGTTGAGTATGATGATGACTATTATCATCGAGAAAGTTCATCTTACATCCAAATCCAGTAATATATAACAACATAAATGGGTGGGAACACTATAGGCAAACGTTTTATTCCTTAATGCGGGTTCTGCCTTAAACCTGGCTGCTGGTACTGCTTCATATGAAATGCGCGCGCGGACTTGTTAACCTTTTAGTGTGTTTTCGGCCTAAAACTTGAAATTCGTTGTTAAAGGAAAATTAAATAAATATACAAGTTTTACAAAATTACTCAATTAACTGTACCAAAAATGTGAGTATAGAATTAAAATAATCAATAAAAAGAAGGCTTTTTTGGAAGTCGGTTAAAAATATCAATTAATTTCATTTCGGTGTGTATTTTTCAGCACTGAAAAATTTTTCAGAAATTAAAGTACTTGGGCTTTATTTATTCGTCCTATGCTTAGTTGTCACGAAAGAAGTTTCCCAGAGGCGGCGGCGCATCCCCTAGGTGAGTATAATTATGCAAATAATATATTATGAAAACCCTTGGGTGTTTTTAATTTCCGCGGAAATTCATTAATATTCCGGGAGAATAATGAGCCTTCCTTCCGCAGGATGCAACCTACCAACCAAATTTCGTCAAAATCGTTTGAAACGATGGGCCGGGAAAGCGTAGCAGACAGACAGACAGACAAAAACACTTTCGCATTTCTAAACTAATATTATGAAGAGGAAAGATTTGTTTGTTTGTTTGTAAAAGATATACTCAAAAACTACTCAACCGATTTTAAAAATTCTTTCACTTATAGAAAGCTACATTATCAGCAAGTAACATAGGCTATATTTTATTTTCATAAAAATTAGAGATCCTTACGAAAATTGCAATAATGTGAACTAAGTCGGAAAAAATCGTCTCTTCTGAGAGCTTCAGTGGCGTGCGCTGCGTAAATAGTTAAAATTACAGGAAAACAATGTGTGGTGGAATTATTCCTCTCAAAAAGTTCTAAAAAAAAGTCCGCGAAGCCATATCTATCTTTTAAGGTTGACTCACAATAACAATTTTTATGATTTTCAAATTTGGTCTAAACCAATGTTTTACTTGCGAAGGTGTTTTTACCGACATAGTATTAATCCTTATCAAAATAAATATATTAGTCATCTCAAGTATTTAATTAAGATAAAATTGTCCTTTACACCATTTAATTTAGATGAATATCTTATGAGATATCATAGAAATAATGTAACTGTTAGGTATCTCGCGTGATAGGGAGGCCGTGCGTCCACGTCAGTCAAACAAGCCAGCCGGTTGCACACTGCTTTAATGCAAAACGATATCGGCGAGTCGCAGCTCGCACCGCGCATTAACTGCATCTACATAACATCCCTTCCCCTTAGGCTAAGAAACACGATTAAACGTACATCTTATTATCAGTATCTAACTATATCGAAGTATCACTGTCGTGATGCGGATCCGATAACGGTGTCGAGAAAATCGGACTTATTGCCCGTCGCCTGTGCGCGACGTTGCCAGCGCGAGGCGGTGACGATCGGCGAACTACCGGCGCGGGCGTCTCTTCTTGCCCGAGCTCCCGTGCCGATTCTCCTTCCCTTTCTGATTGTGGGACAGTATCGCAGTGGACTGTAGCAGGTGGTGATACGTCTGGTTGATACCAGACGTATCACCACCTGCTACGTCCGCCGAAGATTTTCGTGGTCTAATCTGATCGATATGTCTGGTGATTTCGCTGTCCAAACTTGGCACATATACTACATACATGACATGTCCGATTTTCTTTTTAATAATTCCTTCTATCCAATAGAATTTTTTAGTATCCCTGTTTTTAGTTACCCATACGTTATCATTTTCCTTAAAGTCCGTACGTTGCACTCCTTTGTAATGTTTATCCTACCGGCTGCGCCATTGAGTGTGACTTTCTCCTGGTTGCTGTGTTGCGGCGTAAAATGTCGACTTTTCCGCAAACCCGAGCCTTTTTGGTGTGAAGTGATCGTCGAGTAGTTTCACTAACTCTTCATATCCTAATTCTTCCACCTTCTTGGGTAACGCCAGGTCACTCGCTAACTTGAATGATGACTCACATAACGATGTTAACAAAATGGCCCTCCTCTTAGTTGTTGCTTTGTCCGTTATTGAGTTTATGTCGTTGGCAATAAACCATTGATTTAAACGCGACTTGTAGCTGTCCCATTCTTGTGAGAGATGGTCAAAAGTCGAAAGGACTCCATAAGTCGCTCCCGTAGACATTTTCACCAATTTCAAATCCCATCCTCGTCGCCACTGTTAGGTATCTCGCGTAATAGGGAGGCCGTGCGTCCACGTCAGTCAAACAAGCCAGCTGGTTGCACACTGCTTTAATGCAAAACGATATCGGCGAGTCGCAGCTCGCACCGCGCATTAACTACATCTACATAACAGTAACATGCAAGGAAAAAAGGCGCGGCTTCGACCAGCGCTCAGATTAAATACCTTTAATCTGAGGTCTGACGACTGTGGCAGGTGTGATGAGGAAGGGGCATACTCTTACAGTGTAATATTAAACTGTAAAACCTGCCCACTGCTCACTGACTATATTAGGTATAGACTATGTTTATTAGTGCTACCCGTGCGAAGCCGGGGCGGATCGCTAGTATAATATGTATTAGTTCCACTAATTGCCATGGGACTTCTTTCGTGTTGCAGGCTTACAGCTGCGTAGCGGCGTAGCCCTTGCACAGAATAGATCGTAGACCCGTAACTGCTCGTAGCTGTCAAGCGTAGCTGCTTTATGCATCCAACCGTAGACCTAGAAAACTTCCTGTCTGTCTGGGCTATTAGTTACACGTTCAGGGTTACACTGCATCGTACCGGAACACTAAAATCGCTCGGTGCTACAGTTTTGCCGGTAGAGCGGGCGTAGAAAGATCATTTATCACAGTGTGCCGAGGAATTTGGCTCGTTTTCCAGGAGCTTGATTTGTATTTTTGAATCGGTCCAGTCGTTCTGAAGTAATGCGCTTACATACATTCGGCAATTGATTTTTATTTATATATAAGTAGATGGGAAAGGATGTCTGTCGGCCTGTTACATTTTCATGACCCATCAGTTTTACCTATATTTTGCCAGAATTTGTTACAGAGAGAGAGAGAGAGAGCTTGAATCCCGGGGATGGATTAGGTTTTTTTTAAAAATTATATTATATCCCCGCAAAACCAAACCCCACAAATGACTTGGGGGCATTATCTAGTATGTATACCATACACCTACCATGCCTACGGGCAAATGTAAATACGAATCTGCTTATATAGTGAAATTAATATGTTCACGAGACAGTTCTGCGGAGTTAGGTGTTTGCATTCCAACCGCATGCTAACTAAAGTCTGTTGCGCTCAATTGCGTCTCAAAGACGGTTTCTGAAGCCTATGTAAATAATTGAAGTCTATTTAATTCGAGTTGTATACTAGAAGGTATAAGTTCGCAGTAATTGAGTAGTAATTGTACCTATTGCTCTTAGAGCTACCATGAAAATTTTCACACAAAACACCAGACCCGACTCCGATTTCCACTTTGACTCAACACACACTAAATGAAGGAAATGGAAGCAGGAAATGTGAGCTTTATATCGTGTTACTTAAGGAGGACTCTTCAAAATGAAATTGAAAGAAGTGGAGCAAACGTGGTCCATGCATCGATCACCTATGGCTATCTCCGACCCGTTTGTTGTAATCACACATTTCCATGCCATCATTTGAATTGAGTCGAAGTAGTGTTGGGAGTCGGTATAATGTGCGAAGGACTTAAACCTTTCCACCCACCCTATTTCAAGCAAAGATCCGTTATTTCGATAACATCGTCCCGGAGCCGTGTTTCTTAGCTAATTAATATAAAACAGGAATCACGAGGCCCCAGGGACATAATAAAGTTTCCAACAACTCCGACGTCGCGCTGCGAGCAATTACAGACCGCTTATTTACTTGGTCTGATTGTATTTATTACTCTCATATATTCTAAAATCAAAACATGAACTCCTATACTTTACTGTGTGATTCCGGATTGCTAAAATATTGATAGGGACTTTTTCTTACCAATATATTTTTGCCAAAGTCCGCTCTGCAATCTATAATTAATATGTATTCTTAACTTGTCTAAAAGGTAAACAAAATGCTATTCTACGAAACGCGCAAGAGGCGTAGAATGCTTTGCGCAGGGCACATCGGCTTGTTGCCGTAAACTAATAGCGATATAAACGTGATAAGAGCTTTTATTATTTCCTTTCAAGTTAGCTGTTATGTTAAACCCATTACTCCTAATCGGTTTCTACACGGCCTATCGTACCGGAACGCGAAATTGTTTGGCGGCATGTCTTTGCCGGTAGGTAACTAGCCATGGTCAAAATTATGCCTCCCACTAGGCATAATTCAGAAAGTATTAATTATCATGACTCACTTATAAATCCAGATAATTATAAATCCAGTCCTGCCCCTTTCCGCAGGGAGAATTGTGAAAGGGATAGTAATATGAATAGAACTGTCATTTTAGTTTAGTTTAAAGATGGTGTACCACAGAACTGGCCACAATGACTGACTTACATGCGCCCAACACAAACTATTAAATCTAGAAAGCTAGAATCTTACACAGTAGCTCCCTTATAATAAAAAGATTAAAATAGCCCTATTCGTACAGTTTCTATAGTTTCTCTGGGAACAAAATAACCTATCCTAAATACAGTGAACATCTGTCTTTTCCCAAAAGCCGCATCATGTTTCAAGTTAACATTACGCGACCGCAGGGACATATTAATAAAGTTGCCAACAATTCAGATGCTCTGAACAATTACGTTATGGCCAAAACTCGGCGTTACTCTTTACGAGGGCTGACATCCTATGTATGAAGATCATATTTTAAATGATTTTTTAAACGGCTAAAGGCTTACGGGTTTTAGTCCAAACGAAAGATAAGCTTTTGCTATAAAGGGATCACCAAAAACCTGGTACTCTCCAGGTCCTTAACTATACCCATGTAAAAAATATTAACTGCACTTATAACAAAATTATGGAGTTCCCGCGGGAATAAAAAAATCTTAAACCATGCGGACGAAGTCACGGGCATCATCTAGTAAATAATATAAATGCGAAAGTGTGTCTGCTTGCTAAGCTTTCGAGTCCGATATCATGTTTAATCGATTTTGAAGAAAATGGGTTGAAAGATAGATACTACAAAGGACATAAAGGCCTTTTTGAAATTACCTTTTCACTTAAGTAACCATAATTTATTTTAATAGATTTATCAAAGATCCACGATAAAAAGTAAGCGCACGTACCTATGTGGACGTAATGAAATCATTAAAAGTTACGAGTAACATAAAACTTGATACAGTTAAAAAATTAATAAGGTGTAGGTGCGTGGTAATTACGTCGGTCCATTAAAAAAGCAATAGGCTGTAATATATTCACGCTTTAAGCTTGTTTAGGGTTCTATACTCGTACCGCAGTGCTAATAAAAACGGTCAACGCGGAGTAGCATTCCGTAGCTGCCCGTCACAGTATGCGGACATTTTAAATTATCGACTATTACTCGTAAACTTGTAAAGTATACTTAGCTGCGATAGTTTTTCTTCACATATGTCACCGTAAGATCGTGAGACCGTTAGATTGTAATCTATCTAGCGAGATTGTAAACTGTCGAAAGAGTGCAATTTAACGCATTGTTTTTCGGTACATTGTAATCTGTTAGGTATATACTACTATCCGATAGAACCTGATTATTTATGTCGAACCTTAACCTAACCTAATAGAGACAAGAAAACGTAAATACCTGCAATGAATATTTCAAAAATTGACACTCAGAAAATTTTACGGTTCACAATCTGGCGACAGTTTACAATCTATCGAGATAAAAAGCGTTACATTGCAATTTTACGGTGACATATATACTAATTCCTTATTTTTTTTACATATTCAGAAACAACCGTTTAGCTGGCAGAAGGGGGCACTGGACTCTAACAAAAATTAGCACTCTAAAGCTTAATATTTCGCAAACGGACTTCTGATTTTCTTTTTCTTCGCGTCCCATCCCATGGTGTGGGATAGAAGAAAAAAATTAATCCCCACTTTATGTGTAGAGGAGGCGGGTACTTTGTCGGCGTGATTAGTAGTAAACCCATGCCAAATAACAATTTTCTAGTAAGCTTTCAGACAGACATTGCAAAACTATAAGGGTCCCTTGTTGACTACTGAACCCTAAAAAGGAAAAACAAGAAATAATTAGAGCTGCATGTAATTGTAAATCAGCACTTGGTGGACAACGCCTACCTTTCTCATTGTGAGAGGAGAGTCAAGTTCAGTAGTGAGCCGGCAGTGGGATGAAGAACTTTTCAGCAATATAACGACGATATTTGACGACCTCCGTGGCGCATTGTTGAGCGCTGTTGCCTTAACGTGCGGAGGTCCCGGGTTGGATCCCCGGCAGGGTTTAGAAATTTATAATTTCTGAATGAATTTTCCCTGGTCTGGCCTGGTGAGAGGTTTCGGTCGTGGCTAGTTACCACCCTACCGGTAAAGACGTGCTGCCAAGCGATTTAGCGTTCCGGTACGATGCCGTGTAGAAACCGAATAGGGGTATGGGTTTAATATAACTGCCATGCCCCTAACAGGTTAGCCCGCTACCATCTTAGACTGCATCATTACTTACCATCAGGTGAGATCGCAGTCAAGGGCTAACTTGTAGTGGATAAAAAAAATATAATACAAAGTCGGAGATACTATTTTTGTCCAAGATACAACTAAGTTTTCAAACAACTAAGTTTGCTGTCCTTAATAAAAGTCTCTGAGATCCTCAATTTCTTTTATACGGAACCCTCGGTGAGAGAGACTTTTTAATTTCCGCCGGTCCTGGGCGGTTTATTTTTAATTTTCTCGCGCAAGTAGATAAAGGTACCACGTTGGTTAAGGCAGTGTGCACATTGGAATACATAAAAAATTCTTTGCAAAAAACCGACTTCCAAAGCCACTGTAAAGTAAAAAATAATATGAGCCTGATGGGTCAACTTTGCTTATCCTTGTTATACCCGCCCGACCTCAACATAGTGTGTAGAAATCCAAATTATTTTTTACTTTACCGTGGCTTTGGAAGTCGGTTTTTGGAAAGAATTTTTATTTTTAACTTTTTAGTGTCAGGGTTGAGGATTTGGAGTCAGAATTTTTTATGGACCACTCGAGAGCTTCCTCTAACGGCTGAAAAAAATAATTTCAAATCGGTTCAGAAATCACGGAGATATAAAAAATAAAAATACGCGCCGAATTGAGAACCTCCTCCTTTTTTGGAAGTCGGTTAAAAATCGCAGTTATTCTCTTTGCCCTTAAATATTTTACGATTTTTTTTAATTTAAATAACAACAAATAAAAGTGGTTTTAGATTTTACAAAATATAAGTACTAGGTATAGGTAGGTAGGTATACTGTGCATAAGTTAAGAACATAGTACGTTTATACATAGACCTGCGTTGATGGCTATATATTTTTGTCAGCCTATACAATCATCCCCTATTTCTCGGGAAATTTTCAGTACATGATATGAATAATGAATGCTTTTAAACTCCCACTCATTGTCCATTTTATAAACTTCTGCTTTAGGCAGCATTTTAGCACTATTATTTTAACATATAGAAATCAATTTAGTCTGGACCCATATCCTATGTTCTTTTTAATTAATGATGTAATTCTACAAGGCTTAATTAAAGGTAAGTAACTGACGATCAAATATTCAAAACAAATTTACCTTTTTATACTCCCACTACAGCCTATTAACGTCCCACAGGCCTCCACTCTCATAAGAGAGAGGGTATTAGAGAAATAATTAAGTATTAGAAAAACCTAAGACTTAATTATGGCCCGACCTGGGACTCGAACCCGGGACCGCGTCGGCCGTAGTCAAACATGCTAACCACTAGAGTAACGAGACAGTATGATACTCAAGAGAAACATAATACGATCTTAACGCTTGAGTCTCAGCTTTGTTTTACTTAGGAATTAAGTGACTATTGTTAAGAAGTGACTTACGTTTAAGATCCTTATGGGTAAATCTATATAATAAATAAAAGCAAAATACCACTCACTGACTCACTCACTCACTCACTCACTGACTAATTACGATATCTCAGGACCTATAAAGCATACCAACTTGAAATTTGGAAGGTAGGTTCCGTCTATGATGTGGACATCAGCTAAAAAAGGTTTTGAGAAAATTCATCCCTAAGGGGTTGGAAGTTTGTATCGAAGTCCTTTGTTTTTTAAGTTAGAGACATGAAAATTGGCAATTAAGTTAATAGTTATTTATATTAAGAGCCTATATAAGCAATTTTACGAAAATCTACCCCAATAGGGGTGAAATAGGAGTTGGAAGCTTATATGAGGGTTTTAAGTTTTTGAAGTCAGAGATTTGAAAATCGTTATTTAGTAATAATAAAATCGTCAGTTTTAAGTAATAATAAACTACATAAGAAATTTTACGAAAATGGGGGTTGAATATTTGTGTGCAAGTCCTATGTTTTTGTAGTTAGAAACTTAAAAATCGGGATTTAGTTTATTAGTTTATAAAAATTATAAAACCAGTATAAGCAATTTTACGAAAATCCACTCCAAAAGGCGTACAATGGGGGTTGGAAGGTTACTTTAGGGTTTTCATGATTTGGAAGTATAGAAATTAAAATCAGCATTTCGATTATAAGTTTTTAATAATAAAAACCTGCATAAGCCTTTATAGTAGGCTTTTTGCAGCGGGAAAATTTCGTAATCTCATAGGTAATTAGAAATTGTACGCGGTCGAAGTAGCGGACGACCTCTAGTACTCAATAAAATGTAAAAGATAATATGTTTCATAGGTCAGTCCTCTTGAATCTTGGGTATAGCGAGGTAAACATGGAAAGTTAAGTTACTATTTGTTTACACATAGACTGTGTATACTGTATTACTTTATATAAACATAATGCCCACTTTTGTATTTTTACAGTAAATATACAGACTTAAAGGTTTTTATTTAACAAAACAATGAACCTTACGTAATTATGTTCGAAAGGGCATTTAAGAGCTCGTTTTCACTGGTTCATTTAGATGTTAATGTTACTAGCAAACGAAAACGTTTGTATAGTATATCAATAAATATACACAATTATAGTGGGTAATTGAGTATATAACATAATATCTATCTATACTTAATATTATTAATGCGAAAGGACTTGACCGGTGGAACTATGGCAGCTTGCCTAGGTGTCAAAAATCAATGTTCAGCAATGATTTCTTTATTATTGTAATTGTAATATTTCACTGTTTTCAGATAAAAAAGTTTCAGGAGTCTGAAGGCTCGGAAAACTGCGAAAATGAACAAAAAAAGTTTCACCAAAAGATTGCTTTCCCACACTAGATGGCGCTATTTATTGTGTTGAGCGAGTCCAAAAAAATATTTTCAAGTATTATTTCTTTATTATTGTAATTGTTATATTTTATAGTTTTCAGATAAAAAAGTTTCAGGAGTCCGAAGGCTCTGAAAACTGAGAAAATAAATTAAAAAAGTTTCACCAAAAACTGCTTTCCCACACTAGATGGCGCTATGTATTGTGGTGAGTCTAGAAAATATTTTTTGTTAACAAGTTCAACTATTCGACCACAGATGGCAGCATATGCAATGTGAAAGGGCGTTCCAGTTTAACTATTCGACCACAGATGGCGGCATATGCAATGTGAAAGGGCGTTCCTTTAAACGCAGTATTTCAAAATGCTTTGTTCGATCAATTAGTTTGAGACTTGTCAAAAAATAAAAATAATTATAAACAAAACATACATTTCCTTTTCATTACTATCTAATTGATCAAAAATAAATCATTCATAATATAATGACTAAGGTACTTAAATGGTATTCATGTAGGGTTACAAGATTATTATTAGGCATGGATATAATGGAACGTCAAAATGGAGTAGTGCTATAAAGAGGAAAGCGGACGCTCAAGATTTAAACAACAAACGTACTGTTTTTTTTGTCATTTGAACCCTGACCTTATTTGGAATAATAAATCCATAATAATTTCGTTTTGAATTTTTAAACCTTACTGTAAAAACGGAAATCCTGTGCATTGTCCCGAATCGGAGGGCAATTACTGGTCATGTCCTTTGGATGGATGTTTGTTACTCAAACACACCAGTACAGCTGAACGAATCCGAGCACAGAGATAGATTGTAGTCTGGAATAGCACATAGGCTACTTTTTATCCCGGAAAATTAAGGAGTTCTCGCGGAAAAATAAAAACTTCAATCCACGCGGCCGAAGTCGCGGGCATCATCTAGTATAGAATATAACGGTTAATTGGAAACAGGCAGGCACACATAATTGAAAAACATTTTTTTTTTAAAGTTTGTTTATTTCCAACTAAGTATTAGGTTTATGAAACACATAGTTTCATATTGAAAAACACCGAAAAAACATTAAAATATATTACGGAAAAACCTATGGGTTACACGTCTCTATGGAAAACACAATATTATAACGATAAGTTATTATCTATCTAATATTACGAAGGCTCAGACTTTGAATTTTAGGCTCAAAACATGCATGCTATTTTCTGTGTACCAACAATTTCAAAAGTGGTATCTAGTTATTCTGGGAATTTCCGAAGCCTCTATCTGGCTGCTACTAAAGCTACGTCAAACAACTAAGCATTTTGGTACGATCTTAAGTACCAATGAGGGCTACCGTTTTTATGCTCACTAGTTGGCGCCACTGGCGAGTAAGGTCCTTAAACTAGCGGCACGCTATGATGGCCGGTTTGACGTTTGTCCGCTCATGAAGTTCCGTATTAATTGATAACGACTTTGAAGGAAATAATTGTATTACTTTATTGACGATAGTGATGTGCAGAGATTCATAAATTTTATCGAATGTAGTTTCTCATGAAGTTCCGTATTAATTGATAACGACTTTGAAGGAAATAATTGTATTACTTTATTGACGATAGTGATGTGCAGAGATTCATAAATTTTATCGAATGTAGTTTTAGGTTTAGGACTCAAAATTTATTTATTAAATTGATTTCTTAAATGTATACAAGTGTAGAAAAATCAGTTTGCACCATTTAAGGGGTGAATGTACTTGTGAATATGAACAATTTTCACTATGTGGACAAACCTCTGAAATCGCAAAAAAATATCAATAAATTTTTAAAAATGGAATCTAATACGATCGTCACATAGGATCGCTGGCTAGCACAACTACTACCTCCGGCAAACTCGCGTCAATGCTCAATGCAAAACAAAGCAGTTTCGAATTGACGTTGCTTCGAAAAGTATAAACTGTCAGTGCAATGCGATTGTGATATAGTTTTGACCTGGCTTTGGATTTCAAATATTGATACTGCATTACTGTTGACCCTTGCTCGTTAATTTGGACTCTGTTCAAGCCCTTTGTTGTGGATTTCGTCGATATGACCGAACGTACGCAGAGAACTGTTCTAAATAGTCAGACACGTGAGTTCGTAATACGCCTTCGTAACTATTTCGATCGTGAAGCTCAAAATGGAGGGCCAATTTTACCTATACCGTCAGTGGTTGAACGCGTAGCTGATGCGCTTAATATTGGACAACGAACTGTTAGACGGATAACTAAAAAAAAATATGGCGAGACTGGCACAGAAGAAAATAAACTTCACACACCAAAAAAGAGAAAACGAGCAAAACCAGTCGTAGGCATCGATAGCTTTGATGCCGATGCTATCCGAAGACATGTTTACGGCTACTATTTACAGAAGGAGTATCCAACAAGAAAAAAGTTGGTGCATTCACTGAAGGAAGCTGGATTATTCTTCGGTGGGGAAAGTTCTTTAACGAAGATTTTGAAGACCATTGGATTTCGATACAAAAAATGTAACAAACGCAAAATATTGATGGAAAGATTTGATATAGCGATGGCAAGGTATACTTTTTTACGGCAAGTGAAAGAAATCAAAAATTGGCAAAATTTTGTGTTCTTGGATGAAACATGGCTTAATGCTAACCATACTGTAGGCCGTTCTTGGAACGATGACACAGCAGCATCTACTTCCAAAGTTCCTGTAGGAAAAGGATCGCGACTTATAATTTGTCACGCCGGAACCATCAACGGGTTTGTCGAAGGTTCTCTCATGGCTTTTGCGTCAAAAACCACTGGAGACTATCATGAAGACATGAATGGAGAAAAGTTTACTGAATGGTTTACCTCAATGTTGTGTAGCCTCCCTGAACCATCTATTATAATTATGGACAACGCCCCATACCACTCGATGCAAATTGACAAGCCACCTGCCCAATCCCAAAAGAAAGCTGATATCGTCGCATGGCTTCGTAAAAATGGCGTAGATGCAAACATGAATATGTTAAAAGCGGAATTAGTACGTCTTTTAAAAGAAAACAAACCAACCAAGATCCGATACGTCATTGACGAAATAGCATTAGAACATGGGCACAGAGTTATACGGTTACCGCCTTACCATTGTGAGTATAATGCGATTGAGTTGGTGTGGGCTCAAATTAAGGGATATGCTGCAAGACACAATACAGAACCCCCATTTACCACAAAAAAAATGCTAAAATTATTAGAAGAAGCTTGTGAACATGTGACTAAAGGAGACTGGGAAAAGGTTGTGAATAGAACTGTTAAATTAATAAGGGAAGATTATGAAAGAGATGTGAAAATAGATAATATTATAGAAAACGAACATATAATTATTAATGTATGTGATGATAGCAGTGACGACAGTGAAAATAGTAGTATGGACGAATCTGATTAATTATGGCCTTTTGTGGCACCTTTTTTGGTATCTTTTGTATTCATATGTTTCTTGTGTGCATATAAAGTATGTATATACATTTTCGTTCAAATATTCAGTTCGTTCAAATAAATTAAATAAACATATACATTTTTGTTTTATTAAACCTATTTAATCAGGTACAAAAACAAAACTTAATTGTTTTTTGTTCGAGAATAAATTGACATTCCACATCACTATTGTAATGTGTCAAATCGGCCATCATAGCGTGCCGCTAGTGTAGTATAGCTGTAAATTCGGTAAACAAGCATACTTTTGACAAAAAATACGTTTTAAATAGTAAGCACACAGGAACCAGTGACATTATGTACTAACTTCTAAATTCTTCTTCTTTCAACCCGCTTAATTTTGCACTTTTATTTCTTAGCGCCGCTTTCAAAGCGCAGAACACTGACATTCACTGACACGTATCTTACATCTTCATTAATTAATCCGGTATTGCTAAATACATTAATTAAATAATTAGACCCGCGATAAAGGCCCAGTGTTAATACCTATTTGACATTTCAGAGACCTCACTCTACACTAGCGCCTCTAGCGGCGAATTTAAACGCGGTAGCCCCCATTAGGTAAATAAGAGTCGATATATAACTCTATAGTCAACTTGGTACCAGATCAGTCGTATTTTATATATACCTTTACCTGCCTTATTACTTCACTTATATTGGGTAGGAATAAGACATTATTTCTGTAGATATTAGAACTTGGATTGATAGAAAACCGTATTTCGTAAAAAAAAACACTTGATTGATAATTAAAATAGCATGTACATTTTAACCCTTCATAGAAAAATAGTTTTATGATTACAACAAGTTATATTTAGGTCCATTAACATTACAATTAACTTCAAAGTTTTTGTCAATCAACTTCAGGTTTTTGATAACTTTTTAATTATTCTATAATCAACTTCTTTTCTAAATTCTAGGAAAATAGTCTGAAAAGAAAAAGCAACTGCCCGAGCTTTGTCAATAAAAAATATCCATAAAAAATAAATATCATATCATTTCAATGGCTATTGTTAACTAGACGGGTGTATTCTAACAAACTACAATAACATGTAACGAATATTGTGCAAATAAATCGCGTGAACCCATTTCTGATCTCGAACACAAAACGGTTGTAACTACCTAACCGCCAACACTTGCCTGAAGCTGACAGACAACGAAATGTAAAAGAGAATTTATGTGTACCGAGGAATCAATAGAAACTCTATGTGATGAATCCTCATATTTTTGATGATTGATTGATTATAAATATTGTTAACACTAAGAAATTTTCATGAAAACACATTCAATAGTAACCTGTAATTGTAGGAGATATCTAATAAGGGTCAGTTGCACCACGGAAAGTTATCGTTATACTTAATAAAACTTGCTCGCCAAAAAGCTAGCAAAGGGAGTGGCTCATCGCACAAGTCACTATACGTATTACTTACATGCATCCACAATAATTATGGTTATAGAAAAAGTAGGAAAACTCTGACTTTGCAACTCAAACTGGCTTTTTAGGAGATCAAAGAATAACTTTAAAGATAACTCGTATCTACACTAATTGATGAAAACTGTGGAGATGTTAAAGACGACCTATTAAAGGAAATATACTTAAATAAAAGAGTTACTTATCTTGCACCTTACACAAATTAACATTAAAAAATAGTGTTTCACCAAGTATCTTTAAAAAATTGACAAATTTGTCCATCCTATACCTGACACAAGAGAAATCTTTTAACGCTTAAAGCCTATTTTTTAAGACTACACGTTTTTGTCTATTTTCACTGCGTGACATAGTGAAAAATAATCGTCACCATTGCCTCTGTGCGAATGACTAGTAGGTATGCTGCGTACCGTACGCATTTATTTTATCAGAAGACCTTTACTTTACCTTTACCTTAGTTTTTCTGGAGGCGTATTTTATAACACGAAGAAAAATGTACAAGTTAATAACTTATTTTTAGCTTACTGTTCATTTTGATGTCATGTAGGTAAGCCCTCGAGGGAAATGATATTATTATAAAAATACAGATATATGTGGGACTTGAGAGTCATATCGGCATGAATAAAACGTTATAAGTTATAAGTTGTTTGGACTCTACCATTTTGTATATACCCTACTTAAAGATAATAACTTAGCATAAAACAAAGTTCTTCGCCCGAGCTTGTCAGTCTTTGGATTTTGGATTTTCATAATATCTCTGAAATAAGCTTTGACCAACCATTCATGTGTATCAATTAGGAAATTATTTCAGTCAATTTATACCGAACGGGTGTGTCCTTATTCAGATACGACTCGTATCATACGAGTGTGTAGGTAAGGTATTTCGCGTCGTTTTAGTAAAATAAGTAAGTATAACTATGGTGTTAAATGACGTATGAAGAGCATGTATCATGCCTTTTAGCTTATTTGCATACCAAGAATATGTCATCGTAAGATTGCAAAAACCGTTTGATTGTAATTATTTTATTTATTATTTTATTTATTTAATTTAATTAGTACGGACAGGCCAATTACACTAATTAATTAAAAATTACACAGCACAACTCACAATTAATAAACAGTAACAGTTAGTTTAAAAAATACAAATTTTGTAAAAAAAAAAAAAAAATACTTAACACAAATAAAAATTAATAAAAATAATACTTAATTAAAAATAAAAATAAAAATAATAGAAATTTGAATAATAATATATCATTAACAATTATTTATGAGAGCTGCATGGTTTGCGAGTTGTAATTTTCGCAAAACTTCAAGCACCTACTCACAACCATGCTCCATTGGTCTGCAAATAAATCACAGGGGGGAGACTCAGTCAACAACGTATTCAGTGCGGTCAGTGTGCGCGGTATTGGGGATCACTATGAAAAGTGAGTTTGGGGTCAAAGGTAACTCCTAGGTCTTTTATGAAAGTCACTCTAGGCAAGAGGTCCGTGCCCATCCTATAAGCGAAGTGGATAGGACGCTTCTTGCGTTGAAAAGTCATTACGGAGCATTTGGATATATTAAATTCCATTCTATTAAATTCGCTCCAACGAATTACCGCGTCAATGTCACTTTGAAGAGCGACACAATCCGACTCTGATTCTATTTTGGAGTATAACTTTAAATCATCGGCATATAACAGACACCGAGCCTTATTGAGTACTGAAGGTAGGTCATCAACCATTATCAAAAATAAAAGAGGTCCCAATATCGAGCCTTGACTAACACCAGAACGTGTATGATATTGCTCAGACTCGTAGAGGCCAAGTCGAACGAATTGCTTTCGGTCACGAAGGTAACTTGATATTAGCCGTAGAAGATTAGGATTAATCTAACTAGCGAAATTGTAAACTGTCGACAGACTGTGAACCGTACAATGTTCTGAGTGTCAAATTTTGAAATATTCATTGTATTTACGTTTTCTTGTCTCTTTCTTGTAGGTTAGGTCCTAACCTAACCTACAAGAACCTACAAGAACCTACAAGAACCTATGAAAACCTGGTTGTTCACCACAACCAGGTAGTGCCCTTACTAGGTTTTAGGGCACTTAAGTTTTATCGGGTTAATATACCTATCAGATTACAATCTAGGTACCGAAAAATAATGCGTTAAATTGTAATCTGTCGACACTTTACAATTTCGCTAGTTAGATTACAATCTAACAGTTTTCGCAATTTTATGGTGACATATACACTGAATAACATTGTTGTATTATTACACTTTAAGCCGCGCCCGCCCTAATGAAAATGTGTTATACAGAACGTGTTATATAACATTTAAATACATCTATACTATATTATAAATGCGAAAGTTTGGATGGATGGATGGATGGATGAATGAATGGATGTTTGTTTCTCAATCACGCCAGTACGACTGAACGGATCTGGATGAAATTTGGCACAGAGATAGATTATAGTCTGGAATAACACGGACTACTTTTTATACCGGAAAATGAACGAGTTTCCGCGGGAGCTGAAAAGCCTCAATCCACGCGTACGATGTCGCGGGCATCAGCTAGTATTACCTATTGTAATTGTTATATTCTAGCATGTGATATTAAGAGTTCATCGTTGTCATGATTGCCTGAACGCAATGATACCCATGAAAACATTTTGCCACTTAGATTTTACTCATCCTTTTCAAGCCTGGTCTGTTACTAAATAAATATCTAACTCCCACCACCACCACCCCCGCCACTGCAGCCCATTAACGTCCCACTGCTGGGCACAGGCCTCCAATCTCATAGGAGAGAGGGAATTAGAGCTTAGACCCACCACGCTGCTCCAATGCGGGTTGGCGGGCTTTAACGACTATTATCATGTTAGTGATAATAACCGCGACCGACGGCGTGCTTAACGTGCTCTCCGAGGCACGGGGGTGAACCACCACCAACATACTAACTCCGGGCTAATACTGGGAATTTCTAATCAGAACACCCCGATACTTAATTATGGCCGGCCCGGGACTCGAACCCGGACCTCGTCGACCGCAGTCAAACATGCTAACCCGTAGACCAACGAGGCAGTTTTAGTTATATCTAACTCCATGGTACATTAATCGTAGGCATGAATTGCAAAATTTGGAAGCGTTATTCTAGTTAAAATAATTTTCCGAAAATAGAGTTCTTGGTAGGTACCTACAGAAACCTAAAAATAGGCTCGATTAATCTTATACAAGATTAAGTACTTGATTAAATGAAAGAACAATTTTGTCTAATCTATTTAAATAAATAACATCTTTTCGCAAACCTTTTGTTTACCTTCGTCTGCTTTCTAAAGAGAAAAGAAGATAATCTATATAAAATACTCAATTTAGACACAAAAATACAAAATCATACAGTTGTTTAACTATGCCATAAAATCGGTTTTATAATACTTTTATTTGTCTTTTAAATTTGATCGATTTACATGGTTCACATAGTTTCAAGTAATATTTTATGGCACAGCTAAAATATAAAACAGATTGTACAATATAAAAATCGTAGAAAGTTTTACATAGAAAAATATAGTTAGTATTATAACAATTACATGTAGACTTATGTTTAAATTTTAATCTTTACTATTAAACTTTACCAAGCGTAATTTTTGTTTTATTTACTTAATACTGACATTTATTACCTCTAGACGAATCATAAATTGTAAACAGTATAGAAGAAAATAAGTGATCCAAAATTTCATTAAAATTTACTCAGCATAAAAAGATGACACTGATTATTATAATGCCTGAAAACTGAAATCATAAGGCTAGTTCGCACGAGTACTAAAAAAAGCTTTGCGTTAGAACTTGACGTTCTACACGTCTAGCTTCGCGATGCAAGAGCTAATTTTGAGTGATAGAGTCATGATACCTATGGCATACATTCCATAATTCAACAGCAGTTTTATTGTTAAATATACGATTTAAAAGCAAAGGGATAAATGCAAATTGCTAGTTAACCGTTTACCTCTTGTTGCTTGTATATTAAGATAAACATAAATTACCTAGCTTAGTATGTAAGCATTCTCGTAAGTAGGTTGTGGCTTTATTTCTTATGAATTAGTTTCGTTAGTTAACAATACTTAGTAACAGTTATGTCGGTAGATGTCAAAAACAAAAAAAAACTTTGTCAATCACTTTTATTTTGGAAGAACATACCGAATCTGTTGTCTGCACACTTTAATTTTTGTTTAGAAATCTCACTTTGGCATACCAAAATTTGCTCCCACGGCAATGAGCGACATGGCGAGAACGCTAGTTGAAAAAGTCCTCGTGCGAACGAAGTTAACTGAATGTAGTGACCGTAATAAGACAGCAAAACAAATTAACTTAATCAAAATAAATTCTGCGCAAGCCTGTAGGAGGTTTATAGATAAAAATGACCCAATTCGAGAAAGCATCAACCTACGCGCTCCTATTTATTAGATACGATGGCATTTGATCTCGGCCGTGGAGAAAATTTCTTAGAATCCGATAGTTGTTAGATACAAAAAGCCAAGATGTGAATAAAATTGAGTACCTATTTGATTTTGAAAAGATTATTCAATGAGGGTGTAGGCACATTTACGTTAGAATATTATATCAACATCATCCGTTTAAATTAGATAATAAGCAAGTTTCGCATGAACGTAGGAAGGTATACAGATTTTATATTGTACTAGATGATGCCCGTGGGAATTCGTTATAGCGTAGCAGACAGACAGACAGAGATAGACAGACAGACACACTGGATGTTTCACGATGATGATTGAATCCCTACATTCCTCCGAGGAACACAATCTTAGGTACAGCAGAAGTTATGCAATCCCTTCTTTGGCAAAATTACAAATTCTGCTTTGACATTATTTTATTATAACGAAAATAGTAACTTTTTTCCATACCAAAAAGCTGTTTGAATGATTTAGTATAAGAGAATAATATTCAGTAGGTACGGTACTGCACCTTTCAAACTGAATATAATAGGTTCTTACCTACTTATTCATCGGTAACAAACTAACAAGGACACCAAAGAAGGGAAGAACAATTAACACAACCAGGGAAAACTAACTGCTAGGTACGGAACGAACAACAAAAAAAATAAAAAACATTTCTCTCCGCTAAAACGAACAACAAAAAAAATAAAAAACATTTCTCTCCGCTAAAATGGTACTTCATAGTACTCTGTTGTAATAATAAGGCTTAGCGTAAATTGGCGCATAGCTGGGCCGCAACGCATCGACGCAGCGCCAAAATATCTCAATGCCAAATGGAAAATTGGCCTCACCTACTCTCGACCAAGAAACAATCAATTATTTTCCCCAAAAAAATGTTACACATAATACATGTACAGATCATAATGGATTCAAATACCTACCTAGATAAAATCATTAAAAAATCTTTTAAACCATATAGGTACTAACTACTTACTTAAGATATAGGTACCTAAGAGATATTCTTACAGTAGTTTTTCTACAACAAGAGTATAATTACTTACCCTTTAGTTTTCTTAATATTAGGTTGCTATCTCCGCTTTCAACCTTTAATAATTTCAATAATATGAGTCATGACCTTCAAGGGTATACATAATATTTATTTCTCAAGAAATCGTCCTTTGCTCTTTGCCAATAATTTCCAAGATAATTTGATGGGATCGTATTTTTATTATTCTCCAAGAATATTGTCCAACAAGAAGATTTACAAAGAAATGCTTTCGTTAAATTAATAGCTACGACAGATAGCTGATAAATAATAATCATTTTTCAAATAAAATACTAAATTCAAATTTTGAAGCTGTTTGGCTCTTTTGTTGCAGTGGACGATGAAGTTTGTAAGAAAAACTAAATTGATTACACGATTTATATTTAGATTTACATAGATTTAGATTTGATTACAAGTCTCGTATTGAAGATCAACTTCAGGAACAGCTAAAATGTTTCGCTCTTTAAAACCAGAGCTCTTAACTTAACTTTGAATATATCCTTTCTGATTTCTGCTTTTTAAATGTAGTGAACCAAGAAACAAACGTCAATATATTTGAAAAGATTGAATTGCACATTATAATAATTATTATATGCATTTTAAAATCAAAACTAAAGGCCTGAACTTCTCTTACCCGTTGTCCTAGATGAGCGTCAAAAGCGACGCGACGCAATACGACTCCAGAGAAAATGGCACACAATTATCTATTAATAGGGGACACTCACGTAGGCCGATGCCTAAGGGTCTCACCAATACTATCGACGCTGAAACCGCGTGAGCTGGCCAGAAAGCTTTATGCAAGCAGTGGCGTGCAGTTCATAGAGGCGTAAAAGCACTGCGTACCCAAATGGAAATACGTACGCTCATTTTTCATCATGACAGTCGGTAAATAGGTATTCCGACTAACCAATGCCTACCCTAGCTTCAAACCCTGTGCACGCCACTGTATGTAAGCTCATGTATATGGTATTATGAGTGAAAACGCGTCAGTCGAGCGTATACTCATACACATTATGTGATCGATTATATTATATATGTATACTATGGCTATGTGTACGTGTGCCCGACAATAGCGTAAGAGAAATTAAGGTCTTACAAAATTGGACTTTCCGCGATATTATCGATTGCAAGCCACCATCACACAATAAACATTTGCTAGTAATGGAATGGATATCGTCATAAAATTATACCCAATTTAGTGCAGTGACTATCCTGTACTAAGTAGATACTTAGATTCGAAAGTTTTTAAACTAATCCGTTGAAATTCATAAGCACATACACAAAAGTTTTTAAAGTCTTGAAAAGCACACAACTATAACAGGAAAAGTTTTCTTTAAGTTTATAGAACGTGTAAATTTTCACAGGACTTTGATTTAGATATGTCATTAATGCAGATTTTCTGAAGAAGCTCCCGGGCGATGCTGAGTGAGATGTGGGTGCGAGAGCTGGCCAGCTTCGAAGGCTTGGCCGCCTCCTGTTAACAAAGGTTTTTTTAAAAATTGCACTTCAAGTAAGCCCTTGACTGAGATCTCACCGGATGGTAAGTAATGATGCAGTTTAAGATACTAGCTTTATAGGGGAAAGTCACTTATATTAAATACTCATACCCCTTATCGGTTTCTACGCGACATCGTACCGGAACGCTATATCTCTTGGCGGCACTTCATTGCCAATGGCGTGCACAGCTTTTGAAGCTAGGGTAGGCATTAGTCAGTCAAAATATTTTATATTTCTATTTACTAGCTGTTTTGATGTAAAATGAGCATTATTTCCATTTGGGTAAGCAGTGATTTTATCACTCTATGCCACAATCATTGCCGTTAGGATAGTAACTAGCCACGGTAGACACCTCCCACAAGACCAGACCAGAGTTATATCCCTAGAGTTAGTTCCCAAACTGAACTTGCCGGAGATCGAACCCGGGACCTCCCATTTATAAGACCACAACGCCAGGGAGGTCGTCGAGAGCAAAATTACACAAATTTCACATTCTACTCTGATTTTCCGGGATAAAAATATCTCATGTACCTATAGATATATATTTTTAAGCCGGGATGCATGGTAGGTATGTTTAAGAGATATAATTTTAGCACATAGGCAGCTGTGCACTTTTCATAATTAACTATCAAACCAATTTATCAATGTATTAAATATTGTGTACTCTGTACAATGTACATCACACTCGATCTGAGTTGATTGAAATTTACCAAAGAGCTTCTGTCAAAGGCCTCGGTTTTCAGTCTCTTTTGTTTAATTTTCCCCGACGCCATATTTACGTGGATACTTTGTTAATTGAATTTCGCTCAGCGAGTTTCAAATCGGTTGGTAACAAAGTTTGAGCATTTCGTTCAAAGTTTCGTTTTATTTTTATACTTATGGTAGCGTGTTTCGTTGCTTCGTTGATCCTTCCAAAATGCCAAGTAGGTAACCAATATTTTTGTCCTTTGTCGTATGGACGAAATGATAAAAGTTAGATCCTTAATATTAAGGATGCCCTTCCCTTAAGCTTGAGAAGTATTAAGTGGCGTGCACTTCATAGATGCATAAAAGCACTGCTTACCCAAATGGAAATACATCAATGCTCATTTTCATTATAAAAGTCAGTAAGTAGGTATTCTGACTAACTAATGGCTACCCTAGCTTCTAGCCTTCTGTACGCCACTAAGTATATAAGTTCTCAAGCTTAAGATCATCCTATCGTCCTTTCCCAGCGGTAGTTGAATTTATATGACGCAACTAGCTAATGCCCGCGACTGCGTCTGCGTGGATTGAGGTTTTGGTTCCCCCGGGAACTCCTTAATTTTCCGGGATAAAAAGTAGCCTATGTGCTATTTCAGACTATAATCTATCTCTGTGTCAAATTTCAGCCAGATCCATGGAGCCGTTGGGGCGTGATTGAGTAACAAACATCCATACATCCATACATCCGTCCAAACTTTCGCATTTATAATATTAGGATAGATGTGGCTGATTTTGGCGATCCTGCTGCTGGGAATATTTTGTAGATTTTGCCCTTTGGAGAATTGTTTTAAAAACTTAATGATTATCATCATGGTACCAGTGCGCTTTGGGTTCAGACTAAATAACATAGTTTTATAACATGCTTACTTAGTGTGGATACGACCTATTATTTATTTAATTTTATTTATTTATTTATATTCCAGCTTAAATCTATTTTTACAGGTATAACCTAATGCGATAAACTAAGACCAAAACGTATACCTATACATTAAAAAAAATAACAATAAATTAGACTCAATAAAAAACAAAAAAAATACCTAATTATAATTTTTAACAAAATACATTTTGTAGAATGTCGTTGAATCTGAACGCACCTTAACACAAAACAATGTTTATACAAAATTAATAGGATAGGCTCTCAAAATACGAGACTGCGATTCATTGTGGCATTGTTCGATTTGCCTTTTCATTGGGGCTATTATAAAACGGATGAAACCAAGCGGCTGAAGGCGCTTAAAAGATTGTACTTAATGAATCAAGCGACAGCTACTGAGAAAATATGACTAGACATTAATTTATATCACAAAAAGTGGAAAACTGGCGCAGTATTTGAGAAAGCCAATAAGCAACAAACAGATAATCTAAGCCATAATCATACATAAATATATACACACATACATTTACAATTTTAATAAAAATTCAGCTTATTTTTTCCACATTTTCCAAGTTAGCAAGTTTCCATCTAAAAGTGATCACATACCAAGAGACGAACTGCAATAGGCGCCTATTAACTTTGAGGTCTACGAGTAAGTTTGCAAACTTGCCCAGGTGGATGAAAGAAAGAAGATACCTATCTGGTTTTTTTACGTATACGGGAACAAATAAAACCGTGTTAATTCTAAAGTAATAATGTACCTGTTTTTTCTTTGCATGTTTCTTATCTCGGCTTTCCTTCAGCCGTATCTGTTTCAGAATGCCGACCAGCAGTTCATCCACATTGTGTTGTATTCCGGACGAGGTCTCTATAAATTTGCTGTCCCTGGACGTCGCCAAAGCTTTACCCTCTGCAAAGGATTACTAATTGGTGGTAAATAGTTTATATGCATTTTCAAAACCCAAGGCCTGAACTTCTCTTAACCGCTGTCCTAGATAAGCGATGAAAGCGACGCGACGCAATACGGCGGAATAAGACTCCGAGGATAGTGACAAAATTATCTACGCGACAACGCAAGCCGCGTAAAGGGTTTGTTACCGTCGCATCGCGTCGTATTGCGTCGCATTGTCGCGGTTGTTGCTCACGTAGGACAATGTCGTACGCTGAAGGCCGCATGGCAGTATTTTACTAACTCGATCGCGTTAAAGTTAACTAGCAATTGTATAGAATCAATCGAGCGCCATAGAATCTGTCATCAAGTGCTTGACAATTCCATACAAATCGTAGTTAACATTGACACGATCAAGTGGGAAAAAAATCCCCGACTTGGCACTATCGCGCGCAACTGATACATATGGCGTATATGTATCAGTTACGCGTATACGCATATATATTGTGTGAACCACTAGATATTTGCATAATATGTATGTAAGTAATGCCAGTTCATCTAAATTGTGCCGTATTGCGGACAAGCTGCCTCTATAAAGCTGTCCCTCTACGACCGGCGTCGCAAAGCTTTACCCTCTGCAAAGAATTACTAATTGGGCACTAGACTCAGTTAACAAGATAAATTCATAATTTGCGTTGTCTGAATTTTCAAGATGTTTTGTTTTGATGTTATGGTTATAATAAATATCTGTGAATACGGTTATATATTTTAATATAAAAAATTCTGCAATAAGGTTTTAATGTCAATTTTGTAGGAATGTTTCTATAAGTAACGTGGAAAGACGGACTAGATTGTTTTTGCTCAATAACTATTTTCAACAAACTTTGGTATTCAATTTGTTGTAAATTTGGCTATCTACAACTTTTTTTTCAATGTTTTCTTACCGTATATTTTACTTACTATTCGCAATAAATGGAACATAATACTTTCGTAATCGACGACCGAGAATCTGCCCTGGCTATTATTCTGACTGCCTCTTTGGTCTAGGGGTTAGCTTAGTTGACTGCGGATCACGAGGTCCTGGGTTCGATTCCCGGTCGGGCGTAAAAATTGTTATGTTTTTCAATTAAGAAATTCTCAGTGTCAGTCCAGAGTTTGAAGTTGGCGGTGTTTCACCCCCGTGCCTCGGAGAGCACGTTAAGCCGTCGTTCCCGGCTATTATCACTAACATGATAATAGTCGTTAAACCCACATTGGAGCATCGTGGTGGGTCTAAGCTCTAATTCCCTCTCTCCTATGAGAGTGGAGGCCTGTGCCCAGCAGTGAGACGTTAATAGGCTATAATGGTAGTGGGGGTGGCTGGCTATTGTTTGTTAAGCAACAACTGCCTTAGGTATTTTTGTATTAGAACGTATACCTCGTTTCGATGTGTGAGCCTATAATCTGGAACATACCATTAGTAGAGACCTGCCTGGCCCTCGCTAGGTCCGCTTTATTCCCAACAAGCACGACGGTTCGTTCCACTGTGAACAGCTCTCTTGCTAGGTAGGATAACAGTTCGTTAGCCCTGATGAACGAGCTCTTGGCAACCACAGAGTAAACAACCACGCAGGCGTGCGGTTCGTAAGTCGATAGACAGTTTTCCACCTACAAAGTAACACCCACTGTTTATCTTGAGCGTTTTAATTAGCAAACTAAAATAGAGTTAATCCAATACACGTTTAGTAAATTCGAATACCTAAGTTTATGACTTATTTGTAAACATTCAAATATTACTCCAAAGTCATCCGACGTAACCATAAACTGATAAGCACGTCCATACCAAAACCAATTAAAAGTTAGAAGGTTGGTGTATTACATTTTGTTTGCAAAATAACTACCACACTCAGAATCGCTAATCATTACATAAGAAACTCCTTAGTAATAGATTTTGTATCAAAATTTATACTTTTTGGCAACAGCTGTCGTTTTATTCATGTAAATATGAAGAAAATAACAAAAAACTAGGCTTGATAAGATATTGATTACTACCCGCGACCTCGTCCTTGTGGAGTGAGATTTTTGGTTCCCGCGGGAACTCTTAAATTTTCCGGGACAAAAAGGAGCCTAGGTGTTATTCCAGACTATAATCTATCCCTGTGCCAAACATCATCCAGATCCGTTCAGCCGTTCTAGCGTGAAAGAGTAACAAACATCCATACATACAAACTTTCGCGTTTATAATATTAATAAAGATTATTAATATTATAAACGCGAACTATTATTAGACTTAAAGATTGAACGAACTATACGAGATATATACAGGTATAATAAGTACAAAGATTTTTAGGTTGGTATAAAAATATATCCCTAAAGCAACAGTTTGGTACAAGGATCGAGTAGGTAAATCATTTTAGACACCCAATGCCCATTGCCCTCGCATAACAGACACTTGTTAGAGGTCGCGTAAATGAATTATGTCTGCTCCGGTGAAGGGTTATCTTACATTGTACCTTTTCGTGATTTAGAGGCAAGAAAAATTATATTCTATTTTTTATGGCCATTTTATTGAATCTATTTTTCATGCTTATTTATCAGAAGAAAATTAAGGTATTACGTCTATTTGCGTGTATTGATCGATGACCGAAGGATACCGGTAGATTAAAAAATCAATCAACGATCGGTAAACGACTCTTGAAGGCCATTTTGTGGACGATCGACAAATGGATGAATATCGAGCAAGTACCTACCTAGCAGGAACTTTCGATCATGAGGTCGACTTATCTCATTGCTGTAGTAGCTTCTCGTAGCTACGAGTCTGGTAGAGATTCCACACGATGACACCTCGTTTTTACTCAGGCTTTTAAGCAAGGCTTTATTTCATGGAAAGTTAAATAATCACTTACCGACATTTCTGTACTTGGATGATCTATAAATATGAGCTCTGACTCTTCACCATCCAACAAAACTGATACTGATTTCTCGCCAAACTCATCATCTGCAACAAAGACACGATTTAAATGTTTAAAAGAACACAACGCGTCGTGACGGAATCAAACCGTTGTAATTCGCAAGATCACTCACGTAGGCGCAGGCTATGACCGTCATAGAAGGAATTATCTGTGAAGCACAACACATTCATATTTCATACTATACTACACGAATCTGATATTGCACTAAGTTTATGGTGACGAGGAAAACATGAGGTCTGTGCTTGCAGCGTGAACGCTTTTAAATAGATTCCTTTATAATATTTTGGACACACTTCCGTCACGCGTTGTATTTGATGCGGGCTTTATTTTATTACAAAAATATAGCAAAATGTCGTGATAGTAATATATTTTATGTTGTTTGTTCAGTTATAAGCGTAAATCTGTTTAAGAAAATAATAATAAAAAATAACATGAAAGTTTTATAATGCTACCCTACTACTGTTTATTACATCTAACGAAAATCAAATTTGGTGCTTGCCGAGATTGGTATATAACTAATATGTAAGTATATGTATTCATTGTAATTTTGAGTCTAGTTTCAAACTTCAGTACCTAAACAAAAAGCAGTAATGGTACAAGCAATCAAACATATACTAAGAAACTTGTTTATTTGTAAAAAAACACAATTACTTATTTGAGATGAAGCCTGATAACCGAAACCGGCGACAAAAACTCAAATTAGAGATACCCCAGCGCAGATTAGCTCTATGTTCCCGTAATTCATATTGTATGGCTGTAACCTTATATAATAGACTCACTGACAGCACAAAAAGTTTGCCGATATGTAAATTTAAGAAAAAATTGTTTACCTATCTGATTGACGAATGTTTTTATAATATAAATGAATTTTTAGCTAGGTGTAAGATATGACATTTAATAAGGATTGTATCAAAATTTAATTACTGGGATATGACATTTTAATTTTTTTTTTTTTTTTTTAATGTAACTTTATTTATTTTGTCTGTGTTTAATATCACAATTATGTATTCTTAGCAGTAACTGTACTGCCAATTTTGCACGCCAAATGTTTGGCAAAATGTGTTAGCACTATATAATATTCATCCTCCAGCTTGTAACACCTACTCACATTTAGCAAAATAAAAAAAAATAAAAAAAATAAGGTATTCTTAGGTACTATATTATATTATGCAATGATATTAAAAACAATATTAGTCTGCATGCAATTTTTTTGCAATCTGAATTGATCTTGGCATGGTCGCTAACTATGGGCCTCATAAGAAGGTTCAGGTTCACTCAGCGGGCGATGGAGAGAGCTATGCTCGGAGTATCCCTGCGTGATCAAATCAGAAATACAATGTACAATGTTTCTTGCAAATAAATAAACAATTGACAATTGAAATGAGGAAATTCCTAGGCGAACCAGAGTAACCGACATAGCTCGAAGAGTCGCCAAGCTCAAGTGGCAATGGACGGGGCACATAGTTCGTAGAACCGATAGGCGTTGGGGTCCCAAAGTGCTCGAATGGCGGCCTCGCACCGGGAAGCGCAGAGTTGGAGTACCTCCCACTAGGTGGACGGATGATCTCAAGCGTGCAGCTGGGAGCCGCTGGAAACAAGCGGAACAAGACTGTGCTCTGTCGCAATCCATGCAGGAGACCTTCGTCCATTGATTTAGACGGCACAACTTGTAAACGTTTACAAAGATTTCCGGGAAAACTACAGGCTTTCCATAAAACTCAAATCAACGTTTAATAGACGCATGCAATAGTTACTAACAAATTGTCCTATGTTTAATACATAATAATATTATAAATGTGAAAGTGTATATCTGTCTGTCTGTCCAACCATCTGTATGTCTGCCTGTCTGCTATTTTCACGGCCCATCTGTTCAACTTATTTTGACATAGAAAGAAAATCAAAGCGTTTCTACAAGATTTTCAAAAAATCTAAAATCACGCAGGCCAAGTTGCGGGCATCATCTTGTCTGGAAATAATTTAAACAAAAGTAGGAATAGGTATAGTTGCAAAAAGTTATTTGATATTTTTTGATTCTGGAGAGCGAAATAATTTAACTAGATTTGTAATTACGAAGCGTTAATCTTAAAATAGAGAGTTGACAATGATTAATGGAGATGAAACCTCAAACCCGAATCGGGATTCTGTTGTTTGAAATAATTAAGTATCACAAACTTTACCAAATCTACGAACTCGCCCGAATATTTTTCAAAATTTTATTTTACCACTTTGTTGGCTTGATTAATCTGGTACCCATGCCAAATTACCGCTTTATAGCTCTCTCTAGAGAGTCTCTGAGCTAAGCCGTGGATAGACGGACAGACAGACGGGCAGACGAACATGTTAAAACTAACCTTATTGTAGATTACGCAACCCTCAAAATGTGAGTTTATATTTTATCAAAGATTTCAATGTAATACGAGCTTTCAAAAAAGTATTCGCAGGAGAGTCTTCAGATCAACCGTTCTTCCATAACAAACAAAAATTTTATTCTATTTAGTTCTAGAGTATCTCTGGCTTCATTAAAATATGGGGGCTTATTGAGTAAAAATATTGCTAATATCGCAATCACGTATGATTGTTATCACTTATCCGTTATTGACAAAAAACCGTTATCACAGAAAAAAATGCCAATATCAACAATTGAGATAATCATAATGATTGATGCAGGTTTTACATAAATAGTAGGTAACTCTTGGTACTGTCACTGCTGAGTGAGAAGGGACTGAAAAACAGATTCTTAAAGGTTACAGAAATATAAGTGTTACAGAATCGGAGCTGTAACCCTTTTGAATGTGTTTTTAATTCTGTTAACCCGAAACACTTATATTTCTTAGAAACGAATCTGTACCAGAAATGAAAGTGTTTTAAAGTGTAACCGCAATAGCCACGTTACCAAATTTACTGTTGACGCGTATTCAAATTTGAACCTAAGGTGAAAGCACCGATGGTTGCAATTGTTTTAAGAAAAACATGGCCATGTTGTGTCAGTGTGTGTAAAGTCCAATGAAGTGAAAAGAACGCGTTGTCACACCGTGCAGTTTGTTAGGGCATGTACCTATTAGGGTTACAGATAAAAACACTTATTAACAGAAATAAACGGTTACAGATTAATTGGGTTACAGTATCGTTTCTGTTTCCATTAAAAGTGTTACTGTTTTATAACAGTGTTTAAACCTTACGATTACTGTTTCAGTCCTTATGAGTGAGAATCTAAGCACCGATATTTGGGTTTCCGTCCGTAAATAAGTTTAGTTTACCCTTCCGTCCAATATCCGACAGTAGGTTCTATAATATCATGATTAATATGGAAATGTGCTCACAGCACGGTCGAACGACTTTGATTGTTTCATCTAGCAATTACTGTGAACGTATATGATTTGTACCCGATTATATTACTAGATGATGCCTGCGACTTCGTCCGCGTGAATTAAGTTTTTTTATTTCCCGGGGGAAGACCTTCATTAAGTAGCCTAAAAGTAGCCTAAAATGCCTCTGTCCTTAAATAGCTTATGTCCTTCTCAGGGATGAAACTTACGTAGATACCAAATTTAAACAAAATCGGTAACAAGATGGGCCGTTAAAGCGTAGCAGATAGATAGACAGACACACTTTCGCATTTAAGAGATACATTTGAATGAATTCTAAGTATTTTGGATGGGAAATTAAGTTTAAATATTTTAGTAAACCTCGCACAATTTACAACCTTATTGAAAGCAATCCTGCTAACAATAACTGGCATACTAAACTAACTAAAAACTAAATTAAAACTAAATTCTTAAATTACATAATAAAACGGAAAAATAATTATTTTTAACCTATTTTAGCATGAAATTAAAATGAACATCGGATTATAAAATCTCAAAGAAGAGTTCAAAACGAATTACGAATAAAACTCATATATTCCCAGTTAAAGTGTAGAATAGGCTTTTGTGCCTTTTATCCATATTTTAAAGCCGGTGCATGAAGAACTCTCGCCTTGTGCCTCTAATTGGGTGTTTCACGGTAAAACACTAATGAGGCACTTTAGGCCACAGCCACAGAATACATAATGCCACAGCTCACATAGCAACTACGTTATAGGCCTATTACACTGCATTTTTCGCACCTTACACTTACACTTGGATCAGTGTAGTGTAATAAGAGGGAGAGTTTAGGAAGGAAGGGTCCCTAATTTGGTCCTTATTGCTGTGTAATAAGCGACGCTCTAATTAGCGACCACGCCCACCCTTAAGTGCAGTGTAATAAGCCTATTAGCCAGTACCTACAGAGACAGAAACATACAATAGGTAGAGTAGGGAGTTACACATGATGTAGTCTAGCCATAGTATAAGCAAAGCTTTTGAAGATTTAGCTATAATCCTTAATATGTATAACCGCAGAATCCATACTAATATTATAAATGTGAAAGTTTGTCTGTCTGTCCGTCTATCTATGTGTCTGCCTGTCTATCTGCTACGCTTTACGAGCTCATCGTTTTAACCGATTTTGATGAAATTTGATACAGAGGAATGTTAGATATATCCAGGGGAAATACAAAGACTTTTCATCCCAGAAAATCAAGGATTTGCCCTGGGAATTAAAAAGGAACTTGATAGAAGTCACGGGCATCATCTATAATATAGATTTAAGTACGCTGTAGTTGTAACTAAATTACGCTATGCACAGCTGGGCATTACAAATGCGAAAGTCCTCCCGGCTTAAGACTCTATTCCTAAAGTATTTAAGAGCTAAAGATGCTTTATTTTGGACCGTAACAACAACTTTCTCCAACGGTGATCATAACCGATTCTCAGCATCAATAACCACTCATAATAAAATTGAAAATCTAAAAGATCTATTATATAATGTTATTGTTGCTCGAAATTCATAATAAACCTTTTTAGTAAATATTTCGCTATTTCGAACAAGCACTTCTTAAATCGAGTGTTCTTTCATTGGGTAGCCAAAACTCTCAGAAAATCGTAAAACTTTTTAGTAAATATTTGGCTATTTCGAACAAGCACTTCTGAAATCGAGTGTTCTTTTATTGGATAGCCAAAACTCGCAGAAAATCGTTGTTTACCAAACTTCGTTAGTTTTCCAATACTAATGTTCTTACAGTTTTCTAACCCCTAAACTTACAATGTCCTTTAGGTACACGCTAGAACAAGAATCTACCATAATAATATTATTATAATAATGTGCTTCCGACCGAATTTCAGCTATGGCAGCCAATCTCCAGAGAGATAAGCCATCTGCGTGGCAGATCCATATATACTATAGTGCACAACTGTGTGCGCAAACACAGGTGCACTCTATACTCTTACTCTACTAGCCCGATAGGGACGGAAAATCCGTCACAAACGGAGAGAGAGCGCAAATCCGACGACTTTACGTGCTTTCTGAGACATAGGGGTGAAACATCGCATATTCCTAACTCTGGTCTGACTATTTATTACCTATTCTGTGAGAGTATTGAGAACTTCTTGTTAAGCTTCGTTTTTACTTAGTGTAGGTGAACAGTTCAGGGCGAGTTTGGATATGCTCGAACTGTTCAGGTAGGAAGTTGGCGGTGTTTCACCCCTTGCCTCGGAGAGCACGTTAAGCTGCTGGTCCCGGTTATCATTAACATGATAATAGTCGTTGAATCCGGCCAACCCGCATTGGAGCAGCTTGGTGGATCTAAGCTCCAATTCCCTCTCTCTTACGGAAGTGGAGGCCTGTGCCCAGCAGTGGGACGTTAATGGGCTGTAGTGGTGGTGATGGAACTGTTCAGAACTGTTTAGAAATACTTTACATTGGCCCGACTCGAGAATCGAACCCTAGATATCTCGTCATCCGCATTCGAATATGCTAACCATTTAACCAACGAGGAACTTGATACTGTAATATTATACAAATAAGGGAAAGTTTGTGAAATACCCGCTCTGTATGCCCTTACGACGGATTGCTGTAACCCTCAGGGTTTTGGGTTATATGAAATATGAGTATAAAACATGAGATATTTTACCTGTCACGGAATAGTAGGTACTTTAGTGCAAAATGTACAAGAATTTTTACAGCGTATTGGCATCATTATCCTTCAGGATATTTCTATATCGGCGTCAGTTACACCGACCTAATGCAAAAACAAAAACGAGCGCAAGATTTATCTACGAATCGGATTATAACTTCTTTCAGCCTCCCTTTCAGGTGGAGCCGGGCGAAATCCCTTCGGATCTAAGCTATGATGTATGGCACAAAAAGTCTCTTTTGACGTAATTAAATAATAATAGGTCATTATGTTTACTATATATATATGTAGTGTATGTATTCAGAATACTTACATGACCTAATGAAAGTGTGTGTAATTCACACACGGCAGAAGTGAATCTTCAGAAAAGTAGCATACGAGAGAATGAGATAAATATAACTTGTATTCGCATAACTCGCATGCTAAATCCTATATATATGTTTGTCTCTTTTTGGTGTCGCTTTTTTCGTTTCGTTGAATTTTCAAACGTATTTCTGGTTTATATTTCGGGTGGCAGAGTAAGGGCCGAGTTATTTTAAAAAAAATCGATGAGATTTTTGATTTCGCCTTCTCAACCAATAGACGTCGGTCGGCTGCTGGACGAAGGTCACCTACATGGTCTCCACAGTACACGGTCTTGTGCCGCTTGTTTCCAGCGGCACCAGCTACACTCTTGAGATCGTCCGTCCAGATAACGTCGTCCAACGCTGCGCTTCCCTGTGCGAGGCCGGCATTCAAGCACCAAGAACTATAAGAACTATAACAAGTCCCGCGGCCCATTGGAACTTATGAGCTTGGCGACCCATGAAGCTATGTCGTTTTTTTAGTTCTCCTACGGATCTCCTCATTTCTAATTTGGTCACGTAAATGTTACTAAAATTTGAATAAGTAATTATAATTCTAGTTTGCGCAAATTTTCAATTGCGGAGCGCTAAATTTCATAATTTAACCTAGAAATTGATTCATCAAAGTGATTATTATTCGATGTAGTGGTGGAGTGAGTGGCTAAAATCAACGATTTAGTAATGTAAGATAATGTCGATTGTATTAATACCGTAGAAATTTTTTTGCTTAAAATATTACCAAAAAATAAGTAACATACTTGAAATTTTGACTGTTAAGAATCTACTGTATGGTTACAAACGCAACATATTATTTGTAATGGACGAGCAAGATTTACCCCGCACTCTGGTAACAACGCTTTTGTTCAGAGTCCCATTCAAATAGGACCGAGCAAACCCTTTCGGGTTTCTAATGGTACAAAAAGCCTCCATGAGCCGTAATTAACTAATAGAATTTAAGCACAAAAACCTCTGGGTTTTCTGCGCTTAGTTATGTGGGAATATTTCAATTTTTACATAGGTACTTAGGTATACTTATTTAATACTTTATTAAATTCAAAATAATATAAAGGCAAAAGTGCGTCTGTCTGTCTGTTACGCTACGTTCGACGAAATTTGGTACAGGGATAGGTTGCATTCTAACTTCCTAGGCTAGATCCCGAAAAATCAAACGACGTTATTAGATTTGATAAAACATTGGTACACAATATATACAGCCTATCATAATAGATACTAATATTATAAAGAGGTAGAGTTTGTAAGTTTGTGAGGTTGTAGGGGATAATCTGTGGATCTACTGAACCGATTTTGAAAATTCTGATACCAATAAAAAGCCACATTATTTGTGAGTGTTATATGTATATTAACCCGAAAAATTAGAGAATTCCGGTGGGAATTTAATAAACTTATTTCACGCGGACGAAGTCGCGGGCATCTGCTAGTAGTAAATGTTACAAATATTATAAATGCGAAAGTTTGGATGGATGTATGGATGCATGTATGTTTGTTACTCAATCACGCCCCATCGGCTGAACGGATCTGGCTGGAATTTGGTACAGATATAGATTATAGTCTGAATATTAAATAGTTCCCGCGGAAACCAAAAAAACCTCAAACCACGCAGACGAAATCGCGGGCATACGCTAGTAAATCATAAGCTCAACTCTAGTAGGTACAAAAAATAACGGAATATTATTACCATGCTCTACGTCTCTTTTTCTCTGTAACCTAAATCGAAACAATACCTAGGTGAATAAGAATAACATACACTTTCAAAAAGTGAACTTACCGCGTTTTACTTCACCAGATAGCAATAAAAAGAAGTAAGTATTTTTATTTACAAAAGGAGCATATTTAGCCAGCCACATACAACTATTTTACTATAAATAATGGTCACTTAATAGCTGTTGAATAAAGCGTATAAAATAACACAGTATAAAAACGTAACCAGTGATCTTACTCTAGTAGACCTTGTGAAGGTGCGCGGGTTCACGATATTTAATATCATTGATGTAGAATTTTAGTACCTACTTCTATTTCAATGACGCCAGTAATTTAAAATTAAATCTAAGTTTGTATTTTGTGCGTCAAAATGTCAGAAATGTAGAGAATAAATTGGAAGCTAAGCAATAAATGCTTCCAGTTACTTATAGTCGGACGTACTTAGAGTGGAATAATGTAAATGTCAGAAAATTGTTATTAAAACAAGAGTGATTTTAATCATAATCCAAATCACAAATTTTGACAGCGCTTCAACTTCCATTAGCGGCAAATTAACAGTGAAGCTTTGTTCTATTATTATTTACTAGATGATTCTCGCGACTTCGTGCGATTTTCCGGGATAAAAAGTAGCCTATGTCCTTCCTCGGGATACAATCTACTCCTTTACCATATTTCATCAAAATCGGTTGAATAGATAGGTCGTGCTACGCAGAAAGACAGACAGACAGACAGACACACTTTCACATTTATAATATTAGCATGGATTATATTTGCTACGTTTACGTAGGCAACTATGTACATGACTTAATTCTTAACACAATTCTTTAGATGAAATAAGTAGTTTAACATACCACGAAACAACTGGGACATCTTTACTGGTTGCATATTTATACTGTGGTCGTAAACATTGGAAAATAGGTAATCATAATCAAAGCTAATTCATCTACACACCGCAGCCAACAGCCACTGACAACTTGACTATGGCAAACTACATAAAAATTATAACTTTTAAGCTTTCACCATATCATCATCAAGGGCAAAGGCTAAAGATATCAACAATTAATATCATATATTTTTAACATCCGCTTAAAGTTCACATAAAGAACAAACTGTTCACTTAACAGAGATTGTTAAACATAACTTTAGTAACATTGCTGTTTTATTTTAACTGTAGGATAGCTAACAGAATTTCCAGGCAATATTCCAAAAATAAGTTAATTAGTTTAAATAGCCCTTAACCAAAATACATAAATTGATATCCATACAGGTATAATATTATGGTCGCTATCATTAATCCACTCGCAGCTGGAATAAGCCGCAAGGTATCTCGTAAGAATGCCTTTCCCCTGCACACACGCTTTTGTGGTCTAATAACTGCACTAATTAATAGATATGAAGTAGGGTATGAAACTATGAATCTACACCGTACAGCATAAAAATAACGAAATCGTCTCTCGATGTCACAGAGTATTAATTCGTTTTACAGGTGTCGAGCTAATGGCAAAATTGCGCTCTTATAGCCTGTTCAAATAAATATCGGTTTGCAATATTATTTGGAAACCTATTTTTAAATCATAAGTTATACATTAAAGACAGTGTTATTTAGTTCTAAAAATACCTTTCATAATCTAAAGGCGCTACGCGAGCATCCGCGTATTGCAATCGACCGTGAATATCGTGCTTGGCGCAAGCGGGTGGCATTTTCACCTACGCTTGTATACTACCTAGCGATTGTATAGTTCAGAAACCAAGCACTGAGCACCTACGACGCGGTCGAGGAATTTCTTACTCTTGTTCTCATTTCCGAACTATATGATAGTTAAATTGTGGCAGAACGTTCTGCCCATAGAGTAGATATTATATCTATGGTTCTGCCACAGAATAGGCATAGTTCTGCGTCGCATTTTCGTATTAGATATTTCCGTGCTACCGAATTGAAAAGATACGTAATCGTGTAGGTTTTCCTATTTCTTTCTATATTTCTATATTATAGTAATAAGTTACTACAAGACGACGCCCGCGCATGGATTAAGATTTTTTGTATTCCCGCAACAAAGCCTATGTGTCCGTTCCCGTCATACAACCTATCTCTGTACCAAATTTCATCAAAATCGGTTGAAAATATGGGCCAGACAGACGGAAAGACAGACACACAGATTTTTTTATTAGAAACATTTCTTTTGTGACAATATATCTGTGAAGGACAAACACGTGTAAGTAAGTAAGTAACAAACCATTTAAATAAAATAAAACAATCTCTTTGATTTTCCGAGTTAAAAAGCATTTCTGGATCCCCAGAATGTAACCTATCCGATAACCAAGTTTCTTCAAAATCAGTTAACAAATGCGCCATGCACATTCGCATTTATAATATTAAGTATGAATTCCTCTTGTAAGATAAAATTGAGCCTCAATTTTTTGGATATTTTTACTCCGATATTATTTAGGCCTTAGGGAAATGGAATAAAGGTTCTTATGGTATTCAAAAGGAGGTCGGTACTGTGCCAAATACATTACAATGGCTTGCAGAGAGCGATGGCCTCGTCTCCGTCGTAATCTGTGCGAATATCCATACTAATATTATAAAAGCGAAAGTGTGCCTGGCTGTCTATCTTTCTGCGTGTCTGTCTGCTACGCTTTCACGGCCCATCTGTTCAACCGATTTGGATGAAATTCGGTTCAGTGGTAGGTTACATCCCGAGGAAGGACATTAATCCCGGAAAGTTAAAGAGTTCCCGCGGAAATTAGATAATAACCTTAATCTACGCGGACGAAGTCGCGGGTATCATGTAGTTATTTTAATAAATACCTACCTTGGTGAAAGAAAACTTTCAAAGTTATCCATTAAAAACTATTATTCTAAACCTACTCCATTAAATACGAAGCGAAAAGTTATTCGTCGCATCAGAAAAGCCTTTTCCCTAAAAGGCTATTGAACGAAATCGACAAATTTTGTACGTAGTTTCGAATACCTTTATTCCATAAGATTGACAGTCCATGAGACAGCACTCTTACAGATAGGTAAGTGATAACTAAAACTTAACTCACGCACCTCGACAACCAATTTCAAAGCTAAAAGCAGTCATTGAAGGAGTGAAAAAAGTGTGTTTGTTTGTTGGTTTGTCCTTCAATCCTCCTCCAATCATCATCAATATCCATACAAAGCACGATAGCACGATCCATACAAAGTTGCTAATTTTTCATTCCTGACGTTCCTTCCGATTCGTCCAAAAGCGTTTTCTTCCAAAGGGGAAACTTTTTAGAACCAATTAAGTGCCTACCAAATCGGAAAACTGGGAAATTTCTACCGAAATAAGGAAAGGAAAAGTTTTCTCTTTTGACAGGAAATGTATTTTGAAGAATAAAGCAGAAGGGACTCAGTGTAATAATGCTTGTGACATCCACAAAAGCAGCGATGAAATATCTGCCCTCACCGAGGTAAAAGCATAGCTCCTTCGCAAGCCTGCCACGTTTTGTAAGGACCTCGAGATACTCGAGAAAACATTATAATTAAGGTTCATTTTGTCGAAATAGATACTTTGAGGTAGAATATAGCAGTTCTTGGCTTACAAATTGCTATACAGCATCGCTTGCCTTTAAAATTCTTGCTCGTTTTATATTGAATATAAAATTGTGTCCTACTTTATTTGCATGAGCTGAAATGACGGCCTGTTAATGTCGCATTACTGATCAAAGGCTATGGACTATGGAGTTGTTTTTTTTGTTAAATTATTATTATAATGCTGTTATAGTCCCAGCAACGTTTTTTCCCAATGACTGGATCGTAGTCACGCTGGGGCCCGGGACTGATCCATGATACTGGCAAGAGTACATGCGTGCGTAAATTAGTGATTCAGGCTCTTTATAATAATGTCCTCCTGACCGAATTTCCGCCAAGGCGGCCGATCTCTAGATTAGCTATACTGCGCGGGAGATATTATCTTAACTTACTTCTTACTATCTTACTAATATTATATGGATGTTTGTTACTCAATCACGCCCCAACGCCTAAACGGATCTGGCTGAAATTTGGCACAAAGATAGATTATAGTCTGGAATGGCACATAGACTACTTTTTATCCCGGAAAATTAAAGAGTTCCCGCGGGAACCAAAAAACCTCAAACCACGCAAACGACGTCGCGGGCATTCGCTAGTAGTGCATAAGTGTGTGCGCATACACAGGTGCACTCTCTGTTCCTTTACTCTCATTGCCCGACGGGACGGAAAATCCGACACGACCGGACTGAGACCAGGCGCAGGACCGACGGCTTTATTTGCTCTCCGAGGCACGGGGCTCGAACCCGGGACCTCGGCGGCCGTAGTCGGACTTGCTAACTATTGCTAACCACTAGAACAACGATAATATGCAGGTAGGAAATAGAGATATTTGTTATAGTTTTTATATTTAGGTATAGACTATTATTTTATCCGTATCCACATATTCCCAAAATCCAAGCCTCACAGCCTCACAAGTCACAACACGCACAATTGAAGCAGGATATTTTTTGACATACCAATAGCAAGAGATTCCGCTAACATGAGTCAGAGAACGTGAGTTTTCTTTGTAATTAGCAATTGTTGTCTTTGACAGTAAAACGAGCCCCCTGAAGGTAACGAAAATTATTATTTAGATTTTTTCAGAGCTGCTTAATCCGGGCTTATATATGTTTAGAATTGGGGTTCTGTAAGCTACGCGTATTATAGTTACATTAGGAATTGCTTCAACAAAATTTATTAATTACAAAGTTAGAAACTTTGTGTTTAACTTGTTGTACCTTTCTCATACCAAAACTTTATGGGTACCTTTGAGACTGTGACGTCTTTCATTTATTTCATAGCTTAAAAGATTTCAAAACAATCGTTTCAAGGGTATTTCTGAACATACTTAATTATTAACTTCTTAATGAAATTAATTACAAATTATGCACATTAGATGATAAAAAGTAATTTAGGAAGTTTTCTATAAAAGAGGCTTGGCTTTTGGTTTGTATTAGGGTTGTAACGGAACCTCGCCTCCGCCTCCGTAAGTGCGGAACTTTCGCAAGAAATTGTACCTCCGCTTCCGCATCCACCTCCGCTATTTTTTTGCGATGTTATAACGGTGGTTTATTTACGTTGACTTACAATGCAAGCGTCTTACAAAGCTGCAACACCGTAGTTCGTGAAGTATAATTTGGCTTTTCTTATGTTTGAGTACCAGTAAGGATTGTATGAGAAAGTGTGCAATGTACCCAACCTATTTTAAATAAATACTTTTTACTTTATATTTCTTTAATAAATCACGAATTAATATTTTTTTCCACCTCCGCCTCCGCCTCCGTTAAAACCTCCGTATCCGCGGAGGCAAATCCCTTTCACCACCGTATCCGCCGAGGCGTTCTTACGGAAGCAGAGTGCTTCCGTTAAGGACTCCTCCGTTACAACTTTAGTTTTTATGAAATGAAAAAAGAGTCTTATTTAATTAAAAATGTACCTATTGGCGCCTATGGAACTCATTACCTGATAGTATTTTTATGAATAACCCATGATTCTATTCACACCTTAAAGTTTCTCTATCATAATTATAAATTAATAATAGGCATCTGTAATAATATCATTAAGTATTATATAACATGTCTTATGTCCACTATGTAAATGTTTTCTTCATATTTTATAACTTTTTGGTACAAAATAAATTTAAAATAAAAACGGATTTCGCGTTATGTTACTTTATTTAGTTTCTAACTTTCTACAGTGCCGCGAAGGTACAATCAACAATATATATAATGATTGAAATAGACATCGTTTTATACCAATTTAGCGGATATCCGGGCTGTAGGCCGCGACCCTTCGAGCGGCGGAGTCGATGATTATTGATATTAGCCGAAAGCTTTTTCCTTTGCGAAAATATTGCTCATATTCAATAATGCATACGTACTTATGGATAAAAAAATAATCAAGGCCATGTAAACGTATTAGAGTTCTGCAGTCATACTACTGGCCAATAACGTCATTAAGTAAAGAGCTTTTGGGTCCATTTTACTTTGACGCTAATGTGATCGGACGCTCAATACGATCAATCGAATTTTCAATGCAAAAACTTAGACTAAGCGCACTGTTATACACAGACGACTAGACGTACTAGACGAAACTATCCATACTAATATCACAAATGCAAAAGTGTGTCTGTCTGTCTTTCTACTACGTTTTAACGGCCCATCTTTTCAACCGATTTTGATTAAATTTTGTTTAAAGTAGGTTATATTCCAGAGAAGGATATATAGGCTACTATTTATCCCGAAAAATTAGGGGGTTCCTGCGGGAATATACAAAAAAACTTAATCCACGCGGATGAAGTCACGGGCATCATTTATGAAAAAAGATACTGAGAGTGGCCTCACCATAGCCGACGTTGCCTCACTTTTGCCACTGATATTGGCAGTTGGCACTGACCATTTAACAAAATCATGCTTAACCAACATACCTAGTACCTACCAATGCAGCGTTGCAAGGAATTAAATAATCGAACAGATCAGTCGTTGAATATAGGGTTGCATTGGCTACAATAGTTATATCATATTATATTAAACTGCCTCGTTGGTCTAGTGGTCAGCATGTTCGACTGCGGCTGACGAGGTCCCAGGTTCGAGTGCCGAATCGGGCCATAACAAGTATTGGGTTATTCTAACAAGAAATTCTCAGTACTAGCCCGGAGTTAGAAACTTAGCGGTATTTCAATCCCGTGCTTCGGAGAGCATGTTCAGCCGTTGGTCCTGCGCCTGATCTCTCTCCGGTCGTGTCGGATTTTCCGTCCCATCGGGCTATGAGAGTAAAGGAAAAGAGAGTGCACCTGTGTACGCGCACACACTTGTGCACTATAATATCTCCCGCGCAGATGGCTAATCTCTCTGGAGATTGGCCGCCGTGGCCGAAATTCGGTCGGGAGGACATTATATCATATTATACTCTACGAAGGTTAATAACATAGGCAGACCAGCCTTGATTCGTAGCCAGGGGGAAGAAAAAGCGTAGCCGTCCTAAATAAACTTGGCGCCACTAGACGTTGTCGGAGGTTACTAGGATAGATGTGACGTGGAAACAGGTCAAGGGTGAAGTACAGAACTGCTCCGAACGACTTACACTTTGCGATGAAAGTCAATGACCTCGACCAGAAAACTCTGACTTGAATGGTATGAATTGAAAAAGTTATCTTATCATTATTTCTCAATATTTAACTAAGTGTATTGTGATCTATGCTGATATTATAAATGCGAAAGTTGGATGGATGGATGAATGGATGGATGTTTGATCACGCCAGAACGGCTGAACGGATCTGGATGAAATTTGGCACATAGATTATAGTCTTTTTTTATCCACTACAAGTTAGCCCTTGACTGCGATCTCACCTGACGGTAAGTGATGATGAAGTCTAAGATGGTAGCGGCCTAACCTGTTAAGGGCATGGCAGTAATATTAAACCCATACCCCTATTCGGTTTCTGCAGGGCTTCTTATCGCTTGGCGGCACGTCTTTGCCGGTAGGGTGGTAACTAGCCACGGCCGAAGCCTCCCAGGTCAGACCAGAGGTCCAGAAATTATAAATTCCCAAATTGACCTTGCCAGTGATCGAACCCGGGACCTCCGCTCCTTACGACAACATCGCTCAACACTGCGCTACGGAGGTCGTCAATTACAATTTAGAATCAATAAAACAAAAGATAACTGGATACATAATACATTTCTCCATACATTTGTTTGCTACCGCTTCAAAGTGCGATTGATTTGTAGAGCGGATTAACGTTGTTACAGCCGTCAACCGCAATAGATTTATCACGATGCTTGGCCATCGATCTTGTTTCTTACACTGTAAACACTTTACTATAAATAGTTGTTTGTTGCCTTCGCGCGATGAGGCGAGTAACATCGGCGAATGCCTTTAAAAAGTCTAGTCTGTACAGGTCTGTAATAACTACCCGGCATCAGCTAAGAACGGGTTCTCTAAAAAAGGTATGAAAGCCGGAATTTTCAACCCGATCGTCACTTTACAATCGTGCATTTTCGAGTCAACATCTCCTGAAGATACTCCGGTATCGGAGTGAAACGTACGTTAAGAATAATTCGGAAGATTTCTGTGGTGTGGTGAATATCGCGGGCTATAAGTGCAGGATACACACTGTACCACATATTATCTTCATTACTATTGTCGCGGATTATAGCGAATTAAACTTCGAGTTCCTTTATTAACGGGTTCTCTTTCTCAAGTATCGGTCTTAAGGTAAACTTATAATAAAAACTAAAAAGCTAGGTACCATCTAGGTATCCATTCGATAACTATATTGTGGTGTCGTTTGTAATTTTATGTTTACTTGCATATAAGCTATTTTTATACGACTGCCTGAAAAAAGGAGTATATTGTTTTCAGGGATCATGTTTGTATGTGAGTTTGTATATTTCACCGTAACTTCTATACGCCTCAACCGATAAATGAGGTATCGTTAGAATCCCTAGCTTATTCGGGTGACATCCGGGTGAAAAAAAATTGACCATGATGACCATTGATGTATTGACCATGGTTCCGCATTAAACATAGAGTTGAAAAAAAAAAACGGAAATAAGATTAACTATCTAATCATCATCTAGAAAATGATGAGTAGATTCCAAAAATATATAACACTATCCAGTGATTCACAAAAAATATCATTTAAGAAAAATGTGATTAAGATTTTAATTTAACTAGATTAATTTAGATTTTTAACTTTTTAGTTATTTTTTTGGCAGGGCAGTACTCCTTTTTTCAGGCAGTCGTGTAACAAGAAAACATCTTAAAATGTTCAGAGTACCCAACTATGGCTCTATTGCGCACGGGTGCTATGAAATTGCCACATGCGTATGGCCTGATTAAAATGGGTAGCGGCGTGCGGGTGTACTTCCTATACATATAAAGCACTCAGGCTTTGATCAATTCAACCCCTAGTGAGTGCCTTTACAAGACTTGACCATTGAAAATAGAAATAGAAAAGCTTTTTCGTTAAATAAACTTTTAATAAGCAATTTCAAATCTTTATTGTGTGTCGGAATGCTCTCCTTACCTAAAATAGCGCCAAGCGGTTGCTCTTTGACAAAAATTAATAGTCGCGAGTGTACATAATTAATGTCGCACACCGAAAGAAAATCATCATCACTTCAACCCATTGCCGGCTCACTACTGAGCACTAGTCTCCTCTCAGAATGAGAAGGGTAATCCACCACACTGGTCAGGTGTGGACTGACAGACTTGGGCATGCAGGTTTCCTCGCGATTTTGTTCTTCATTGTTTGAAGCAAATGATATTTAGTTACTTAAAACGCACATAACTTCGAAATTTAGTGGTAGTTTAGCCCGGATATCGAACCCGCGACCTCATATAGGAGGTCGTATGCCTAAACCACTAGGCTATTTACCACTTCAAGAAGGCTATCACCGCGAAAAAGAAGTGCCAAATTGAATAGCTAATATCTTATTGTATAATGTATTCATATATAATTGTCTTATAAGTAGGTATGATTTAGACCAGGGATTCCCAAATTATTTTAGGCAAGAGACCCCTTTTCCAAAATGAACTGATACCTCAAACCCCCTTAGCCAAATTACTTTAAAAATCCTTTCTCTAGTTTTTTTCCCTATTGATAAAAAATAATTACCAACTTTGTGGTTGGTTAAGTGAACTTGAAATTAATTTTTCATCAAAATTTAACAAAATAAATAGACCTAAAATTCAGTAAATATCATTCATTAATAATTATTAATACAAAGCCCACCAACCCGCATTGGAGCAGCGTGGTGGGTCTAAGCTCTAATTCCCGCTCTCCTATGAGAGTGGAGGCCTGTGCCCAGCAGTGGGACGTTAATGGGCTGTAGTGGATGGATGAATACAAATTACATAGAAATACTTGAGTCGGTATTTTATTTGGGTTATTTTTTGATAAAAGCATTAAAATAGGGGCCGACCCTCAAAATCAGTTTACGTTTATGTCGACCCCTGGGAAACTGAAATCGACCCAAGGGGGTCGATATCAACCACTTTGGGAATCGCTGATTTAAACGGACGGCCGACAGTCAATACCCGGCTTATAAAAATACAAACTTCGAAGTCAGGGTCTCGTATCTTGATATTTCAGCGGTTTTTATTTCACCTTTTAAGTAAGTAAAAATCTTCTTTTTGATTCCGACTTTGCCAAACAACTTTTTATTTAAGAGGCTTTAGAAAAATAAATAATTCAATTAAGTTTATTTTACTTTTGAATATGGCTTTAAAATTCAATGTATAAGTAAGTAAAGTTAAACAATGTAATTAGTCTATGTACAAAATTACCATATTACTTAAAACCGTAGTCACGGGACCACCAACACTTAAAAATATTGATTAAGTATCAAGTCAACTACCTACCTATAATTTTAGTTTCTCTTTAATTTATCTCATAAAATATATATCTAGTTAATTTCTTACTTTGCCTAATCTTATTAAGTCTCCAATTATCCTCATTAACCTGAAAAAAGACAAACCTTTTTAACCAACAAAGCAAAAAATAACAAATTGGTTACTGAGAAAAAGACCCTACTATCAATATAATAAAGTGAACATTCGATAAGCTCAAGTTAAATATTTCATGGAAGAGTAGGTAGTATATATATAAATTATATATACGCCTAATCATTATTCCGTCGCCTGTCATTACGTCCATTATAGAAGAGGGAAGTGGGCTGTCATTTAAAACTAGATAAACACGTCATTGTCAACCCTATTACAATATCGTAGCAAATGCCTCCGACTTGCAATAAAATCCGGTATACGGATTTCACTGGATAACTTCGAATATTTTAGATTGACACGAGCATCATAATAGTACATTACTATATAAGAGATGCAAGTAAGGTTTTTACAAACTCGCGATAATAGTAAACCATTAGGCCCGGACTCCACTAAAGCGGAGATGTGCGGAGATGTCCCAAGCGGAGACGAGAAGAGATATTTTTCAGCTAGGGTGTATCTACCGAAGCTGTGCGGAGATGCGTACTGGCTAGCGGAGCGGAGATGTGGCTGGTTAAAGCGGAGATATATGCTGAGTAGCGCTGCGCGCCGTCGCCAGCTTGCGAGCCACAGCTCACATCCCCGCATCGATCGCACCATACAAATATGATACATGTCCGCTCAGTGCTATCCACTGAAGTTGAGCGGAGACGAGATGTGGGAATAACGAATTTAAAGTTGTTTAAATCGCATCTCCTCTCTTCTCGTCTCGTCTCCGCTCTGGTGGAGTCCGGGCCTTACACGTTTCAACTCGCTTGAAGCTTGTAATGGTTTACTATTATCACGAGTTGTAAAAATTTTAAAGCCCGTATATCACAGAGCCTATTTCAATACATTTGTGAGAAAACATGTAAATGAAACAAGAATAGGTAGGTAAGAACGAACCTATAATGTACCTAACTCATAAAATGCATGCCAGACGCATTAGGGGTGCACTCTACCAGTGCACTAAAGTGGAGCGAAGCAGCTATAGTACATGTTTAGAATACCAATCAAATGACGCGGGCATGATACTTTATACTTTGCACACTTAAGAAGTTAGTAGACATCCTTAAGGTTCATTACAGGTTTCGTAGTTAGGTTAAGAAAAAAACTTATTGCCACAAAAAAAACGAGTTGTTTTTTCGGTTTAGTATGTTCGTTACACTGAGTGTGTGTGTAAGCATACTCTACGAATAATAATAATTTAAAGTGATATTAACAACAACAAACTATGCTTTATTGCATTTTAATTAATGGAGAAAATTGAGCGTGAGCTTAAAATTAATTTGTCGCGGGTTCAATATGTCATCATGTTTAATTTAATTTGACACTTCAAGGTAACATGTAATCAGTTTGTAATTTAATTATGAGAGCTTGTTAGACATAATATTAAGGCGCAGGTAATAGATTTAACTTATATTTACCTACACAAAGCAATATTATGCTCATAAAATATATTTCTAAGAATTTAATCCATACTAACATTGTTAATACGAAATTGTGTCTGTCTATCTTGCTGTTACTTTCACGGCCAGTTCGTTATAACTGATGTTACCGATATTTTATCCATAGGTACTTGCATTCCTCAGACGGGCTTCTTTTTATACCAGAAAATCGAAGAGCTCTCCTGGGATTTTAGCCACGTCGACGGGAACGTAGTCAGGGACAACATTTAGTTAGTTATTATAAACTTCAAAGAAATAATACAGAATTAATATAAAATACGAAAACGTATATTAGTTCCCATTTCTCAATTTTAACTAGGTAAAACTTTACTATGAATGTAATAGGACCCATAGCCGGAATACCGTTCTAAAACGCGGGTTCTCAATAAAGGATAATCTCGCCTAAGCTTACTCCAATAATTTCAGCTTAAATACATGGGCATTTCTCTTTAAACGCGGTCTTAATGGAATTCTCCACTCCTGCAGGATTTAAGTTGAAATTTCTTTTTTATACAGATGCCTGTATAAAAAACATGTTGTCTTTCGGTAATATTTAATAAAGTCAGCTATATTAGACGACAGCAAACACAAATGTTGAAAACCATTACATTGTAGTTTATCTAGGGAGATTGTAAACTGTCGAACGATTACAATTTAACGCATTATTTTTCGGTAGAATGTAATCAGTTAGCTATATATTAACCCGATAGAACCTAAGAGCGTTCACAAACTGACGGTTTTTGCAATTTTACGGTGACATATTTACCATTTGCCTGCTCTGCGATTTTGCATCTTAATAAATATAAATAAATTTAACCCACACCACGAGACGCCTTTGAAGAAAATTCATGTTATAATAATATGAGAAGATTGTAAGGAGAAAGCACTGATGCCTATAACACGAGTTTCAAACTTTCTTACGCATTAGACGCTAAACCTGCCTGCCCTGCTTACGAACCTAAATGCGATTGTAATATATTTTTATGAAAAATAAATTATTTATTTATTAATTAATTTTTTAAACAGGCTTCTATCAAAAATTTCGTGGATTAGCACAGAACACAGCCTGAGTTTTTTATTTTGGGATTTTCAGATGCTAATTGCATAATATAAACTCGCCAGCATATTTAGCGGAACTTAAAAATTTAGCTTAAAAAGCTTAAAAAATATGGTTTTATTTTAAAATCTACTTACTACACTTCTTTTGTTATTTAAAGTTTCATTTATTTTACTTAAAATGAGATCACATTAAGAACAGATTTTGCGAGTAAAGGCTATTTGTGAAAAATGGTACATTTTTGAACTTTTCATGTAACCGGGAAAAGTGAAATTTAATATTAAAATAACAATTAATTAAATTATAAAAATGGTGATTAATATCGCGTATTTCCTCCACGTGCTCTTATTAAAGTTTCTACCCGTCTCGGCCGCATACCGCTCGGGTAACTCAAGCTTATCTTAATGATATGAATATCACTGTTATGGAGTGGCCGGCGAAATCACCGGATATGAACCCAATAGAGCACGTTTGGGACTTTCTGAAAAGAAAAGTTAAGTCCAGAATTCCAGCTCCTGCCAACGTGGGAGAACTGCGAATCGCCGTAGTTGAGGAATGGCGGAGACTATCCCAGGAGACCATCGATAACCATCATTCTCAGTATGCCTAGACGGGTATAAACTTTAATAAGAGCACGTGGAGGAAATACGCGATATTAATCACCATTTTTCTAATTTAATTAATTGTTATTTTAATATTAAATTTCACTTTTCCCGGTTACATGAAAAGTTCAAAAATGTACCATTTTTCACAAATAGCCTTTACTCGCAAAATCTGTTCTTAATGTGATCTCATTTTAAGTAAAACAAATGAAACTTTAAATAACAAAAGAAGTGTAGTACCTAGATTTTAAAATAAAACCATATTTTTTTAATTATGGACCTTTTTTATGTTCCGCTAAATATGCCGGCGAGTTTAGAACATTTATTCTCACAGCTTCATAGGGCGGTATATTATGTACTTATGTTACATTGACGAGTAGGTACAATATCATCAATACGTATGCTTACAATCCAATTCGATAGAAATCCATTTCGTCATACATATGATCACATAACATTGAATACCCATCGGAGCAAATAATCGAATGCACAAACGGAATGGTTCCAGATCTATTTCCATTATAAATTCCTATATAGCTGTAATGCAATGGGAAAGGCAGTCATGTCTGAGCTTTATTCATGTAAAGAATTTATGTTACTCCAGTGTCACAAACACTGGAGTAACATAAATCGGACAAAATTGAATGGAAATGTGAAATTACGATGCAAAGTTTCCAGCCCTGAGTGTAACTTTCAGGGTGCGTAAATCTGTCCATTTTGTATGGTCGAGAAAATATTATATATTCTGCTTCTTACTCGCTGCCGCACATACTAACTGACGGATGTACGAACTATTAGATTTATAGAAAGATGCAAATCTACGTGAACTTTATAGCTGAGGACGTAAGCTGTATTAACTATTGAGTTTAATTATCAATAACCTACCTAAAAGCAAAGCCATAAAATTTTATAGATACTTACATGCAGCATGCCTTGAGTTTTTAAATGTCTTTATTTTTAATTTTTGGAAAAATAAAACACATTATCTTTAAGTATAACGACTGTACTAGATATCTATATTGTTAAAATAGAATTTTCAAAACTTTCAGGAATTATAAAAAAACGTAACGTTTAAGAGCCCTAAAAGTAGTGCTATCCTTTTTCCCAATGATAAATGTGGAATTTCATTTCTGAAATCTCACATGTCTTAAATATAAAAAAATTACTTTAGGCGTTCTTTGAAAACTCTATCAAAATAATAATTAATATTTACGAGCTTATTACTTCATCAAAAACTAATAACAAAACTTACCCAAACTCGCGTCGTAAGTATTCATGTATTCTGACGTCATGAACTGAGACACGAGAGCAGTTTTTCCGACACCGGAATCGCCCAATAGCACCACTCGATATTTCGGTATCTATGAACAAAATAATGATTTCATCAATCCATACTAATAATGAAAATGCAAGTCTGTGTTTGTTGGTTTATTCTTCAATCACGTCGCAGCAAAACATCAGATAGAGGTAAACTTTCTATGTAACATTGAAAGCACATTATAAACACATGAACCAAAAGGCTTTTTGCGATAAAATAAACTATATTCTCGTCAGATGTTGGTATTTTAGCCTACATAGGACGAGTATATCAGCAAATACGGTGGTCGCATACGGCCCCAAGCTCCGCAGGATGCCGCAAGAGCTCTTTATTGATTATATCAGAGGCTAGGATTCACAGACTGCACTTTGACTTTGCTCAAAAATTGCTGTCGTTACATAAATCTACAGAAAAATTAGAGTACACTGTGTTTATTACTGTGACTATAGCACGTACTTTAGGACGTATGCTGAGATGCATAAAGTCAGATCAGCTTTATTTCTTACGCCCACTTTCCACCTTGCACCTCTTACGGCTCTAGCAACTCTTGTATGCGATTACTTAAACATAATATTCGTTCTGAATACATTTCGAATAACCTTTAAAAATATATTCCAGTGGTATTTCATGAGCTTTATGTTTTGTTCTTCTTTCCCGGGTAGGTAAAACTTTTTAAATAACAGCGGTTTTTACTCCACCACAAGTTTCCGCTTTCAAGTTTTAAGGCTTTGCCTTTTTATGAAACAGTCTGAATACACTTATTTTGGTCTTTTTAAAGCACTCGAATATTTTTATGTTTGTAATTTTGTATACAAGTTTACGTAATAATATTTTATTTGTCCGGATCTTTAAAAAATAGTTGTGGCCTTACTAGGTATATATTTATATCTACCATCAACCAAAAAGCTATCTCCATAAGAAATGCATTTATGTTTTTAGGGTTCGTATTCAACAAGAGATTCTTATAGTTTCGCCATGTCCGTCCGTCTGTCTGTCAGTCTGCGGCTTAGCTCAGTGGCTCTTAGTACTACTAGAAAGCTGTAATTTGTTATGAGTATAGGCATAGGTACATATTAATCAAATTGTAGGGTACCTCATCTGCACATAAAGTGGAATTGCATTTATTTCTATCCCATGGGGTGTCCTAGGTTAGGTCCTTCAAAAATATTGCGGATGTGAGAAAACCATTTGTATAATATAGGGATCAGTTTGTGAAATATTAGACTTTAAAATGCTAAATGAGAGTCAAGTGTTGCTTCTGCCTTTACGGTGATTTTCCTTTAACGCGTTACAATGAGAAGCTACTTGTTTACGTTTTAGGTAAGCTACGGAAAATAGACTGTAGGCATGGGTTTCATGGATGAGTGGTTATATCCATATTGGAAAATGGAATACCGGCTAGTAAATTCATGTTCGCGTAACATTTTATGTGAACTTAATATATTTTCAGATATTCAGCGCTTCAATATTGAAAAAAGTGAGTTATAACGATATTCCAAGTTTATTATTATTGAGAGTGTTTTTTATTAGTGAAAGTCATGTTTTGTGGTCTTTTGTTGCTATAAGAGGTTTTTAGAGGCTTTTATCTTTTATACATCAATGACCTGTACCATTTTACTAAATTAAATCAATAATTTGTTATCAATCTAAAAGGTATCTACGTTTGCATAGTTTTATATCCCATATACGAATACTCATAACAGGAAAGTAAATTTAACGACTGCGAATTCTCGTAACTTTTTATGACAACGTATATTTTCCAACTGCTGCGCATGTTGTGGCAATGAAAACAAGTGAGTTGTGATGACGTTAGAAGTTTCTCATAATTAAGTTTTGATTTCGAAAAATTTCCCAGGACATCATGAAATTAAGTGAAGAAGATGAAGTTACTTCATGTACAGTTTATTTTTCTCAGAGTCACTTAACCATTACTTAAGGAACTCCTTAGTATAGATTTAGTATTCAACTAAGGAACTACTGTATTGATTTGGATACGAAATCTATACTAAGGTGTTCCTTAAGTAATGATTTAGCAACTCTGAGTGCGGCAATTGGTTGTTTAAAGATGCCTTCTCAATTTTTGAGGAATTTTCGATTAGATAATACTTTGCATCCTCTTTTTTATCCTACACAGTAGAAAGAGGTGGATCTATTCATCTTCCATGTTACATACTACTTAAATACAGTTTTACAGTTCAGCAAATACAGTTAAAAAAACCTATCATTATTAAAAGCCATCTTTCTACTGCATAATAAAGTAAGTAGGTAATTGTGGTCAAATGTTTGCTTAGCAAAGGACAAAACCTACCGTTTTTAGGGTTCCGTAACGCAACGCAATCAAAAGATACAGCCGTTTATGCTGCAAATTTTCGACACTCGCAAGGAAATCAAAACCTACAGGGTACTTCCCGCGAACTCAGAATCTTGAAATTTGGTACGAAGCAACGTCTTATAGCACAGATAAAGGAAAAATTGTGAAAAGCATACATTTTTAGTTATATCATATAATAAAAATATTTTCAATAATTTTAAACTTACTACAGGTTTGTACGGAACCCTCGGTGCGCGAGTCCGACTCGCACTTGGCCGGTTTGTGTGTGCTCCGTATTTTCCTCCGACATGGCTATCGGAGACTGTTCTAGGTCGGTCCTCTAAATGGCTTCTTTTTTCTTGCCTTTCTTTTTGCTCTAAATGAATTGGTGCTTCAACAGTTAAGTGTAGTGCATCGGGGACACGACTTGCAGAGAACAAGATAGTTTATGCTACATTGTTACAAGTAAGTATTTTTTTTCATTGTGTTTTCTTTCATTCTTTTCTTTATTGTTTTGTATTTCTTTTCTTTTAATTTTTACTTACGTTTTTTAACATACATAATTTATGTACGCAGATTAAACAACTATATATGAACGATTAAGACAATAGAAGTGAAAAGAGAGAGTCTTACCGGATCAAGCTCATCTTCGTCAGGAGTATCAAGGCTAACGGAGTCGACTGGCCGGTAGCCCGAACAACACGAACCGTCAAATGGCGATCTGTCCGATGCTCTGGGGACAAGCACTTTTTTTAATAGCATAACAAACAAATGCTGAACCTAAGCTAAGCAAAGCGATGCTATAATTCTATGATATTGATATGATAATGTTTCTTATGTAGGTGCCTATTAATTTCATTGTAATGTATTAAGTACCTACACTACCTATGTTTATAATTAAGTGATGGTAATACTATGAATAATTATTATTTTTGCATGCCTATTAAGGCGAAACATTGTCTCCGTCATTCTGTTTACCACACTTATGTAAAAACATGTTTCTGCAAATAAATAAATTTGGATTTGATGTTCCTTGTCTTTGACCATAACTTCATAGACTGACTTCACCTCACGAGGAAAATTGATATCATTAAAAAAAGTGTGTGTACTTGTTTACACAAAAAGAACGCAAGAAGTTATATTTTTTGATAGTAAATAATAAATATCTTAAATATAGTTATCAGTTCTCACCCAACATTCAGTAAATGTATTTACTTTTACATATTTTGTTGGAAGGCCTTTTTCTGCAAGACTTTTAAGTTGACCAACTAACTTCAGGGTGTCGAATTTGGGTGTCGGTGTGCGCGTGCATCGTAAATATCCCTGATATTCACCCTGATATTTTTTCGCTAACGTGCCAAAAGAAGTATAAAGTCTTCAATCCAATCAATCGACATTCTGTAACAATTACTTTAGAAACGACGCAAGTGGTCATAATGATTTTTTTTACCAACACTAATGAGATAATCATTCAGTCCGATCTATGCTTACATTTGTATCGTTTGTATGAAAACCGCAGCACATTTGTAAAGAGAGTATTCTAAGTAGGTCGGCTCGGTCACGCAACTCCGTAATCAGTCACAACCAGCTGTAATCAGATTAAGAGGCGGACCTAGCACAGGCTAGGCTACGTCGTCTGTTGCCAAGTATCTAATAGTTTCCTCGTTCTAGGAAGAACATTATTTTGTCGAACGAAGCCAGTAAAATGCTGGTAAAATGTAAATAATAATAATAATAATAGCCTTTATTGCAGACACTAAATTTACAATATAGTTACACAATTAAGTTTTAACAATATAGTTACACCATTATGTTTTACAAATTATATACAAAAATATCAGTTCCCGAAAACGTCCTTTGTTTCCACCTGGTTGGTGTCTGCTTGCCCTCTGGCAAAGGCCTCCTCTAACCTTTTCCAAACATTTCTATTCCTTGCCTTCCTTGTCCAAGTTTTGCCAGCTATCTTGACTATTTCATCTTCCCACCTGATTTTTTGTCGTCCTTTTTTACGCTTGCCTATTCTAGGTTGCCACAATGTAACCAGTTTACTCCACTTATCTTTTCCCCTTATCATATGGCCTGCCCATTTCCATTTTAAAGTTCTTATTTTCAGTGTTGCGTCCTCAACTTTTGTTATATGTCGAATATATTGTATTGTTTTCCTGTCCTTGAGTTTGATAGCAGACATGCTTCTTTCAATTGATCGCTGACAGACTTGAAGTCTATGCAGGTGGTGCTTTGTCATTGCCCAGGTTTGCCATCCGTATGTGAGGATTGGTAGTATACAGGTATCAAAGAGTTTCTTTTTTACAGACATAGATATAGTTCTGTCTTTCATTATATTTTTGAAGGACCAATAGCGATTCCAAGCACAAGCTACTCTTTTGTCAATTTCTTGTGACATTTGGTGATCAGTTGAAATAACTTGACCAAGGTATGGGTAGCTATCTACATAGTTAATAGTTTTCTTAACTATTTTTATTTCCTCTTTTATCCCATTTGTCATAACTTTTGTCTTTTCCATGTTCATGCTCAAACCAACTTCTTTACTTCTACATGCTAAGTCATTCAGCATTAGTTCTAGCTCTTGCGCGTTTTTGGCAAACAGTATTAAGTCATCCGCAAATCTGAGGTGATTCAAAGATGTTCCGTCAATCAAAAACCCAAAGTCATTCCAATCAAGTTTTCTAAATACTTGTTCTAATACGGCTGAAAATAATTTGGGCGAAAGAGGGTCTCCTTGCCGTACTCCCCTTTCTATTCTTATGACTGATCCCTTTTTTTCTAATTGAATCACCGCTTTACTTTGAGAATAAATATTATTTATAAGTCTTATGTACTTATTATGTATGCCTTGTCCTCGCAGTGCTTCCCATATTTTTGTTTGTATTAAAGAATCAAATGCTTTGCTGTAATCTACAAAAGCACAGTAAAATACCATATTGTACTCAGAAACTTTTTCAATCAGCTGTTTTACCACATGTATATGGTCTAGTACCGAAAAACCTTCTCTAAATCCAGCTTGCTCTATCGGTTGGTTCTCGTCAAGCACTTTTGTTATTCGGTTTAATATAACTTTTGCAAAAACCTTATAAATATTTGACGTCAAACTAATAGGTCTGTAATTATTTATGTTTTTCTTATCTCCTTTCTTATGCAGCAAAATAATATTTGATACAGTCCATTGTGTGGGTATTATCTCTTGTTCCAAAATTTGGTTAAACAGTTTCGTAAGTACTTGTGTTAATGGTAGCTTATACTGTATAAGAAATTCATTTTTTATATTGTCTGGTCCTGAGGCTTTATCTTTTTTCTGGGTTTCTATTGCCTTTTCCACCTCTCGATTTAGTATTTCAGGAACTCCTTCCTCTTCATCATGGTAGTCTATCTCACAATCTAGCGTGCCTTCGTCATCCTTTTTATATAAATTTTGATAAAATGTGGTAGCTACATTAATTATGTCTGCTCGTCCAGTTTCCTCGTTTCCATTTTCGTTAGTGAGGCTTGGCACCCAGATCTTTATGTCTGTCAGCTTTTTTAGCGCTTTTTTTATTCCTCCTGTTAATATTACTTCTTCCTCTATTGTTTTCATCCGATTTGTTCTTCTATCTTTTCTTATATTGTTATTGATTTTTTTACTAATTTGTGATACTTGCTTTCTGATTTGTTTATCTTTTTTGGGTTGGCTCAGCAGTTGCTTTCTTTCTTGAAGTAATTCCTTGGTTTCCTCTGAAAACACGTTTGACTTTTTCCTTGTATTAAAAAAATTTGTTGCATGGTTTAGAATTGCTTTCTCAAGGCAATCGTAATTTTCTTGTACGGTTTTATTATTAAGGTTTTGATTAATTTTAAGGAGTTGATCACTAAGATTAATGTTATTTACTGGCTTATTCGGTGAACTTGAGTTTGCTTGGTATGTGTTCCTACTTATCTTTATTGGTTTCATCTTTAGTTGAGTTCTTACCATTCTGTGATTGGTATTAAAGTTAAATCTGTTAATTACACTGACATTATCAAAATTGTTCGGTCTGTTTGTTAGAATATAATCAATTTCATTTTTGTAACGCCCATCAGGTGAAACCCATGTCCACCTGCGGCTAGCTCTTTTCTTAAATTTGCTATTTATAATTGTCAGTTTGTGTTCGAATGCCAAATTAATTAGCCTCTCCCCATTCTTGCTTCTCTTCCCTGTACAATATGGTCCCCGGATTAGTTCTTCACTGTTTCGCATATCACCTATCTGTGCATTAAAGTCACCCATAATGATTAGGTTCTTAAAGTTTCTATCATGCAATACAGTGTTTAGGTCAGCATAAAATTTCTCTATGTCCTCAAGCTTTGCTTGTTCGGTCGGTGAATATATTTCAATGAATGTCCAGCAATCTTTGTAACCAGGTATACGCATACTCAGAATTGCAGCTCTCTCTGAGATTCCAATAAATTCTTCAATGTGATATTTGAGATGGTTGCTCACCAGAAAGCCGACTCCGTGATGTCCCGGAGTTTCTCCTATATAGTAAAATATAAACTCATCATGTTCCTCTATTTGTTCACCTGTACGTCTTACCTCACATAACCCCAGTATGTCCCATTTAATTTCTTTAAGAGCTTGTTTTAATTCTAGAAGACTATCATCAGATTTTAAGGTACGTGTATTCAAAGTGGCAACGGCAAGAGTTTTCCTTCTTCTGGATTTTAATCTATCTACTTCTTTAAGGTTAAGAGGGTTGCAGTCAATTTCCTTCCCCACGGTGACCAACCGGCTTGGGAAAGGTGTTTTGTTATATTTACAATAAGTTTGCTTGATTTTGTGGTTAGTTGTATTCCCGGGTCTGATTTTGTTCTTTAATTGCTAATTTTTATTATGCGGGTTTGATGAAGGTTGTGATGGCATCGCCCTGTCTCTCAAAATAGTAAACGCATCTCTTTTGTTAATTTTACTGGGACCTCGCGGTGGGCCAGCATTTTCCATGTTTTCTTGCATCGGTGGAGAGGTCGTAAGCGGTCTTTTCTTGGATTCAGAATTCTCAAAATGTCTTGGTGTCATAGGTTTTACAATTAGTTTATCGTATTTTAGAAATGCGATGTTTCCCTTTTCTCTCTCTTTCTTCAAAGCTTCTTGCAATTCTTGCCGCTTGTTCAAAACTTCTTTTGGAAAGTCTTCTGCAACTCTAACTCCCTTACTTAATTTCTTTTTATTTTTAAGTATTTCTATCTTCTTCCACCATGTCAGAATTTTTATAAGCACAGGTCTATTTTTATTTTGCACAAATTTCCCTAGTCTATAGGCTGTAACAACTTCATTTATTTCCAAATTTATATTTAAGTCGCTTTTTATAATATTTATGATGCTGTTTATCAACTTAATCTCACTGTCGCTATTTTCTGGAATGCCATACAAAATAAGATTGCTTCTTTTTTCTTTGTTCTCAAATATTTTAATTTTATTTTCCAATTTTCCAACTTTTTCTTTCAATATTCTATTTTCTTCTTGTAATGGCTTTATCTCTAATTCCAGTTTATTTAACCTTTCAATTATGGTATTTGTTTGTTTTTCTATAAGTTTAGACAAAACTGAGACAAGTTCTTGGTTATCCATTTCGAATTAATATACTTGTGTAAACGTGCGCCTTTACGAAAGAAAAAAAAAAAGTCGATGTAAACGAGTCTTGAACAATGTCGTGTCGTGTCGCGTGTAAACGGATCCCTTGCGTTATTATGTTGGTAGTATTGTCGGACTATTGAAGTCTATTGTTTATGTTCAGGAATGTCAAACGTCTGATTGACAAATAAATTTAACCGAAATACGAAACTTTTTCACATTTAATTCACTGCTATTGTCCACTTTTGTGCACAGCACAATACTTCTTGGTGTAGAATGGTGTTATTTCCAGCTAAGTATGGTGTTTTTTCGCTAGTTAATCACACTTTTCACAACAAATTTAATTTATTTATCGGAGACACTTGGCGATGCAACTTTATCACTTGACAGCCGGAAACAGAAGTATAGGTACATTTAAATGTAAATACTTACATTTAAATGTACCTACTGTTTGATTCGATTGTTTTTCTTGTGGGAAGCCCAAAAAACAACTTATATTTCAGTCGCAGCTGGATTGTAGAACCCGCCGTATTATATAACGGCTAGTTGTATTACAAATATTATCTTGTAATACGACGGATTCTACGAGTTGGCAGCGACATATCTACCACTATTATTCTAAAATTATTTTATAAAGTAATTGTATTATTATTTAATCGTCCCTTTTATAAAAGTTGCTCTTCACGCAAAATCGTCTGAGTGATAATGACGTGAGAAGAGACTAATGCGTAGTCTCTTTTCACGTCAATAAAACGTATTCAACAGTCTGTGGTCTGAGGTCTCTTAGTATCGATCCGACGAATCGATGTATCTCGTCACTCTTGGATTAATTACTCACTACATAATAAAGTTGATATATAATATAACCTACACATAAATCCATACTTTCGTACGAATATTATGTATGCGAAAGTGTGTTTGTTTGTTAGTTATCTAGGTACTTAAAATACTAACTATTATTAAAATACTAGGCACACAGATGATGCCCGCGACTTCGGCCGCGTGGGTAAGTTATTTTCGTTCCCGCATGAACTTCTTGATTTTCTGTCATATAAAATTAATGCATATGTCCTTTCCCGGGATGCAAACTATCTCTATACCAATCGGTATACACTGTTAAAAAGATGGGCCGTGAAAGCGTAGCAGACCTACTGAGAGACAAACACACTTTCGCATAGTAATTATTGTATATGGATTTGTTGTTACCTGCTGTTAGTGGAATTCACAGATGTATTAGATCTGCTACGGCGGTTGCATATGGAGTCGCCGCAATTGACCACTCCGCCTTTGGTGGTGATGGAGAATGTTCTTAGCCTGTACAAGTCATCTGATAGCCGAGGGTTGTAAGGTTTCTCTGGTAACGAGCATACTCTTGGCCTTGAATGTTCTACGACTGCAACAAATAACTTTTTGACCATGACGAAAAGTAGATCGTTTTATAAATAAAAGCTTTCACAGAGTGTTTTGGAATTGCCAAGCGAACATAAACCACTGCTTTGCTTTGGAATGCTATTACTATCCAGCAGAAAAAGTAAAAACTTGTTAAGAAATAACCACTAACAATATTAAGTCATGTGTAAGTAACAGTCCTCCCGCGTTCTTTTGGAGTGAGCCAAATCCACGTTTTTAAATTAATAATAATTATATCATAATCTTAGATTTTATTGAGGAAAAAGGTGATATGTGTAGGAAAATTATAATATGTAATATGTGCTAATGCTTTCTATCATTGTAGATAGATAGCACGCAAAAAAGCTACTTAATAAGTTACAGCAATAAGCTAAAAGGCTCTATTTATTTTTCTCATATTTGTCTTATTTGATGGAAGACAGTATTAACACAGCATGCCTAATAGTATCTTTACTATCACAGGATTCCCAGATAGGTACGTTTACTTACGCTGTGGTATTGATATGTTAATGCAGTTTATAGTGTTAGAATCTGATTAACCTAACCACTTTGATAAAATTATATACTTCATATAATAGAATTGTGCGTCTGTAATAAGTACCTAATAACCATGAAAGCGAGATTGTACAAATACATGCCAGTAATCAGTATAATTAGTAAACTAAAGCCGGCGTAGAAACGGTGTCATTTACCTATTATTAGGCAGGCTTTACAAAGCGCCGTACGCGGAGTAGTTTAATTTAATTAACTCAATGTAAGTACTTTACAAATCTGTGTGAGGCCACTGCTAATGATAATTTTACCTCTGCAACTTCTAACATTTAGTTTTCAGCAGTTTCAATGTGCTTCATTCGTGTCTTAATATCTAAGCGGACGGTCATACGACTACTGCTTTATTTTAATTCAAACGAAGTACTTAAATTATTATAATTAATTTTCTAATGTGATCAGAACTTTTCGTAAACGGAAAATTATTTGTAAGCTTAATGAACAAAAATGAATGAAATAATGTAATACGTACATACATCATATTTTTGGTACACTTGCCACAGAGATGGACATAGGATAACTTTTATCCCGATAAATCAAAAATTTACTATGGGGTTTCCGAAAACCTAAATCCACGCAATGTCCAAGGGGCATCTTCTAGTTACTAAAATAATTTTACTTCGACCATTTAATTCTATATGGATTAAATTGTCACAATTTCAGTTGGTTTCTGTCAATGGTTTCTGTATCCTAAAACGTGCTCGCCCTTTTAGATTAAGTTGTCAGTGGACGTGAGGATTAATAGTGGAGGGTTCATTGAACGAACTGAGAAACCAACAAATCTTTAACCATTTCATAGATGCTGCGTTCCAAGGTTTTGAATTATAAGCACAAAGATTAATATTTTGATCAGTTTTGATTGAATTGCAAGGTACTCCTGCTGCTTGAATGCCAAACCACTGAATCCTAATGTTACTTAAAATATATTTTGAAAACGTTAATTATTAAAGTAAGTCACGAAATATACATTCGCGGTTGTCCAACGTTATACAACCGCGAATTTAGCTCATGTCATGTCTTTGAAAAATACATATAAATAAAATACATTGTTTATTGACTATGATTTCTGTTTACTAACCTGGTAATTCCAAAAAATTTGAAGTCCGACGTTGTCTACCGCGCACCGTATTTTGAAAATTGAGTGGTCCAATGTCTTCTACTGAATCACAATTCGACATCGTGGACTCCCGCGAGCCACGTCTACTCGCCAAATATGCTAATCCTCCCTTTATGGAACTTCTTCGCATCGGGGAACATGGTCTGCTGATGCTCGTCGACCGTGTTTGTGGTGTATCCTCCGTTAAATCGGTCAAGTCTGATGTAGATTTTCGGCAAATCCTTGAAGAGGTTTCTGTCGCTTCGTCGTCGGCGTCGTTGACAATAGCGGACGGTGTGGCAGGGATCGCATCCGTAGAATCATCAGTGTGACTTGATATTATGCTGGGAGATGTTACCAGCCGTGGTGAGCTCACTGTGGAAGTTGAACCATATAGTTTCCTCATTCGATTAGGAGACACGTAGCCAGGATTTGTATGGATATGCACTGGAGGAGGCTTCGGTGATCTGGACTTTTCGCGACGGCTGTGTTTGAGAGATGTGGTGTAGTGAAGACCGTGGTTCGGTCTATCGAAGTGGCTGGGACTCGTGCGTTCTGAAGGCGATTCTGCAACTTGAGGGAAATGAAAGTGCCTTGGACTTGCTGGACTGCGGTGACCGTGAGCGATTGGACTCTTTGGCGGGCCATGCTTATCGTAGCTGCATCCAGACTGTGGAGTGTAGTAGCCCGAGGAGGAGGTGCTGGATGTAACGGAAGGACTCTTTTGAGGGAATATGAAGTGACGGGGACTCTTCGGTGTGAGTGGTTTTGGAGAGATTGGAGGATACCCGCTAGGGCTGTTCACTGCCATCATAAGACTTTCACCTTTATCGCCTCGGTCGAAGATTCATTTCCTCTGTACCTGTAAAGAAAAAGTTGGTTTAGTAAGTTAAGTAAGTTGGTTCTAAGTATACATCAAAGCACTTCACATCTTGAATAATTTTATACGTTTCCACGATATTCTTCAATAAAAACGTCTTGATTTTTTCTTCGAATCAAATTTCAGTTTTATTATGACATAAAAGTGAGTCGAGCACGTTTCTTAAGTATAATACCTGTATCTATATAATAAGAAATCTTTACATACAAGTACACACTTCAGGTTCCCCCATTCAGAGTTAAATAAAGTCCAGATGCTGTATCTCTTTCAAAATCAGCTGAAGATGTCATTTCACATTTGACTACACTACTTGACGGCAGTCAGCCACCAGGAATGTTACCATCATTTATAAATAAGCCCCCTGTTCCCCTTCAAAGTCCCTTCATGTTGTAATGTTTAAAACCAGATCATTGGAATGTTCTGAATTCAATATTTTTTGAAGCAATCAGTGATTTGTTATTTAAAGCGATTTTAGGTCAGTCATAGAGAAGAAAAAATCGTCAAAGTCAACATTATAAAATCGAACCACAGAAAGTTCAGATTTGTTTGTTTCGTTTTCCTTTTTGCCCTTTCCTTTTTTCCTTTTTTTAGTTCACGCAATAAAAAGAAATCTAAAAGAAAAAATATTTTTTTTAGTTTTTTTTTTAATTGCATTTATGGCTAAAGCCACTTTAAAAGATAATTGTGTGCTATTGATGAATGCGGTAATAAACGATGAAATTAGGTACTTTGCAATCCTGATATATTATGTTCTCACAATATAAGATTTTCTTTGCATAAAAATGATTGATGCTTAAACAAACAAATATCTATGGCAAAAACCGAATTATGGTCGAAGACGATGAATCACCTCAATGACATTTCTGTGTTTTTTATATTCAAAAATGGTATAAATAGTAGATTATACACCAAAGGGATAAAGCACTGTTTTATGTCACGGGCGCTACATTGAATCCTGAGCGTAACGAAGGACTCCAAATTTAACTCCCGAGCGCAGCGAGGGTGTTATAAGTTAATTCCCGACCAAAGGGAGGGAATTAAGATTGAGTCCTGAGTGCAGTGAGGGATTCAAGCGCCCAAGAAAAAAACTGCTTTATCCCGGTGGTGTATACTCTACTTTATACTTCTACCATAACAGTAAAACAATATTTATTGCAAATCATAGTAAGTAGGATACATAGGTCTAGTAAATAATAAAAAGAAAAGACAAATTAAACTTTTTATTTCAAACTTTTTGCTTTTCATGCTGCCAGTGTTTATGCAGGTACACATACTCCTTGGTTTAAAAACTTTTATGTCAAATGGTACGATCGTTTGGTCGACCAGTCTGTAGCCTAGACTCTGTTGTGCATATTTACTGTATGGGGTTGGTCAACTAGTTGGGCGATCGATCGACTAGATTACGGCCCTAGGGCATGAAGACTGACTTTAGACCCGCAAAAGTATGATCAAAACAGTAGTAAAGGTATGGTAGAAGTATAAAATATTTTATTATAATATAATAGTGCTTATTTTATTTCAGTCATTAGCTTATAACCTAAAACTCTTTCCGACTCATTAGTAAAATTACCTTAAAGGTTCACTTGGCCAAAATCCTGAACGACCTCCTTGCGTGTTTCAGTAAATTGCTGAAATTATAATGTATAGATTTTTTCGTGAAACTTATAAATATTCCATTCAGCCGTGTCTTAATTATTCAATATGTTTTATTTCACTGGCGCAAAATTTTGTTGACAAGTGTCTAACAAAATTTAAAACTTAAATGCGTGTGTGTTCGGCTAAAACGATTTTAATGTTTTAGTCAAGCCTGAAGGATTCATGAAATATGAGTCAAAAATCTAATACTTTTATAACGTCTATTTTTTCTCTGATTTAGATAAGTATCAAGCCCTGGAGACGTTACATACTTTTGTTAGTAGGCTCTAGATGACTCAACTACGTATTCATATAAATAAATCATTTCTTTCTTACGGATCTATGACTATGTAAGGGGCCATTACAGTGTCATTAGTAAAGTTTTCATGTTCAACTCCTACAAGTCTGTAGTCTCTAGTCACTACAGACATTAGAGTACTTACTTCCAAAGACGCAGATATCAAGATTGTTTACATATTGAATAGAAGCAGGCGTTACTTTGCGGAAGTCCATGATAGTGAATGAACTAGAAGTTTAATTCGCTATAATCCGCTACAGTAGACAAATCTGTGTGGTACAGTGCGTGTCTTTCACCTGCAGCATGCGACACCCACCACCCAGCAATTCGCACAGGCACAACACCACACCACACAAATCCTCCAAATCACTCTCAACGTACGTTTCACTCCGACACCGGAGCATCTTCAGGAGATGTTGACTCGACAATGTGCATTGTCGAGTCAACAACTGCAGACTTCACACACCGTGGAGAACATTATGAAGAAATCTCAGGCATGCAGGTTTCCTCGCGATGGTTCCCTTTACCGTTTGGCTTAAATTATAGGTATTTATTTTCGTAAGATGCACATAACTCCGGAAAGTTAGAGGAGCTTTCCCGGAGATCAAACCCGCAACCCCGTCTAGGAGTTGGGGTGTCTTAACCACTGGGCTATCACCACTTCAAAGATAAGAAAGTGGAGAAGAATTATTTAATAAAATATGGTCAACCGCACTCGTTCATTTTATCAAGTACATATTATTACCTTAATAATAACGATATTATCAGCAGATAAAAGTATTGATTTTGGGCTCGGTGCTTATACCTATTGTAGACTTATTGCCTAATCAATCTGTTCGTATTTGCGACTTATTTTTGATACAATGAAGTAAGCATTCTAACTTTACTCAGACTGTATCTTGTGTATTAATCTTAAAAGTTTACTTAGACGTATCTGAGTGAACCTACCTATTAGTGAAGACTTAATATACCTATAACGAAGTAGGGCCACGGGTAAACTGGAAGTTTATTTGAATAAAAAATATTTGAATTTCGCTTTTTAATTTTGGTGGTGCAAGCCGGTGTGCCTACGGGTCGCAATCCGTTTGCAGGGTTGGAGTCGATGAAGATCTAACCGAAGTGACTTGGCCATGACGTATCTATGTATCAGGTTTTTATACGACTACCTGAAAAAAGGAGTATATTGTTTTCAGTGTTAATGTATGCATGTATGTATGCATGTATGTATTTGAATTTGTATATTCCACCATAACTTCTATACACCAGAACCGATTTTAATAAATGGGTTATCGTTAGAATCCCTAGCTTATTCCGGGTGACATAGGCTAGAAAATTTAAAAAAAAATTGATGGGGTGACCATGATCCCGCATTAAAGACTAAATTGGAAAAAAAAATTCGAAAATAAGATTAACTATATAATCATCATCTAGACAATGATGAGTAGATTCCAAAACTATATACCTAACACTATAGTTCAATATCCAGTGATTCACAAAAAAATATCATTTAATAATAATGTGAATAAGATTATAATTTAACAAGATTAATTTAGATTTTTAACTTTTAGTTCATTTTTTGGCAGGGCAGTCGTGTTTTTTAATTTTATTTATTATGACTTGTTAGTAATTAAATAATATGGCCTGAAAGTTTGTAAAGATAATTATTATATAATATAGAAAAAATATAAGTCACTTTAGTGAATTGTTATTATTACATTAGAGTATTTGAACCTAGCCCCAAATAATTTTTTTGTCCGTTTGACCTGAATAGAAACTCGAAACACGGTCAATTAATAACTGTTCCGGTGACAAGCCCGTGACCTCTTCTGTTGTAAGGTGACAAATTATTTCGATATTAATTTATTGAGGCTGTTTAGTAACAGTATTTCTAACCCCCATAATAGTCAGTCCGACTTAAGTGGGCAAAAAATAACATGTGATTACAAACTCTAACTTAGAGTAGATTTATGATCTACAATCTCTAGAGTTACGCATGGTATTGTCCGCTCGTTTAGAGCCAAAGCTTGTTACAGACCGGACAGGTCCAAACAAAAAGGACGAAACGACGTCTATTCCTACTGATAGAGCAACAGGAAACCGTTTATATGCAAATTTTTCGTAAGTTTCTATACTTACTTATGTAAAACTTACAAGTGTATTTGCAGCCTGATGAAGGGGTTAGTTGATGTCAACTACTCACACACACGCGCTTAAAACTACCTTTTGAGTACAAGTGAAATTAATTTAACGAATTAAAAAATACGACTGCTCTGCCATATTATTTTTGGAGTTTACCTCCATAAGAAGCGATTTGCATATAAAGCCATTGGAATCTTATTCACATTTTTTATTAAATGATATTTTTTTGTGAATCACTAAATATTGAAATAGTGTTATATATTTTTGGAATCTACTCTTCATTTTCTAGATGATGATTATGTAGTTCATCTTATTTTCGTTTTTTTTTTTCAATTTTGGTATTTAATGCGGGACCATGGTCACCCCATCTTTTTTTTTTTTATTTTACTACCCTATGTTACCCGGAATAAGCTAGGGATTCTAACAATACCTCTTTTATCAAAATCGGTTCAGGCGTATAGAAGTTATGGTGGAATATACAAACTCACATACATGAACCCTGAAAACAATATACTCCTTTTTTCAGGCAGTCGTATAAAAAGGGGGGATATTCGTGATAGGCCTAAGTACCTATATCCAAAAGTTTTATTAGGTATGTGATAAAAAACGCAGACGCCAATGTGCCCTGAGTCAGCTTATGCCACTGCCATTGCCTCTACGACTGGAGACGACTGATGAATGAATGAAATGAATGGATTAATGAATGATGTTTTATGAAAATCGGTCTCAAATAGAACTTACTGATTACGCCAGCACTAAACATTACTTTGTGCGTATTTGTATACATTAAAACAAAGACATTAAAGTATGCTTAGAAGTCTACGTTGATTAATAAAGAAATTAACTCAAAACAAATAAAAAAACCTAAAGTCGAGGACTGAAAAAACAATTAAAGTTTCTTTTCTGAAGAAGTATTATATAAATATAAAAGTTGCTTTGACCCATTTTATTTAACAGAAAAGGCACCGAAGTTTTCTAATAACGTCGCAACGAGAATCATACTTTCTTGAATAATATATTCAAAGTGCTTTAGCTGGACTAAACTCTTTAAGCACTTTTGTAACAATAACAAAAAGTAGATAATACCGTCTTTACTCTAAGTTTTCAATACCGGTATTTCAATAATTCAATATATATTATGTAGGAAGGACAAATGGCCTAGCTGTGACAACGTATAACAGTCGATTGTGATTGTTAAGCTACGTTGACTCAAGTCGGTAACTGGATGGGTTACCTAATTTGGACGTTCAAATTTGACCCTTTCGTTTCCTCTTGCCTCGGAGAGCACGTTAAACCGTCGGTCCCGGTTATTATCACTAACATCTGTTAGTAATCGTTACAAAAACCTAAGAGATTTAATACTCTTAGTCGAGTCGTATGCGGAAGGACGTGGGAACCCATCGCATTATTATCCTAAGAAAACTCCTACCATTCTGTGATTAATAGTAACGACCCTCAGTAATGAGGAATACGCAGAGAGAGAGAAGTATATGTAGCGATATAAGTGGATATTCATTGTTCAGTAGTTTGGGTCAGTGGCATAGACCAACCGATCGCCAGCCCATTAGGTACTAAACACTGGCCTCCTCTCAGTTATCTAAAATAATAATCAAGTAGATAAAGTTCCTTTTAGCTTAAGCTCTTGCGATTGACAAAGAATAAAACGTCTTTTAGTTATTTCTTAGCTATCTGCAACCAATCCGTTTGACTACGAGATTAGGCAGTTTTTCTAACCTGTTGTCCTACGTGAGTGACAAACGCGACACCGCGACTCGATACAACGCGACAGTATCAAACAGTAGCTGTTTGTCGAGTTTGTAATTTTCAGTGGCATCGCATCGCGTCGCGACGCTACTATCTAGAGGTGATAACATATCGCTAAATGGTTAAACTGTTAACAGCTGTATAGTTGAAAATATTAGTAAACAATCTTTACTCCTGTGCACTAGTGAGTGAAAAAAACATTGTTTGTTAAACGGTTATCGGTTAACGGTAGTAAAAGAGCTTTACTCCTGTGAAAAAAAACATTGTTTTTTTAGTACCGTTTACAACCGTTAACCGTTAACCATTTAACCGTTTAGCGATATGTTAACATCTCTACTACTGTCGCTACACCTAGGACAACTGGTGAGTACCTACGTCAAAAATTCGAGAGAAGGTCACTAATACATCTTGAAACACTTCTTTCCTTTGATCCTTTCAAGTGTCCGCAAAACACTTCAACTGTAAAGTGAAAAGACTCCAAAAAGATTGAAGTTCTGCGTCTTTTATTTAGCCCAGTCAAATTCTACTTAACGTTCACTATCACACGTATCCTTGAAGTATTCTAATTACCATGTCAAGTGAAATCGGTCATGAGAATACGTAGGTCGTTTCTTTGTTTTTACTAGATTTCTAGAACACCGCTTTTTCACAGTAATAAATACACCAATAAAGAACAAAGGCGATACTTCTAGTACGAATTTGTGTAAATAGCAGAATAAAAGAAAGTTGTAAACCTACTTCCAGAGCAAATTGTTTAGAATAGCCAAAAACAAATCAAAAATTAAAAGCATTCTTCCGATTCTCGAATGAAAATTACTCGCCTTAGGTTGAAGTTTCGTCAGACAATGATATTATGAATTTTATAAAGTTATGCCAAATTGTCACTGGCATAAATGGTAACTTGTAGCTAATTGTAAAACATATTTGGTGTTAAGTAATTTTAAAATGTTTACTCATATTAAAAACCTTCAAAAAAATTCCTAAAAGTTGTAAGTCAAAGTTGAATATATTGTTTTAACAGGGAAAAATATCAAATTGTTTTACCTAAATACATACTATAAAGTTAAATACAGAAATAGGGTTCACTGTAGAGGGGGGGACATAAGTTACGCAAATATTATCTACTAAGATGAGACAACATTATCCGAAGTAGAATTTTTTGTCAAATGTCTGACTAGTGAAACGAATCCTTAAGATAATAGAATGATGACATTTTTATGACGGACACAAGTTCAATACTTGCAATAAAACGGCCCGACCACGCGTAACAAGCTATTTGTTTTTACAGCTGGCGGCAAATTAAGGCGTTCACGTTCATGTTTTATTTCTTTCCAGTCAAATAAAACCAATTAAGACCAGGCAAAGTTAGCTTTGCAAGTGTCCATATTATTTATTACCCTCGTATTATATATTAATTATACCCTCGTAGCTTTAGTTTTAAGATACCGTAACTAATTATTATGTAAGTAATGGACGTCAATATGTGTACCTATAGTGTACCTAAATTGAATAAATTATTGATTGATTGATTAGGAAGTGGCAAGTTGGCAACAGGTAACTAAAATTTTATGTATGTATCTTACCTTTAACCTTAGTATCAGATTTCAATGTTGACTTGGAATGGGACAACGAAAAGCCGCATTAATTATTTTTGTCGTGTTTTGAAATCTAAAATTATTAGGGTTAACATTAACTTGAAAATGTACACTACAGACTGAGACCAGAATCCTAACTTTAAAGTTATGTTTGAGTCGTAAGCTTAATTTTAAAGTTTTTTATTTCGCTACTCACTGGCACTGGAGGGTTTTTATACTGAAATTTAATCTGTTAACGCTCAATGCAAGTAATTTTCAATTTCAAATAGAAGTAATGTACCACCGTCCCAAAAACTGATCCACGCCTCTGGCACAGTAAACAGATTCCTGTGCCTCTGGTGACCAAAGAGCTGGCGCTTATTTAGCACAACGGCTCAGCCTTGCCATTCAACGAGGTAATAGCGCCAGTGTTTTGGGCACCATGCCCGTTAACGATCACTTGGACGGCGTGTTTTTTTTGTAAATATAATTAGTTTTAATTTAAATCACTTTAAGACCTAATCTGTACCCATATTCTTGCAAATAAATATATATCATTCCCACTTTGGTTGAAATACATATAATCCAATCACATAACTGTACCTAATAAAATTCTCTCCGAAACATGTGATTGAACGTGTATACAGCTTTAAATATGTAGAAACCGTTCTTGATGAACTTTTTTCATGGGTTCCACAAATAAACCAAATAACAGGGCGCCTAAGAAAACTTTCATGGGTGTTTAAGAAATAAAGAAAATTTGATAGAATAATTTAAAACACAAGTCACTTCTAGTTAAGATATCTATGTTCACACAGCTCCCTGGCAAACTATCTAACTATGCGTTGGTATGTTTTTATTCAAATCGTACTACTAATTCTCAAGACTACCCTCATTATAAATTAAAGAGAAATATAATTAATATTTTGCTTGGAGAAATTAAAATTATTGTATGTTATGAATTACTGTACGCTCAAAATGCTAAATATTGCTTACATTTAGTATTTTATGTTAGCCTGTAAGTTTCATTTAAGTGAATTGTTAAATTCTTTTTGAAACAATATATATCTTAAACTAGAAGAAATGCACTTCAGTACATTCCTTGAGAAATATATTCACTGAATCGCGTGCTGATAACTTGGTATTAGAGAAATTTGCATCACAATATTAAGCAATGAGACCTCCAGCTAGTACCTTGACATTAGAGAAATCCGCATCACAATCATCAACAATGCACCCACGATAATAGAGTCCACATCGAACATTGCACAATTAGAAAGACCGTTTCTTACTATCTTACCTATGTCTATTTAATAATAATCAATATAACTCGTCGGCATAAACAGTAGGGGATGTAATAAAGATCTCGTAAACCGTAGGGGGTGATCGGGATGACAATACTTTCGGTAGTACTTACAGACAGTAACAATTTAAGCGAGTCGATAAATTCAATTAAAAAAAACTAAAAAGAGCGTATATTCATGTTACAAAGTTCAGTAGCATGCATATTATGTAGTGAAAATGCATATTCAATATCTACTAATATTATAAGTGCGAAAGTGTGTTTGTCTGTCTATCTACTACGCTTTAACGGCACAGCTTTTCAACCGATTTTGTTGTAATTTGGATAGAGGTAGGTTACGTCCCGGGGCAGGACATAGGCTATATTTCACTGGCACTGGACGGACGAATTCACACGGACGAAGTCGCGGGCATCATCTAGTCAAAAATATTTTTTTACAAACCTTACATGCCTTACCTTTCTTTACTTTTTCGTAAAATAGTTATATTTGTGCCACAAATAGATAAATAATAAGATGCGCTATTTGTAGCGGTAATACCATAGTGACAAAGACGCCCGGTTTCCTATTCGGGCGATCGGATGTTCTATACCCGGACACGCACCCCTATCTTTTCGCAGTTACGTGCATATAAAGAAATTAAAGGGTTTTTGGGAAGTAAATCATCGTGAGGAAACCTGCATGCGCAAGAGTTCCTAATAACGTACTCACAGGAGTGTGAAGACTGCCAATCCGCAGTTGACTGACTTGACACTTGGCTGCATTGTGGACTATGGCCAAATCCATCTCATTCACAGAACAGACTTTTTATGCAATCAGGATTCCTTTTTTGTAATGAAATTCTTAAGCTGTCACCGGGTCAGATAAGTTTAAGGGTTCATATAAATAAATTAAAAACAAAAAACAGGCATTAAAATTAGTTCCAATTGTAGCCACCAGGACAGAAAAGTTTGTGGGAGTATACATAACATAAATAAAATATAAGATAAGCAAGACCCAAGTGACTGTAGAAACTTTCATGAAAAATATCGGAAAATAAAAACAAATCTAAAAATTTCATCACATTGGAAATGAGTAGGTGCTCATTATTTTATAGGATATCTCTGTTTCAAAAGCAAATAACAGCGAAGGCAAACTCAATAACAACTTTACAAAGCTAATACCTCTTTTTATTTGAATTTCATTTTACGTATTACATTAGCATTTCGACAGCAATGTTTCTCTTCTTTTCGTTAAATTCAGTTCGTTCTAGTATGTAAGGTACTTTTCGAAGTTTAAGTCTGCATAAATCTGTAGGGCTATTGTGGAAAAGCTGCATCAGTCATTGCTAAAATTTCATCTGTTTGACAAAATAAAAGAAAAACAATTACTTATAGAAAAACTAGCGACCGTCTTCGGCTTCACTCCCTTGAAAATTCAGTAATATCCGTCTATACTTCTTGTCTACATTATAACATAGGAAAGATCTGTGCAAAATTTCATCTCTCCAGGTCCAAGAGTTTGGGCTGGGCGTAGATGTTACCATTGCCGGCTCACTACATACACAACACTTTGGTCATAGTCCACCAAGCTGGCCAAGTGCGGATTAGCAGTTTAACACATTTTCAAGAACATTATGAAGAACTCTCGCGCATGCAGGTTTCCTCACGATATTTTCCTTCACCGTTTGAAGCGAGTGATATTCAATTTCTTAAAACGCACATAACTTCGAAAAGATGGAAGTGCATGCCCGGGGATCGAACCTGCGCACTGTACGGTCGAGTGCTTCACCACTAATCACCGCTTCAAATAAGAAATACAAAACAAAATAGCAACAACCTGAGCCAATGCCAGACGCTTATATTGATTTTAATAATACAAGCAACAGAACTGCAGATCCGCATTGAAAATCAGGACATACCTACACGTTGGTACTACAATTTAATTAAGTATCTGTTGTATGTCTGTTATTCTGTTATTAACTCAGCCAAGGCAAACAATTTAACTTATACACAAACTTTTTAGAAAAAAACTCAGAAGAAATCGATAAAGTTCACCGACTTGCGATAAGAACCTCATTAATACTTCTGATTTTTCCACCTCGAAATCAAATAGGACAATGATAAAATATATAAAAGTTAGTAAAAGTATTATACCAACAAGCTTTTTAATTTTATGTATAACCAGTGAATGCCCACGACTTCGTCTGCGTGGTTAGGGTTTTTTGGTTCCCACTGGAACTCTTTAATTTTCCGGGATAAAAAGCAGCCTTTGTGCTAATCCAGACTATTTATCTCTGTGCCAAATTTCAGCCAGATCCCGTTTAGCCGTTGGGGCGTGATTGAGTAACAAACATCCATACATCCATCCAAACTTTCGCATTTATAATATTAGTAAGATAAGACTAGTTGATGCCCGCGACTTTGTCTGCGTGGATTAAGTTTTTGATTCCCGAGGGTGCTCCTTAATTTTTTGGGATAAAAAAATTGTCCTTCCCAGGGATATAACCTACTTCCATAACAAATTTCATCAAAATCGGTTGAATCGATGGGCCGTGAAAGCGTAGCAGACAGACAGACAGACAGTCACACATTCACATTTATAATATTAGTATGGATTTTCATTGATATACCTACTCGTGCTTGGCTTTATAGAACACTAGCTGACCCACCCCGACTTGCTCGAGTAGAATTTTTGGATTTCGGTAAAAAACAAAACCAACGTATTTTTCACATATTTTCTTGCCGTTGAAAATTTAGTCTTCATGCGACTCTTAGCGATTTCTTAGCGATTGCCTGAATCAGCAAAGGACCCTACATCAAGATTTCAAGTAATAAAATCAGCGGATATGCTACGTAATAAAAAACAATTGTAATTACGTTGGAATGCAAAGTTATTGAAGAATTTTATTAATTGAATCCTACACATTGTAATATTGCATTCTCGTTTTGATCGCTCGCATTTATGAAATGGCGAATAAAAATAAAGCCCGAATTGCTTTTTGAAATCATGATTGCAATAATTTTATCAATATCACAGAATTTCAAATACAAGCAGAGATTCTGAATTAATTTAATCATGGTGATTTGAAAAGGTGGACAATAATTGGAAATGTTTTGATTTATTATATTATTATAGTAATTAAAAGGTATTTTAAACAAATAAAGCCGGCTACTCAACGGCATGTACTAAATTTCTAAATTTATGAAAACTGAACTAGTACTCTGTGTCTCATTCTTAAATCATGAACTCATTTAATGAATATTTTTTTAGTTTCGAGCTCTGCCGAATATGTTTGCAAACAGATTTAAACGTGAGTTTGAGCCGGTTTCAATACTCGGTTGTCCTACGTAAGGAAAAACACAACTGCTAAAAAATGATTAAAAATAATGAGGAACGGTATTCCTGTCAGTCTTTTGACTGCGCAATCCAGCACAGTAACAACTTACAAAGGCTTCTATTATATCAACCATTTATTTAACCTCTGCTCAGCTCTACTCGGTAAAGCACGTTTCCACCCCAATGCTTTTGCTAAACTGAAAATGGAAAAATAATTTATGAAAACTTTTTGGTAATTTTTTACTAAAATTCTATATCAATGAGCCACAATTACAAAAATAATTGACCTAGCGAAGCGAAGGTCTCTGAGTCTACTTGAGTGAATTTGCACTTGTCCGTCCGTCCGTCTGACAGAGCCTTATAACTTCTGAATTACTGAACGTAATTACTTCAAATTTAAATATAATATGCAAACCGATGGCCTCCAGCCAAATACGGCTTAAAAAGTTATAAAAATCTTTATTTCAGGGGGGCTCTCATAGAACCGAATGCGAAGTAATATATTTTTATAGCGTTACATAGGGTTGCGGTAAAACATTTTAAAGATAATTAGGAATAGAGTCCAAAAATTTTTTTTTAAATATTTCCCCTAAACTTGACGAAATGGGGGGCTTTCCAAGTAGTGGAGATTTTCTAACGTTTAAAGTTGACCTCAGAACTCTCAATTTTCTGAAAGGCTGAGACTGAAACTTGATCAACTATTTGAATTATATCCTGTACTTGAACAACAAATACTAAAATTAGATAAATATTATAAGGAAATGAAATTATTAAATTTTTAATGAGCTTCAGTATTTTTAACAGAACTTCATAATGATGTCAATAGATGGCGCTCTGTAAAAGTTTTTCGCTTCTACAATAACTCCAAGAACTAATTAAAAGAACAACGCCACCCGCGTTTCATAAAATAACTATACTGGCCACATCAATGAATGTTCAACGTTTGTCGAAGGACGTTTCACCATACCCAAACTGGCCTGACCTCCCTGACGCAGTGTTGAGCGCTGTTGTCTTAACGTGGGAGGTCCCGAGTTCGATTCCCGGCAGGGTCAATTTGGAAATTTATTAAATTTAATTTCTGAATTTTCTCTGGTCTGGACTGGGAGGCTTCGACCATGGCTGATTACCACCCTACTGGTAAATACGAACCGCCAAGCTATTTAGCGTTCCGATACGATGCCGTGTAGAAACCGACTAGGGGTATGGGTTTAATATAACTGCCAAACCCCGAACAGGTTAGCCCGCTATCATCTTATATTGCATAGTCACTTACCATCAGGTGAGATCGCAGTCATGGGCTGATTTGTAGTGGAATAAAAAAACTTAATGAGCTCTATTATAAGTCTTCGTATCGACAGTGACACCCATCCGTAAAGCTGTGAATGTTAAATGGATGGACATACCCGACGATGACGAAGACGAAGCTATCGTCACCCCTTCGTTCAGTGGCACCAACAACCTACAGATCTGTACGTATCCATACAGATTTCATTAATTCTTTTAGATTTTACATCAAGACACGCGGAAGCGTGTCCAGCCAAAGTTCAAAAAAACTGGCGAGCAGCACCGTGTGTAATATTACACGAACCATTTGGAGCCACTTTTGACCCCCTCATAACTCAAAAACTATTTCACATAAACATGTCAAATTTGGCGCATATATTGAGACCCGTGAGATACATATGTGCTCCAAATTTCATAAGCACACCTCAAATGGTTATTTAGATATAAACGTACAAAAATCGTCATTTTTATGATCAAATGTATAGATCAAAACTCTGACACGAGGCATGCTACCATTGCTTAAAGCCGTATTATTTTAATATTGTTGACGTTTATGTTGTAGTGTTATAATCATTATTTTAAGGACGTCAAAGTACGTGACATTCAAACGTTAGTTTGAAACAATACTGCTTTAAGCGGTGGTAGTAACTCCTTAACTATTGAAAATGACACATAATTATTATTTTAATGTAAATAATAATGAATAATAATATAGTTGCATTAAAACCTTACCTTCGTATTCATACATTTTGTGCAACGAAACGTCATTGACAGAAAAGAAGAAGAAACGTATTTGAAGTCGTCAGTTCAAGCTGTCAGTCATTGTGATTTGTATTCATTGTATACAGTGGTTTTAGTGATATCGACTGTTTACCGTGCTTGTTTTCAATGTTTCACAAAAAACTTTTGATTTTGAACTTTTGCAATCAAAATTGATGAGATGTAGAAATGTGCTGTAGAGGTAGTCTGACCATAGATGTAATCTCTCAATGTCAGTGTAACTCTAGGTACACTATATATTTTTCTTGAGAATTCTCGTCTTTAATTATCTTGTACAATGAGTCGTACAATAGAATTACTGGTGGGTGACACACTGACCTTACACCAAATAATAAGTACCTACTAATGTAAAACGTAAACTAAACTAATAGAAAAGTCCTATTACAGTGTAAAGGATTATTTGAATGATAGCAAGGCATGGGTATGAATTGTTACAACGGCTGATTATGTAATGTTATATTATAAGTACATATATATAATTTCAAATATTTGTGAGATGGTGATAGTAAAAAAAAGCGGAGTTTATTGCGGGCTCTTCTCAGACCAGGGCACGTTTGGAACCCTCGTAGCTTTAGTTTTAAGATATCGTAGTTAATTATCACCATCACGTCTTATGCTCTGTAAGCATGACGTTCAGAAGGTGTACTTTGTAGGTACATATTTTGAATAAATATGTTTTGAGTTTGAGATTGAGTTCAATAATTTCTGTACAAAAAGTAATGATATCCCATCAAAAACATAAATGTAAAATGAGAGCCAAGTTCAAAATTGTGATATATATGCCTTGGTTGTTGACTTCAGCGACAAAAGAAGTGAGATCTAAATGGGTGCCAAGTTCAATGGTCAGTCCTGAAATTTATTTATAACAACATATAATATTTTATAACAACTTAAAATATCATTTCTTCTTATAACTTAGTATAAAATGTTGAAGACTAAGGCTTTGGCTTGGCTAGTTTCCATATACGAATTATTATTAAGTAGGTACCTAAAAGTACAGTTTCTACCAGCAAGCCAAATTTTCGGAAGAATAAAATAAGAACTTACAGCTTTACAACTTGTGAACGCTATAATTCGTATATGAAAACTAGCCAAGCCAAAGCCTTAGTCTTCAACATTTTATACTAAGTTATAAGAAGAAATGATATTTTAAGTTGTTATAAAATATTATATGTTGTTATAAATAAATTTCAGGACTGACCATTGAACTTGGCACCCATTTAGATCTCACTTCTTTTGTCGCTGAAGTCAACAACCAAGGCATATATATCACAATTTTGAACTTGGCTCTCATTTTACATTTATGTTTTTGATGGGATTATTACTACTAGATGCCACGTCTTTGGATATATTGTAACCAATTTGTAACCGTCATCGCGCCGCACTGCCGTAGCGAGTTATATTACAACAACGATAACAAGTGAAATTAATTTAACGAATTAAAAAATACGACTGCCCTGCCATATTATTTTTGGAGTTTACCTCCCTAAGAAGCGATTTGCATAATATATAGCCTTTGGAATCTTATTCACATTTTTTATTAAATGATATTTTTTTATGAATCTATCTAATCTAATCTACATATTGAACTATAGTGTTATACTAGATGATTCCCGCGACTTCGTCTGCGTCGATTAAGGCTATAAATTAGGATATAAGCTATCTTTCAAGTTGGATCAAACTGCACACGGTGTGCAAATTTAATTTAAAATCGGTTAAGTAGTTTAGGAGTCCATTGCGGACAAACAACGTGACACGTGATTTATATATATTAAGATATTCTCTACTACTACTACTCATCATTTTCTAGATGAATATAGTTAATCTTATTTTCAAATTTTTTTTTTCAATTTTGTTCTTTAATGCGGGACCATGGTCACCCCATCTATTTTTTAAACAAAAATACTAGCCTATGTCACCCGGAATAAGCTAGGGATTCTAACGATATCTCATTTATCAAAATCGGTTAGGCGTATAGAAGTTATGGTGGAATATACAAACTCACATACATACATAAATACATACATGAACCCTGAAAACAATATACTCCTTTTTTCAGGCAGTCGTATAAAAATAAGCAATTGTCACTCGATTCCCCATCAAAATCGATGCGTATTGCTACTGATACGATTATGTTTCATATTTTCCTTTCATGCGGATCATATTTAACGCTCCGCACCTTTTTTTATCTTTCTTACGTTATTAGTCAAGGATCAACAAATCGAAGTAACTTTCCTGAGATCAAACCTCTAAATAAACATTGAGTATTACCTATTATCAATTAGTGACAGAGATGTTATAGATTAGATGTTGTAGCTTTAATAATATTTTAACGTAGTTACACGTAGTCAGTACAGGTCCTTTAATAATACTTCTAAACTAATAATTAATATTATAAATGCGAAAGATAAATATATGTATGGATGGATGAATGGATGTTTGTAACTCAATCACGGCAAAAAACCTAAACGGATCTGGATGAAAGCCACAGATACAGATTATAGTCTGGAATAAATATATATATAAAAATAGTTCCCGCGCGAGCCAAAAATCCTCAATCCACGCGGACGAACTCGTGGGCATCAGCTAGTATGATTTATTTATGATGATGGTTTATTGCACGAGTCTTTGTGCAAAAACAGGTAAGTTCATACTCTATTCCCTCAGTCTCATAGACCAATGAAACGGCAATCTGACAATGTCGACTAGACGTCAGGTGCAGGCGGCAACAACGATGACATTGCGTGCTCTCCGAGGCAAGGAAGTCAAACACCGCTCACTATATAACCCCTACCAAAAACCATTATCTTACAATGTTTGGTCCATCCCCGTTTAATAGATACCTTGCCTTTCTCAAACTTGAATATCTTGCTTTTTGAATAGATTTAGTAATCCATACTAATATTATAAATGCGAAAGTAGCTCTGTCCGTCTGTGTGTGACGCAATCACGCCTAAACTACTAAACCGATTTAAATGGAATTTGGTCCAGAGATAGTCTAGAGCCTGAGAAAGGACATAGGCTACTTTTTATCCCGGAAAATTCAAGTGTTCCCGCGGGAATAAAAAAAATTAACTCTTCGACCAATCTTGATGAAATTTGGCATAGGGATAGTTTGTATCCAGCGGAAGGACATGGGCTACTTTTTATCCCGGAAAATTTAAGAGTTCCCGCGGGAATTAAAATACCTTAATCCACGCGGACAAAGTCGCTGGCATCGTCTAGTATGTACCTATTTTATAATATGCAGCTTCTACGAATCGCGTTTCCGTATAGCACTGCAGCAATGTCCTTGCGAGTGTTGTTTATTCCAGCCCTACGGAAAATAAGTGTGGGTACTGTTATCTTTAGGTCGAGTTACATGAACACCATTAACCTCGCAGAAACGTTTGTTTATCTTCCTTGTTCAGGCTTTCGAAGCCGTTAAAGTATAACGTCAGCTCACGGCTAAATGTAGTGGAAATAATGAGGCCTTCCATTCATCGAGGCTATAGCTTAATTTTTGAGTTAACGTGAGTTATAGCGAAGACATACATCAGTTATACATAGTTGAAAATTACAAACTAATATTAACCACTACCACCACTACAGCCCATTAAAGTCCCACTGCTGGGCACAGGCCTCCACTCTCATGTGAGAGTGGGAGTTAGAGCTTAGACCCACCATGCTGCTCCAATGCGGGTTGGCGGGCTTGAACCGATTAGATAACCGGGACCGACAGCTTAACGTGCTCTCCGAGGCACGGGGGTGAAACACCGCCAACTTCCTAACTCCGGGCTAGTACTGAGAATTTCAAGTCAGAAAAAGCCAATACATGTTATGGCCCGACCCGGGACTCGAACCCGGGACCCCGTCGGTCACAGCCGAACATGCCAAACACTAGACCAACGAGGCAGTTAACTAATATTTAAATAAAAATAATTTGTGAGAATTTGACATTATTTTGTTGAATTGTAATTAGTTATGTACACATAGATACATTGAAATGTAATATAATGTAATGTAATTAATTATAAAGTGGACTGACTGATATTGTTAATTTTGTATAAAAGTATGTAATATTGTTAACTTCAACAATAGTGTTACCAATTTGCAATGCCCTGACGGGGCCTCATGTATATATTAATTTATATTTATTTTATATGTACATAGATGAATGCAAAGAATAAATGATATGACAAAAGTTTCTATTTCTCATTCCGGTTCTAACCATAAATTGTAGCTTCGAACATAAAATACGAGTATCGCTTCGAGGCGTTCTCACTGGAATTTGACCCTCTGAAAAGTTTTTTCAAGTTTCAATAGGCCGATGTGAAAAGAACATAAAATGAACTTAATTTAACGAATTAAAAAATACGACTGCCCTGCCATATTATTTTTGGAGTTTACCTCCTTAAGAAGCGATTTGCATAATTATAGCCTTTGGAATCTTCTACACATTTTTATTAAATGATGTTTTTGTGAATCACTGGATATTGAACTATAGTGTTATATATTTTTGGAATCTACTCATCATTTTCTAGATGATGATTATATATTTAGTTAATCTTATTTTCGAATTATTTTTCAACTATAGTCTTTAATGCGGGACCATAATTTTTTTTAAAATTTTACTAGCCTATGTCACCCGGAATAAGCTAGGCATTCTAACGATACCTCATTTATCAAAATCGGTTCAGTCGTGTAGAACTTATGGTGGAATATACAAACTCAAATACATACATACATGAACCCTGAAAACAATGTACTGCTTTTTTCAGGCAGTCGTATAACAATCTAGATGCCCCAGACAGACCTCTGGCCTTCTCCTGACATTTAAAACAGGTACTGAGTAAATAAGTCAGCACCTGTATCAAGACACGCGGAAGCGTGTCCAGCCAAAGTTCAAAAAAACTGGCGAGCAGCACCGTGTGTAATATTACACGAACCATTTGGAGCCACTTTTGACCCCCTCATAACTCAAAAACTATTTCACATAAACATGTCAAATTTGGCGCATATATTGAGACCCGTGAGATACATATGTGCTCCAAATTTCATAAGCACACCTCAAATGGTTATTTAGATATAAACGTACAAAAATCGTCATTTTTATGATCAAAGGATAGATCAAAACTCTGACACGAGGCATGCTACCATTGCTTAAAGCCGTATTATTTTAATATTGTTGACGTTTATGTTGTAGTGTTATAATCATTATTTTAAGGACGTCAAAGTACGTGACATTCAACCGTTAGTTTGAAACAATACTGCTTTAAGCGGTGGTAGTAACTCCTTAACTATTGAAAATGACACATAATTATTATTTTAATGTAAATAATAATGAATAATAATATAGTTGCATTAAAACCTTACCTTCGTATTCATACATTTTGTGCAACGAAACGTCATTGACAGAAAAGAAGAAGAAACGTATTTGAAGTCGTCAGTTCAAGCTGTCAGTCATTGTGATTTGTATTCATTGTTTATAGTGGTTTTAGTGATATCGACTGTTGACCGTGCTTGTTTTCAATGTTTCACAAAAAACTTTTGATTTTGAACTTTTGCAATCAAAATTGATGAGATGTAGAAATGTGCTGTAGAGGTAGTCTGACCATAGATGTAATCTGTCAATGTCAGTGTAACTCCAGGTACACTATATATTTTTCTTGAGAATTCTCGTCTTTAATTATCTTGTACAATGAGTCGTACAATAGAATTACTGGTGGGTGACACACTGACCTTACACCAAATAATAAGTACCTACTAATGTAAAACGTAAACTAAATTAATAGAAAAGTCCTATTACAGTGTAAAGGATTATTTGAATGATAGCAAGGCATGGGTATGAATTGTTACAACGGCTGAAATGTTATATTATAAGTACATATATATAATTTCAAATATTTGTGAGATGGTGATAATAAAAAAAAAGCGGAGTTTATTGCGGGCTCTTCTCAGACCAGGGCACGTTTGGAACCCTCGTAGCTTTAGTTTTAAGATATCGTAGTTAATTATCACCATCACCTCTTATGCTCTGTAAGCATGACGTTCAGAAGGTGTACTTTGTAGGTACATATTTTGAATAAATATGTTTTGAGTTTGAGATTGAGTTCAATAATTTCTGTACAAAAAGTAATGATATCCCATCAAAAACATAAATGTAAAATGAGAGCCAAGTTCAAAATTGTGATATATATGCCTTGGTTGTTGACTTCAGCGACAAAAGAAGTGAGATCTAAATGGGTGCCAAGTTCAATAGTCAGTCCTGCAATTTATATATCCCATCAAAAACATAAATGTGAAATGAGAGCCAAGTGCAAAATTGTGATATATATGCCTTGGTTGTTGACTTCAGCGACAAAAGAAGTGAGATCTAAATGGGTGCCAAGTTCAATGGTCAGTCCTGAAATTTATTTATAACAACATATAATATTTTATAACAACTTAAAATATCATTTCTTCTTATAACTTAGTATAAAATGTTGAAGACTAAGGCTTTGGCTTGGCTAGTTTCCATATACGAATTATTATTAAGTAGGTACCTAAAAGTACAGTTTCTACCAGCAAGCCAAATTTTCGGAAGAATAAAATAAGAACTTACAGCTTTACAACTTGTGAACGCTATAATTCGTATATGAAAACTAGCCAAGCCAAAGCCTTAGTCTTCAACATTTTATACTACGTTATAAGAAGAAATGATATTTTAAGTTGTTATAAAATATTATATGTTGTTATAAATAAATTTCAGGACTGACCATTGAACTTGGCACCCATTTAGATCTCACTTCTTTTGTCGCTGAAGTCAACAACCAAGGCATATATATCACAATTTTGCACTTGGCTCTCATTTCACATTTATGTTTTTGATGGGATATATAAATTGCAGGACTGACTATTGAACTTGGCACCCATTTAGATCTCACTTCTTTTGTCGCTGAAGTCAACAACCAAGGCATATATATCACAATTTTGAACTTGGCTCTCATTTTACATTTATGTTTTTGATGGGATTAAGTTTTACAGAAAACAGGTACATAATTATAATTATATTCTTCTCAGTCATTCTAAAAATCAACGATAAAAGAGATAATTACTTAAATGAAATTTAGTACAGTTTTAGAAACATTTCACTACACAGAAAAAAATTAGAGGTTACCTCCTGGACATGAAAAGCGAGAGCCGAAGAAAAGATACCTCCTCGAGTTATAAATCACTGTGAGGTTTAGATTTTATAAAAAAAACTACCGTTTACGAAAAAATTTGCATCAAAGTCTTTGGCAACTTGTATGAGTACAAAATAAACGTTCTACTACACGCACTGAACGCATTATTGAATTTTAAGGCGAAAACACACTACGAACAGGATAGGATAAAACCACCGCATTGCAAATTAAAACATTTTTAAAAGCCTCATGGATTAACGTTTTTGCCCTTGCCCGGAACGTTTTTGCCCTTACTTCTTAGCTCGATTTTTTATAGAAGCTTTCTAGCGAAAGGTGAGATTGCAAATAAGGCAGGAAATTTTAAAAAATGGTCGTGTATCCCAAAATATACTTATGAGATTCTTTTCTATTTTTCTAGCCATGTATTGCCAGCACTGTATTGGCAAGATACCAAGACGGTCTCCACCAACCAGCACACCAAGGTCCAATCAAGGACCAGTAATATCTAAAAATCCGACTCTCAGCTTGCACTAGACAGACAGGCGGTTCCCTGCTGCCGCCATCATGCGTCCCTACCGTCCCACGTTGTGTTCAAGCCCTAAGTGCATACAGACTACCGTATCGATTTTCGTGTAGGTACGTTCCTGCAATGAACAGGCTGATAGCGAACAGATTTGAAGAGCCATTACTGAAGCGATACGCGCCTATTGCGGATATCGAGAGTCAATTTTAACTTCATACACTGTGTACTACAAGTTGTAGTTTTCAAGGTAAAAAGTAGCACCTGAATTTGTATCCAGGGCATATCCAATATCGACCTTTATCCATCCACTAGAGGGAAAGATGGAATTAACCCCAACCTATGTTGGTATACTCGAAAAGGTGAAGTAGTGAACTTCAGTGAAGTATGACCTCGTCCAACGACAGGTAGGTACAAGACGTAGATTGTGTACTTACTATATATATTTTATCTCTGAAGGAAATGTAGGTAATCGAACTTGGATATATTGTCTCAATGTTCAAAGAAAACCTTCAAAACAAGGTTCATTTCATATACGAATTTCCTTATTCATACATAATATTACTTATTGTAAAAACCTTTGTTAAATTTATCGGAATTTCGACGACTGAGTACTGAATTTATTCACAACCATTTTTTGGTTCCCTCGGCAACTCTTTAATTTTCTGGGATAAAAAGTCGTCTATGCGTTATTCCAAACTATAACCTATATCTGTGCCTAATTTCATCCAGATCCGCCCAGCCGTTTCGGCGTGATTGAGTAACAAACATCCATCCAAACTTTCGCATTTATAATATTAGCACCTATAGAGTATAGATAACATTAGGCTTATATTATTGCGTATGTTTTTCCAAGTTTGTTGCTAATGGCACATTTAAAAATGCGCCATTTTTTTTTCAATTCATTTAAGCCATTTTTAACATTGTGATTTTTCTTAAAAATTCCCTTGCACAATCTAAATAGAAGATATTGCAATATTCGAAGATTATAATAATAATAAGGTTTTAATTAAAGGCTAAGTTGCCCAGTATACATAGTTTGACACAAATAATTAATATAAATACAAAAAAGAGAATATAAAATAAAATAAAAAGAACCTAACTACTTATAGTAATGAATACAGATTAGATAACGAATTCCATTTTTCTGACATCATAAAAAATTTTGGGATACTATATACATTATTTTTATCAACTCTTACTAACTCAGACGTAACTTTTTAAAAAATGTGCCTATGAACTAAGAATCAATTCATGTACTTACCTCTATATCAGGATAAATTAAAATTAAAAATAAATTATTTCTTCCTGATTATTAAGTAGAGGGTCTTCCAAACATCCTATCCACGTCCTCTGTTAAAAGTTTACTATTAATCAAAGAACATGGTATGTCAAAATTTGATGACGTTACAATTATGTATTTCCATAGTTAGGATTGGTCTCCGCTGTTGTAGCGCAGCGGAGACCAATCCTAAATCTATGTGTATTTCTTACAAACATACTGAAACCATCTGTCAAACAGACAAAGTACCATGTGATAGTTATCAAATGCTTTAATGTTTTGACAACCTGTTGGATGTAACAGTAAGCGAGTAACCTACAATCTCTTAAATATATAATCAAAGCCCACAATAACCTTCAAGAGCCAGAAACTCAAAGCGTCTTGCTTTGGGGTCATAAATAAAGTATGAAAAGTCCCCTTTGAAAAAAAGGTCACCCACTCATTTTTCACATGGAAGGCCTAACGTCTAGTGTTCACACTATCTATTCATTGACGTCCTTATGCTAGGCTCTTGTATTACTAGCCACACAGTGGCACCAACGTTGGTCCAAATATCACTCACACAAGGTGCGATCGAGTAAATTAGCATTGGTCCCAACAGTGTGGTGAGCGTTAGGGCGGTATCCATACGTTGGATGAGTAGCATTGGGGCCAACATTGGTGCCAACATGCGAAACCATGGTCATGAATAGTAGAGCCATTACTTTTTTCGTGAATTTGATAAAGGTATACGCATAATCAAACAAATACAGGGGAACGAACAAAGAAAAAAAAAATAGAAATCGCTTGCGTTAAAGCCCCGCCCCGCGGTGTTGATCTTCGAATTACCAGCTTTTCTCGCCAAATAAATTGGCTTAACGTCACAAAGAAAAATATTCTATCTTTAGCCACGTAATTTAGAAGTTACAATTATTTATGCTACGTTCCACACTAATACTTATTATAAACATGAAAATGTGTCTGTCTGTCTGTCACCCGATGTTTTTTGTCGAAATTTATTATGCAGGTACAGAGACAGATTAGGTACCGGGTAGTTTTATTCCACTACAAGTCAGCCCTTGACTGCGATCACACATGATGGTAATTGATGATACCGGCTAACCCGTTAGGGGTAAGGCAATTATATTATACCCATTCCCCTCTAATCGGTTTCTACACGGCATCGTACCGGAACGCTAAATCGCTTGGCGGTACGTCTTTGTCGGTTGGGTGGTAATATTATAGGAGATAGCTGCACTTTTGGTCACTATCGCCAGTAAGGCTGATTCAGTATTAGGTGGGTGTAGGGCTCTCCACTGATGACAAAAGTGAGAATCTGCCCGCATGCGGATAGACCTTTCGCTAGATATGGCCGCTCAAAGACGGTTTATGGTTACCAAAAATTAACCATAACTATAAAGGCTGTTTCTTGTACAGTATTAAAGTATGCGCAGTACCTATATAAACAGTATAAGAACAGATTTGAAGATTAAATGCGAACTTAATAATTACTTGTCGTAAACCTACGCAAACGATCTCTATCTTAACCTCTTATCTATACTTCTATACTAATATTATAAAGAGGTAAAGTTTGTGAGTTTGTGACGTTGGAGGGTCTTCTTGTCTGAAACGTCTACGTTTTATAAGATCGGACATCTTGCACTACTCGTGGATGATCCACGCGCTAATAAAAAAAAAATGGGAAACTGGGACGAGGTTCTTTTTAATTGGTAGGTAGCGTTCTGTCGAGTGATGACAGACTACTCGTAAAAGTCTTCGGATACCAACCAGAAGATCCGACAATCGACTGCGTTTTAAAAGTCGAGTGAGAACTAGCTACCATAATAGTAACAACATACCAACCATACTCGTAACCGTATATCTCCCATACCAAATAGTAACCACAAATACAAAGAAACCCTTGAGGATTGGCTTCTCAAACAAACTTACTCGGTTACTAAAGGACTTTTGTAGATTCTAGTCTAATCCTGGGTAGTTCAATTAACACTACACACACACACACACACCCATACCTACGTAAACTTAAGCCTACACGCACACGCCTCCATTACTTATGTCTCTGAGTTGGAAATTTCCGAGAAACTACTTATTTCGGAAAGCCTAGGTGCACTATCATGATATTTTGTTTGTGAGTCTACTACATTAGGTATATCTAGATGTAACGCTCCAAAATGTTATGTAGTTACCCATATTGTGTATTATGCAATCAATTAATGTTTTAGAAATCTTTAATTTACCGGGATAAAGGTGTCTAGTGTCAATTTGTAATAGAAAAAATTACGTTGATTCGTAACCTCGCAAAAACCCCTTATTTGAAAGACAAACCAAACAAACTTTTGCATTTATGATTCAATTTTTTTTTCAAGGAGGATATCTTTGCTTCATGAAGTTATCAGACTATTCGACAATTTTAGTACCTACCTATTAAAGTCCAGTAACCACCAGAGGGAGAATTGACGGTAAATAACATATTTAGCAGACCAATCAGATTTTTGACAGATGAAGTGAAAAAAATATCACGTAATTTTAATCAGTAGGTAATCTGATAAGTTGCGGGCATCTAGGTACTACTATAGGCGGAGCGCTACGTTATGTAAATAAAGCTTATTTTGAGTTGCATTATTAAAAAGTCGTTGCGTCTCAACTCTGCAGGCAAGCGTTAATATTATATTTTCATGCCTTGTTTTCATGCCTTGCACGTAGATACTTGAAAAATCCTTCTCGTATTCATCCGATAAAGCTTTCGTTACGTCATATCCGAAGTACAGCATAACGAGGCTAAAGCGGAAGTAGGAAAACTAACTTTCTCGTGTCGAAGATATAAAATTACTTCGCACAAATCACTTCTCTAGGTCAAATCGAGGCTATTCTTCGTATTACAAGGACCAAGGCTGAGTCAAAGGGCATACATTATTTAATTGCAATTTTAATATACCTAATCATATTACAATGGACTGGAAGAATTTTACAGAACCCTGCATGCTTATGAGTTTTCCATAATGCTCTCAAAATAGAGGAGGAGTAAAAATAGACTAGTGAACATGATTACCTCAAAAAGCTCGTCAAAATACAAGCAAATAGTAAACAAAGCTTACAACAATATACTGCAGTCTAAAATAGGCACTTCGTAGGAGCACATTACTGCATTACACTATTGTATGTTAGATGCAACTTTGATTCCTAAGACGTAGAAAATAGAAACTAATTATCAAAATTGCAAACTAGTCGCGCAATATATATAAGTGTGTAGTGAAAAACGTAATATGTGTATAAAAAATCAAAAGTGCTTAGTAGTAGAAAAGGTGAATAAAGAGGAACTTTTTTGGAAAAATTGTTATTGACTTGAACAATTCAAGCATTTAACCAAGACTCGAAGCCCAAACAAGAAAACTTTTTCCAGTTACTTTTATCTCCAACCATGCATGGAAATAACCTATAAGTAAGGTACCTAATCTGCTCTATCAAAAAAATAAACACGCAAATCGGTCCAGAAATGTCGGAGAAACTGCTTAGGTATAGAATATAGCTTTTTGATTTATATGGTAAATATTCTCTTATACCTCGAGCGCTATACTAATAATAATTTACACAATACATAACATGGCTTTTATAAGTTCAATGTTTGATATTTATTATTTACATAGTTTCCTTTTCTCAGCAGAATTTTTTTTCCAAACCGGGTGGTGGCTGTCTCTAATTTTACCGTAGATTACTGCACTGTCATCAGAATTAAATATAATTGAAAATTATATGGTATGGACTACTATAATTAACAAGTGGAAAAGCCCAGTCAATTAGCTTGTTGATCGCTCTCTAATTTCATTGACCGGCAAATATGCCATAGAGCTCTCTCAATGTAGGTAGGTCTTGTATTTGTACAGTCTTTATTACTCGTAAGATTGCGACATACAGGTGTGAAATAAGCTCAAGAAACATATAAGTCGAAATAGAATCATTGACTGCTAAAATAGCTGGCACAATGAAAATAGTTCGCTTTGTAGTCATCGACGTATTGATTGAAATGCGATGCTCATAATGATGTGACGACCACAAACGGGTACATTAAATGTTTGTTAATTGAATATTGTAACCAGATGACTTATGGATGGGTTATTTATTTATTTAACTTTCTATTAATGTCCGTAACATGAATGCATCTAGGGCTATACGTTTCTATAGCGCAGGTTTCATTATAACGGTCATTTTTTAGGGTTCCGTACCTCAAGAGGAAAAAGAAAAAAAGGAACCCATATAGGATCACCAGGATTGCTGTCAGTCTGTGAACTACCTCTTTCTCGGGAACGCTTGGAGGTATTATGTTGAAATTAATATCAAATACTTAGGTCTACGTCCCTTATACTGAGATCTTTAGAGCGTACTTTGACTTGGCTCAGACTTTACTTTTATAGTTAAAACGAGATGGACTTAAGTGAGTAACATAAATCTGTCTCGTTTTAACCATGTCTTAAGTCTAAGCAAAGTCAAAGTTCGCTCTATAGATCTCACACCTAGAGCCATTTATGCCGCATATTTTGACACTCGTCACTAAATCAAAACCTATTGGGTACTTTCCGTTGACCTAGAATCATGAAATTTGGAAAACAGCAAGGTCTCACAGCACAAGTGTAGGAAAAAATCGTTAATTAGGGTTCCGTCCTAAAAGGGTGTCGAATTGTTTGTCATGCGCTACCAAATTAGTGCCATATAATTTAAGCCAGTTATTTCATCGTGTTGTTATAACATCTTCTTATTTACTAAATGAATTTCATTAAGTGGTGGTACGAAAACCTTTGTGCGTGACTCGCACTTGACCGGTTTTATTTGCTCGAATAACTCGGTTATTTTCAACTTTTCAACAAACCTTGTAAGGATTCAAGTGGTTCCAAATATGATTACCTACAACTTTTACCTTTAAATTCTTTCAGTGCAATTTATAGCGTAGCGCAGAACAATTAAAGTCAAAGTATTGAATAGAAGCAGGCGTTACTTTGCGGAAGTCCATGATAATGAATGAACTAGAAGTTTAATTCGCTATAATCCTGCACTTTAGACAAATCTATGTGGATCATTATGTGTCTTGCACTTGCAGCTTGTAATAATCACCATCCAGTGAGCCAGTAATTCGAACCGGCATCAGCATCACACTGTATCATTCGGTTTGTATCATTATGATTTTTGTCTTAGTAACAATATAAACAGAAAATACCAACAGGCAAGTACTTCCTATAGTATTAAGTGTGGTATCCAATCGAATTGATGGATATTCGAACACACCGCATTATTAATCGAGCGTTCATTCAATAGAGTACCCTATTTCACGTTTCATTTATTGCGAAGATCAATATTTACTTCACACATTAGAGATTATAAGCCCAGGCAAGTTGATAACTCCGCCCCTTCACTTACAGTAATATATCTATCAATCTATCCTGCTTGCATCTATCGCTGAATATAGGACTTTTTGAACAAGCCACCAAACACCACTTTTGTCATCCACTCTTTCAAAGCTCCAACTACTTTCTTCTACGCTGTAGACTTCTATGTATGTAGACTTCTGAATGCAGAAATCTACGTCGTAGGTGTATCTAGTGAATAAGTATAGCGTAGGCCTAATTCTTAGGCTACGCTTACCGGTACGTGGTTCCAACTTTAGACTACCTCTGTCCCATCGTCCCTTTGGGTCTAGTGTGACAAAATTAGAATGAAAATTCAAAATTCACATGTTTACCACTGGCTCGGAATGCCGTTCCTACCGAGAAGAGCCACCAAAAACTCGATAGACATTTAACTTGCAAGCCCCCCACTTTGGCTAGACAAAAAGTCTAACGTCTTAGAACAAGATTCGAATTATAAATTGAACCATTGAAAATATATTTTTCTAGTTTCTTATACATATTTTTAATCCCGTCTTTTAGCCCTTACCTTAATAATGCCTATTTCTAGCTGTGAAAATCCAAAGGTCGGACTATTAATTAAAGGATATTCGATTCTGTTGGTTGAACAAAAGATTATGATGGAAAATTTGCCTCATATTTTATTCCTACTTGCGTATGATGTATATTGTTTGATGTAGCTGTATGTTCGATCATAGTACGATAAAACATCATAAGTAAATAATATTACTAATCGTAAATAATATTACTTAAAATGACTTGTGAATATAATATTAAGTACATACCAACAAAATATTGAGGAAGTAAATAATTTGAAAACTCGATGATTTTCTGAATAATCTATATTATTTTCTAACTCCGTCTGTCTGTGTGTTACGCAATCACGGCTGAACTACTGAGCCGATTTAAATGAAATTTGGTACAAATATAGTCTAGAGCCTGAGAATGGACATAGGCTACTTTTGAATGCGAAAAAAGGGCTGTAAGCGGTTGAAATAGGGGATGACAGTTTGTATGGAAATTACGTCATTTTTAAAGCTGGAAGCTTGAAACTTATTTTTTATGCTTTTGATTAAATATAAATAAATACGACATTCAAAGTTTGTAAAATTAGGGATGAAAGTTTGTGTGTGATGACGTCGGTAACAAAGCTTAAAAAATAAAAATATAGAAGAATAAACAGAGAATTAGAAAGCCATTACAAAATGTGAAACTGAAATTAACGCAGTCATTACTCCACGCGGATGAAGTCGCAGGCACAGCTAGTTCTAAATAACTTCAGAAAATTATCGTTTTTTTAGTTTTTATTATTTCTTATTTATTATTATTACGAGTCTTTCGTATTTTATTACTAAATAAAATATCCGATATATTATTATTAAGAAAAAAAATCTGGTCTATATAATAGGTAGGTACATAATTTATATAATGGTAGCCTCATTTTAATTGATATATAGAATTATCATTGATGGTAGCATTAAGATTTCGCACGCATGTTGCGTGCTCCATTGAAATATTGAATGCACAACATTATTTAAATGGATAAATTATATTATTAAAAATTTAAAAAAAAATATATATTTTTATTACATCAAGATGTAAAATAAATATTTTGCGCTGTCAAAATAAAAATCATCCCGCTCAATGTAGTATGCAAAAACGGATCAATAAATGAAACAACACCAACGATAAATGTCATGTCGTTCGACTTAAATATTTTCTAATTTGTCATCACCATTGTACATTTGCAAATAAACAGGGAATTTTGTTATCTGTATTAATTCTGTAATCTGTCATCTCAAGCCTGAAGCCAAAGCAACAGGTACAATAGTTCATTCAACCTTGAAAATTTTACAATAAACTTACCGTGAAATGATCACGCACGCTCCCGCTAACTCCAAGCTACAAACCACTGGGGTGACGCTTTGATTTCTCACTTAAAAACCTAAATTCATCACACGGACATACAGGAAAACGCACAGTACGTGCACCCTTCACCACGGTCCGGGGTCGACTGGGGAATCGGTAGGATATTAGTAGAAGCGAGGGAAAAGAATCCTTTTCTGCCTAATAGCCTCCTTCGATTTCGCCAACACGAGACGCAATTTGACTTTTTAATTCTACAGTTTTCCGATTTCATTATGTCGTGAAAACCGCATTACAATTGAATGAAACATTATTTTACAAATACGCATATTATATTTAAAATAAATACAAAAATTGTAAAGCTCCAAGAGAATTTCTCTCATTATTTTATTTTAGGAAACTGCAGGGGAAATTGTCATTTTATTAAGGATTATATAAATAGAAATCGAGTACTTATTAAGAAAAGAAAATGATTGAAGATGCATCCAAGTAAAATGAGTTACCTAACTACCAAGTACAGATGATATCTTTACTACAGATAATCCGAAAGGAAAGCTCTATACTCAAACGATGTTTCCTAGCTATTTGATGTCTTTACCTATTTGTATTTTCATCTCGTCCATAGCATATCTCAGTGGCTGTATAATTTAGTTGAACACTGCGAAGGGTCCAACAGATAACAGTAAATCACCTAATTTGTAATAGCTTCACTTCGGCACTTCGGTATACAACTGAAACCTTCAAATACCTTCTGATTTTCTATAATAGACAACGTAAGGAACACCATAATACAGTTTGAGTTTCCTACATTTCGTAAGATCGTAATTAGCGCCTGTATTAATAAGCCGACATCAGCTTACAGATTCTCAAGTATCGGTCTTAAGGTAATGACATATATGTATACCAGCATCTAAATAAAGATACCTGAGAACGTGTTGTAAATAATAATAAGGTTTTTTTACCCAGTTTCTACGTTCCAATTAGGAGCGGATAATTATAACGTGTACATTTGTTTTTGTTACTTGTGAAATGTAAACAAAACTGCGTAATGCGATGTACTTATTCTGTTTATTTTCATCATTCAATCACGTTTGGAGCAATCAAATCAACATAAACTAAACTCATTTATATGCACCTGTTTGGATTTTATAGTTCTGGAGCTTTAGTATCGATAAAGCCACTCAACCCGGCTGAAAGCGTCACCCCACGTTTGTAACATACAACAAAATCTGACCATATACTCATCATACTTCATTAGCATCGGCATCTTCAAAGAGGATCGCTGTACTAATTCCCAATGTTGTTACTAGTGGGCAAGATGCATGGGAAAAGAAGACCTGGAAGACAGAGGAGGAAGTAGATAGACAGTATAAAGGAGTGGATCTTATCATGAGTTCCCGCGGGAGCTTTCTAATTTTTCGGGATAAAAAGTATTAAGTAGCCTATGTGTCATTCCAGACTATAAAGTATCTCTGTGCCAAATTTCATCTCGATCCGTTCAGCCGTTCTGGCGTGATTGAGTAACAAACATCCATCCATTCATCCATCCATACGGGCCGCTGCGGCCCCACATCACACATGGTCTAAGATCCGGTATAACAAATTGTATGAAAGTCAGTCATTTCTCAAGTATTAGCCATGAAACTTTGTATTAGAGCTAACGGTTGAAAATAAAGAGTTACGTGTTTCACACTTCTTGAAAGGACATTGTTCCGTCCCCATAAAAAGTTCGCCTAAGAACCAACATTCATAAAACATTTATTACTAGATTCAAATAAATACCTTTTTATACTTGAGAGCAGATTAAAACAACGGACACTTGCTTAGAAATGACTTATTACCAAAAATATTTTCAATTTTGAGGTTATTTCAATTTTAACAATCAATCTGCTTGAACAAATAAATACCATCTTTATCCAATTGTAATAGAGCTGTAAACAGTATGTAGATAAGAAAAGATTCGCCGTGGTTCATCAAAAACATTACAGATGGAGATATTAGATATATTAAATTATTGTACTTTCAATAGATGGCGTTGCAAGATTCAGCATACTAGCGCACTTAGCACTTTAAGTTGCTTTTATCTTGTTTCTTACGATACGGATCTAGCGCTCAAGCAGTGGTGTTGCATATTATTTTAACCGGTAAGTTATTAATTGATCTGTGGTTAATAATCGAGAGACGGAAACGTATAGTAATCAATTTAATACCCATTTATTTATTTTGTAATTAATTTGAAGTGTCCGTTGAATTCTAATATTAGAAATAAAGGTTATAAAATAAGCTAAGAATTACTGTATATGTCAAACACGTGTTGATTCTTAGGCGAATTTGGTCAATGTCCTTTCTACCCCCGAAGGGGTGAAATAGGGGATGAAAGTTTGTATGAAAGTCTTTCATTTCTCAATATATTCTCAAGTCATATTAATGAAACTCGGTATTTTGGCTTTCAGTAAAAAATAAAGAAGTATGTGTGTCGCAGTTTTTCAAAATTCTACCCCTTAGGGGGCGAAAGTGGGTGAATGTTTGTATGAAGGTCGGTCATTTCCCAAGTATTATCCATGAAATTTTGGTGTTTGAACTACCGCTTGAAAACAAAGAGTTACCTATTTCACAGTTTTTGAAATTTTTACCCCCGGAGTTGTGAAATAGGAGATGAAAGTTTGTATGCAAGTCAGTCATTTCTCAAGTATTATCCATGAATTTAAAAAAATCCTTCCTAAGTGAGCGCCTACGTCACAAAAGAATCCTACTGTCAAAATAGTTTCTAACCCCAGCGGTTTAGGCTTTGCGTTGATCCCCTAACGATTTAATATATATGGATATAGATCTTGTCCGTACGAAATTGAACTAGGCAACCTATTCACGATATGTCAATGAGTATGTTATCTATCATTTATTTCTTGTCACAAATAAATAACAGATGAGTACATAAATTTCTGATACGGGATCTCCTACTAACAACGAAACGCGGCCCGTTGGAAATGTCACACGTAATCTCATTACAAAGTGAGGCCTCGGTGCACAATTGGATATTAATAGGTTATTACTGGAATACCTAGGCATTTAGTAACAATAATATTGCTATCTTTGCATCGATCTGATGGCTATTGACATTGACTTACCAATGCGATAGCTATCGATACTTAATTTTATAACCAAAGTATAAACAACTTTTTTATTAGAAAGCAAGCTGACCTGCCTCTGCTGGGGAAAAGTCAGAAAATCAGTGCGAGATTTTTTTTACAAGTTAAACTTGACCCACTTCCCGGTTTCCGATTGAGCTGAAATTTTGCAGACACGTTTTTTTTTGATGAATGACAGCTGAGTGACATCATTGTAAATTCAATATGGTGGACTCCCAAAGATGGCGGATTTTTTTACCTTTGCGATTCACTAATAATTTTTTATGCACCCCATATTAAGGGCATTAATGAGAAGGATTTGCTGAGAAAAATACGAAAAATAAACTGACGTTACACAGAAACCAATATGGCGGACGAAAAGCTTATTTTAAAAATTGATTTTTAATACACATCTTCACTTTATAGTCCTTGTTCGACAGTTATTAAAAAGCCACTTATAAATCGTTTCCATCTAAAATATACCCAACTCATCGCCATTCTCGCTTCAATTTCTAATTTAGTAACTTTCCGCTCAGGAAAATTATAGCTCATGCTTTTATCGGCTAAAATACAAAAATATGAGTTTGTTGTGTATTAAAATTTATAACGAACGAGAATGGTCTAAAGTTTTAATAAACGCAGAATTGCGTAGAATGACGTAAAATGCGTCCGATGGCGTCAGACGACTAATTGCGAAACCTTAGACCCTGTTTTGTAGCCAATTTGCATTTCTATTTGACCATTAAATTTAATGAAAAGAAAACTCAAATAAAAAGTACAGATGGAAAGCGACGGTACTGAACAGTTCCCGTCTTTTTTGCTCAAGGCTCCATCCGCGCAAACAAGTATTTCGAAAAAACTTAATAAACTTTTTTTAGGTCTGTAACGCACACAACCTGTGATTAATATAAAATACGAGTAAATAAATATAAAATCAAATCAAATCAAAGTAAATACTGTGAATTATTTTCACTTAACACGCCTTTATATTGAGCCTGTCACATTTTATAAGTGTGCTTCTAAAATATGTATGTAAAACTTACATAAGTACTTACTTATAATAAAAAGTCTGTCCACCTGTTACCTTTAATGGCCCACCCGCTTTGCCAAAAATTAGACGAAATTTGTTGTTTGGTTGGTTGAAAAATATCTTTAACCTACACCGATAAAGTCGCGTTAATCATCAAGAAACTCAATAGATCTGAAGTGAGTTAGTTTGTTTGATCTCTTCTAAATTCAATATGGCGGACGATAAAAGCTAGTTTTTAAAAATGTTTTTAATTATTAAGACTTATTTAATTTACAGCAGCTTTGGAAGTCAGTTTTTCTTTTTTAAAATTATTTCTATTGTTTCTTATTATTGTAAAAAGACCTGTTACATGCCTGTTACCTTTTAACGCCTCAACCACAGAACGTGATATCTTTTTCAATCTGTGTCACCGATGACACAGATTGAAAAAGATATCAGATAAAATCGCGCATAACACTAGTTTAATTCATTTCAATTAATTTTAATCATACCATTTTAATTTTCATACCCAATCTAAGGATCACCTTTGTTAACAACGTTTAAACTAATTGGTAATCTGACACGTAGGCCCGACTCCGATGACACAGAATGTAGTCGTTAACGTCAGGTTTGTACCTGGAAATCCAGTTATCATTTTAATGATAATAATCACTAACCACTTGCTTGCACTTCTTTAAGTGTTGTGAAAACTGCTTGGAAACAGGCAAATAGAGTGCCATATTACTAGATGATGCCCGCGAATTCGTCCGCGTTTCGTTTTTTTTGATTCCCGCCTAGTCCTTCCCTTGGATATAAACAACCCCTATACCAAATTCCATCAAAATCGGTTGAAGAGGCAATTTTTTTATTCCCGCGGGATCTCTTGAATTTTCCGGGATAAAAAGTAGCCTATGGCCTTTCTGAGGCTCTAGACTATCTCTGTGCCAAATTTCATTTAAATCGGTTCAGTAGTTTAGGGGTAATTGCGTAACACACAGACAGAGTTACTTTCACATTTATAATATCAAGTATAGATTTTATACAAGCGATCCGCCCCATCTTCGCACGGGTAGCAATAATAATCATAATAGTTTATACCAAATATAGCCAATGGGCAGTGGTGGTTTTACATTTTAATATTACATTGCAAGAGTAAGCCCCACCCTCACTACACCCGCCACTGCCACCAGCCCTTAGATTATAGGTATTTAATCTGAGCACCGACCGCAGTCGCGCTTTTTTCCCTTGCACGTTACATTATTTCTATGATATCTCATAACAAATTCATCTTAATTAAATGGTGTAAATGAGAATTTTTATCTCAATTAAATACTTGAGATGACAAACATTTATTTTGAAAAGGATTATATCGGTAAAAACACCATCGCAAGTAAAGCATTGGTTTAGACCAAATTTGAAAAGCATAAAAATGGTTATTGTGAGTCAACCTTAAAAGATAGATATATACTATCGCGGACTTTTTTTAGAACTTTTTAAGAGAAATAATTCCACCATACATTATTTTCTTGTAACTTTTACTATTTACGCAGCGCACGCCACGTAAGCTCTCAGAAGAGACGATTTTTTCCGACTTAGTTTCTTGGTTTTGGTTTGGTATTGCAATTTTCGTAAAGATCTCTAATTTTCTTGGTTCTAAATAAAGGTTGCCTGGAAGAGATCACTCATAGTGTCCTTTACACCGTAAGTAGTTGTAAATTCTGTCACGATTTGTTTTACCTCGGTTTTGTTATTTGTGTGTACTAAAGTGTTGTTGCTTACTTTCTTTATGAAAATAAAATATAGCCTATGTTACTCACTGATAATGTAGCTTTCTGTAGGTGAAAGAATTTTTAAAATCGGTTGAGTAGTTTTTGAGTTTATCAATTACAAACAAACAAATCTTTCCTCTCTATAAGATTAGTTTAGATTTAGACAAAAGGTGAGAAACTGATAATAAAATAAGTCAAATTTTTACCCTTACTTAGTACTTTTAATCATCAACATAGAAAAAATAATAGCGTCATATCTAAGTTTTATTTTAGGGATTCTCCCGTAAATTTATTGTTTCATTATACCCTTTGATACCAATCAAGCGTAGCAAGACGCAACTGAAACCTAAATTATAAAGTTTACAAATTTTTACCACCCACCCAATGCTAGGAAGCGTAGCAGCTACGAAGGCTCTACGAAACCACACTACATCAGATAAAATATTTCGAATGTTTTTTTTCATACTTAGGTGAAAGGTAAGAAATCGACACAGAATACTATCTTTATCTACGTAGAGATAGTAATACTAGCGTAGCGTAGGATAGAAAGGATAGGAAGGAAGCGGTATGATGGAATTATACGGACTTACACCTTGAATATCTTTTTTCGAAGACATTCATATAGCAGATTCGAGAAATTTTCAAATTTAATGTCTAGTAGTAATTTACGTTCTTTGTGTCTTAATATGATAATGTAATACAGCTCCGTAGGTGCAGCCCGCTCGGCTCTCACTCGGGAAACACATAAAACTAAAGCCACACTTTGCATAATATGATACAGTGTCATTGAAACCTGAGTTATAGACTGTAGAGATTCAGATCTCATGATTTCATACTCGTCTCGTACTCTCATAGTCGTCGTACTTAATTGGGTATTTCACAACTAGTCAAATCAGCAACTTGTTTGCAAACGCACGCTTTATGTAGTAAGGGATGTTGTTTCATACAATATACTGTGACGTCATCAAAATTTGACGCTCTTCTTTAGTTCAATCTAGTAACTTAAAATGGTTTTCGAACATAAAACTAAAAGGAAGCGTGAATATTACGACTTTTGGGAGATCTTCTATAATCGTTACTATACAATATTTCATTTGAATAGTTGTCAAGTACCCTATTACATAATAATACATTATGTAAAAACGTACTGGAAAGAGTAAAAATATCTCTGTCACTATTGTTATGTTATCTATACTAATATTATAAATGCGAAAGTTTGGATGGATGGATGTATGTATGGATGGATGTTTGTTACTCAATTACGCCCCAACGGCTGAACGGATCTGGATGAAATTTGGTACTGAGATAGATTATAGCCTGGAATAACATATATGCTACTTTTTATCCCGGAAAATCAAAGAGTTCCCGCGGGAACCGAAAAACCTCAATCCACGCGGACGAAGTCGCGGGCATTAGCTAGTAATACAATAATGGAATTAAAAATATATATTCACGGAAAGAACAGAAACTTCGCTTATTTCGTGAATAACAAAATACTACGGGTCCTCTTGTTCGCCGATCACGAGACGGTTTTCCAGAGCATCACTCTTACTCTAGTAAGTAGTAGATATACTCGTTTAAGCCGCAAACGGATATATATCGCGCAAACAGATTCATATAAAATACTATATCATTCTAGATTCCTTCTAGAGTTTATATAAATAAGGCTATCTCTCTTTTTACGCGACTTCACTGATTCGCCAAATAAATAACTTAACTATTGAGGCAAATTGAGGGCGGGGAACAATGACGCGACGCGTTATTTTTAAAATGTTGCCAAGTAAATTAATTACAACCAGTCATATTTCTCTTTTCTTTCGTTTTTCTTTAGTTTCTGATTTGATTCAGTATTCAAACTAATAAAAATTAACTCGGCAATCTTAAAATAATTTTGAAAATCCATCGAATAAGTTAAGGTAAGTTGAATCGCTAATATACTTAAGAATGGCTTTTTAAATCGCGCAAGTGCGAGTGATTTAAAGTTTCATCTCAACGCCGTTGTAAAAGTGGATAATCAACCGCTTCCCTGACCGTCGGTAACTTCGCTAATGCAATCTCGACGCGAGATGATTTGCTGTGGACTTGAACGACTTTTACTAACAGAAAGCAGAATTTTCAGTGAACTTAACGAACGTTTCTACCTATCGTATAAATAGGGGTATTCTTAGTAAATTTCAGTTTTCACTATAATTTAGGACTAATGGGAATTTGAAAGTCATTCACATTACGGCTATAGAATGGTAAGTCCACACGTGCGAGGTGTAGACGAGGCAACTACTCGTCATAATACATGTATTGGGAAATGTGACTAATTATGAAATAACATACAAATTCAAAGGACTCTTTTATTCAAAGATATTTTTACAAGTGCTTTTGAATCGTCAAATTAGTCTACCAGTTACCACTGGTTCAGAATGCTATTCCTACCGAGAAGAGGGAAGGATTCCCTTCTTCTCGTTTCGCGTTTCATTAATTTTTCATTGGTGAAGTGGTGTGCTTTGATCTATATTAATTAATTTCTCAATTCTGAATTGACTCTGTACTTTATTTGTGCAAAAACACAAATCGCTTATTTCTGTTAGTGTATCGTTAGCCGTCCGCTGCTGGACCTAGTCTCTTGCAGGGACTTCCATGTACGCCAAGGTCTTGCACCGCCTGGATCTAGCGGTTTTCTGTGACTCGCTTGATCCGTCCATACTGCGCGATCTGCCAACACTGCACTTTCCAATGCCTCCTTCCTCCTTCCTCCACTCACCTTTCCAACACTTTGGGACCCCAAAGTATATTATAAATAGTTCTCCTATGTGCACCGCCCACTGCTTCTTCTAGACAACATGTTGAGCTAGCGGTTACTTTAGTTCTTCTTCGGATCTCCAGTGTCCTCATTTCTAATTTCCGAGCAAGTGTTCTAGTCTCTAAATTCCTGAAATAGGCCAAAAGTCTCTTTTTTATTGAAACAAATTATTTTTATTGAGCCGTCGAAAGGGTTAATGGTATGAAAAATGAGTTGAGCAATGTTGGAGGAACGGAGTCATTAATTATTATGCTCGGGGTCGAGGTTATTAAAAAGGTAAACGACTTTAGGGATAATTTGAGTAATCTAAGCAGACTTAATTTCTTAATTGCGCCTACTATATCTAATTATAATGAGCGACGGTATAATTAAGTAATGAGTGATCAAAATACTTAATTGAAATATTAATAATAATGACAAAGAAACCTTCTTAATTTAATTTTAAGCTAGACTAGGAGCGCTGGTAGGCTTTTTCGGCATGGCTCTCTCAATGATACGATCAAAAGGGCTCTTGCCACCATAGATATTCCTGCGCTCATTGAGCCGGCAGGGATTAGTCGGGATGATGGCAAGAGACCTGATGGATTGACGCTGGTTCCCTGGGAACGGGGACGGGCGCTAATGTGGGACGCAACATGCGTAGACACATTGGCCCCGTGTCATATCAGGGAGACAGCATCAAGGCCGGGAGCCGCAGCAGAAAAAGCTGAAACCGGCAAGCGGCGGAAGTATGCCTCTCTCATAGAGAGTTACATATTTGTTCCGTTTGCCGTGGAGACCCTTGGGCCGTGGAGTCTTAGTGCCAAAAATTTTTTGCGAGATATTTCACCGCGGTTAATTGCCTCATCTGGTGACAGAAGGGCTGGCTCATTTTTTGCGCAAAGGATCAGCCTGGCTGTCCAGCGCGGAAATGCAGCCAGCATTCTTGCCACCATTCCACGTGGGCATGATTTATATAGTAATTAGGTTAGGCTAGCTACCATTAAGTTCTATTGTATTATTAGCTAGACTAGTCTAACAATGTCCGGGGGCACACTGAAATCCAAATTATTCCACAGGACTGAATCCAGTAACGCAGTACCTAGAGTAAAAAGTGCAGTAAAGTTCCTGAAAAGGCTTATACCATACCTCCTCTCTTTTAGCTACCCCCATTCCAGTATAAAGTAAGTATAGGTATAGCTCGCGTCAATAATTTTTCGCGTTTGAAGTTGACCGCAAGACGCGTCGTAATAGCATATTTTCGCGCGTAGTATGTAGGTACGTTGTCTTCAACAGTTTGTATGAGACCTGCGCAAACAAGCACTCGCACCTCAGCTCAGAGACGACATCTTGTTTGGCGCTAACAATAAGTACTTACACATACTCGTATTTTTAACTCAAATCAATATTCAGATTTGTAATTATTATGCGAGTGTGTATGTCTATGTCACACTTTCACGGCCCATCTGATCTGTTCAAATGATTATGAGTTAATTTGGTAAGAGATAGATAGCATCCCAACGAAGGATAGGCGACTTTTTATACGTAGACGAAGTTGTGGGCGTAATCTTCTTCTTATTCGTTCACTCTAGGCAGAGTGGTCGTGGTTATGAAATGGCCTTCTCAGCAGCTCTTGCGATCTCCCTCCAGCGACTTCTGTTGGCGGCGTCACGGGAACACTCGGAGACGGATAAATTTGTGGCGGAACGGATTGAATCCGTCCACCTAGTAGGGGAGCGACCACGTGGACGAGTGCCCTAAACTCGACCTTGTACAACGAGGTGTTCTATCGTAGTCCTTCTAGTTCCTAGTGATATGCCCATAGAACTTAAGGATTCACAGTTGTACGAGCGACGAAAGCCTTTGAATTATTTTAAGCTCTTTGAGTATGGAAATATTACGTTACGTAACGACGTTGGTTCTTTGAGCATAATCTAGTGGACTATAAATTACTTGCAAGCGTCATTAATGCATTGTTTTAATACATACCTAAATGATTATAATCGGTTTTCCCCGTTCCCATTTTTAGGGTTCCGTACCTCAAAAGGAAAAATGGAACCTTTATAGGATCACTTTGTTGTCCGTCAGTCTGTCAAGATCATTTTTCTCAGGAACGCATGGAGGTATCAAGCTGAAATTCATATCGAATACTCAATTCTACTGTCCCTTGGAGCTACAGCCGTATATGCTGCAAATTTTTGACACTCGCAAGGAAATCAAAACCTACAGGGTAGGTACTTCCCGTGAACTCAGAATCTTGAAAGGAGACGGTTCAGATTTGCATGAGACGTAGGCCAAGTCTTTTACAAGCAGAGAAATGAAGGAAAATAAAATACTAGACCAGTTTTTATTAGTCAAATCTACGAATTCATAATTTCAGTGGTAAAATTATATAATCTTTCCAAGGTATGGAAAACTAAACATGAGTGGGTAACAATGGCAGATTCATATTTTTTGATTTTCAAAAGAAAACACGTTATTTTGACAGTGTCAGAAATGACATTTGATACATTTCGCGCCTGCTGCTGCTGCTCGTTAATTACTTTACTGTTCTAAATTATTATATTTTTAATACAATCTATGTATTTTCCTAACTACCTCGTTGGTCTCTAGTGGTTAGCATGTTTGACTGCGGCCGACGAGGTCCCGGGTTCGAGTCCCGGGTCGGGCCATAATTAAGTATCAGGTCTTTCTGATTAGAAATTCCCAGTACTAACCCGGAGTTAGGAAGTTGGCGGTGTCTCACCCCCGTGCCTCGGAGAGCACGTTAAGCCGTCGATCCCGGTTATTATCACTAACATGACAATAGTCGTTAAACCCGCCAACCCGCATTGGAGCAGCGTGGTGGGTCTAAGCTCTAATTCCTCTCTCCTATGAGAGTGGAGGCCTGTGCCCACTAGTGGGACGTTAATGGGCTGTAGTGGTGGTGGTGGTGGATGTATTTTCCTATTCATGGTAAAGTGTACAAGAGTAGGCCTAAAATGTACCTTTTCCTTTGGTACGAAGCAACGTCTTACAGCACATATAAAGGAAAAATTGCGAAAAGCATAAATTTTTATTTACATAATATACTTAATAAAAATAATTATAATAATTTTAAACTTACTACCGGTTTGTACGGAACCCTCGGTGCGCGAAACCAACTCGCAATTGGCCGGTTTTTAAATATAAATGTCTGTACCAATTCAGAGTTCCATTGCTAAAACATAAGCTCGGATCACTTAGTTCGTGCATGGCCGCCGCTGTCTCGACCCTCTTCAACTAAACTTTTGGACGCGCGTGTTTTTGGAACTTTGAGTTTTCCATTATGATGTCACTCATTTGACGGTCTGCGGGCCAATTAAGCCCGCCAACCCGCATTGGAGCAGCGTGGTGGGTCTAAGCTCCTAATTCCCTCTCTCCTATGAGAGTGGAGGCCTGTGCCCAGCAGTGGGACGTTAATAGGCTGTAGTGGGGCCAATTAAGAGATTTTTTACCTATTCGATCGCTAATACAACAACGATTTATATGGAACTGAATAATCGATTTATGACAGATTATATGTAGATGGAGCTCGGTCAATTTCGTATAAATCGAAGTTAACTTAGACGAAATCAAATAGGTGTGTGTGCAATTCACACACGGTGGAAGTGAAACTTCAGAAAAGTAACCTACGAGAGAATTAAATACATATAACTTCTATTCTATTTCCTTCTCTCGCAGGCTAAATCCAGGCATTATGTATATGTTTGTCTATTTTTAGTGTCGCTTTTTCGTTTCATCCTTTTCTCAAATCCCAACGATTCTAAAGAAGTTTCACTTCAAAAAGTTAGAGGATACCAAATTTCAAATCGTTCTGCAGATCGGTGGAAGCCGTTCACATCCCTTCATCAACTAGAAAATAACTGACGATCTTCAAATGGCTAAACAGATTTTCTTGAATCATAGCTTGAACACTCACGGTCAAGTTACCTTTTAAATAAAGTCAATCAAAATCGGTTCATGTGTTTAGGAGCTACGACGCCACAGACTATCTGTTACTGTGTGTAACTACATTGATACACGCGTTAAACATATATCACCCCTCTGTTTGCGTCAGGGGTTAATAAAAATTTAAAATTGTTTGTTTCCTAACTTTCTACAAACTGGGAACTAGAAAATGGGTCATCTTCGTCTTTACTTCTAGTAAAGACGAAGATGACCCATTTTCTAGTCCCTGCATTATGCTCCTCATAAATCGTGTATAAGCACGCCTTCAATCTTCACATGAGGTCACATACGAAATTGGGTCAAAATCGTGAACCTTTTACCGCTCTTCAAGTCAAAACAAATACCTGAATACATGTTGCGGGTAAAGGGATTAAATTCCTTGTTGACTGGAACTGACTACGCATCATGAAGCGAAGTATTGATAGGTCCTAACATTAGGCACCTAATACAAATGGTACATAATGCTGTATTTTATCACAGCGTTTGTATATAGGTATCAGTAGACTTAAAATTATCCTTACAGTGGATCGACGCCCATATGAATTGTCACTCACAGTTGCCACACTCACATAATGCACTTAACTAATACACCTTCGCATGTACCCCTCCAAACGGCATATCACATTTTACTTCATTTTGTGCTAGAAGTAGAATGGCTGAGTTTTGTCCTTTTTGTAGATAGGTACGCTCCCTTGTCTTGTCCCTGTCACCGCGAAGAGTTGCTCTATATAGACACTGTCAAATGACTGGTAGTAAAGAATAATTATGTCTTCTTAGTAGACTGTTCTTACTGGGGTAGTATTCAAACCAAGTATAGTAAATAACTCTATGATTCAAGTTATGAAAACACAAGTATAGTCTGTTCCAGTATAGTCTGGATATGTCATCTTATCTGCCATTTGACCAATAGTGATGCGAGTAGGTATTAGATAGATATTTCCATCATTATTTGGTCTAATTGCAGATGTGATCAGACGTTGATGAGATCATGTACCAAAACATTTATTGAAAATAATACAAAATAGAACTTAATGCTAGCTAGCCTAACCTAATTACTATATAAATCATGCCCGCGTGGAATGGTGGCAAGAACCCTGGCTGCATTTCCGCGCTGGACAGCCAGGCTGATCCTTTGCGCAAAAAATGAGCCAGCCCTGCTGTCACCAGATGAGGCAAAGAGGTTGATGCGGTTGAAAAAAAATATTCTAACAGGCTTTAGGTACACCTGTTTTTATTGGCAGACTATACAGAAAAAAAAAAATATATGTATGTATGTAAACTACAATAGCTGTATCGTTCGTATTCGGAAAAACAAACTACCAGGATTACCATAGCTCTGAGATACCTTAAATTTGGTATTTAAACGAGTGCTAACAGCGTTACCGACATTTAAATGGTTCAAGCAACAGGTAGACCTTCAAAACATCAAAATTAAACTTTAATCCAACGAATAAGAAGACCTAAAATCATTCGCCGCTGAGAGTATTTCAAAGTAGTACCTAAATTAAGTCGCTATGTTTCACAAAGATAAGCCCTGTTTAAATATTCAATTCTTGTGGAATACAAATTCAGTAGAATTCGCAGTTCGAATCACAATGGATTTTATGTTTTTCACTTTAAAGATTAGAAAACTCTTGATTAATTTGCGCTTTCAACTAAGTTCTTGCGATGAGAACTGAACAGCATATCAAAATCAGTTCTGAAGTAAGTTTGACACGATTATGTAGTAGGTTTAAGTCCGCACGCGAGCTCTAAAGACGCCACCCCCGATCGTCGCTCCATATCCAGCTCGCTCCCAGCACTAGTTTTTAGTTTAGTTTTTAGTTTAGCACTTTAAACAACTCTAGGTCATTACTTTAACATTCCATAGGATTCCTCAGAGAGCTATAGGTATCTAGGTAAAATCTTGCAAGTATTACATTCAGTATCCCGAAGGAAACCTGTTGTTTAGGATAAAAAATATCGCCACATGTGTAACTCAGAGAATCCGCGCAAACATACGGACAGACAAAAATTTTAAAAAGCTGATTTGGTCTCTGTATCCATAACGAAGCTTGCTCCAATTACAATTTTCATATGTATTTAATGTATAACAGAAATCGTCCTTTTACAGTTTTGTTTACCAAAAAGATCACCAAATCAAATATATACTCGTAAGTAAGTATAATTTTATAAAAGGCCCTAAAAAATAAGAAAATAAAGTATAATATGCTTCATCCGTGGCTCCATGTCGGTAAAAGGTAAAATTGCACAAAGCTTTGCACGTGACGTCACTCACTGTGATATTCCAAAGCACAAAATCGGTAGGTGTTTTCCCGTATGCTTTGACCACCGATGACGTGTAGAAACTCAAACTGAAACCGTGGAAACCTGGATAATCGAGTTCCCAACAAACTCCTGAACGAGTTTCGACATCGTTAAAATGACACAACAGCAAAACCGGTGAAACATTTATAAAAATATCACGAACGTTTTGGAAACCCGGCTGACCGCGCTTGCAAATTAGTTTCTACTGTTCTGAATATTAGCGTCACAGTTTTATGAGTTTATCAAGGTCTAGCCCCACTACAGATGCACGGCGCGGGCCAAATATTATTTGGACCCAGCTCCATACACACTATATAGATATATAAAGTGTGTATGGAGCTGGGGCCACTAAAGCGACGCAGCACGGAGGTGCACTGCGACATAATTGTACAAAGAATACTTACCGCTATGTGCCGCGCCGCGCCGCGCTTCTGTAGTGGAGCTAAACCTTAAGAGTGCAAACACAATACGGACCATATAGGACAATTCTCGCTCTATAAGATAATTCCTGAGGACCGATGGACAATGTACTTTCTAGGAGGTCATCATCATCCTCAACCGGTAGACGTCCACTGCTGGACATAGGCCTCTTGCAAGGATTTCCACACGCCTCGGTCTTGCGCCGCCTGGTCTGCCGGAGATTCTTCGCACCCCCTGCCCCGCCGTTACCATGGCCGCTGCCAGAGCGAGGAATAGCGGGGCCGCCGGGAACTAGGGGCCTTGGCCTTGTGTACCTATCCATGCCCTTGCCCATAATGGCCGCGCTGGGCAGGCGTGTTGGCCATCGCAGGGCTAGACTGTTTGCACCGGTGTCGCTGCTGCCCGACACCAGCCTGAGTCATTTAAAACAGCCTAGACAGTTTTGAATGGTTATACCGCCATTTGTCGGTCGCCAGAGCCTCGTTTGTAGACCAGCGTTTGGAGCGCTAGATAGAGGTGCACTCCCTTACCCCCCATGGCCTTACCTTTCTAGTAGGTAAGGCCATAAAACTGAACTCGTCATGCCGAATGATCGACAAGTACAGAGTACTTACTCACTAAATTAAGAATAGGATATGTACCTTTCGAACCAATCCGACCCGTGGAAGTTGCTCACATCCCATCGTCGACTAGAAGAGCTGATGATCTACAAATGGCTTAACAGATTTTCTTGAATCAAAGCTAAGAACACTCCCCATCAAGTCACCTTTAAAAAAAAACTAAATCAAAATTGGTTTATCCGTTTGGGAGCTACGATGCCACAGACAGATACACACGTTATGCTTATAACAAAAACAATTAATACCTATCTGTTTGATTCGAGGGTTAACAAAAAAAAGTAGCTCCGGAAAAAAAGTGGAACTAAAATAACTAAAAATTATATAACGGAAAGCTCGGGTAAAAAAAACTAGTAGCATATCAGTAACGAGACGGGTTGTCTGGCATGTAACCACGACTTATTGACCTAACCCAGATAATTGTGATAGGTCATTAGTTTACATCGCCGCCTCCATTGTGTAAAATTGTGACGTTGCAGAAACGTGAATGTAGCAAAAATTAAATTTAAAGAGCATAGTTACTGAACGCCCTATTATTTTTATTGTACCTATTATTATTAATAAACAAAAGCTTTAGGTTTTTGTTCATTAACTTCATTTATATTATTATAGTTATAATATATCTACATTTAACAGTTTTGGAACTCGGATAAAAAAATTACGATCAAAATTGATAACAAAACCAATAATTAGACTGTAGGTATTTGATATGAATTATATATTACTAGCTGATGCCCTCGACTTCGACCGCGTGGATTGTGGTTTTCAGTTCCCGCGGGAACTTTTAAATATTAATAACAAAATTGCCTATATTATTTCGCACTATAATCTATCTCTGTGCCAAATTTCACCCAAATCCATTCAGCCGTTCTGGCGTGATTGAGTAACAAACATCCATCCATCCATTAATCCATCCATCCAAACTTTTGCATTTATAATATCAGTATAGATTGTAACAATAAATGCAGCTTTTACGGAATAGGGCTACCAGACTTTGAAGATCGAGAAGGACTACCGAGATCGAAATCGCGAAAATTTGTGTGCCTTAATAATAGCAGATTTTATTTCACAGCAGCTTTTTATACATTTTTTAAATTTAAATTTAAATTATAAAAATAATATCCACACAATAAATTATCCAAATAATAAATTATGCCATTAGAGTCTGGAATACGTAGATTCGTTTCAGAATTACTAACAAAAGCACACATAATCCCAAAAGCTTAGCCAAAAGGTCTTGATACTGAAAGGGGTCGTGATCGTGTCAGCCCTACCTAAACCTACCTCCTTACCTACGTATTAATAAATAATACTATTTCTTGATGGATTGTACCTAGTCCCTTGTAGGTCGCTCACTTTAGGTTACAAATAGAGAATACTTGAGGTAAACAACATACGTTTTTTATTAATGGAGTAGAAATCTAGACACCCAAATTCTTGGGGTAGAGTAGAGATCGGGTTATGTGGGACTTTCACCTACTCAAAACCCCTCATCTTCAGCGCATAATAAAAGGCTCCGGGAACTCTTAAGAAATTCACCGTCGTAGGATCTACCTCTTAATTTGCGCGACGCCCTAAAGGGAAAAGATGGCTAACTACAAAAAAGGTTTGCATATTTAGTTGGAGTATTTTGTACGGGGCTTAGTATGGATAGAATCTGGCCTACCTACCGTCCCGCCATTTTTATTTTGTAGTGACAAAATTTTCTAAAACGTCAATTATATTTTTTTATAATTTAATATAACTGCCATATCCCTAACAGGTTAGCCCGCTACCATCGCAGACTGCATCATCACTTACCACTAGGTGAGATCGCAGTCAAGAACTTACTTGTAGTGGAATTAAAATTAAAAATATAATAAACGTATACCTAGCAATTAAAACACTAATTTATTTCATAAAATCAAATCATAGATAGAAAATTAAATTAAATCTATTGAGGGTTTCTATTCAATTGTAACAATTATTATTATTATTCATTTATTTCAGGCAACAAGGCCCATATTATAAAATACATAAAATACAGAATTTTAAGAAAATAAAAACAATATAAAGTAAAATACAATCTTAAAAATACTATACGAAGTTAAATACATACAATATAATAAGACTACTTCGGCAGGGATTTTTCACTCGCTTCCCTATCTATAGCGACGGTACACTATGCCCTCAGGCCAAAAATCCACAGTGAGGAACACATTTTTGCACCAAGCTGGAACTGTAAGTACATAGGAGTTAAAATAGGTCGTCTTACTCGACTTCAGTACTTCCAGGTTCATCTGCACAAAACTAGACCTATAGACATAAGACGACCTAGAAATGTTATCCATAGTCAACATAAATAAGTTCAATAACCAAGCGCGCCACCGAGCCCTTAGAGCCGATTCACACGATGTGATGCGACGCCGCACCGCAATTATTTCCCGGCATTGACAGACAGACGGGCGGTATGACGTATGACGTCGCAAGGATGCTAGGGCACTACTGCTAAGCGTCCACTTGTCCGCATCTTACGCATAGGACGCATCGCATCAAACGGATGAATTTTTCACAATGCGTCCAATCGGCAGCGATCGGATTTGTCGACGCAACCACCAGCAATCGGATTGCCGACGCCAGTCCATTCAAATTTTCGTAGTGAGCGGACGTGCGAAATGCGTGTGGACAGGACGATCGTCAAATGCAAATGACGATGCGGAGCGAACGCCGGGGCGCGTCCACCTGGTCGACATTCCGTATGACGTCATCGGCACGCATCGCAAAAGTTGCCTCTTGGAGCATCGGTGTCGGCGTTGCCGATGAGCAGATTCGAGCGATCCGTACGGTGCGGATCAGTGGACGCACTTGTGTAACTTTCTATACAAACGTCCGTTTTACATCCGTTTTCAACGTTAGAAAATCTCCACTTTGAAAGCCCCCCATTCATTAAAATTTTAGGGGAAAAATTTAAAATAGTAGATTATACACCAAGGGGATAAAGCACTGTTTTATGTCACGGGCGCTACATTGAAAAATATTTTTGTACTCCATTCCTATTATTATTTTACTTCGCATTCGCTTCTATGAGAGCCCCCCTGAAATATAGATTTTTATAACTTTTTAAGCCATATTCGGCTGGAGGCCATTGGTTTACATATTATATTTAAATTTGAAGTAATTGCATTCAGTAATTCAGAAGTTATATGGCTCTGACAGACGGACAGACAGACGGACGGACAAGTGCAAATTCACTCAAGTAGACTCAGAGACCTTCGCTTCGCTCGGTCAATAATGGCGTCACAAACAAAAGTTTTAAATCATCTGTACTTAATACCTTATATGCTTGCCTGTGGCACCATTCAGAATACGTGTACCAGCTCACACACAAAGACAGACCCGGTATACTATACTATGGGTATATGTACATATGCTATAAGTAGAACGCAGTACCGTAAATCGTAATGTATGTGGAGCGCCTTTAGTAAGTTAGTAACCTTTTATGCTTTCATGGAGACAAGTTAATGCCATGCCAACTTCGCCAAGTTCACTTGTCTGTGTTCAAATATTGAACAAAATACAAAATCTATATTTGCAATCTCAACAAATATTGAAACCTTTATTTAACTTCTTTTCAAAATTAAAATAAGAATACCTATCAAATAACAAGGCGAGGTTTATTTACCACCCTCTGAAAACACTTCAGCCCTAAAGGTTAAAATGTTGTAAACTGACTCCAAAAAGAACTTTATTTTTAAAAGGTATTTTCATCGGCTAGATGCCCGTATATTGTTAAAGCAAAAACACACAGGACTTCCTGACGTGTGGGAAACACATTTCGTCCTATCGCAGTAGTTTGTGCAGATATATGTAAGTACGCACGTGAACTAAATATTTTTTCGCCAGACTGAATTTTTTTGTAAGTATGTATGTTTTTGCTTTAAACTACAAGGCTTCCGGATCATGAAGCCGGAGACGCACGGGCGGCACCGGACCGGAAGCAAACAAAAATCGCATATGAACCGTACCGGCCACGTGCGTCAGTGCGTCTCCGGTGCAGCTCCTGCTTCATGTACCTACAGGTTGCTCTACAAGACCTATGTACTCTACTAGCTGATACTCGCAACTTTGTCCGCGTGGTTTAGGTTTTTTGATTCCCGCGAGAACTTCTTAATTTTCCGAGATAAAAATTTTAATATGATTACTAACCTTTACTATCGTATCCGTGGAGACGATAGTGAAGGTTAGTAATTACTTATCCGTGACTTCGTCCGCGTGAAATAAGTTTCCCAATTCCTGCAGGAAGCCCTTAATATTCCGTGTTTAAAAGGTTTTAAACCCGTTTTCCGGGGTTAAAAGTAGCCAATGGGGCTGATTCTGTAGTGCACAATCTCTAAACTAAACTAAAATTAGAGCATTATAAATATTGCTAACCCTTTCATAATACTCCCTACGGAAAGGGACAGAACTAGATTTAAAGCTGCCATTTTAGTTTAGTTTAGAGATGTTACATTACAGAATCGGCACTTATGTCACTCTACAGGTCCTCAACTACACCCATCACGTCGATCCGTTGCTCCGTTGCGGAGTGATTGAAGGACAAACCAATAAACCAACAAACAAACACACTTTCGCATTTATAATATTAGTATTAAGTATGATGTTTGACTACAGAGATAGAGATCTGTGGTCATGACGTCTCCCTAGAAACATAGTTAAAGAAATGTAACATGGTGTGTGTAGGGTACCTACCTACTCTGTTGATTATCTTAATAAAGGAAGATTCGCTATAAAATGTGTTATTACTTAAAATATCCATATAGAACACAAGGAACCTTGTAACATTTTTTCTCCGTTTAGGTCCATCCGCCTGTCAGGAAGTTCCTCTTTCTGGTCTTCAGGAGCCCTGACCACCGGCTGCTTCGGTCCAAGTGGGACCTATTTCAGATGTTAATAGAACCACATACTTAAGTACAAATTTGCGGAATATAAAATTTAAATTCTATGTATTGCTACCGAAAAAAGGTATTTTTGGCTACTTTAGAACATACTTAAAACCTATAATATATATTCTTGCAAATTTCTAGAGGATACTTGAAGAAGAAAGACGTAAAAGCTCTCTTGACTCATTTATTAACATGAACAATAAAAATATTACAGCGAGAAAATAAAATCACACAAGAACAATACGTGTCCTCAATGGACTCCTAAACCACTTAACCGATTATAATAAAATTCGCACACCATGTGCAGTTCGATCCAACTTAAGAGATAGGATAGTTTAAATCTCAAATTATAGTCGCAATTTTAATTTATTTCTTAATATATATAAATCTCGTGTCACAATGTTTGTCCTCAATGGACTCCTAAACCACTTAACCGATTATAATAAAATTCGCACACCATGTGCAGTTCGATCCAACTTGAGAGATAGGATAGTTTAAATCTCAAATTATAGTCGCAATTTTAATTTATTGCTAATTATTTGTCTGTTATTATTTGAGAGTCACAATTATCTGTTAACTCCAAATGATTCTAACAGATGTCGATACCTTTCGACTGGGTTGAGTAAGTAATCAATAGATGGCGCTGCTATGGTAAATCTACGAACGTGTCATTTATGCTACATTTTAACAGCATAATTACCACATGTTGTTGACGCTATAAAATTAATTAAATTTATTTTGTAGTGAACGAAATACCGTATAATTCAGCTAATTATTTGTCTGTTATTATTTGACAGTCACAATTGTTTACTATAATGTAATATAACAAAAACTTTAGCCACAGCAACGCGTGGCCGGGTCAGCTAGTATTAATATATAACAAGTTCTTGCTTGTGAGTTTGCCGGCTCTTCTCAGTAGAATATTTTTCCGGACCGGTGGTAGAGTCTTGACGTATCCTAAGTGACCCACGTTGTCCTACGTGAAATAAATAAATTATCTATCAAGCAAAATATTCTTCCTAACTTTTTTTTCAAAACACAAATCTTTTATTGCAGGATTAAAATCTACCTTAAAAGTTCTAATTTAGATTTTCATGAAAGCACAGTCAACAATGTAAGTTTACTTTCATTGTGTAGGTACTAAGCATATACATAATATGATATACAATCTTATTGGTGAATGTGATATTCCCATAATGACGTATAACGCAGGTAATACACCGAGTTAGTGCGTCGTAAAGTGCGGTATTACCTGACCATACGATCCGACGTTTATGATTGCAGACTATGTTTTTCTCTTAAGAGTATATTATTACAGATCAATGACTGTGTTTTGTGCGGGCGTCGACTGTATGCATAGAGATAATATAGTAGGTACTCAATGACTGTATGAATAAAATAATAGGTATATTTACGATGTGTGTGACATATCTTATAGTACGAGAGCCGAATACGATATCACGACCTTTACCGATCTGTTAACCAGATGAAACTTTTTTTTAAAATTTAATAGTAGATAAATAGCTTGCCTGTGAAATCCTGACCAGACTAATTTTTAAATTAATTAATTAAAATTTAAATTTTTTACAGGGTTATTGTAGGCAATGCTATACCATTGCGTTTGTTATAAAATTACGTATATTTTGATATACTTATTACTCAAGCGGTTAGAATAAAATTCGGCTGGTTAACAGAACGGTGAAAAAAATTATTAATTAATTAATTAATTTAAATATAGTCTGGTCAGGATTTTGATAGGCAAGCTATTTTAGGCGTATTTATCTACCATTTATGAAATTAAAATCAAAAATATGTTTCATCTGCTTAACAGATCGGTGAAGACCAGACAGATGTATAAAATCTACTGAAGTGACCGTTCCAGTTTCCAGCAGTATAATAACGGCCGTACAATTAATATAATCTGATGAAAGCTGATTAGCTTACGTTAACTCATCCGAGTGGAAATCAGGTCAGCTTTTGATCGAAGCTTCTGACGTCACGACTTCTCTTACGCACAATTTGATAAAGTTGGGGTCAAAGGCTATATATTATCCCAAAAAATTAGGGACTTCCCGTGGAAATATAAAAAAAACTATTTCACGCGGACGAAGTCGTGGGTAAGTCTGCCAGTTTCATATAAAATAATAAGTTACTTATATTATTTTGTATTGATCCTAGGCAAACTTTATTTTGGAAACGCTAAAATCCTCTGCTAAGAACAGTCCTAATTTATTAGCTACGAAACCTCTACGAAAGTATTTGTACGCTACGATGCCTACTTTAATCAAAAAGTTCTTCATACTTAATATTCTATCTACCAAATATAAATCTATTAGATATGTATTGTATTTGGACATGTACGAGGGGCGGCTGATAAGTCTGAAGAAAATATGATTTCTTTTTTATTTTTCAATATAATCTCCCTCAAGTGAAATTATATTGAAAAATAAATAATACATTTCTTACATCTCGCATACAATTGCCTTTAACCCACCCAGAAAAAAATCTGTATCTCTCTCTTCAAAATGACGATCAACCGCAGCTTCCATTTCGTTGTCATCTGCAAATCTCCGGTCCCGTAAGTCCTTTTTCAAATTGGAAAACAGGAAAAAACCGCTAGGTGCAATCTCTGAGAACCCCGTGCCCATAGATTTAGGATTGATCTCCGCTGCGCAGCGGAGACCAATCCTAAATTTATGCCCGTGTCTTTCAGGGCTCGCCTCGCAACATGTACGGAGTGAGCAGGCGCGTTGCCTTGCAGAAAGAGCACTCCACGCGTCAGTTTCCCACGTCGTTTCTATACAATAACCTCGCGAACCTGAGGCCCAATTGTGTAAACCAATGGTATTCATTTGACAGTTCCTAACGTATAACTCGAACTTTTTAAGGAGTACATACATGCGTTCTGACGTGCAAGCGTCTATGACCTCCTTATACAGGTCGAATTATACGTTTGACAGACGATTACGATTACGATTTCCTTACATAATCGGGGGGCTGATTCAATAAATTTAATTATTTTAATTCTTCGGTCGGCCAGAACAATTTTTTTGACTTTTCGGACGTTTTCTTCGGTCAGTATACCGTGACAGCGGCGGGTCGGGCGAGGGTCGTCTTCACAGCTCTCTCGTCCTTGTTGAAATAGGCGGGCCCATTTTTTCACCATCGTATATGAAGGCGCAAAATCCTGAAGAAACGATGACATCTCTTCAAAAATGTTGTTGTTTGACGTTGTTTGACGGCTTTCAGTGTTGTTTCACGGCGCGGTGTTCAAAATTCCGAGAATTTCCAGATTCGGCTGACATGGTGATGTTTGTTGTTCGATAAATAATTAAACTATGAGCGCAAAATTAATTAGTGATTGCTTTTATAATACTAATGAGTGTCGCATGACATGAGTAACAAGCTAATCACTCATCGTTAAGTACCCTAGGCCGCGAACTTTTCAGCCGCCCCTCGTACCGCGCCTCGACATACTTATTTTGTTTTTTCGCTCTCCTCATCCTCGAAATAACACTAGGAGCTGAACAAGTCGCTCCGCGTGTGCGCTCCATATAGACTGTGCAATGCCGAAATTCCGTAACCAATGAGACCGGAGAGTCGCGCGGCGGTCTGTCAGCAGTCAGCACTCAGCGTCGAGTGGGATGCAGAATTATGATTTTTCCCTCGAAAATGAAACTCGTGTAGGTAGGTAGGAAGTGGACTCCAAAATTAGGTAGAAATCATTTGTCACAAATTCCGTAGGAACATCACGCGATCATCAAAATTTAGATAGATACAGTTTAAACTTTAGTATCTAGCAGAAAAATTTATAATTTATGGCACATGGCATTTCACGTCGCCTAAGTGGCATCCACCCTCGCACCCTCGCCAATGAGCCTAACCATGTTATATGCACTAGCAACAGGTGTACCCACCCCCCTTCTTCTCAAATTCCCACCGACCACCTTCTTAAGGGCATAAGTAAACAAACTACGTCTGAAAAAGGTAAAATGTCACGAAACGTTTGAGTCTTATGGGAGACACGTTTCATCGTGCCGTGCAAGTCTGTGCAGCTGCATATAAAATGCGCGCACCGACGTTTCGCGCTGACGTTTTGTCCTGTCCTGTCGTGGTATTTTCGTGCTTAAGCCTGTACTGTGCATAGGCACAAAATGTATAGGCAGCTCAGCTGTAGTGCTAAGCTACATTTCATTCAGGGCAAATTCAGTACAGTACAACCGATTTTAATTGCACAGCATATCCGCTTCGTGTGCTGATTGTAGAACACAAGGTAGTTAAGATCAATTTTAATTTTACAAAGAATACGCTCAACATTAGATACGATTTAAAATCTTGTTGTAAGGGTACAGGACAGCGTGTACGATTAATAAGTTCCAAGGCTAGAGTATTAGGACTAGGGTTCTAGACTAAGGCTTGTCTGCAATCAAACTTACTGGCGAGTGCGTGATGCAGCCTAGGTGGAACACGATTGCCTAGGTGCCAAGGTGCTATGAATTATTTTACCTACACCTACATATTATAAGTGGAGGGTACTATGGAAGTTGTTACATACTTGTATAATGATATACTTGCTTCAACATACGTACCGACCGACTTGCTGTGTAACGATAGAGTAGTAACACAGACAAGGTAATTGTGTTATAGACTTGCCCTGACCACCCAGTCTGATATCCATTCCTGATAGTGTTCCAATATTGATGGTACTTACTACTTACACATAATTATTATACCTGAATAACATACAGCGAAGTTTGAAACAGATGGTTTGCCGCTTATTAAACTGTAACGCCCCCTAGTAGCAACCATTAAATATGATTCTTTTAGCTGATAACGGTTGAAAATACTTCATCAAAACCTGTGCTTCAGTTTTAAAGGTATACAGACATCAGACAAAACTTCCACCTCGTATTCCTCCTATGTATTTCATCGTAGGTAAATAAGCACAAAGGATTTTTCTACTACAGGTTTAGCCCCAGACTGCACTATCACGTGGTAACTGGTAAATAATGATTCAGTCTAACTGGCGCATGCAGCCACTTCGAAATAAAGGCTATTTTTATTTTTTTTAATTCATTACGCTGAGTCGGCTTGACTTATTTCGATGAAATTAGACAAAAATATAGAATAACCTTGTAACTAAAGGTACTTACTATCATTGATAGTTTCTTAAGTTCTGACGAATTCATATTTATGTAAGTAAAGGTCAATTTAAAAAATAAAACAAAGAAAATTATTATGATAAACCTTTTATTTATACAAATAAAACTATAATTATTCACAGCACTTAAAATTAAATTGTATATTCTATAGTCTGTACAAAATGCAGTGTACACAGTACACTAGTTTTGCGCAAAAGGGTGAATTACATTGCGAATATCACCACAAAAATAAAATTATACTTATTCAAATTATTATTATCCCTATGACAACGTTGGTCGTAAAATATAAAAATGTCTACAAGATTTATTTATTTTTAAATAGCAATTGCCGATATTCTTGCTACAGTCTGTTCCGGAAATTGTTTTTTCTGATACGTTGGAATTACCCTCCATAGTTGGAATCTTAGTGTGAATGTTGCCAACTTAGTGGAATTTCCAATAAGTCTGGTGGTTTATTCACCACTACAAGTGAGGAAATTTAGCATTTAGAAGCTGATTGGAATTTTATTTTTTATTTTATTGGTATTTAATAATAAGAGGCAAAATAACTGTGATTGGACTGTAGCCGTTGTTTTCGGTAAGAAAGGTATCACGAACCAAACATACATTTCATAATTCTAAAACCTTTGTAAAACTGTATTTTGATAGAAAAACTATGTAATCGTTTACACGTCTTACTAATTACACGTTCTGTAAGTTTTAAAACATTTCATTTTTTCACTTTTAAATCATTATTATCTCAATAGTTTTTGAAAAAACACGTTCACACTCAGACGCCGGCTATGAGACCGGGTTTTCTCCCCGGCCATGCCTCTTTGGCGTATTTCTTCTTCTTAGGCTCGCTCGACGGAGCGGATTCTTCCGCCGCTGTGGAATAAAAATTTAGTTAGAAAGAAAGAAGCTGTGGCTAATCGTAATTTTTCCTACGTCAAAAATCAATCATTTTTTGGTGATTATTGTTATTTTTGTGTTTGATAACTTTTTTAAACTGTCGATTAATAGAAAAAAGTGCAACGAACATCGTTGACGTCCGAAGTCAGTATTCCATACAACATCCAGTACCGGGGTTGGTTGACTAACTATCAAATATACCCTATAAATATATAGTTTTTCCTATTATAGAAAAACTGGCCTGTACTCTATATCGTAATGAATAACATGCTTTTTGCCACTTTTTTGCAAAGCTTAATAGTAAATCTATTAACTGAACCCGTTTTTAAATTAATATACTATAAACAAATAGAAATAGAAACCTTTAAGCCGAAACTTGGTCAACCAACCCCGGTCTCCCCTACTGATTTGACTAGTTGTCAAATGCCCCCATTTTATATAATACACAATCTCTAAACCAAGCTAAATTGACAGATCTAACTCTAGCACTATCCTTTTCTGGCGCGCGTTTGCTGATCACTAGTTGTCAAATGCCCCCAGTATTTTATATAAAACACAAACTCTAAACCAAGCTAAATTGACAAATTTAAATCTAGCATTATCCATGGGGATTTTTATGTTAAAATTTTCGAACCACTTTCCAAATCGACCCAACCAGAAAGCGCTTGTGGAAGAAACCTTCCACATTTAAAGACCACAGCGCTCACAACTCAACTAAAAATCATTACATAATACATACCAGTATGAGGCAAAGGTGGATGAATGTTGAGATGTGGCTCTGGTCCTTCCAATTCCACGTCAGGTGCTGGATTCGGTAATGAAAGACCCAACCTGGAAGATATTATTAATTAATCAATAATTGCGCTAACTGATATTTAGCATTTTTTTCTGACTCATAAAAATTAAGTGTTGGGTTTTTCTGACTAGAAATTCTCAGTGCTAGCCCGGAGTTAGAAAGCTGGCGGTGTTTCAAACCCGTGCCTCGGAGAGCACGTTAAGTCGTCGGTCCCGGTTATTATCACTAACATGATGTTGAACTAACATGATGTTATACTAACATGTCGTTAAGCACAACACTAACATTTCGTTAAAGACAACACTAACGTTAAAGCCCTCCAACCCGCATTGGATCAGCCTGGTGGGTCTAAACTCTAATTCTCTCACTCCTACTAGAGTGGCCTGTGCCCAGCAGTGGGACGTTAATGGGTTGTAGTGGCTATACCATAACAAGTTAGCCGTTGACTACGATCTCACCCAGACGTGCGCCAAAGTAGCGATGATGTACCGATAAGGGCGAACCTGCTTGGGGTACGACATTTATATTACCCACGCTCCTAATCGGTTTCTACTCGGCAATGTACCGGAACTCTAAATCTCTTGGCGGCATGTCTTTCGCCGACCAGACAAAACCAAAGAAAATTCAGAAATCATAAAGCACAATAGGGACAAATGACAAAGGGGGAAATTATAACTGAAACAAATCAGCAACTAACCCTTTATCAAACTTAAAAACGCACTTCTATAATGGAAGTTGTATGAAATTCACAATTGTCCGTCATGAAATTTCAAGGCATTTTTTTATTAATCTAACTTAAAACTAATAGAGGATTTGAAGTTTAGATCTTTTAGAAGACCCTCCATTTAATAATCAGTAAGAAATAATTTCTTTTGATATAGGCATCATCCATATTGCAAGGTTTTCATACAGTGAAAAGTCAGTAATTTTACTTACCTCGCTCCAATCAGGCTTAAGTGTGAACTAGGCGCCGGCAGGTCAGAGTATAAAGTGTTGCTTCTGGATATTTCCTGCAGCCGCAGTGAATGATGGTGTTGACCTGTGACAAAACCTTGTTGAAAAAAAAATTTTGTTAACTACATTGCCGATAGATGGCGTTGACTCTCATGCTACAAACCTTGTGTTGCATGGAAATTATTTGATTTCCTAGCAAGTAGAAGAAAAACAATTCAAATGATGCCCGCCACTTCGTCTGCGTCCATTGGGAAATGTAATGCACTACTAGTTAGCCTTTGACTGTAATGATGGACTTAAAAATCCCCAGGAAATTCTTTCGGGATATATAATAACCTAGGCTAATCTCCGGGTCCTCAACTATACCCATGCAAAAATCACGTCGATCCATTGCTTCATTGTGGATATGATGATAGAAGGACAAACCATCAAACACCTTGGCATTTATAATATAAGTAATTATGGATTTTCTAGTATTAGGGGCCCACGTCAGACAATCGGTGACCCAGTTTTCGTCAGCAAGAATTTAACACACAGATTGTAATATTGAATCGCTCACGTCACTATAATAAACTAAAATCGGCTGATTAAATTGTCGGTGGATATTGAAAGGTTTTGACGTTGAGTCGGCCATAAAGTCGGCCCGATTATAGAACCTACAAAAAGTTTGATGTGGGTGGAAGTCCTACAGGTTTTAAGCACGGAATACTCACTGTCATCAGCGCTCTGCAACTTGAGTTTCTTCATTGGCGCGTTAGCATTGGGCACTATAGTGGACCGAACGAGGTTTCTGAACCGGCCCACTGTGGGGTCGATGTCCTCCGGGTTGATGATGTCCACTTCTTCATTGAAGGAGACATTGCGTTTCTGTTTCTTAGCCACTCCGCCGGGCATTGACGCTGATCGCTTAGTGCCAGTTGGGGGCTGGATATACATTTGGTGTTATTTGCAGGCAGTGTGGTGAAAACTTAAGAAAACACGAAATAGATACGCACAATACTATCTATTTTTTGAGACAAAGAAACTTAGGCTGAGACCTATATAGCTTATATCTATAGAGCGTACTTTGACTTGGCTCAGACTTTAAAACGAGATAGGCATATGTGAGTAACATAAATCTGTCTCGTTTTAACTCGTAATTAAAGTCTGAGCCAAGTCAAAGTTATCCTAGGTGAGCGACGAAGCGACACGACGTGATCCAATTTTATTGAAAATGACAAAATTATCTAGGCCGCGTGAAGATACGACTACAGTTTGATACTACAGACATGCTGTCACTTTTGTTGCTAACCCGTTGTCGCAGGTGAACGACAGAAGCGACGGTATAGAAAATGTGACGTTGTTGCATAGATACGTCTGTTTTCTATAGCGTCGCGTTGCGTGGCTTCGCTTCTGTCGCTCACCTTGGACAATGGGTAACAAATAGGACAGGGGCTGAGGTAGATCCGTAGATCACCTGCAACTTGTAAGGCACAAGGTTTTTATCAATTATTTTTGTTTTAGTAAAACATTGTAACATATCTGTGTAACATATCAATGTAAATACACTGATAAACATACCTTCATAACATCTGTGCCGTCTTCAGTAGATATACCCAACATTGAAATTCTTCTGTTGTGTGCTGTATTGAACTCTGTAAGATTCTGCAATAAATATCACAAATGATTTACTTTTTATTAGTATTTTATAGTATAACTTTTATATGGAAAAAAAGTCCATTTGTTTCCATATTATAATAATTTAACAAAAAAGTAACAAAATATAATGATGAGGCATCATTATATTTTGTTACTTTTTTCAGTTTACTAAAAGTGAAATAAAAACTTTAGTTTGGTTAAGTATACTTACATCTAATTCAGTCTGTGTTTCCGGCAAGCCCAGTAAGGCGCCTTCTGTTTCTGTGTTGGGCAACTCTTCCATGATTCCCCGAGCATTGCCTGTGGGTCTCTCTCTGGACAAAACAAAGTTATCAATCATCATCATTTTAACCCATTACCAGGCTTACTGCTGAGCATGGTTTTCCTCTCAGACTGAGAAGGGCGTAGCCATAATCCACCACCCTGGCCAAGTGTTTCAATTGGCAGTTTCACGCAACTTTAAGAATGTTACAAATTAGTGATATTTAATTACTTCAAATGCACATGCACAAACCCGGCAAAGCTAGGAATGCATGCCCCGTGGATCGAGACCCTAACCAAGAAACAACCGTTTTGCATTCATAATATTAGTATGTTTACCTGATAATATAATTTCTAGTTGAAGCGCCAAAGTGAAAATTGGAATCGATTGGTAGCTGTGTTGGCTTATGCGCCTCGAGTCTCATGCTGCCAATGTATGTACCATGTGCTGAAAAATTATTAAGCATTAAATACTACAACAGGAACATTAAAATCACATACATAATACATAAAAAATTCTAGATATGATGCCCATGAATTGCAATAGAAATGATAAATAATTTATTTATTTCACGTAGGACAGCTTGTGTCACTTGATACATTAAGACTCTACTACCAGTTCGGAAAGCTGTTCTACTGAGAAGAGCAGGAAAGACACTCAGCAGCTCTTTTCTTTAAAAATAAGTAAACAATTCAACACATACGTTACATTACAAGTAATACACTGACTTGTGGGTCAATGGATGCGAGGATGGTTGCTTCCATGCAACTTTGTCACTAAGAAAGTCATCAATAGTATAACAACCTCGACTTGCAACAATCATTTGTTAAATGCTGTTTAACACAGTCTTTAAATTAATATTATGCCAAATCCAGAAACTCTTTTGGAGCCATGTTATAAAAGTGTACACTCAACCCCACAAAGGATTTCTGCACCTTGCGCAAATTGAACATTATAATATCCAGAAAGCTCATACTCACTGCTTCCCAAATCAACCAAGAAAGCCCTGTTCAAATTCTTATGGTACACAAATGCGGCATGTACTCTTGAACAACTAGCATGGTCTATGCAGAAGTCATTCATCTGTGGGTTGCGACCAAACAGGTAGCATTTCTTCTCATCTATCATTAGTTTTTGTATCAATTTGTCACCTTTTAACACATCTAAGTGAAGTCCAGTTGGTGGTTTTCCAGCCCTTTTGAATAGAAAAACAATTATATTCATAAAAGGAGAAACTAATTGTCATTCATTATCAATGTATTGCTCTAAGCTCTAGTTTAAATTTTCCATATTGATCTCAAAAGTTTATTTATAATATAAGTAATACATTTGGAGGATTTCAAAAGCTCAATTTTTAAGGTTCAATATCTCAAGAGGAAAAAAGGAACCCCTTATAGGATCACTTTGTTGTCCATCTATCTTTCTGTCAGCCAGCTTTTTCTCCGGAACAAGTGGAGGCATCAAATTGAAATTAAGATCGAATACTTAGGTCTACAGGCCTGTTCCATGGTCCAAGGGAAGGGTCCCTTGGAGTTATAAAAAAATCAAGCTTCTAAGTCTACACAATCAAAAGATACAGCCGTATATGCTGCATATTCTGACACTCGCCAATAAATCCAAACCAATGGGCTACATCCCCTTGACCTAGAAACATTAAAATTGTGCAAGAAGCAAGGTCGCACAGCACAAGTATAGAAAAAAAGCTGAAAATCGTTAATTAGCGTTCCATTCTCATAGGGTGGCGGATTGTCATGAGGCACTACCAGTTTAGCGCCATATGTAATCCAGTTATATCACAGCTAATTATGTATTGTTATGGCATCTTTCTTGTTATTTGGGTACTAAAACAATTTATAATGTGTGGTGGCATGGAACCCTTAGTGCGCAAGTCTGACTCGCACTTGACTGGTTTTTTAAATATGATCCATTTAATCATAAACTGTCTGCACCTATCTTAATCTGTTTGAATAGTCATCTAGGTTTTATATAACATGTCTTTTCAAGGATTAGATTTTAGTGTTCCAGGATTCCAATGTAGATACAGAGATAATTCTTCCGAAATACTAAAAAAGTAAAAGAACTTCTTTTCTTTAACTTAACTATAGAAACATCGTGTTTTAAACGAAAACATAATGCAGTTTCGGGACGTAATTCTCTCTGAATATAAATATTACTTCAACAGTGGCAAAATATTCAGTTCAATTTTACAAAAAAGCCGCGATGGATGGAGGATGGCGGCATGGTGAACTTTACTAGAATTTTGTGATGTATTTACATGAAAACATACCAGTTCGGCACTTCGTAATGATTTGCCATCGTTGTTCAAATCACTGTGTATTACTTAGCAATAAAGTTGTAATATTTTGTCCATATATTCCATTACAATCGTTGTAGATACCCTAGCCCAGCAAGAGGACCTTGCAAAAATCAGAGACAAGTAACATATAGGATATAGACAGGCAACTCCATAGACACGATTTGAACAAAATAGCGGGCAGTAGTGTGAGTGTACATCGACGCACAGATACACACATACGAGCTTTAGGTACATCTATATATTTCATTCATAAAAAGATCGTGCATCTCACTCTTCCACTTTATCCATTCATTTATATTTGGTTATGAATGAATTTTCATTCATGACCAAGCCTATCCTTTCTTTCACGATATATATAGCCTACTGATAACGATATCTACTATGGTTATGGCGGAAACGGAAATAGTAAATTTAGGGATGAGCCAATCAATAGGGTTGGATAATCAATATCAATAAAATACCGATTTTTCTCACATATCGATTTTCGAAACTACCGATTTTTAGTTCAGCAATGATATTTTTAAATTATTTCTAGGTTTAAAAATAAAAGATGAAGGATGTTAAAACTGATTTAATTATTTTCATATTTTAAGCTACCACCGGTTCGGAATGTTGTTTCCAATTGAGAAGAACCGGCAAGAAACTCAATGGTTACTCTTTTAATAATATATTTTTGTGGTGTTTACAATAATTATAAATGTGTAAAAATTAATGTTAATAAATAATATATATATGGTAACAATTGATTTGATTTATAAAATAGCGTTTGTCTCTTGAAACTTAAGTCGGTAAAGTAATTAGTGTTTTTAGATACTGGCAACATTGAAGCAAAAAAAAAAACATGCCACCATTTATTTAAAATTTCCCGCCATTTCTCCCGCCTCTCCAAAATTTCACTAGACATACACTTTAAATTTATTATCTATATATTTAAAAGCGAAAGGTCACCCACTGATTCATCACGATGTTTCAGGAACTATAAAGCTTACAAACTTGAAATTTGAAAGATAGGTTCATTCTATGATTGGTGTAGACGTCAGCCAAGAAACGGTTTTGAGAAAATTCATCCCTAAGGGGTTGAAATGGGTGTTGTAAGTTTGTATAGAAGTCCTATGTGTTTGAAGTTAGAGACCTGAAAATTGGCAATTAAGGTGATAGTTATAAATAATAAAAACCCATATAAGCAATTTTACGAAAATTCACCCCAATAGGGGTAGGAAGCTTACATGAGGGTTTTAAGTTTTTGATGTTAGAGACTTGGAAAATCGGGATTTAGGTTATTAGTTTTAAATTATAATAACCTGTATGATCAATTTTACGAAAATTCACCCCAAAGAGGGTGAAATGGGGGCTGTAAGTTTGTTTGAAAGTCCTTAGTGTTTGAAGTTAGAGACTTGAAAATTGGGATGTAGGTTAATAATTTTAAATAAAAATAACCTGTGTAAGCAGTTTTACGAAAACCCACCCTAAAGGGTGTGAAATTGGGGTTGGAAGCTAGCATGTAGGTTATAAGTTTTTAAAATCGACTTTAAGGTTATTACTTATTAGTTTTAGCCGCTATATATACCTACGCTTTTTGCAGCGGGTAAATCTCATAGGAAATCAGAAATTGTACGCGGGCGAAGTCATGGGCGACCTCTATTAGTCAATAATTTTCAAAAATAATAACTTTATAAAAAAAGTCAGGTACCGCATATAATATTAACATTGGTTCATTGTAGTGCAAAAAACATACATTGGCGTGGCCTTTTTACTTGTGTTTATAGTACAAGCACAGGTATTACTTTGCATGATATCAGATACTAGGCTGGATTTTTAATTTGTAGTAAAATGATTATTATTACTAAAACCCAAAACGGCATGCCAACTTACATTAGTATTTTATGATAATAATACATACAGCTTGGAAAACTTATCTGGGCATGGTTCGAGGCGCCGATATCTATTAAAAAAACAACATTTAAGGATCAATACAAAGTAGACTGTTAGTTCCACATTAATTAGGCTCAGGTATGTTTGCCAAGCTATATAAATACTATTCATTATAGTTATATTCGTTTCTAGATTGATATCTCAAGACAACTAACTAAGAGAATTAAAAAAAGTAAGAATATACTGAAATTTGGTACTACCACAATATAACTTTTTATACCAGTGCTTAAAATAAATTTTAATTTTATGTATTTAAGTATATTCTTACAAATTCTAATTTCATGCTAATCTCGGCTTTAATAATTAATCATACACAGAAGTATTTACAGTACTTGCATAATGTACGTAGAGCAAAATAAAATTTACAAAATGATCACAAAAATATATACTCCAACAAAGTGATACCATACATTTTTGATATTTTTGGTTAGGGAAGTGAAAATTAATTAAAGTTTTGCAAAAATCAACTCTTTTTTTGACCGTGTATATAGTTATGCGCCATTTAAATATTTTTATACTTAGTCTGTCTAGTGAAGTGCAATATGAAAGGAAATTTTAAAAAGTAGTTTGGGTATCTCTGGAAATACCTGAAATAAATAGACGCACTTGATCTTTTCGTATATTGCCCCCGTTAAATGATAATAGTAACGTTAGAATAATGCACTTAGCTTTGACTAGACAGGCCAGAGTAAAGAAATAGCATTATTAAAATCAGTCCAAAAATTAAGTATATTTGCACCAATGCTAATTAATTACATAGTTTTCCAAAAAATGTGAAGATAAAATATAGTACTTACTTACTTATAGTTCAGTACCAAACTAATATGTGTTTAATGATTTTCCCTAAGAGATTTTTAGAGTACATAGTAGTTGTTGTACCTTTTAGTGAACCTGTGAAGTTGTCACTATGCACTCACAAAAAATACTTTTAAAACTAAGGCTATATCAAACTTCTGCTCTATTAAATATAAAGACTTGCATATGAGATGTACTATATTTTGTTGTGAAACGACATCTTAATAGTTACCATAATATTAATACTGCATATTTATCAAAAGGATAATCTAAACTCATAAAAATGTTCTCAGAAATGTGAGGATATTCTCAAGTTCGATACTGATTTAATACTGAATAGTACAATCATAATCATACTTATATTTATATCAGACAACACTAACATGAAATAGTAGGAAAGTAGTACTTAATTACCTCAATAATATATTATAATAATGTATAAAATAGGTAAGAACTTATATAAAAAAAATGTAGGTAGGTGTGTTTTATCTTCACATTTTGGTGCAAATACCTACGAGTGTAATTATAGTCCCACCAACTTATCTGACCCGGTGGCCAAAATTGGAACTAATTTTTATGACTGATAATAATTTTTAAAATATTTTATTTTTAGTAGATCGCAGCGACGCTGTCACCGGGTCAGATAAGTTGGTGGGGCTTTAATTATTATTTCGTAAACTGAGTTTCTGTATCAACTTAATAAGTATTGAATTCTAAACCAAGAACTCCACCACCACTACAGCCCATTAACGTGCCACTGCTGGGCACAGGCCTCCACTCTCATAGGAGAGCGGGAATTAGAGCTTAGACCCACCACGCTGCTCCAATGCGGGTTGGTGGGCTTTAACGACTATTACCACGTTAGTGATAATAACCGGGACCGACGGCTTAACGTGCTCTCCGAGGCACGGGGGTGAAACACCGCCAACTTCCTAACTCCGGGCTAGTATTGAGAATTTCTAGTCAGAAAAACCCAACACTTATTATGGCCCGACCCGGGACTCGAACCCGGGACCTCGTCAGCCGCAGTCAAACATGCTAACCACTAGACCAACGAGGCAGTCAGAGAGACCAAGAACTCATCTTTGTATAAATTAGCCACTAGGCAGTTACCTACCTAGATTATTTATCAAGCAGTAAGCACTAACAATATTTTTAACTGAGTGTGTCTCTGCTATGCTTCGGCACATCTTATTAACCGATATTGAGAAACTTGTTGTAAACATAGTTTGCATACACCGGATGGGCAGCATACGTTTTAAGCCGGAAAATTAAAGAGTTCCCACGGAAATCAAATGATGTTAATCCAGAAAATCCAAAGATAAACTCAAATCGTAATTCAAAAAAAAGTGCACAAACAAACGTACAACCTCTTATGGCAAACACATATCCCGTCTCCGTTCCGTCGTGGGTAATTAATACCTATTATGTTGACACAGAAAAGTTATTGTACACAATGCAACTTATTTTAAAATACATAATTATTGGATAGATGAGAACAGAAATGGAAAATGGATATAATTATATTTTAACTGAGATTCTGTATTAACTTAATAAGTAGGTAGGTATTTAGTTTTAAACCAAGAACACACTTTTGTATTAATTAACCACTAAAAAGTTACCAACCTAGTTTACCAAGCCAGTAAACACTAAAATCTCTAAACAAAGACAATCCAAACTAATTTTATAAATGCGAACGTGAGTCTGTCTGTCTGCGACGCTTTAATGGCTTTTATTCAACCAACGCTGACGAAATTTGGTACAGCAATAGCTTTCATGCATGTGAAAGACATAAGACTTCTTTTTATTCCGTATAAACGAAGTCGCGGGCATCGAGTATAAAATATATTAATAAAGTTTTCATCCTTAACAGCTTTTATCTGTGATAAGGAGGATATGACAATGTTACTCAAAGACTTTGACGTCGTACTATAACTGGCACCCTTGGTAACTTAGTAGCAATCAGGTTTTCCATTCCTGCTCCCTTTTCCCTTGAATCAACATTGTGAATTCTTCTATTAAAATAACACACCATTGTCTAACTTGCATTCTTATAACAAACAACCAAAAAGCTTTCAAAAAATTTGATTTGTGATCATTGCAAGTATACCAAGACGTATCAAGATCTTCAAATTGTTTAAATAATTCAGAATATATGTAAACTTTACAAAGTGTTGGCAAGATATGGTCGATAATATAAATACAACGCCATACTAATGTCGACAGTTTATCTGAAGGATAATACAATTTTCTGTTAGTAGAATCATATTCTTTAATTGATATTAAAGAATGAAATGGTTCAATTTCGTTAGACAACAGAGCGTTTTTACAATTTTGACATTGCGAACAATTTAGTCTGGGAAATAAATAACGACAGACTGCACCAGCAATATAAGCTACAGAATGGGTCTGAAAAATGTTTTCAGAAGGAATACATTTTTCAATAAAAATAAAATTTTGAGCATCAGAGCTGCGGTCAATACTATCAACATTATGTTTCCGGTTAGTAACTAAATTTCTTAAAGTGCCTAGCATTTTATCATCATCCCTAGTACAATTTGTGTATAAAGATTTCCCAGTTGAAATATCATTCATGAGCAATGTCTTATACAATGCAACAAACTGATGACAGTCTGGATGTGTGTTACATCCACCCTGTCCTCAAATTTGTCCAAAAAAATTTTCCAGAGGATCCTGGTTTAAACGCTTCAGACTTAAGAATTTTATTTCTGGAATCAATCTGAGATCCGACCAAAGGTGCTTTACAGTTTTTATGTCATGAATGAAATTGTGTAACATCAATGGCTTACTTTCTTTTGAGTCTGAAGCGTCAAATTTCATTGATTCTAACTTTTTCAAAGCTTCATTCCAAAAGTCTAAATGGTTTGAGTTTAAAGACAAAGCATTCTGTAAACTACCACGTGTATGGCCGGTACAATTCAGGCTGTCAAATAAATTATTAAAGAACAAAAGAATCTCAGCTGTGAAAAAGCCATCATCAATGTTGACTAATAGCACATTATAATTATGCAGTCTTCTAAGGTCTTCATATATCTTCATCTGGTTGTTCAACAGTAGCGACACCTGCCTGCTGAACACTTGCGCAGCATACACAACCTGTAAATTTTAAAATGCTCGTCATTCTTACAGAATCGCATAATCTATGTTACTTATTATAAATTTTTTTCTACTATATAATATAATAATTCTGTATTCAATAGCATGCTGCATTCTTATTTTTTATTTTAAAATAAACGATTGTTTCTTCTGACAGAAATTTGATATCAAATCAATCAAATGAAATATCAAACAAATGTTATAAATGCGAAAGTTTGGATGGATGTATGGATGGATGTTTGTTACTCAATACGCTCGAACAGCTGGAATAACACATAGGCTACTTTTTATCCCGGCAAACTAAGGAGTTCCCGCGGGAACCAAAAAACTTCAATCCACGCGGACGTAGTCGCGGGCATCAGCTAGTCTTCAATATATAAATATTATTTTTTCTATACTTAATATAATAAATGCGAAAGTTTAGATGGATGTTTGTTACCCAATCACGCCCCAAAGGCTGAACGGATCTGGATGAAAATTGGCACAGAGATAGATTATAGTCTGGAACAATACACAGGCTACTTTTCATCCCAGAAAATTAAACAGTTCCCGCGAATCGAAAACCTCAACCCACGCGGACGAAGTCGCGAGCATTAACTAGTTAAAAATAGAGGAATGCTTCCTTTGAGTGGAATTTCATATAGCTTCATAATTTAAAGTACATTTCCTCCAGGGTCCGTTTGTGTTTTCCACCCCTTAGTAAGATTTTTATCTATAAATCTTTATATTTCCCCCAAAAATTCTAGAAAAAATATATATACTAACCAAATAGATACTAAATTATTGTGCAGAGCCAAATGCAAAATACGGCAGGGCGACCGCGTATCTTCTACATCAATACATTGTTATCAATTGTTGTGATTGGCTGAATTTGTGGTATTTTGTCCAAGTGGAAGAGTGTTATCCAATCAGAGGTGATTGCGATCGTTACACTGTAGCTGTCAGAGATACGCGGTCGCCCTGCAGCTGAGCGCTTACGCGGAAATTAGAACACGTGTCAGAATGACTGTCCACTTAAAAAAAAATATTTTTTCATTATTAATTAGTACATAAAGGCCTATTACACTGCACTTTTCACAGGGACCCTTACACTTGAAATAGTGTAGTGTAATAAGATTTATTGAGAAAGGGTGCCTACATTGGTCCTTATTGCTGTGTAATAAGCGACGCTCAAACTAGCGGCCACGCCCACCCTTACCACAGAGCCCTGTAAAAAGTGCAGTGTAATAGGCCTATAAATATTTAGACAAAGGTACTAAATAAGTACTAATATCCTATATAACTTCTTTTTGGTGTCGCTTTCTCGTTTAATTTTTTTGTTTTGTTTAATTTTCAAATGACATTGATTCTAAAAAAGTTTCACTTCAAAAACACATAATAATTTGGACACTTGCCTTCATCTTGTCATAAGAATTTGGTTTGACATGTTTGTCTGTGAGTTTGGTTGTCCTTGCAAGACCATGTGCACCATCTAATTCATAGACCCTCAAGACATATTCCCATTGAATACGCTTGTTTCCGATGAGCAGGTTCTTTTTCTGAAAATTATTTCGAAGGCATTTTAACAAATGGGGTACGTCGTACATATGATACACCTTTTTTCCATTAATTTCATAATGTATTATATTATATGGATCATTATCGGAACCAGACCTGAGTATGTTTTCACGTGTATCAGATATTAGTGAATTTATTGCAGCAACATTGGCAGAGCCCTGATCTGACACAGTTGATCTAAAATTAAATCCAGATTTAAAAACTTCAGCAATAATCTCTTTAAGAATATTTTTGAGACTCAATGTTTTAATACCATCACGGACAAAGTAAAAAGCAATGGGTATAACTCATCACTTAAATTTTCCGAGATAAAGAGTAATCTATGTTACTTTCCAGATCATCAACCATTCCCATGTAAAATCACTTCAATTCTTTGCTCTATTGCAGCTTGATTGAAACAAGAATACAATTGAGACAAAACAACCAACAAAAATACATACCTACCTACTTTCATATTTTAAATTTAAGTGTTCATTATACTTAGTTGCTCAAACGAGTTAAATGAGGATACCTTATTAATATCTTTTAATTATTTTATTTTTTAATATTGGACAGGATGGCAAACGGCACAGGGTCACTTCCATGGTAGAGGTTAACTCCATCCAGGCTCAGAGTGCTTTGCAGGTACCACCTCCTTCAACGGCCGCCTCTAGCGTTAGGGTCACTCCCCAAGCACCAAAAGTCATTAAGCCCTCGGTGAATGAGCCCGCAAGATCAAGAAGAAACATTAAGAAGTAAACCTGAGTACCACTTTGTTTTATCGCTAGTGTAGTATCATAGAAGCTTGTAGTTAAGTGCTATATCTGCTTATATACGTAGGTATACCTTCGCTTACTGTCTTCCTTGACAACTTTTACGATTTTTATTCTCGCTTCTCGAAAGGTATTTCTAAAAAACTCAATTTTAATTTCAAAATAATAACATGTCACTGTCGTTTACTGTTAAACGTCAACAAGAACTTGACACTGACAGATATCAAAGACAAACAACTTTTCCTACCTACTTGTCTCTGATTGTAACCAAAAAGTAAGTAAAAAAAAAAAAAACTAATTGTTAATGTTGGTAGCCCTGCCTTTCAAGGGATAATTTTGTGGTCCTTGGGCAAACTACGTTTCATTTTATGCTGGGACTTGTGTGTCTGTGTTTCGTAGTCTTTATTATTGTTTAATTATTTTAAATCTTCCTGTTTGTTGGTATTTTATCTTTACGTTATTGCAATATTGTAGCTGTAGACTGTAGCATACCTTAGCATATTGTAGCAATACCGTAGCAATTAGCAATCTCTTACACATAGCTGGCGGGTGAAAGAGAGAAAAAAAAAAAAAAACAAAGAAGCTTGCACTATATTATATTATATTTTTAACGATATATATTATATATATATATTTATATTTAGTATATTACCACTTATTTATCTATATATAAACACATCTATAATCAGTTGTCTAAATGAGTAATAATTTGAATATTAACAACTATAATTCTAGTGATACTGAGAGTGAAATCGACTTTTATTCTGCTGACTCTTCTTCTGAAGATAGTTTCCATAGTCTTACGTTACCGCTTGGTTCCCTCCTTGATGCCACTTTTTCAGTTTTTCCTAAAAACTTTAACGTTGTCCACATCAATGCTCAAAGCATCCCATCTCACTTCTCTGACTTTCTTGCCTCTTTCGACAACGACAACATTCACGCTGTCCTAGTATCCGAAACTTTCCTTAAACCTTGCCTTCCCTCCATATCCTACAGTCTACCAAATTTCCATTTAATCCGTAATGATCGTACAGGCAAGGGTGGTGGCGGCGTAGCCATTTATCTTCGTAAGCATATTCCTTTTTCTTTACTGAACATGTCTCCGCCACAATACTCTGAGTCCTCGGAGCATATACTTCTTGAGGTACTCTTTGGACGCTTGAAACTACTGCTCGGTGTCTTTTACAGCCCATCTCTTCATATTGATTATTTTCAAGCATTCGAAGGTCTTCTTGAGCGCTATGTTGCTTCTGTGGACCATACGATAATTATGGGGGATTTTAACACCTGCTTGTTGAAAAACGATTCGCGGGCAAAGCGCCTTAATAGCATTGTTGGCAGCTGTAACCTCCATATTCTTCCTACCAAAGCAACTCATTTCTTCCCAAACTGTAAGCCGTCACAGCTGGATTTAATGATAACATCTTCCACTGACCATGTTAGCAGCTATGGTCAACTTCCTGCTGAGGCGTTCTCCTACCACGACCTTATATACCTCTCCTATAAGATTCGCCCTCCTAAGGTGAAGCCGACAATAGTCATGCGGCGCAGTTTTAAAAAATTTGATAATAATTCCTTCATGTGTGACTTAAATGCGATAGACTGGGAAGTTGTTTTTAATGCTGCAAACGTTAATGATAAGTTGGAAATATTTAACTCGATGTTAACTGGGCTGTTTGATAAACATGCACCTCTTCGTCCTGTTAAATTAAAGCATTTGCCAGCCCCATGGTTAACGGAAGACATCAAGGTACTAATGGCAAAACGTAACGCTGCTAAGTCCAAATATAAAATAACTCCGACTGATGGAAACCTGGTTAAATACAAGAATTTACGTAATCGCTGTAATAAAGCGTGTAGAGATGCACAGCGAAATTACATCCATACCACTATTGAAAACAGTGACTTCTCTGGGACTTGGAGATTCCTGGAATCTCTTGGGATTGGGCGGCAGCGAAGGGAGACTAATTGTAATAACCTCGACATTGAGGGTCTCAACCAGCATTTTACTAATATTACTCCGATTAATAATTTAGCTAAGCAAAATACCATACACAAACTTTATTCCTTACAACCTTCTAATTTTCCTACTTTTCAATTTCTTCCAATCACTATTGCTGAAGTCAAAAAACATATATTAGCTGTTCGATCTGGTGCTGCAGGCTGTGACGGCATCAACCGTAAAATGTTACTGCTTCTCCTTGAAGAGGTGGCGCCTGTAATCTGTCACATATTCAACTATTCCCTATCTTCTAACAAATTCCCCTCTGCATGGAAAAATGCCTATGTTATCCCTATCCCCAAAATTAAAAATCCCACTACTTTCTCACACTTCAGACCTATCTCTATCCTACCGTTTCTTTCGAAAGTTCTGGAGCGCATCGTTCACCATCAACTCCAACCTTTTCTGTCCAAATACAACGTCCTTAGCCCGTATCAATCCGGTTTTCGGGCTGGCCATAGTACTGTCACTGCCCTCATCAAGGTCTGCGATGATATTAGATCAAACATGGACAACAAACTAGTTAGTGTTATAGCACTACTTGACTTTAGTAACGCTTTCAACACCGTTGATTTCGATATTCTTTTGGGCGTCCTAAGGTCAATAAATGTCTCTCCTGAAGCTGTAAACTGGTTTGATAGCTACCTGCGCGGTCGTCGGCAGCGTGTTAAAACCGATAATAAATTTTCCTCTTATAGCCCTATTACTGCTGGCGTGCCGCAAGGTGGCGTCCTATCTCCTCTTCTTTTCGCTATTTATATTAACACTGTCACTTATCTTCTCTCCTCTTCCTATCACCTCTATGCTGATGATCTTCAAGTGTATACAGCTGCACCTGTCCATGACATCCACATTGCTATAGAAAACCTCAACCGGGATTTGAATCAAATTAGCACTTGGAGCGAATCCTATGGACTGTCTGTTAACCCACAAAAATCTCAAGTAGCTCTATTAGGTGGCTCCAAGCAGCTTGACAAGATTATACGAAACAATTTACCTCCCATCCGCCTCGGCCAAACTACCCTGGACATTAGCTCCTCGGTCAAAAACCTTGGCATTTATATCGACAGCTCTTTATCCTGGATCCCGCAAATCGCTGAGGTTAGCCGGAAGTTGTTTGCGTCAATTGGTGGCCTGAGACGCTGGAAAAACTTTCTTCCAATTAAAACCAAAATTTCTTTAGCTAATTCTCTTCTTTTACCACTTCTAGACTATGCTGACTCATCCTACCCCGATCTAACTGAAGAACAGCTAAACAAGCTTGAGCGTCTTCAAAACTTATGCATAAGATTTATCTTCGGGTTGCGTAAGTTCGATCACGTGTCTGAGTACAGAGCTCGTCTGAAGTGGCTCCCAATTAGACTCCGTCGTAATCTGCACATTCTGACACTCCTCTACTCTATTCTATACAATCCTCATACTCCTTCTTACCTCAAACAACGTTTCTCCTTTCTTGGCTCTAACAACGAACGACAACACCTAAGGTCATGTACGGATAATCGCTTGCACACTCCTGTCAGTCGCACAGGATATTATGATAAATCTTTTACCCGTAAATCCGTATTATTGTGGAACAGCCTACCAGCGGATATACGACAGTCTAAGTCACTCTCTATCTTCAGAAGTCGCTTGCATAAACATTTCCTATCAGGTAACAATTAATTCACTAGTCCTATATTTTATTTCGAATTATTTAGTATTTATGTTTATATGTATCTCTGTATGTATGTATGTATGTATGTATGTATGTATGTATGTATGTATGTATGTATGTATGTATGTATGTATCTATGTATGTATGTATGTATATATGTTTGTATGTATGGATGGATGTATTGTATGTACATATATATTACATATTTTAATTTTTAATTGTTGCACTATCCCGCGCTCTTGTTTTATAATCTCCTCTCCCCAAAGGTTGTCTGGAAGAGATTGCTTTAGCAATAAGACCGCCTTTGCACCCTTCTGTCTTATCTTTTAAGCTTTTCGTTATTGTTATTGTTTTTAAGTGTGTGCAATAAAGAGTTCATCTATCTATCTATCTATCTATCTTTGATAATTTACCTTTAAATATTCAAAGATTAACCTTACTTACCAATTTTCAAGGGAAAAACAGTCAAACTAACCTCACTAGTCACTTCCAAGAAGTCTGTGTAGGCTTTACACTTTAGACTACGCCTAATCGCTTACCAGTTAAATAACAAAATAAGTAATACAAATCACCGCAATTCGTAGTACAAAACATTAAACTTTCATAAAACAATTTTAATTAATTTTAAGGTTAGGACTTATGATTTTCATTGTCATCCTCGGCTTGCGTCGGTTTTTCAGCGAAAATGGCGTCGACCAATAAAAGTGAAGTGAAAACCCCGCGAAATTTAAAATATTTTGTGTGCGTAATTAGAGCGAGATACAATGAGTACTACAATGCCTGAAATGTATGATGATGAAAGAGATGGACAACCCGATAACTCTTGGTACCTTGCACTTCGGGACTCGATAGGGCCTGGCAAAAATTATTCAAAAATTCATTTTTGACAGCTTGACTCTTGTGATTTGTCACTTTTGTTGAATGTCAAACTCAGTATCTCTTTCTCTGTCACGAACTCAGTTTTTTTTATATAACTTGTTTAACGGCTCTGGATTCTAGTCCTTCTGAGTGTGAACTCAGTCTACCAACTCAGTCATAGCCTTTGTCTATGGAGGGTAGAGGTAAGGAGTGTCAGGGTAAAAAAAGGAAGCGCCAAATATTATTTGAGAAATAAACAAGGAAAGAAAATATTCATCATTCATTGGGCATCATTTTCGAACTGTTACTTGTAGCAACCACTGGACACTTTTTCAACTTTTCAACCTGAGACTACTCCTTATCTGTTCCTTATCTCCTACTGTTACTCCATATCTCTACCCTCCTTAATAGCCGCCATTTAATATAGATTTTATTTAACTATAACATTCTTTGAATAAGTTTTTTAACATTCTTTATACATAATCAAAGATACCATTTGTATTTTGTTATCCCTATTTAAGTGATTTAAAAAAACTTACTCAAGAATTTTGGTTCGACCTATGGACATAGCACTATGGTTAGTCATTTCAGAGTAAAACAACAAGAAACACAGATTCTTTTCAAAGATTCTCATTCTTGAACAAAAACCATGAATAAAAAATAAAGGTGTCAAATTATGGTTTCGTGTTTCACTCGCACGAAATTTCTACCCATAAATTCATCTCATAGAGTAGGGCCTCCAAAAAATTCCTACTGTGTCCTTGTCTATCCTATTCGTTTCAGCCAAAGTTAGAGAGGAATCGAGATAGTAGTTTACTCTGTAGAAAATCATCTACGGCGTCGGCGATTACGCATTCCGTCATTGCGCGCCAACGACCATTTGCCGGTCGCTTGACTGTTAACCCCAAAACCACCATCAACCATTGCCGGTCGCTTGCCAGTTGCCAAGTGCAGTGTAATAGGACTATTAATCTAAATTAAGGCCGCGGGCCATAGAGTCACAGTAATGTGATAGAGTGGTACTACCACCCGACGTATCGTATGACTCCCCCAATCCACACGCTGCAAGTAGGACCATGTGTGGAGTAATCGGGTCGATTAAAGGCTGCGAATACACTTGCAAGCAGTGGCGTAGCTACCCAGGGGCTAGGCGGGGCAGTGCCCCGGGGCCCTAAAGCTCAGGGGGCCCTCGAATCCTTAGCAGAAATCTCGATCGAACTGGACTTTTGGAAATTTCTCCCATTTTCAAAATAAATATTACAGGTTGCAACCCCACTTTAATCATGACAACTCAGTTGAGAGAAATTCAAAAGTTATGCCTAGGGAATTCCCATAAATTCTTTCTGTAGGTTGGCAGTGTTGTGTAAAATAGAAATACGTGTCACGGGGGTGATACAGACGTGGGACGCAAGGCATCATAATACCGCCCGTACCGCCCCGCAACCCCGCTACAATAGCCGACTGCTGCACCGAGTCACCGACTCGGATAGTGATGTGATACAGTCGACGCGGGCGCCGTCGACGTTATAAATGAATGACTTTTTTTTTTACTTTATAAGTAAAGCGTCAAAGCGTCAAACTTATACTTTTTTATGATTTCACATTAAAACGCAGATTTGCACCTTTTCTTTCATATTTTATATATTCGTTATACATCGGATATATATAATATCAATCCATACTAATATTATAAATGCGTGTGTCTGTCTGTCTGTTACGCTTTTACGGCCCAACTACTTAACCGATTTTGATGAAATTTGGTACAGGGACAGGTTACATACCGGGAAAGAACATAGGCTACTTTTTATCCGGGAAAATTGAAGAGTTCCCGTGGGAATAAAAAACAATCCACATGGACGAAGTCACGGACATCATCTAGTAATATTATATATTAATTATAAACGATCGATCATTTAAAAAAAATCGATATCCATCCATATATACATACTAATATTATAAATGCGAAAGTGTGTCTGTCTGTCCGTCTGTCTGTGTATCTGCTACGCTTTCATGGCTTATGTGTTAAAGCTATTTTGATGAAATTTGGTGCAGGGACAGTTTGTGTCCCGGGGCTACTTTTTTACATAGGCTACTTTTGATCCCGGAAAATAAAAAAAATCCTGCGGGAATGAAAAATCAATACATCTTCTAGATTATTATTGTATTTTACAGTGTATTGAACGACATTAATTATGCATCCAAAACTTTACAAAAATGCGACATCAATTTGGGCGAGGCGAGTAAAGTTTTAGCAGAGACCAAAGCAAAGTTGCAAATTTATAGAAATGATTTCGAATTATTCAAGTGCAAAGCCAGTGAAACTGCAAGAAAATATGGTATTGATACCCATTTTCAAGAAAAAAGACAAAGATTATTAGCTGCTGATCACCGATTTCCAAACCGAGAAAAAATATTTAAAATTGAGATTTTCTATAAAGTAATAGACACAGTAATATCTCAATTAGATACACGTTTTATTGGTATGAGTGCAGTCTGTTATATATTCGATTTTCTAACACCAACATTTTTGTTACATGTTGATGAAGCAAATTTATTACAAAAGTGTGACGAATTCCAAAGAAAATATTCAGATATAATAGGCCCTAGTTTTTCACTTCAATTTATTAATATTTACCACCTAGTTTCACCTCAACTAACTCAAGCATGGACTGTTCATCAATTATGTAAGGAAATAATGAGCAAATATGGAGTGCTAGAATGCGACCTAACGGAAGTATTTACAGCAATGTTATTATTCTTTACAATTCCTGTCACTTCTGCAGCAGCTGAAAGGTCGTCTAGCAAATTAAAAATAATAAAAAAATATTTAAGATATGATATGGGCCAAACTCGACTCCGACATTTATCGCTAATAGCAATTGAAAACAAAACCGCATCAAGCCTGGATTTAAACGAAGTCATTGATATTTTTGCGAAAACTAAAGCTAGAAAAAAATTGAAAATATAATTGTTATTTAGTCAGTTGGTAGGCCTTTATATAATAAACCCTTGAATCTTTTCTATTTCGTTTTATTAGCCAAACCTACACCAAGTATTAATTGTAATTTATGTTGTTACTGTTTACCTTATTACCATAACCTGCCCTGCAGTGCACAAAAAAGAGCATAAGTAGCTTAGCATTTTTAAAGTATTTGTATATTTCATATTTTTATTTGATAAAACCTAATCAGTAATCAGTGGGGCCCCATTTTTTAATTTGCCCCAGGGCCTTTGGTTACCTAGCTACGCCACTGCTTGCAAGTTTTTAACTAAATTGCGTACGTAAGTTACCTAGAAAACTAACATTTGAATATAAAACAATATTCGCGACTAAAATAAATTCCGTGAGTAAATTCTACTAATGTTATCGTGGCCTTAAGACCGATTTGATTTGTTCTAATGAAAAATCACCATGATTTTTGGTGGAATACTTTTTTTTCCCCTTGAGAAGTTTCGAAGGCGACCGAATTACATTTTACTAGAAAATTAAAAACCGGCCAAGTGCATGTCGGCTTGTCGAGCCAAACAGGCCAAGTACCTACGTGTCGAGCGTGCGCAGTAAAGGGCTCCGTACATTTTATAAGTTAGTCAATTATTACTCGTTGGCCTACGTAGCTGTGATAATTTTCCTTTTTACTTCGTTGGTGGCCAAAACTATATTTATTATTTATTTCCTACCTAGTGAACCTACCTACCAGGTAACCACCTCACACTGCACCTACCTACTGTAGGTTGGTAACTGGTACTGGTATATAAGTATAATTTATATAGGTATAGGTTTTTTTTTTATACCTACAATGAACAATCTCACAAACAGATTATCTAGAATACCTACAGTTCGCGCGATGACACATACCTACATTTACTCTGCATTCAATTTAATTCATCTCGCGCGAACTTAAAATATATTAAATTTATTTCAAAGGAGCAATTAATAATAACCTGTTCTACTCAGGAATTAAAAGATTTTACATGTTATATTTATTTTATACTAATTTTATTATTTGTATAGGTAAGTATACATAAGTACATTAAACCTAGAGATTTATCACTAATATTCACTTTACAAGTTAGAACTTTTAAAAATTTACTAGTGTCAATGCTGGCTGCTAGGAAATGATTGATATCCATGTATGGTATAAAGGACAATAATTATTATGTGCATGAAATGCTTATAGCAACTCCTCTTAGTAGTGTTTGACGACCTCCGTGGCGCAGTGTTGAGCGCTGTTGCATTAACGTGCAGAGGTCCCGGGTTCGAACCCCGGCAGGGTTTGGAAATTTATAATATCTGAATTTTCCATTGTCTGGTCTGTCCTGGTGGGAGGCTTCGGCCGTGGCTGGTTAACATCCTACCGGCTGACGTGCCGCCAAGCGATTTAGCGTTCGGCGTTCCGGTACGATGCCGTGTAAACCGAATAGGGGTATGGGTTTAATATAACTGCCATGCCCCTAACAGGTTAGCCCGCTACCATCTTAGGCTACATCATCACTTACCATCAGGTGAGATCACAGTCAAGGGCTAATTTGTAGTGGTTAAAAAAAACTAACATATTTTTTAAAAAAAATTAATTGACCGAGCGAAGCGAATGTCAATCAATTCCTAATTATCTTTAAAATAATATAACGAAACCCTACGTAACGCTATAAAAATGCCCCCCCTGAAATAAAGATTTTTATAACTTTTTAAGCCATATTCGGCTGGAGGCCATCGGTTTACATATTATATTTAAATATGAAGTAATTACGTTCAGTAATTCAGAAGTTATAAGGCTCTGACAGACGGACGGACGGACGGACGAGTGCAAATTCACTCAAGTAGACTCAGAGACCTTCGCTTCGCTCGGTCAATAATATTGTTATTATTATTTAACTCTTTATTTGCACAACACAACAAAAACAAAGACAATAATCATAACAGTTACTTTTTTAAATATGTAAGTTGAGTAAATAAAGTACTTAGTTACCAAAAAATTCATTTTATCAAACGTGTTGCTGATATTATTCAATACTATACTTTTTGAAATCTTTTTTGCTCGTTCCCCACAAATTGCAATTTTTGTGTTAGGTCACTTTCATTCTAGGGGTGCGATTTCCGTTTTTTGAAGTGAAAACTCCTTTAGCCGCGTTGAGCACTTTTTGGTAGGCGGTAAAAATATGGATTCGCAAAGACCGACATGCTCGCGAACAGCGACATTCTCGCCTTGTTACGAAGACAAAAGGTCTTAAATATAAATGTACTACATTCGAAATTAAACTTTAGTAACTTAGTGTCAAGGTTTATATTTTATTTTATTTTTTTATAAAAAAAAAATTAAATATTCGTTTTCACTTAAATCGGTGGTCCCTATGACTGCCATTTTTTTTTAAATAGTTAATGTGAATAATAAATGATTTGCTTGTCAAATGAGGTTTGTGAAATTAAGATTTGTCTGCATAAGAATTGCTAAAAAAATTATTTATAGAACCAGTTGTTTGTTAAAGATGAATTTTTTGATTCATAATTTTGCTAAACGTTGAATGTTAAATGAAAATTTTTCATTTGTTTTTTGTTAAATGACAGGTCACCTGGTTAAACTCCTAAGCTGAGATCTATAGTGTACTGTGTACAGCTCTAAGATATAAACTCAGATTAGGTAAGCTCTTACATAGCTCTGTCTTGTTAACAGTCTCAGGACCAAATTTAAAGTAAGATCACAATTAAAGATATCATAATAGCCACACAGACAATAACATCACATATTATAATTTAAATTTTTCTTCCACTGAACATCAGAATCAGTCTGCAATACTTTATTCAGAAGGAAAACACGTTGACAGCGTTCCTTCTAGGACGCGCGCTGTTACGGTCACCCCACCCCCACCACGGGCGCTGTGTGTGTCAGAAAAAGTGGTGGTAGGAGTGTGTGTGCGAATGTCACATGCGGCGGCGTTTCGCGGGCGTGGTCGCGGGCGGAGTCGACGTGTTCGCTCTCCGGCGACCGCGGCGCGAGCTGCTGTCGTCATCGATAAGTGGCGAATCCCATGCTGAAATATTGTACAAAATATAAAACGTTAGGTATTTTAAATTTCGATACCTGGTTAGTGGGCACGTTTTTTTTATACGACTGCCTGAAAAAAGGAGTATATTGTTCTCAGGGTTCATGTATGTATGTATGTGGGTTTGTATATTCCACCATAACTTCTATATGCCTGAACCGATTTTGATAAATGAGGTATCGTTAGAATCCCTAGCTTATTCCGAGTGGCATAGGCTAGTAAAATTAAAAAAAAGATTGATGGGGTGACCATGGCCCCGCATTAAAGACTAAAGTTGAAAAAAAATATTCGTAAATAAGATTAACTATATAATCATCATCTAGAAAATTATGAGTAGATTCCAAAAATATATATAACACTATAGTTCAATATCCTGTGATTCACAAAAAATATCATTTAATAAAAATGTGAATAAGATTCTAACTTAACTAGATTCATTCAAATTTTTAACTTTTTAGTTCGTTTTTGGCAGGGCAGTCGTATTTTTTAATTTTTTAATTATGACTTGTTTTATCCACTACAAGTTAGCCCTTGCCTGCGTTCTCACCTGAGTGATGATGCAGTCTAAGATGGCAGCGGGCTACCTGTTAGGGGCATGGCAGTTACACTAAACACATATCCCTAATAGTTCCAAGTACAATGGGGATGATGACAACTCAATAAAATCAGCAACTCTATCAAACTTAAAAACACGCTTCTAGTATGGAAGTTTTATGAATATCACAATAGTGACGACATCAAATTTCAACGCACTTTTTTTCTTTAATCTATATTTAAAAATAGTTATCAAATTTAAAACTAACCGAGGATGTGAATTTCAGGTCTTTTTTTTTTTGAAGACCCTCTATTAGTATTAGTAGTACCTCTATAATCAGTTCAATCAAAATAAAAATTCAAATGTTTTCTATTCAAATTAACTTTTACAAGTGCTTTTGAATCGTTAAGTGAATCTACCACTGGTTCGGAATGCTATTCCTACCGAGAAGAACCAGCAAAAAATTCGGAGGTTGCTCTTTTGAAAAAAAAAATTACAATTTTATTAATGTATGTGTAACTGCTGTCCTTGCATTGCTGGAGCGAGTCAAATCCATGCTCTTTTGTCGTTTACGTAATCTTCAAGAGTTTATTAAGCTTTTTTCAGAAGCATACCTACTTTTAATGGATTTCTTAAACTTGTGTAAAGGCAAGTTTAGAATAGGCTGTGGAATTTTATTATAAAATAGATTGCTCATTCCCACGAACGACCATCGGCTTTCATCATCCGTCCGATCCGATAGGGGGAACATCCCTATTCCAAGATCTGACCAAAAATTATTTATTTGTTTTATTCTGGCTGCTGCCCGCGACTTCGTCCGCGTGGTTAAGTTTTTTCGATTTTCGCGGGAACTCCTTAATTTTCCGGGATAAAAAGTAGCCTATGTCACTCTCCAGGTCCTCAACTACACCTCTGTCAAAACTCACGTCGATCTGTTGCTCCGAAGGGCAAACCAACAAACAAACACACTTTCGCATTTATAATATTAGTATGATGTATGAGGTATGGGCATCTTTATTGCACATACATACATTGGAAAGCAATTCAATTTACTGTCGAGTGGAGAGACAAATAATATCATTATTTATTTTAAATATAATGTCAAGAAATTATCAGCACACACAGAGTTCAGATGTTAGCGATGTAGCAACCTATAAAGCTGTTGGTCGTGCACCTAACATCTCTTCATTCATATTGGAATCTTTCAATCATTTTCATTTTTCATACAAAAATAATATTTACCTGCAACTGAGCTAACTTTAGATTTAGGGGGTTTGTCTTTCTGTGATATTGACTTTCTGCTACTCGAATTGTCTCTGGGTCCTGAGGCATTGGAGTCTCTTGAATCTCTCCTCCGATCTAAGGTATAAAATATAGATAAAAATATGTTATTAAACTTAATAAATATGTTATTAAACTCCTGCCCCCTTATTCTCTAACAGTTAGAGAGCTAACTCAATGGCTATCAAAAAATGTAAGCCTCTGACATTATATTTTTAATCCTTTAAAAGTTTGCTATGAAATATTGTTTTTTTTATCTTCAATGGATTAAAAATATATATATTTAGTATATTTTATTTATGACAAAGTTGCATGAAAGCAACCGGCCTCGCATCCAGTGACTCACAAGTCAGTGTAATACTTGTATCATATGTGTTATGTTGTCTACATATTGTAACCTTTTTATTTCTATGAAGAGCAACTGCTGAGTTTCTTGCCGGCTCTTCTCAGTAGAACATCTTTCCGAACCGGTGGTAGTCTTAAAGTTTCATAAGTGACACAAGTTGTTCCACATGAAAAAATAAATCATTTTAAATCATTTATATATTTTGATAGCCACTGAGTTAGAGAATATGGCGGCTGGTTAAAGGTTTTATGACAGTTCTAATCCAGGCTAATATCACAGTGTGAGTATATTTTCATACAGTAGGTAGAGATGGTCGACCCTCGACCCCCACACATATGAGAGACTTGGCTACCATGATAAATTTTGTGTTATTTGACCCTGATGCATTCCTATACCAATTCTAATAACAAAGACTTTGTACGGTTGTTGGAACTTACGATAAATTCCTGGCATAAATCCATCAACATACGCATAGGTGACACAAAAGAGCATTGCAATGCATGTCAGGCAGTAGCTAGTGACAAAATGTTAAATAAAAAAGTTTGCACCACGAAACATCAAAGTAATGAAGGAAAAACATCTCACCATATTCCTTCTCAGATTTGATACTGGGTGTGTCCGTCGAAGCATGTGAGCTTCCACTTTCTTTTCTAGTCTTTGTAGCAAGTGCACTTATACTGTCTTTGCGTCCTGTGTGTTCAACATAGAGGGTTACTAAAGATTATTATCAAGAATATTATTGCAGTCTTGTTTTAATCTATATCTACAAATATTATAAATGCGAAAGTTTTGATGGATGGATGTTTGTTACTCAAACATGGCAGAATGGCTGAAGAGATCTGGATGTTTTGCACAGAGATAGATTATAGTCTGGATTAACACATAGGGTTTTTTTTTTATCCACTACAAGTTAGCCCTTGACTGCGATCTCACCTGATGGGAAGTGATGATGCAGTCTAAGATGGTAGCGGACTAACCTGTTAGGGGCATGGCAGTTATATTAAACACATACCCCTATTTGGTTTCTACACGGCATCGTACCGGAACGCGTAATCGCTTGGCGGCACGTCTTTGCCGGTAGGGTGGTAACTAGCCACGGCCGAAGCCTCCCACCAGGCCAGACCAGGGAAAATTCAGAAATTATGAATTTCCAAATTGACCCTGCTCGAAATTGGATCGAACCCGGGACCTCCGCAGCCGCACGTTAAGACAACAGCGCTACACACTGCGCCACGAAGGTCAAGCGAGTATTTTCCCATGGGAGAGATTTCTTTTGTTTTTCACAGAGCATGGATCAACATGATTTTTGCATAGTGGTAGTTAAAGGGTCAGAGAAATGAGAATGACATGAAGGAGTTCCCACGGGAATTTAAAAAACTTAACCCACGCGGACGAAGTCATGGGCTAGTTAATAAATAGAACAACAAATAACTGAACTGAAGCTAAAATTATGTGCTCAATGACATTGATATATTATATATATTAAGTAATATGAAATACATTTCCCAGTGCAGTGTCAGTGCTGTCAAGCTCAGTCTTTTTGAACTACAGATGTTTTAATGTAATCTGATATATTCATGTAAGATACATATTACATATATGTATCTTACATGAATCTTTCAAATAATATAATATAATAATATATATATAATATAATAATTTATGTTAATGACTTGCCAAAAACTTTTGACGAATATTGCGTACTATTTGCTGATGACATTTCCTTATTATTACCTCAATCAATTATTTATAATTTTAATGATACAATAACTCGACTATTAAATGACATTAATAATTGGATGAATGATCATAAATTAGAAATAAATTGTAATAAAACGAAAATAATTCATTTTCGGCCGTATCAAAAAACTCCATTAAATCTAAAATTCACTTACAATAATACGGATATAGAATGCGTTGAAAGTTTAACGTTCTTAGGCATTGATATCGACACAAACCTAAATTGGAAGAGCCACATTCAAAAAACAAAAATGAAATTATCCAAATTTATATATGGCCTCAGAGAATTAAAAAAAACTACCGACTTAAAAACTGCATTAGCCGCGTATTATGCATATGGGCACGCATTTTTGCGATACGGTATTATCCTCTGGGGAAACAGTAGAAATGCTCACGATCTCTTTGTATTGCAAAAAAAGTGCATCCGCATTCTAGTAAATATAAAGACTACAGACTCGTGCCTACCACACTTCAAACAATTAAAAATCATGACCCTACCTTCTATATATATATTCGAAATATATAAATTCGTAAGGAAAAATATACACATTTACACCAAAAAAGAAGACAAACCTCGCCGATTCATTGAGAGACATAGAAACAAATTGATTCTCCCATTCTCAAAATTAGTACTGCACAGTTCGAGTCCATAAGTAATGACAATAAAAATATATAATAGTCTTCCAGATTACATAAGAAATATTGACAAAGAAAAAGAGTTTTTAAACACGCTAAAAAACTATTTAATTAACAAGTGTTACTACACTATTAATGATTTCTTTAAAGATACGGACAAGCACAAATAAAATCGGTCTCCCTACTACAATGCACTGTTGTAGCAACACCCAAACTGGGTATCCATAGCTTACCTTACCTATTATTGACTAAATGTTATATTTTAAGGAATAAGTGTACCTATGGAATTGCAATAAATAAAGAAATAGAAATAGAAATAGAATAATATATCAAAAACATGGCTACTTTTTTACCAGACTCCAGCAATCAGCAAAGCCAAAGGCAAGTCCATGTATGTGTTTATGTTCCATCATATTGCCTAAACTACTGAGCGGATTTTGATGAATGAGGTATCAATCAATTCATTATTATGGTCCAGCTGAAATAGGCTACATTTTACATGAAATAAATTGGTATATATACATAAACATATTATATATAAATAAATAATAAATTCCTACTGCTTGGATAATATAAGAACAAAGAAATACCTTTTGGGGTGTTATCTTTAGAAGTAGTACCTCTTGAATTACTTCTGGAAGTAGATGTTTTTGGTGATGGGCTTCTACCATCTAAAAACGGGGTATATTTTATTATTACAATTTCTTATTTACCCTTACCTTGCCTGAGTTTGTGCTATTCTCAGATCAAGTTATCACCATCAAGTCCATGTTATTTACTTAGTTGCTAAATTGAACAAAACTTTATTGAACTTAAATAAAATTGTAATAGTGGCTTTTAACATATTACTCGGCTTTAAAATAATATACATAATAGGGCTTAATAGTTTACAGTACACGGCAGTGGAGCATGGTGCTATTGATGGGTTTCACACACATGTACTTGAATAGGAAGTGTCTATACACCCACCAGCCAGCCTTTTTTTTATATGACTAGATACAAAGATACAATACTAGACAGCTGAATTATTTATTTTTATTCACTCTTGTGAATATCTAGTCAATCTTAAAATAAAGGGGCTTTTGAGCACAAAGTAGAATATATAATTAATTATTAATGATTGATTTGACATTTACTATTACCTACAATCACTACATAGTATAAAACAAAGTTGCTTCCCTCTGTCTGTCCCTATGTATGCTTAGATCTTTAAAACTATGAAACAGATTTAGATGCAGTTTTTTATAGACAGAGTGATACAAGAGGAAGGTTTATATGTTTAATACATGCATAATTTTTATAGGAGAGAAACACTAATCATTTTAGTAGTTTCTAATGTGATGTCGTAAATAACAAAAAAAATTGCGCTTACATTGCAAACACTGGCTGAACCCTACGAGATAGTATAGTCTATCTCTTAGGAATAACCCACAATGACCATATTTTATCCTTGACTTTTTATGAGAAATAATGGCTTATTTGCGAAGCGATTTTAAGCAATACATCTTTAATCCTTATCCAATTAAGTACCTTAAATATATTGTGCATTTAATATAGATCAATATGGCTCTTTACAGCATGTATATTTTTGAAGATATTACAGATAGCCCAAGTGCGAAGCTGGGGCAGGTCCCTAGTTTACTAATTAAATTTATACTTCTTTATTTTTTCTAATTTATTTAAGTAATTGAACTTGACATTGACACATTTTAAATTTTTGGATCTATGATAAGTTGGCTATTATATTAAAATAATTGTTGAAAGAAACTGCTATATTAATAATAGTTGTTAACATTATCTAAGATTGTATTATTTTTGCACGTTATCACTGGCAGTAAATTTTGAACAGGAATATTTTTATAAAAACCAACTATTGTTACCTACCCACAATTTGGCAAAATAAAATATCATTATCATCAATAAATCATTATTATATTCAGCCATCCCATAGATGATCAATAAAATATATATCTATTTTTTTTTACTAAATTATAAATGTTGGTTTGCCCAGTAATTACAACGGATCGACATGATTTTTTGCATAGGTATACTTGCGGACCTGGAGAGTGACATAGGCTACTTTTAATCCCGGAATATTAAGGGCTTCCTGCAGGAATTGGGAAACTTATTTTACGCGCAGCTAATAAGTAATTACTAACCTTCACTATCGTCTCCAAGGATAACATCTTTGCATTTCTGTTTCATCAGCGCACCAAAGTCATTTTCTGGCAAGCTAAAAGCGATTTCGTGATTAGGGAATGGTATTGGTTCAGTATCGTCGAGCATAGTCATATCATACAAGGTATCCAAATGTCTCCATATATCGTGCGTTGATATCTCCTTAGTTATAGAATTGGATAGTTTCTCCCAAATGCAAGCCATTTGAAAGTGTTTGTTAATACCGACCGGCTTGTGGTTCGCCATTGCGTAAAATAATTGGATCTCCATGTCGACGTCCCATTCTACTGTGTCTGCGGTTTTCACCTCTGGCTCTTCTTCGCTAGACACCATGTTGCTAACTCTTTTATTCTGAAGAAAATATCACTAAATGGTGTCAAGGTTTCGGATTGTTTAATTCATTAGCTCGAAAATTAATAAAACAAAACAAGGATAAAAACAGCTTTTTTGTCATGTACACTCTCCCCGAAGTAATTAAGTTACTTGTCTCTGATTAAGTTCCTTGCATGTACATGTGCTTGTCTCTGCCCTCTGGTGTGCTTCAAGTGGTCAAAAATGACAATATCTGAGTTAACACCACAGAGTACCAGTATAATGTGTGTTAAACAAACTAAAACCGTGGCACGCACTGAGGGATTGAAGAAAAAAACATAGCCTTGTTTCATTCTATCTTGTGTGACATCTCCATACTGCATCTCTTTCATGTGGGTGTGAAAAGGAGATATCGCGATGTCTATAGTCCGAAGTGCAAGGTACCAAGAGTTATCGGGTTGTCCATCTCTTTCATCATCATACATTTCAGGCATTGTAGTACTCATTGTATCTCGCTCTAATTACGCACACAAAATATTTTAAATTTCGCGGGGTTTTCACTTCACTTTTATTGGTCGACGCCATTTTCGCTGAAAAACCGACGCAAGCCGAGGATGACAATGAAAATCATAAGTCCTAACCTTAAAATTAATTAAAATTGTTTTATGAAAGTTTAATGTTTTGTACTACGAATTGCGGTGATTTGTATTACTTATTTTGTTATTTAACTGGTAAGCGATTAGGCGTAGTCTAAAGTGTAAAGCCTACACAGACTTCTTGGAAGTGACTAGTGAGGTTAGTTTGACTGTTTTTCCCTTGAAAATTGGTAAGTAAGGTTAATCTTTGAATATTTAAAGGTAAATTATCAAAGATATTAATAAGGTATCCTCATTTAACTCGTTTGAGCAACTAAGTATAATGAACACTTAAATTTAAAATATGAAAGTAGGTAGGTATGTATTTTTGTTGGTTGTTTTGTCTCAATTGTATTCTTGTTTCAATCAAGCTGCAATAGAGCAAAGAATTGAAGTGATTTTACATGGGAATGGTTGATGATCTGGAAAGTAACATAGATTACTCTTTATCTCGGAAAATTTAAGTGATGAGTTATACCCATTGCTTTTTACTTTGTCCGTGATGGTATTAAAACATTGAGTCTCAAAAATATTCTTAAAGAGATTATTGCTGAAGTTTTTAAATCTGGATTTAATTTTAGATCAACTGTGTCAGATCAGGGCTCTGCCAATGTTGCTGCAATAAATTCACTAATATCTGATACACGTGAAAACATACTCAGGTCTGGTTCCGATAATGATCCATATAATATAATACATTATGAAATTAATGGAAAAAAGGTGTATCATATGTACGACGTACCCCATTTGTTAAAATGCCTTCGAAATAATTTTCAGAAAAAGAACCTGCTCATCGGAAACAAGCGTATTCAATGGGAATATGTCTTGAGGGTCTATGAATTAGATGGTGCACATGGTCTTGCAAGGACAACCAAACTCACAGACAAACATGTCAAACCAAATTCTTATGACAAGATGAAGGCAAGTGTCCAAATTATTATGTGTTTTTGAAGTGAAACTTTTTTAGAATCAATGTCATTTGAAAATTAAACAAAACAAAAAAATTAAACGAGAAAGCGACACCAAAAAGAAGTTATATAGGATATTAGTACTTATTTAGTACCTTTGTCTAAATATTTATAGGCCTATTACACTGCACTTTTTACAGGGCTCTGTGGTAAGGGTGGGCGTGGCCGCTAGTTTGAGCGTCGCTTATTACACAGCAATAAGGACCAATGTAGGCACCCTTTCTCAATAAATCTTATTACACTACACTATTTCAAGTGTAAGGGTCCCTGTGAAAAGTGCAGTGTAATAGGCCTTTATGTACTAATTAATAATGAAAAAATATTTTTTTTTAAGTGGACAGTCATTCTGACACGTGTTCTAATTTCCGCGTAAGCGCTCAGCTGCAGGGCGACCGCGTATCTCTGACAGCTACAGTGTAACGATCGCAATCACCTCTGATTGGATAACACTCTTCCACTTGGACAAAATACCACAAATTCAGCCAATCACAACAATTGATAACAATGTATTGATGTAGAAGATACGCGGTCGCCCTGCCGTATTTTGCATTTGGCTCTGCACAATAATTTAGTATCTATTTGGTTAGTATATATATTTTTTCTAGAATTTTTGGGGGAAATATAAAGATTTATAGATTAAAATCTTACTAAGGGGTGGAAAACACAAACGGACCCTGGAGGAAATGTACTTTAAATTATGAAGCTATATGAAATTCCACTCAAAGGAAGCATTCCTCTATTTTTAACTAGTTAATGCTCGCGACTTCGTCCGCGTGGGTTGAGGTTTTCGATTCGCGGGAACTGTTTAATTTTCTGGGATGAAAAGTAGCCTGTGTATTGTTCCAGACTATAATCTATCTCTGTGCCAATTTTCATCCAGATCCGTTCAGCCTTTGGGGCGTGATTGGGTAACAAACATCCATCTAAACTTTCGCATTTATTATATTAAGTATAGAAAAAATAATATTTATATATTGAAGACTAGCTGATGCCCGCGACTACGTCCGCGTGGATTGAAGTTTTTTGGTTCCCGCGGGAACTCCTTAGTTTGCCGGGATAAAAAGTAGCCTATGTGTTATTCCAGCTGTTCGAGCGTATTGAGTAACAAACATCCATCCATACATCCATCCAAACTTTCGCATTTATAACATTTGTTTGATATTTCATTTGATTGATTTGATATCAAATTTCTGTCAGAAGAAACAATCGTTTATTTTAAAATAAAAAATAAGAATGCAGCATGCTATTGAATACAGAATTATTATATTATATAGTAGAAAAAAATTTATAATAAGTAACATAGATTATGCGATTCTGTAAGAATGACGAGCATTTTAAAATTTACAGGTTGTGTATGCTGCGCAAGTGTTCAGCAGGCAGGTGTCGCTACTGTTGAACAACCAGATGAAGATATATGAAGACCTTAGAAGACTGCATAATTATAATGTGCTATTAGTCAACATTGATGATGGCTTTTTCACAGCTGAGATTCTTTTGTTCTTTAATAATTTATTTGACAGCCTGAATTGTACCGGCCATACACGTGGTAGTTTACAGAATGCTTTGTCTTTAAACTCAAACCATTTAGACTTTTGGAATGAAGCTTTGAAAAAGTTAGAATCAATGAAATTTGACGCTTCAGACTCAAAAGAAAGTAAGCCATTGATGTTACACAATTTCATTCATGACATAAAAACTGTAAAGCACCTTTGGTCGGATCTCAGATTGATTCCAGAAATAAAATTCTTAAGTCTGAAGCGTTTAAACCAGGATCCTCTGGAAAATTTTTTTGGACAAATTTGAGGACAGGGTGGATGTAACACACATCCAGACTGTCATCAGTTTGTTGCATTGTATAAGACATTGCTCATGAATGATATTTCAACTGGGAAATCTTTATACACAAATTGTACTAGGGATGATGATAAAATGCTAGGCACTTTAAGAAATTTAGTTACTAACCGGAAACATAATGTTGATAGTATTGACCGCAGCTCTGATGCTCAAAATTTTATTTTTATTGAAAAATGTATTCCTTCTGAAAACATTTTTCAGACCCATTCTGTAGCTTATATTGCTGGTGCAGTCTGTCGTTATTTATTTCCCAGACTAAATTGTTCGCAATGTCAAAATTGTAAAAACGCTCTGTTGTCTAACGAAATTGAACCATTTCATTCTTTAATATCAATTAAAGAATATGATTCTACTAACAGAAAATTGTATTATCCTTCAGATAAACTGTCGACATTAGTATGGCGTTGTATTTATATTATCGACCATATCTTGCCAACACTTTGTAAAGTTTACATATATTCTGAATTATTTAAACAATTTGAAGATCTTGATACGTCTTGGTATACTTGCAATGATCACAAATCAAATTTTTTGAAAGCTTTTTGGTTGTTTGTTATAAGAATGCAAGTTAGACAATGGTGTGTTATTTTAATAGAAGAATTCACAATGTTGATTCAAGGGAAAAGGGAGCAGGAATGGAAAACCTGATTGCTACTAAGTTACCAAGGGTGCCAGTTATAGTACGACGTCAAAGTCTTTGAGTAACATTGTCATATCCTCCTTATCACAGATAAAAGCTGTTAAGGATGAAAACTTTATTAATATATTTTATACTCGATGCCCGCGACTTCGTTTATACGGAATAAAAAGAAGTCTTATGTCTTTCACATGCATGAAAGCTATTGCTGTACCAAATTTCGTCAGCGTTGGTTGAATAAAAGCCATTAAAGCGTCGCAGACAGACAGACTCACGTTCGCATTTATAAAATTAGTTTGGATTGTCTTTGTTTAGAGATTTTAGTGTTTACTGGCTTGGTAAACTAGGTTGGTAACTTTTTAGTGGTTAATTAATACAAAAGTGTGTTCTTGGTTTAAAACTAAATACCTACCTACTTATTAAGTTAATACAGAATCTCAGTTAAAATATAATTATATCCATTTTCCATTTCTGTTCTCATCTATCCAATAATTATGTATTTTAAAATAAGTTGCATTGTGTACAATAACTTTTCTGTGTCAACATAATAGGTATTAATTACCCACGACGGAACGGAGACGGGATATGTGTTTGCCATAAGAGGTTGTACGTTTGTTTGTGCACTTTTTTTAGAATTACGATTTGAGTTTATCTTTGGATTTTCTGGATTAACATCATTTGATTTCCGTGGGAACTCTTTAATTTTCCGGCTTAAAACGTATGCTGCCCATCCGGTGTATGCAAACTATGTTTACAACAAGTTTCTCAATATCGGTTAATAAGATGTGCCGAAGCATAGCAGAGACACACTCAGTTAAAAATATTGTTAGTGCTTACTGCTTGATAAATAATCTAGGTAGGTAACTGCCTAGTGGCTAATTTATACAAAGATGAGTTCTTGGTCTCTCTGACTGCCTCGTTGGTCTAGTGGTTAGCATGTTTGACTGCGGCTGACGAGGTCCCGGGTTCGAGTCCCGGGTCGGGCCATAATAAGTGTTGGGTTTTTCTGACTAGAAATTCTCAATACTAGCCCGGAGTTAGGAAGTTGGCGGTGTTTCACCCCCGTGCCTCGGAGAGCACGTTAAGCCGTCGGTCCCGGTTATTATCACTAACGTGGTAATAGTCGTTAAAGCCCACCAACCCGCATTGGAGCAGCGTGGTGGGTCTAAGCTCTAATTCCCGCTCTCCTATGAGAGTGGAGGCCTGTGCCCAGCAGTGGCACGTTAATGGGCTGTAGTGGTGGTGGAGTTCTTGGTTTAGAATTCAATACTTATTAAGTTGATACAGAAACTCAGTTTACGAAATAATAATTAAAGCCCCACCAACTTATCTGACCCGGTGACAGCGTCGCTGCGATCTACTAAAAATAAAATATTTTAAAAATTATTATCAGTCATAAAAATTAGTTCCAATTTTGGCCACCGGGTCAGATAAGTTGGTGGGACTATAATTACACTCGTAGGTATTTGCACCAAAATGTGAAGATAAAACACACCTACCTACATTTTTTTTATATAAGTTCTTACCTATTTTATACATTATTATAATATATTATTGAGGTAATTAAGTACTACTTTCCTACTATTTCATGTTAGTGTTGTCTGATATAAATATAAGTATGATTATGATTGTACTATTCAGTATTAAATCAGTATCGAACTTGAGAATATCCTCACATTTCTGAGAACATTTTTATGAGTTTAGATTATCCTTTTGATAAATATGCAGTATTAATATTATGGTAACTATTAAGATGTCGTTTCACAACAAAATATAGTACATCTCATATGCAAGTCTTTATATTTAATAGAGCAGAAGTTTGATATAGCCTTAGTTTTAAAAGTATTTTTTGTGAGTGCATAGTGACAACTTCACAGGTTCACTAAAAGGTACAACAACTACTATGTACTCTAAAAATCTCTTAGGGAAAATCATTAAACACATATTAGTTTGGTACTGAACTATAAGTAAGTAAGTACTATATTTTATCTTCACATTTTTTGGAAAACTATGTAATTAATTAGCATTGGTGCAAATATACTTAATTTTTGGACTGATTTTAATAATGCTATTTCTTTACTCTGGCCTGTCTAGTCAAAGCTAAGTGCATTATTCTAACGTTACTATTATCATTTAACGGGGGCAATATACGAAAAGATCAAGTGCGTCTATTTATTTCAGGTATTTCCAGAGATACCCAAACTACTTTTTAAAATTTCCTTTCATATTGCACTTCACTAGACAGACTAAGTATAAAAATATTTAAATGGCGCATAACTATATACACGGTCAAAAAAAGAGTTGATTTTTGCAAAACTTTAATTAATTTTCACTTCCCTAACCAAAAATATCAAAAATGTATGGTATCACTTTGTTGGAGTATATATTTTTGTGATCATTTTGTAAATTTTATTTTGCTCTACGTACATTATGCAAGTACTGTAAATACTTCTGTGTATGATTAATTATTAAAGCCGAGATTAGCATGAAATTAGAATTTGTAAGAATATACTTAAATACATAAAATTAAAATTTATTTTAAGCACTGGTATAAAAAGTTATATTGTGGTAGTACCAAATTTCAGTATATTCTTACTTTTTTTAATTCTCTTAGTTAGTTGTCTTGAGATATCAATCTAGAAACGAATATAACTATAATGAATAGTATTTATATAGCTTGGCAAACATACCTGAGCCTAATTAATGTGGAACTAACAGTCTACTTTGTATTGATCCTTAAATGTTGTTTTTTTAATAGATATCGGCGCCTCGAACCATGCCCAGATAAGTTTTCCAAGCTGTATGTATTATTATCATAAAATACTAATGTAAGTTGGCATGCCGTTTTGGGTTTTAGTAATAATAATCATTTTACTACAAATTAAAAATCCAGCCTAGTATCTGATATCATGCAAAGTAATACCTGTGCTTGTACTATAAACACAAGTAAAAAGGCCACGCCAATGTATGTTTTTTGCACTACAATGAACCAATGTTAATATTATATGCGGTACCTGACTTTTTTTATAAAGTTATTATTTTTGAAAATTATTGACTAATAGAGGTCGCCCATGACTTCGCCCGCGTACAATTTCTGATTTCCTATGAGATTTACCCGCTGCAAAAAGCGTAGGTATATATAGCGGCTAAAACTAATAAGTAATAACCTTAAAGTCGATTTTAAAAACTTATAACCTACATGCTAGCTTCCAACCCCAATTTCACACCCTTTAGGGTGGGTTTTCGTAAAACTGCTTACACAGGTTATTTTTATTTAAAATTATTAACCTACATCCCAATTTTCAAGTCTCTAACTTCAAACACTAAGGACTTTCAAACAAACTTACAGCCCCCATTTCACCCTCTTTGGGGTGAATTTTCGTAAAATTGATCATACAGGTTATTATAATTTAAAACTAATAACCTAAATCCCGATTTTCCAAGTCTCTAACATCAAAAACTTAAAACCCTCATGTAAGCTTCCTACCCCTATTGGGGTGAATTTTCGTAAAATTGCTTATATGGGTTTTTATTATTTATAACTATCACCTTAATTGCCAATTTTCAGGTCTCTAACTTCAAACACATAGGACTTCTATACAAACTTACAACACCCATTTCAACCCCTTAGGGATGAATTTTCTCAAAACCGTTTCTTGGCTGACGTCTACACCAATCATAGAATGAACCTATCTTTCAAATTTCAAGTTTGTAAGCTTTATAGTTCCTGAAACATCGTGATGAATCAGTGGGTGACCTTTCGCTTTTAAATATATAGATAATAAATTTAAAGTGTATGTCTAGTGAAATTTTGGAGAGGCGGGAGAAATGGCGGGAAATTTTAAATAAATGGTGGCATGTTTTTTTTTTTGCTTCAATGTTGCCAGTATCTAAAAACACTAATTACTTTACCGACTTAAGTTTCAAGAGACAAACGCTATTTTATAAATCAAATCAATTGTTACCATATATATATTATTTATTAACATTAATTTTTACACATTTATAATTATTGTAAACACCACAAAAATATATTATTAAAAGAGTAACCATTGAGTTTCTTGCCGGTTCTTCTCAATTGGAAACAACATTCCGAACCGGTGGTAGCTTAAAATATGAAAATAATTAAATCAGTTTTAACATCCTTCATCTTTTATTTTTAAACCTAGAAATAATTTAAAAATATCATTGCTGAACTAAAAATCGGTAGTTTCGAAAATCGATATGTGAGAAAAATCGGTATTTTATTGATATTGATTATCCAACCCTATTGATTGGCTCATCCCTAAATTTACTATTTCCGTTTCCGCCATAACCATAGTAGATATCGTTATCAGTAGGCTATATATATCGTGAAAGAAAGGATAGGCTTGGTCATGAATGAAAATTCATTCATAACCAAATATAAATGAATGGATAAAGTGGAAGAGTGAGATGCACGATCTTTTTATGAATGAAATATATAGATGTACCTAAAGCTCGTATGTGTGTATCTGTGCGTCGATGTACACTCACACTACTGCCCGCTATTTTGTTCAAATCGTGTCTATGGAGTTGCCTGTCTATATCCTATATGTTACTTGTCTCTGATATAGCCTACTGATAACGATATCTACTATGGTTATGGCGGAAACGGAAATAGTAAATTTAGGGATGAGCCAATCAATAGGGTTGGATAATCAATATCAATAAAATACCGATTTTTCTCACATATCGATTTTCGAAACTACCGATTTTTAGTTCAGCAATGATATTTTTAAATTATTTCTAGGTTTAAAAATAAAAGATGAAGGATGTTAAAACTGATTTAATTATTTTCATATTTTAAGCTACCACCGGTTCGGAATGTTGTTTCCAATTGAGAAGAACCGGCAAGAAACTCAATGGTTACTCTTTTAATAATATATTTTTGTGGTGTTTACAATAATTATAAATGTGTAAAAATTAATGTTAATAAATAATATATATATGGTAACAATTGATTTGATTTATAAAATAGCGTTTGTCTCTTGAAACTTAAGTCGGTAAAGTAATTAGTGTTTTTAGATACTGGCAACATTGAAGCAAAAAAAAAAACATGCCACCATTTATTTAAAATTTCCCGCCATTTCTCCCGCCTCTCCAAAATTTCACTAGACATACACTTTAAATTTATTATCTATATATTTAAAAGCGAAAGGTCACCCACTGATTCATCACGATGTTTCAGGAACTATAAAGCTTACAAACTTGAAATTTGAAAGATAGGTTCATTCTATGATTGGTGTAGACGTCAGCCAAGAAACGGTTTTGAGAAAATTCATCCCTAAGGGGTTGAAATGGGTGTTGTAAGTTTGTATAGAAGTCCTATGTGTTTGAAGTTAGAGACCTGAAAATTGGCAATTAAGGTGATAGTTATAAATAATAAAAACCCATATAAGCAATTTTACGAAAATTCACCCCAATAGGGGTAGGAAGCTTACATGAGGGTTTTAAGTTTTTGATGTTAGAGACTTGGAAAATCGGGATTTAGGTTATTAGTTTTAAATTATAATAACCTGTATGATCAATTTTACGAAAATTCACCCCAAAGAGGGTGAAATGGGGGCTGTAAGTTTGTTTGAAAGTCCTTAGTGTTTGAAGTTAGAGACTTGAAAATTGGGATGTAGGTTAATAATTTTAAATAAAAATAACCTGTGTAAGCAGTTTTACGAAAACCCACCCTAAAGGGTGTGAAATTGGGGTTGGAAGCTAGCATGTAGGTTATAAGTTTTTAAAATCGACTTTAAGGTTATTACTTATTAGTTTTAGCCGCTATATATACCTACGCTTTTTGCAGCGGGTAAATCTCATAGGAAATCAGAAATTGTACGCGGGCGAAGTCATGGGCGACCTCTATTAGTCAATAATTTTCAAAAATAATAACTTTATAAAAAAAGTCAGGTACCGCATATAATATTAACATTGGTTCATTGTAGTGCAAAAAACATACATTGGCGTGGCCTTTTTACTTGTGTTTATAGTACAAGCACAGGTATTACTTTGCATGATATCAGATACTAGGCTGGATTTTTAATTTGTAGTAAAATGATTATTATTACTAAAACCCAAAACGGCATGCCAACTTACATTAGTATTTTATGATAATAATACATACAGCTTGGAAAACTTATCTGGGCATGGTTCGAGGCGCCGATATCTATTAAAAAAACAACATTTAAGGATCAATACAAAGTAGACTGTTAGTTCCACATTAATTAGGCTCAGGTATGTTTGCCAAGCTATATAAATACTATTCATTATAGTTATATTCGTTTCTAGATTGATATCTCAAGACAACTAACTAAGAGAATTAAAAAAAGTAAGAATATACTGAAATTTGGTACTACCACAATATAACTTTTTATACCAGTGCTTAAAATAAATTTTAATTTTATGTATTTAAGTATATTCTTACAAATTCTAATTTCATGCTAATCTCGGCTTTAATAATTAATCATACACAGAAGTATTTACAGTACTTGCATAATGTACGTAGAGCAAAATAAAATTTACAAAATGATCACAAAAATATATACTCCAACAAAGTGATACCATACATTTTTGATATTTTTGGTTAGGGAAGTGAAAATTAATTAAAGTTTTGCAAAAATCAACTCTTTTTTTGACCGTGTATATAGTTATGCGCCATTTAAATATTTGTATACTTAGTCTGTCTAGTGAAGTGCAATATGAAAGGAAATTTTAAAAAGTAGTTTGGGTATCTCTGGAAATACCTGAAATAAATAGACGCACTTGATCTTTTCGTATATTGCCCCCGTTAAATGATAATAGTAACGTTAGAATAATGCACTTAGCTTTGACTAGACAGGCCAGAGTAAAGAAATAGCATTATTAAAATCAGTCCAAAAATTAAGTATATTTGCACCAATGCTAATTAATTACATAGTTTTCCAAAAAATGTGAAGATAAAATATAGTACTTACTTACTTATAGTTCAGTACCAAACTAATATGTGTTTAATGATTTTCCCTAAGAGATTTTTAGAGTACATAGTAGTTGTTGTACCTTTTAGTGAACCTGTGAAGTTGTCACTATGCACTCACAAAAAATACTTTTAAAACTAAGGCTATATCAAACTTCTGCTCTATTAAATATAAAGACTTGCATATGAGATGTACTATATTTTGTTGTGAAACGACATCTTAATAGTTACCATAATATTAATACTGCATATTTATCAAAAGGATAATCTAAACTCATAAAAATGTTCTCAGAAATGTGAGGATATTCTCAAGTTCGATACTGATTTAATACTGAATAGTACAATCATAATCATACTTATATTTATATCAGACAACACTAACATGAAATAGTAGGAAAGTAGTACTTAATTACCTCAATAATATATTATAATAATGTATAAAATAGGTAAGAACTTATATAAAAAAAATGTAGGTAGGTGTGTTTTATCTTCACATTTTGGTGCAAATACCTACGAGTGTAATTATAGTCCCACCAACTTATCTGACCCGGTGGCCAAAATTGGAACTAATTTTTATGACTGATAATAATTTTTAAAATATTTTATTTTTAGTAGATCGCAGCGACGCTGTCACCGGGTCAGATAAGTTGGTGGGGCTTTAATTATTATTTCGTAAACTGAGTTTCTGTATCAACTTAATAAGTATTGAATTCTAAACCAAGAACTCCACCACCACTACAGCCCATTAACGTGCCACTGCTGGGCACAGGCCTCCACTCTCATAGGAGAGCGGGAATTAGAGCTTAGACCCACCACGCTGCTCCAATGCGGGTTGGTGGGCTTTAACGACTATTACCACGTTAGTGATAATAACCGGGACCGACGGCTTAACGTGCTCTCCGAGGCACGGGGGTGAAACACCGCCAACTTCCTAACTCCGGGCTAGTATTGAGAATTTCTAGTCAGAAAAACCCAACACTTATTATGGCCCGACCCGGGACTCGAACCCGGGACCTCGTCAGCCGCAGTCAAACATGCTAACCACTAGACCAACGAGGCAGTCAGAGAGACCAAGAACTCATCTTTGTATAAATTAGCCACTAGGCAGTTACCTACCTAGATTATTTATCAAGCAGTAAGCACTAACAATATTTTTAACTGAGTGTGTCTCTGCTATGCTTCGGCACATCTTATTAACCGATATTGAGAAACTTGTTGTAAACATAGTTTGCATACACCGGATGGGCAGCATACGTTTTAAGCCGGAAAATTAAAGAGTTCCCACGGAAATCAAATGATGTTAATCCAGAAAATCCAAAGATAAACTCAAATCGTAATTCTAAAAAAAGTGCACAAACAAACGTACAACCTCTTATGGCAAACACATATCCCGTCTCCGTTCCGTCGTGGGTAATTAATACCTATTATGTTGACACAGAAAAGTTATTGTACACAATGCAACTTATTTTAAAATACATAATTATTGGATAGATGAGAACAGAAATGGAAAATGGATATAATTATATTTTAACTGAGATTCTGTATTAACTTAATAAGTAGGTAGGTATTTAGTTTTAAACCAAGAACACACTTTTGTATTAATTAACCACTAAAAAGTTACCAACCTAGTTTACCAAGCCAGTAAACACTAAAATCTCTAAACAAAGACAATCCAAACTAATTTTATAAATGCGAACGTGAGTCTGTCTGTCTGCGACGCTTTAATGGCTTTTATTCAACCAACGCTGACGAAATTTGGTACAGCAATAGCTTTCATGCATGTGAAAGACATAAGACTTCTTTTTATTCCGTATAAACGAAGTCGCGGGCATCGAGTATAAAATATATTAATAAAGTTTTCATCCTTAACAGCTTTTATCTGTGATAAGGAGGATATGACAATGTTACTCAAAGACTTTGACGTCGTACTATAACTGGCACCCTTGGTAACTTAGTAGCAATCAGGTTTTCCATTCCTGCTCCCTTTTCCCTTGAATCAACATTGTGAATTCTTCTATTAAAATAACACACCATTGTCTAACTTGCATTCTTATAACAAACAACCAAAAAGCTTTCAAAAAATTTGATTTGTGATCATTGCAAGTATACCAAGACGTATCAAGATCTTCAAATTGTTTAAATAATTCAGAATATATGTAAACTTTACAAAGTGTTGGCAAGATATGGTCGATAATATAAATACAACGCCATACTAATGTCGACAGTTTATCTGAAGGATAATACAATTTTCTGTTAGTAGAATCATATTCTTTAATTGATATTAAAGAATGAAATGGTTCAATTTCGTTAGACAACAGAGCGTTTTTACAATTTTGACATTGCGAACAATTTAGTCTGGGAAATAAATAACGACAGACTGCACCAGCAATATAAGCTACAGAATGGGTCTGAAAAATGTTTTCAGAAGGAATACATTTTTCAATAAAAATAAAATTTTGAGCATCAGAGCTGCGGTCAATACTATCAACATTATGTTTCCGGTTAGTAACTAAATTTCTTAAAGTGCCTAGCATTTTATCATCATCCCTAGTACAATTTGTGTATAAAGATTTCCCAGTTGAAATATCATTCATGAGCAATGTCTTATACAATGCAACAAACTGATGACAGTCTGGATGTGTGTTACATCCACCCTGTCCTCAAATTTGTCCAAAAAAATTTTCCAGAGGATCCTGGTTTAAACGCTTCAGACTTAAGAATTTTATTTCTGGAATCAATCTGAGATCCGACCAAAGGTGCTTTACAGTTTTTATGTCATGAATGAAATTGTGTAACATCAATGGCTTACTTTCTTTTGAGTCTGAAGCGTCAAATTTCATTGATTCTAACTTTTTCAAAGCTTCATTCCAAAAGTCTAAATGGTTTGAGTTTAAAGACAAAGCATTCTGTAAACTACCACGTGTATGGCCGGTACAATTCAGGCTGTCAAATAAATTATTAAAGAACAAAAGAATCTCAGCTGTGAAAAAGCCATCATCAATGTTGACTAATAGCACATTATAATTATGCAGTCTTCTAAGGTCTTCATATATCTTCATCTGGTTGTTCAACAGTAGCGACACCTGCCTGCTGAACACTTGCGCAGCATACACAACCTGTAAATTTTAAAATGCTCGTCATTCTTACAGAATCGCATAATCTATGTTACTTATTATAAATTTTTTTCTACTATATAATATAATAATTCTGTATTCAATAGCATGCTGCATTCTTATTTTTTATTTTAAAATAAACGATTGTTTCTTCTGACAGAAATTTGATATCAAATCAATCAAATGAAATATCAAACAAATGTTATAAATGCGAAAGTTTGGATGGATGTATGGATGGATGTTTGTTACTCAATACGCTCGAACAGCTGGAATAACACATAGGCTACTTTTTATCCCGGCAAACTAAGGAGTTCCCGCGGGAACCAAAAAACTTCAATCCACGCGGACGTAGTCGCGGGCATCAGCTAGTCTTCAATATATAAATATTATTTTTTCTATACTTAATATAATAAATGCGAAAGTTTAGATGGATGTTTGTTACCCAATCACGCCCCAAAGGCTGAACGGATCTGGATGAAAATTGGCACAGAGATAGATTATAGTCTGGAACAATACACAGGCTACTTTTCATCCCAGAAAATTAAACAGTTCCCGCGAATCGAAAACCTCAACCCACGCGGACGAAGTCGCGAGCATTAACTAGTTAAAAATAGAGGAATGCTTCCTTTGAGTGGAATTTCATATAGCTTCATAATTTAAAGTACATTTCCTCCAGGGTCCGTTTGTGTTTTCCACCCCTTAGTAAGATTTTTATCTATAAATCTTTATATTTCCCCCAAAAATTCTAGAAAAAATATATATACTAACCAAATAGATACTAAATTATTGTGCAGAGCCAAATGCAAAATACGGCAGGGCGACCGCGTATCTTCTACATCAATACATTGTTATCAATTGTTGTGATTGGCTGAATTTGTGGTATTTTGTCCAAGTGGAAGAGTGTTATCCAATCAGAGGTGATTGCGATCGTTACACTGTAGCTGTCAGAGATACGCGGTCGCCCTGCAGCTGAGCGCTTACGCGGAAATTAGAACACGTGTCAGAATGACTGTCCACTTAAAAAAAAATATTTTTTCATTATTAATTAGTACATAAAGGCCTATTACACTGCACTTTTCACAGGGACCCTTACACTTGAAATAGTGTAGTGTAATAAGATTTATTGAGAAAGGGTGCCTACATTGGTCCTTATTGCTGTGTAATAAGCGACGCTCAAACTAGCGGCCACGCCCACCCTTACCACAGAGCCCTGTAAAAAGTGCAGTGTAATAGGCCTATAAATATTTAGACAAAGGTACTAAATAAGTACTAATATCCTATATAACTTCTTTTTGGTGTCGCTTTCTCGTTTAATTTTTTTGTTTTGTTTAATTTTCAAATGACATTGATTCTAAAAAAGTTTCACTTCAAAAACACATAATAATTTGGACACTTGCCTTCATCTTGTCATAAGAATTTGGTTTGACATGTTTGTCTGTGAGTTTGGTTGTCCTTGCAAGACCATGTGCACCATCTAATTCATAGACCCTCAAGACATATTCCCATTGAATACGCTTGTTTCCGATGAGCAGGTTCTTTTTCTGAAAATTATTTCGAAGGCATTTTAACAAATGGGGTACGTCGTACATATGATACACCTTTTTTCCATTAATTTCATAATGTATTATATTATATGGATCATTATCGGAACCAGACCTGAGTATGTTTTCACGTGTATCAGATATTAGTGAATTTATTGCAGCAACATTGGCAGAGCCCTGATCTGACACAGTTGATCTAAAATTAAATCCAGATTTAAAAACTTCAGCAATAATCTCTTTAAGAATATTTTTGAGACTCAATGTTTTAATACCATCACGGACAAAGTAAAAAGCAATGGGTATAACTCATCACTTAAATTTTCCGAGATAAAGAGTAATCTATGTTACTTTCCAGATCATCAACCATTCCCATGTAAAATCACTTCAATTCTTTGCTCTATTGCAGCTTGATTGAAACAAGAATACAATTGAGACAAAACAACCAACAAAAATACATACCTACCTACTTTCATATTTTAAATTTAAGTGTTCATTATACTTAGTTGCTCAAACGAGTTAAATGAGGATACCTTATTAATATCTTTGATAATTTACCTTTAAATATTCAAAGATTAACCTTACTTACCAATTTTCAAGGGAAAAACAGTCAAACTAACCTCACTAGTCACTTCCAAGAAGTCTGTGTAGGCTTTACACTTTAGACTACGCCTAATCGCTTACCAGTTAAATAACAAAATAAGTAATACAAATCACCGCAATTCGTAGTACAAAACATTAAACTTTCATAAAACAATTTTAATTAATTTTAAGGTTAGGACTTATGATTTTCATTGTCATCCTCGGCTTGCGTCGGTTTTTCAGCGAAAATGGCGTCGACCAATAAAAGTGAAGTGAAAACCCCGCGAAATTTAAAATATTTTGTGTGCGTAATTAGAGCGAGATACAATGAGTACTACAATGCCTGAAATGTATGATGATGAAAGAGATGGACAACCCGATAACTCTTGGTACCTTGCACTTCGGGACTCGATAGGGCCTGGGCTATATATATCGTGAAAGAAAGGATAGGCTTGGTCATGAATGAAAATTCATTCATAACCAAATATAAATGAATGGATAAAGTGGAAGAGTGAGATGCACGATCTTTTTATGAATGAAATATATAGATGTACCTAAAGCTCGTATGTGTGTATCTGTGCGTCGATGTACACTCACACTACTGCCCGCTATTTTGTTCAAATCGTGTCTATGGAGTTGCCTGTCTATATCCTATATGTTACTTGTCTCTGATTCTAAATTCCAAATATAAAATATTTTTTCAGTAAAACAATCGACTTTTCTTCTGTAAAAGATATTTATTATTAACTTATAACTATGGGCGTAGATGTAGAAACTCTTTCACCCGGAAATGGTAATCGATTAGACAAGTGTAGAGTAAAATATTACAAAGGTATGATCTAAATCAGTTTTTTTTTAGGTTCCACCTACCCAAAACCTGGCCAAACAGTAGTTGTTCACTATACAGGAACTCTTCAAAATGGGAAAAAATTCGATTCCTCAAGAGATCGTGGACAGCCATTTAAGTTTACTTTAGGAAAAGGAGATGTTATCAAAGGATGGGATCAAGGCTTAGCAAAGGTTTGTTTTATTATTAAATTTGAAAAGCCTTACTAGTGTTTTTATCATTATCGTCATTTCGACCAATTGCTGGCTCACTTGGCCATAGTTCACCACTCCTGCCAAGTCCATATTGGCGGACTTCACAACTACATCTTTGAGAATATTATGTAGAACCCTCGAGCAAGGTTTCTTCGCGATGTTTGCCCTGACGTGATATTTAATTTAATAAAACGCACATGACACATGACACATGTTTACATGTGCATGATCTAACTTCTGACCACCCAAGTAGGAGAACAGGCATCTAAACCACTAGGCCAGGGTAGGCAAATGTTTATGAACCAAAGTGCCATTTTTTCTAAATAAATGCTTAGTGAGGTCATAGCCATGCCATCAAATAATTTTGACTTTGTGATTATTGGGAAAATAATAATAAATATTACCAACTCAAAGCTCTATTTATCAAAAAAATACATTTTGCAATGTCTCAATTAAATGCGTTACTTAAATTAAAGTAAAATTAGTGTGACTTTTGTTGTTGCAGATTAGATGACAAATACAGTGTAAACTCTTTATAACGTTATCCTTTATAACAATAAACTCCCTGTAACGTTGAATTGAGCCCAACTTGGTTGGTTTGCGTTAAAACCTACATATTGAAACACTCTTTATAGCGATACGCCATTCTCTATTACGAAGAAATGTGTTCATATTTGTAGACAGTAAATATTTATTATCGGTATTATTGTTCATGTTATGTTATCAGGTAACAAAAGACTTTGAAGCTCCGAAACATCCGAGGTCGGTCTAGCTTTTGTTATCCTTAATTGCCTTGAACACGTGCAGTATGATGCAATGTTTTCTCGGAAGTGATGGTCTTCGACCAAGCATACTGGGTACCTATCGTATTATCAGTCGTCAACCTACTTTGAAACTGTTAACATGGCCAGTAAACGGAAAGCGATTAGTGTTAACGAAAAATTTGGGTGATACGTGCGATTGAAAAGGGAGAAAAGAAAAGTGACGTTGGAAAGCGTTTTGAACCGAGTCTTGAAAATTCTTGTTAATTTGGTTGTTTTTTTGTTCACTCCATATAACGATAACTCTCTATAACGACAAAAAATGCTCAGTCCCTTGAGTTTCGTTATAAAGAGTTTACACTGTAATTTGTACATATTAGGGTTTCTTTTTCTTAGTGCATAATGAATTTTATGTTCGGTGACATGCCCAGAATATTGTGTAGTGTGCCATTTTTGGCACGCATGCTGTTGGTTGGTTCGCCATCCCTGCACTAGGCTATTAGCACTCGCTATTATTTTATGACATGTTACATATTCTTTTCTACATCTGTATAATCTTTTAATTTTTTTGATTAAGTTTATTGACCTATGCTCATATTTGGCTACAGATGTCAGTAGGTGAGCGAGCAAGGCTGACATGTTCACCTGATTTTGCATATGGATCTCGAGGTCATCCAGGAGTGATTCCACCAAATGCCACCTTAATTTTTGATGTTGAACTTTTAAGAGTGGAATAATTAAATCTTGCCCTACTAATTGATTAACTTCAGTGAAAACTGTATGCCATGAATCATGTTGTTGGTTCCTTCCTTGTGTGCTTTATGCCACAAAGCTCTCAACTTTAGTTAAAGTTGATTTCAGTGATTAACTATATGGGTGGACAATTTTGTAAGCTATATGTATATAATAATTTATTAATATTGACTATTGTATAGTTTAATATTTATTATGTAATGATAATATTGATAAATCTCAAGTTATAATTTTGCATTGCATACTAACACTATTCATTCAGTTTTTGACTTATGAGTTTTTGCAAAGCTTACCATTATTAATTTTGTTATGTTGCCCTTTTATGCAATATTCTGATTAAGGGGTGGGATATACACAAGAGGGGACGAGCTCGGGCGAAGTGCCAGGTACACAGAGGTGGCGAGGTGTGGTTGTGTATTCATACTTCCAAGGCCACAGCTCCACCATAACTCTCGTATATATCCTGCGGCTAACTGTGTAGATATACAACTACAAAGTTATAAAGCATGGACACAAAACTTGTTATAATTATTATGATTTTAACCATGTCTTTTTAAAAATATTGCTGTTTTAGAGGAAAAAAGCAAAATACATGTCTGGAAAGTGGGAGGTTAAACATGGTGTCAAAACACCTTATTTGCTAATTTAGAATTGTTTTAAAAAGGTTTGTATTGTTCCACTACCATTTAACCGATTGGTATACACAACTAAAGCAAATAAGATAGAGATTTGTAAGACCAACAATTGAAAAAAGGTTTTTAGGTTTTCAAGAACCAAATATTCAGCATATAATCTAATGTTTGTCTAATAAATAGTTCAACAACAGCATTGTAACTATTTCCTTGATGACAGTGATGCCATTTTAAGTTAATGTTAATTATATTAGCAGGTATGACTAATAATTAGTAGTTTATTTTAAGTTTTATAAGTTTCCATTGCAATGAAACAAACGTAAACAAAGGAATGTTTTGTTAAATGGTTAGCAGTTTCATTTTGCTTAATAAATACTCTTTAGCTAAAATAATATGTATTACACCTTTAGCAATACAATACTAATGATATTATTATCAATGCGAAAGTGTGTCTGTCTATGTCCTTCTGCTATGCTGTCAGCTCCCATATTTTCCAATTTGACGTACAAAGATAAGATATGGGGAAATACATGATCTACTTTCTTATCCCAGGAAATTAAAGAGTTCCTGCTGAAATAAAGATACCTTAATCCAGGCAGACAAAGTTGCATGCATCAATGTAGGAAAAGTATTAATGAATAAAAATATGTTTTTGGTCAAACTTATCTGACCCAGTGGACAAAATTGGAACAAATTTTTATGCCTGTTTAGTTTTCATCATTTTTACCATCACTTCTGATAAAAGAGATGGTCTCTATTTGGCACATATCTTTTTTTAATATACCTTATATACTAGCGACGCTGTCACTGGATCAAATAAGTTTGATGGACTATACTAGATGATGCCCCAAAACAGTCTAGAGACACAATACCATCCTGTAATGTAACTTATGCAACAAGCTGAGGGGCTGTAACAAGGTAACAGATTGGCACACTATTGTATTGACATAGTTTTTATGGGCTATAATTTAACAAAGGCACAACAGTATTCTTAGTAAAAGGAGTTCGACACAAAGGGCAGGTCTCCAAAGCTCCATAACAGCATTGCATACAGAATAGGTGGCCACATTGCAACACACATGGCTGGACTATCTCTTCCAAACATGCTATACAGGATTTACTGCTGTCGACCTCATTAAGAAAGTCTGACATCTCATCCATGTGTTTTTTAGCTTGGTATAAACTTTGCCCACATGATATAAAAGCATGTAACAAAGTAACTATGCCCAACAAACGTAAATGAGCATAATATGCTGCTGCTGCTGGCCGAACATGTACATAATTTATGCCACTAACTATTTTTCCAATTTGTAAAGGACCTCCACCAATGTATGATAAGGCCCGGTGTATACTTTCAATTTGTGGTACTACATTATTCAGTGTTTTCAATACCACTATTATTCCATTCTGAGCTTGTGGTTTCAATGATGAATTTTGTATGATTTGCTTTTCCATAAAGACTAGTAATCTCCTTGTTATGTTTTCTCCAAATGCAGATAGTAAAATACTGATCAAACGAGTGCTTAATGAAGGCAGTCTGTAATATGTCTCATCCACTTGAATTATTCCAGAATATTCTTCTCCCAACGTTTGCAAGTCCTTAAGCGTTGTGAAAGATTTGTATAGTAACGAGGACACTGGAATAGCCTTGGATGCATGATACGAGGGCAAAAGTCTGGCTAGGGAACCTGCAAGTTGTTTCTCGTACAGATCATCTTTTTGAAACGCACGTAGAACTTCAGCCGGCTGTGCCTCTGGTAAAGCCATAAAATATTTTTATGATGCACCTATTATAAATCAAACTTGAAAATTATGACTATTCGTTCATGTGGATTCGAGTACAAGATTGTTAACGCCTACAAGATAATTGCAGAGACCAAGAGACAGTTAATTGTCTCTGAAGATAACTTTCAAGAGGAGTTATGTGCAGTTATGTGTTCTGTGTTCAAGTGATTTTTTATTTAACTGATTTAACGGCTCTGGATTCTAGTTCTTCTGTGCTGTTCAAATGAGTTCAACTTCCATTGTAACTTCGATCTGACACTTGACTTAAAAAGTTAAATTAATGCTGTAGTACGATTGCGTAACTTCTGCGTCAATCATTGTTACAGTATCAATTATTGTGACTAGCTGAATTTATGGTACTCTTGCTGCGTCAATCATGAACCTATACAGTCTATTTGACGAGGCAAAGTAAAGCATGTAAACAAATATGGCGTCTGATCACGTGATTATAATTGTCATTGGACTTAAAGTGATGAAAACATTGACAGACTGAACGATTAAATGAATACATTCTCAAATCGATTATCACATCCAGTCGCTTCTACAGACTGATGCTGAGATCTATAGAGCGTACTTTGACTTGGCTCAGACTTTACTTAGAGTTAAAACGAGATGGACTTATATGAGTAACATAAATTTATCTCGTTTTAACCATGTCTTAAGTCTAAGCAAAATCAAAGTTTGGTCTATAGATCTCACACTGAATGATTAGAGCAGGTTTAGTCGATTGTAAATCGATTTTCTTAAATAAGCCCGGGGTATGAAAATGTATGGGGAGTGAATTCAAAATTTCTCCGTTACCTTATGAACATGTTTCCATGGTAACGCTTGATTATATTTCCATGACTATTTAATGTATTTTGATGAATATAAATTATATAATTCACATAAATAAATGAATCAAGCATGCTTTCAGTAATCTATAAAATGCGTTCATTTACCCTCATTTATTTTATAATCGTTCATAAGCACACTGCTGTCACACACTATTTTTAATAAGTACGTACTTGATCACTACAGCTCATTAACGTCCCACAGCTGGGCACAGGCCTCCACTCTCATAGGACTGAGGGAATTAGAAGAAAAATTGGATCTTGGGCTTTAACGACCATTATCAGGTTAGTGATAAGATGTTAGTGAAAGGTTTAATTATAATATAGGCTTCAACATCACAAGGTAATTTCATAATCATAGAATGTGGTAATCGATTTTCGATTTTTACAATCGACTAAAGCGCTCCTATCATTCAGTCTATGGTTCACTTTCATGTCACATGTCTATGGAATCATTCTATTTCTATATCTATGTCAAACACCCATTAGGTCATTAGTCTTTGTTTTAATTTTGGGATTCTTGCTATATAATTGATAAATTATTAGCTTCATAATGCTTGAATTGAATTACTTTTGAGTATATTATGAACTTTAAATGTTTTACTTTAGGAAATAAGACGTTTGTGAGCGATTTGTAAAATACAACAGTGAAAATATTGATAGCAAAGTTGAAATGTCGTGACTGGTATGTATTATTTACATTTTTTACGCTGCCCCTTCAAATCGACTGTACACGAAGTTTTATGTAAATCCGTGGCGTCAATAGATTTGGTCCAATAGTGGAAGAGTGTTGACCAATCAGAGGTGACAGCTATCGTTACACTGTAGCTGTCATTTTTAGCCGGTCACCCAGCAATGCGATTGTGTAACTTCTGCATCAATCATTGTTACAGTACCAATTGTTGTGATTGGCTGAATTTATGGTATTCTTGCTGCGACAATGGATTTTGTCCAATAGTGGGTGTTAATCAATCAGAGGTAAATACAATCGATAAAATAAAGCTGTCATTTTTAGCCCGTCAACCCGCCGCTGATGTCCTTAACTTGGTTTTACCCTTTTCTTTATTAAGTCTGTGATTTTATTTTACCGAACATAGATCATCACCAAAACCAAAAACGAGAAAACCCTACTGACTTCGTTGGCGTGGATCAAGGCTTTTCGGTTCCCCGGGAACTCTTTAATTTTCCGGGATAAAAAGTAGCCTATGTGTTATTCCAGACTATAATCTATCTCTGTGCCAAATAACATCCAGATCCGTTCAGCCGTTGGGGCGTGACCGCGTGATTAGTAATAAATGTTTATTACTACCATCCAAACTTTCGCATTTATAATATTAGTATAGATTAGTAGTTATTGATTTCAATTAGTGCTTCTTTAAAATTTTAATAAATAATTAAAACAATAAATAATGATTTGTTCAACATTCACTTTAGAGCAAACCATAGCTGGCATCCTAAAGAACCGTCAATGTTACCCACCTCGACAGGGCAATACATATGATAAAAAAGCGAGAATCTGGAACCAAATAAACTTTATAAAAATAGTTTTCTTGTCTATTCTTGGTACAAAACCTTTATTTACATTTAGAAGAGATCAAAGTACAAAAACTTGTTGCTGTGTTATGCATAAATTATCTACTATACTTTCTCTATGGGGAATTGTGTTAACTGGTCATCAATGTCATTTATTTATTCTCTGTTTACGTTATTATTTATACCGATCTGACTTCTGATTACGTACTCCAATTGATTTTCTATCATTTTCCCGGTGGATTGGATACCCCTTAATACACTACATAAACCTAGTAAGTAGCAAATGCCTATATAAAGTAGCAAATAAACCCTAAGTAAACTTGTAAAGCGAAACTTATACTATTACCGATTACGTACCTAGTAAACTGTTTACTGTGCGGTGTGCCTACACTGAGCAGTGGAATATTCTTGGTTGCGTGTACATACTTAGGTATCCATCATTTTCCCGGTGGATTGGATACCCCTTAATACACTACATAAACCTAGTAAGTAGCAAATGCCTATATCAAGTAGCAAATAAACCCTAAGTAAACTTGTAAAGCGAAACTTATACTATTACCGATTACGTACCTACACCACAGTAAACTGTTTACTGTGCGGTGTGCCTACACTGAGCAGTGGAATATTCTTGGTTGCGTGTACATACTTAGGTATCCATTTTATTTAAATGTCACCGTAAGATTGTAAAAACCGTTAGATTATAATCTAACTCGCGAAATTCTAAACTGTCGAAAGATTGTTATACTATTCAATGTTCTGAGTGTAAATTTTTGAAATATTCATTTTATTTACGTTTTCTTGTCTCTTTCTTGTAGGTTAGGTTAAGGTTCGACATAATTAATCCTAAAAGACAAGTCTTTCTTGCAATACCTACTTACAGGTCGCGACTTTGTTTTCTCCCAAACATTTCTCAAAATGGTTCCATATTGCTACACTCGGTCTCATTTTGAACAAGCTTCACAAAAAACACTAAAGTATGCAGCAATAAAAACGCTACAAGAACTCGAAACTCTGACTTTGAAGGAATTTTAGAATACTAGTCAATTACTTAAATCACATCACGTCGTCACACGAAAAAAATACTTAGCTGACGCGTAAAATAATGAAAAGAAAAATAATTTATCTCTAATCAAAATAAATTTAAAATAATAGACATTTGGTAGGTAGGTAGGTTAGGTAAGTTTAGAGTATGTTAAAAAAGTTAATCCGCGAGTAAAGTAAAATCATAACGTGATCATGATAATTATGATTTTACTTTACTCGCGGATTCCCGGCGACTTCGTCCGCGTAGATTTATGTTTTATAAAAATCCCGTAGGAACTTTTGATGGACGCATATAAATATATCGGTCTCGAATTGCAATCTTTATTCTCTCTGTACTGTAACTGTACCTACTACTTCTAATTAAAAGTCAAATCGATTTATCACTGTCACAAACAGCCAGCCAGAAAAGTAAAAGAAACAGACAGACAGAGTACCTACCTATACTTTCGCATTCACAGTTTCACACGTCTAGTAAAATTATTATAAAGGATTGACGATTTGAATTTCGCTTTATTTTTTAATTAGTTCACAAGTACATATTAGTTAATTATACCTAATCGGAAAATAGTAGAATTAATAAAAAAACACATTAATCAAATTTTCCAATGCCCAACTAAATAAAACAACTCGATCGACTGCGAGATATATAGCGTGATATAGCTACGAAATACGTTAATTAACAAGTTATAAATTTAAACAAACGAAACAATAACAAATTTCCTGTTATGCTAACACAAATCATTGGTCAGTATGTTTATCACTAAATAGCTTATTGATGTTATTAACTATTTCACGTATTAGGCTTTATCGGGATGTTGTAAGCGTGGAACTCAACTCTTGTAAAATTTGCAAATTAGCAACGAGCTTCCCTAAGTTGCATGGTCGATGCCCGATGGAGCTTGCTAATGCTAGGTTCGGAACGGTCGATTCGGCAATGTCCGGCACTTTACGCGACGACGCGATGCCACGTGCATCGAGCATTTGTGAAGTTGTGATGCCGAATGTTTGAACTTTAGCCGCGCGTGGATTCTTACTCGCGTAATTATTAGTTAGTGTAGGCGCTTGGTGCGTGGCACCCTGCTTTGAGATACTTAATGTTATTTTTTCTTTATAATTGCTAAATTGTATTAATACATATGAATGTTAAATTTAAATATTGGTTAATTAAATCCATACTTCCATACTTACTTATATTAATATATATGCGAAAGTGTTTCTGTCTATCTGTCTGTCTGCTACGCTTTCACGTTCAACCGATTTTGATGAACTTTGGTACAGGGATAGGTCATATCCCGGGGAAGGACATAGGCTACTTTTAATCAAGAGTTCAAGAGTTCCCGCGGGAATCAAAAAAATATGTGCTCAACCGATTTTGGTGAAATTTGGTATAGGGATAGTTTGTATCCCGGGGAAGGACATAGGCTACTTTTAATCCCGGAAAATTTAAGATTTCCTGCGGGAATCAAAAAACCCTAATCCACGCGGACGAAGTCGCGGGCATCATCTAGTCAGTTTATAAATTAATTATGCACCTCTAGACTTCGTACCCCGCCCGCCCGCTTGCCAGTTGCCACTACTGGTCAGTTCGCTAGACCGCTAGGACTTTCAATTCAAGTGTTCTGTGCTACTGGTCCACTGTATTCCAAAATAAAAATATAGGACTTGACCGGTGGAACTATGGCAGCTTGCCTAGGTGTCAAAAATCAATGTTCAGCAATGATTTCTTTATTATTGTAATTGTAATATTTCACTGTTTTCAGATAAAAAAGTTTCAGGACTCTGAAGGCTCGGAAAACTGCGAAAATGAACAAAAAAGTTTCACCAAAAGACTGCTTTCCCACACTAGATGGCGCTATTTATTGTGTTAAGCGAGTCAAAAAAAATATTTTCAAGTATTATTTCTTTATTATTGTAATTGTTATATTTTATAGTTTTCAAATAAAAAAGTTTCAGGAGTCTGAAGGCTCTGAAAACTGAGAAAATAGATAAAAAAAGTTTCACCAAAAACTGCTTTCCCACACTAGATGGCGCTAGTTATTGTGGTGAGTCTAGAAAATATTTTTAAGTATTGCTCACTACTTTTCGTTAACAAGTTCAACTATTCGACCACAGATGGCAGCATATGCAATGTGACAGGGCGTTCCTTTAAACGTAGTATTTCAAAATGCTTTGTTCGATCGATTAGTTTGAGACTTGTCAAAAAATAAAAATAATTATAAACAAAACATACATTTCCTTTTCATTACTATTTAATTGATCAAAAATATATCATTCCTAATATAATAACTAAGGTACTTAAATGGTATTCATGTAGGGTTACAAGATTATTATTAGGCATGGATATAATGGAACGTCAAAATGGAGTAGTGCTTAAAGAGGAAAGCGGACGCTCAAGATTTAAACAATAAACGTACTGTTTTTTTTTTTGTCATTTGAACCCCGACCTTATTTGGAATAATAAATCCATAATAATTTCGTTTTGAATTTTTAAACCTTACTGTAAAAACGGAAATCCTGTGCATTGTCCCGAATCGGAGGGCAATTACTGGTCATGTCCTTTCCACTGTACATTGATTTCGTGTAACTTTTACTATTTACGCAGCGCACGCCACGGAATCAGATGGGATATTTTTTTCCGACTTACCTAATTCATATTACTAATTGCAATTTTCGTAGGGATCACAATTTTTTTGAAAATAAATTATAGCCTGTTACTTAATAATAAAGTAGCTTTCTAGAAGTGAAAGAATTTTTAAAATTAGTTGTGTAGTTTTTGCGTTTATCCATTACAAACAACCAAACAAATCTTTCCTCTTTTTAACATTACTAGCGGTCGCCCGCGACTTCGTCCGCGTACAATTTATGATTTCCTTTGAGATTTTCCCGCTGCAAAATCCCTACTAGGCTAGATTAATCATTATTTAAGACTAATAAGTCCTTAATGCTGACTTCAAAAACTTATAAACTTCATGCAAGCTTTCAACCCCTATTTCACGCCCTTTGGGGTGGATAATCGTAATATTGCTTATGCAGTTTATTATTACTTAAAACTAATAACCTAAATCCTGATTTTCAAGTCTCTTAACTACAAAAACATAGGACTTGCATACAAATTTTCAACCCTCATTTCACCCTCTGTGAGGTAGATTTTCGTAAAATTGCTTATGCAGTATATTATTATTTAAAACTAATAACCTTTATGCCGATTTTCAAGTATCTAACTTCAAAAACTTAGAACCCTCGTGTAAGCTTTCAACTCCCATTTCACCCCCTTTGGGGTGAATTTTCGTAAAATTGCTCATACAGGTTATTATTATTTAAATCAAATAACCTAAATCCCGATTTTCAAGCCTCTAACTTCAAAAACTCACGACTTTTATACAAAGTTCAACCCCCATTTCACCCCTCTTCGGGTAGATTTTCGTAAAATTGCTTACACAGGTTTTTATTATTTATAACTAATAACTTAATTGCCAATTGTCATGTACAACCAACTTCTAAAACAAAGGACTTTCATATAAACTTCCAACCCCCATTTCAACCCCTTACGGCAAAATTTTTCTCAAAACCGTTTCTTAGCGGATGTCTACACCATAGAAGAAACCTACCTGCCAAATTTCAAGTTTGTATGCTTTCAGGACCTAAGTCCTGAGATATCGTGATGAGTCAGCGACCTTTCGCTTTTATATATGACACCGTAAGATTGTAAAAACCCTTAGATTATAATCTTACTCGCGAAATTGCAAACTGTCGAAAGATTACAATTTAGCGCATTATTTTCGGTAAATTGTAACCTGTTAGGTATATTAACCCGATAGAACCTAAGTGCCCGGCCTGAGGCCGGGCACCACCTGGTTATTTATGTCGACCCCTAACCTAACCTACGAGAAACAGACAGAAAAACGTAAATACAATGAATTTCAAAAATTGATACTCCAGAGCATTGAACGGTTCACAATCTTTCGACAGTTTGCAATTTCGCGAGTTAGATTATAATCTAACGGTTTTTACAATCTTACGGTGACTTAAATAGATACTACATCCATCCAAACTTTCGCATCCATACTAATTACACACTATTATTATAATTGCGAAAGTGTGTCTGTCTGTCTGTCTGTCTATCTATCTGTAATATAATATGATATATTTTGAAAATCGGTTGAGAAGTTTTTGAGTTTATCCATTACAAACAAACAAACAAATCTTTCCTTTTTATAATATTAGTTTAGATTTGGTAATTGGTATCTTGTAAAGAATACATTTATATTATTCACCATTCCCCAGTTGGTAACTCGTGAGTGGTCGATGTGACTGGTGAACTGGTGACCTAAAATACCTTGTGACTGCTTGAGCTACAGTAAGTCACGTTTAGTGCCAAGGGTTCCTTATTATGAATACAGTATGAGCATATAAAGAAGAAAGTATTGTCATCATATTATAATCTAAGAAACATGGCACACAGGATTTACCTTAAGAATACTTTTAAAGTTGAGAGGGGCCATTTTGTACTAAAGTCTTAATGATCTTGATGAATATACCTATTCAGATGATGAATATTTTAATCATTGGACTTCTCACATACCAACCTGAGGTCCAGTCTAAATATACAGAATGAGGATACCACTGAGTAGGGATGGTGGATGCATAGCAGTATCCAAATCAGACATCATAACATATAAAAACTTGTACCTATGATGCCTGAGTTTCGAGTATTTTAAAAGGGCTTAGGCGATAATTATTGCATTGCATTAAATAATCTACAATTCTGTTTCGAATTTTCCAATCTTCAGAAACACCAGCCAGAAAATAAACGATAAAAAGAGTCGCTATGTTTTACTACTGCAGTGTTTGTGACGTCAAAGTACGGAATACCGAATTCAATGTTCAAGAACATATAAATGGCCGACGTCATGCTGAAAACCTAAGAGGTTCGAGTGATGATGAGGATGAATATGATGATGATGAAATAAAGCCCTATTACTGCGATATCTGTGATTGTAACGTGCCAAACAACGAATTCAACATAGGACAGCATTTGAATGGACAACGCCACGCGGAAAACTTAGGAAGTTCTAGTGATGATGAGGATGAATATGAAGATGATGACATACAGCCCTATTACTGCGACATCTGTGATTGTAACGTGCCAAACAACGAATTCAACATAGGACAGCATTTGAATGGACAACGCCACGCGGAAAATTTAGGAAGTTCTAGTGATGATGAGGATGAATATGAAGATGATGACATACAGCCCTATTACTGCGACATCTGTGATTGTAACGTGCCAAACAACGAATTCAACATAGGACAGCATTTGAATGGACAACGCCACGCGGAAAATTTAGGAAGTTCTAGTGATGATGAGGATTAATATGATGATGATAATGTTATACAGCCCTATTACTGCGACATCTGTGATTGCGACGTGCCAAATAAAGAATTCAACATAAGCGAGCATTTGAGAGGACGCTGAAAATCTAAGAGCATCATCATCATCATATTATTATTATTATTATTCTTTACGTGATAAATAACGTTTTGTACCTACAGGCTTGTTATTTTGGGAGCGGTTCATGAGGCCATTATTTAGAAAACTAGGCATCCTACTATCGATGAATAGTATTAGGATTTCCCCAAACCTATCGACGCAGAACCGGCTTGAGCCGGTCAGAAAAGCTTTATGAAAGCTATATGTATACGGCATGAGTGAAAACGAGGAAAAACCGAGGCGGCTGACGTCGTTTTTTTAATTATTAACTAGCGTACCCTGCTTCGCTCGGGTGAAATTTTTAAAAATTCCTTGGAGGTCTAATTTCCAAATATTTCCAAAAACACCTGTTTCTACACGTACTTCTTTATATTCAATCGAAAGCTCAAATACCAAGTTTCATGGCTACAACTTAAAAAATGAATGACTCATACAAATTTTCAACCCCTACTTATTTTGCCCCTTGGAAGGAGGAAGTTTGAAAAACTGTGACACAAGTGTATCTTTATTTTAAAACTCGCTCAAATACCTAGAAGATCAAGATGCTGACCTGCGTCAATAGGTTGAGAGAGACCTTAGGAACCGTATCGTGGGTTTCAACCATAAAACTGTTTCAAATGGTTTTGAATTTTCGCCTCGATCTGCTTCCAATATATATATATGTAGCAAAGGTTTAAACTTATGTCTGATGTGACGCAGACTTACCTTGTCTCTTCCATAGCCCATGTAAATTGTAAGAAGAGCGTTGCCCTCGCCACGGCCTTGCATGTATAGTGGGTGTCACAAAAGAAGTCTTTTAGATGCGGCGCTAGGAATCGTATGTTTATAATATTGTCCTCCCGAATAAATTTCGGCCACGGTGGCTTATCTCCAGAGTGATTATCAATCTGCGCAGGAGATATACTGCACAAGTGTGCGTATTCTCTGTTCCTTTACTCTCAGAGCTCGATAGGACGGAAAATCCGGAATATCTATAGTTGGCGCAGGACCGACGGCTTTAAGTGCTCTCAGTGGCACGTGGGTGTTACACCGCCGACTTACTCTGGGCTAGTATACTGAGAATTTCTTGTCAGAAAAGCCCAATACTTGTTATGACCTGATCATAGACTCGACCCCGGAACCTCGTCGGCCGCAGTCGAACATGCCAACCAATGGGGCAGTCAAGTTTGTTATGTGCAATTACTGTAAGTACGTCGTACTTATGTTTGCAATTTTATTGTAATAAAATATCTTATTCTTCACTTCGACTTCTTTCGTGACACCGACTACAGTCTACGCAATATTATGTCGCCGCCAAATCGTAATTATTAGCTGTAAAACATAACGGCTTGTGATATTCATTTCGTATGGAGCCGGTTTTAATTTCGGCGTTCGAAATTAAAACCGGCTCCATACGAAAATGACGTTCGGCTAGAAGTTGATCCGCTGTGGATCAACTTCTAGCCGAACGTCATTGCAGTACGTCGTCCAATGCGGCGGTCCACTTTTAGCCGCATTGTCATCAAGTTGCATTATAGGGTTCCCATCCCCACCACCACCACTACAGCCCACTAACGTCCCACTGTTGGACACAGGCCTCCACTCTCATAGGAGAGAGGGAAGTAGAACTTAGGCCCACCACGCTGCTCTAATGCGGGTTGGCGGGCTATAACGACTATTATCATGTTAGTGATAATAACCGGGACCGACGGCTTAACGTGCTCTCCGAGGTACGGGGGTGATACACCGCCAACTTCCTAACTACGGGCTAGCACTGAGAATATAGTCAAAAAAACCCAACACTTAGTATGGACCCGACCCAAGACTTGAACCCAGGACCTCGTCAGCTGCAGTCGAACATGCTAACGACTCGACCTATGAGGTAGGTAGGGTGACCATACACTATGGAAATAAATGGGCTACGCCAGAAGACTCGCTGCACTGTCCCTTCGTTCAGCTTTACGATCTCCGTTCGCTTTATTCAGAATCTCCTCGAGTTTCTCTCGCGAGAGTCGTACCCAATTCCGGGATATGACAGACAAGACTGACTCGGGTTGAGGTGGCCAGATTTAATTCTGAACCTGATTCTGGAGTTGGAGAGGTTTGGGAATTTCAGATTAATATTTACAATCCAGCGTTTCACAAAACTGCTATGTGTTATTAAACGCCTGCTTAAGACCAGCCCCCATAGGTACTACATCACGGTTAGCCACTTAGCTGCGACCTGCGAAGTGCTTAATTATTCAAATTTCAATGTTTTTTATTCAAATAAACTTTTACAAGTGCTTTTGATTCGTTGAGTGAATCTACCACTGGTTCGGAATGAAAGCAGCGAACGTTTATTCAGCCGTATTGAATCTGGCTAAACTTTGAAGCGCCGTATTAAAAATCGGCTCTTTGAAATTAAGCTTTTAAGTACAGAGAATTCTACACTTCGATTGTGGCTTACACATAATGTCATTCGGGTTAGAGACATAATATTATCACCTTGATTTCGTTATGTAAGGAAGTAGGTATCTATACTTAGTTATGTGTAATTATATTTTTGTTTACATAGATGATGAATATTTTTATTTTAGGGCCCCCTAGCGTTATGCAAGCCAATTTTTTTTAAATGTTTTATTTTCGTTTGTAAGTTTAATAAGACAGTATAATATATTGTTGTAAGTACAAATTACTTATTTGATTCTTGACGATGTTTTGTTTCTCAACTTCTTGGTTTTAGTTTTACCTGTGGTAATTTCTAGTACCTGCATAATTACTTAGTATACTTAATATTTTATCCAATAACTAGTTGCAATAAAATTAATGTAAGTAACTACCTACCTACTGAGTATGTAGTCAGCAAAAAATAAATATTGGTAATATTTTGTAAATTATTGTTTTAGTTTAATCTAATACCTTTAAACGAGCAATTCTTGAATATACTATATATATATATTCAATTTATATTATAATTATATATCTGAATCTCGGAAAGGGCTTAAACGATTTTCATGAAATTTTAGCATGGGTATAGTTTAGGACCTTGAGAGTGACTTATGCTTCTTTTTATCCCCGGAAAATTAAGGAATGCGGACGAAGTCGTGGGCATCAGCTAGCTAGCTATTTAAATATCTCTTAAATAAATTCCTTAGTATTCTACAATGTAGAATCTACATATTAGTGTTTTCTTTCGAGGCTGTTTTTTCGTACGGTATTGGTAATGTAAAAAGAACCTTATGTTGCAGTGATAAAGTTTATTTTTAGTTATTATTTAAAACCTTAAAAATATGTCAGATGAACGGTGTTTTGTGTAGGTGTTTTTTTGAGTGTGTAGGGCAAAACACGCGCAGGAGATCCGGCTTAATTTATGCTCCAAGTGAAAACAAAAGTGAAAAACAGGTAAAAAATAAGAACTCTGGATCTCGGGGTGGCTCAGACATTTAAAGGATAGCTGAGAGGTATTTTTTCAGGTTAATAATTTAATCTGTGATATTCATATATGTGGTCTCTGCTCTAAAATAACAGACCATAATGACCGCTAATTAGAATCGTTCGCTAATTAGAATTAAGGGTGGGCGTGGCCGCTAATTAAAGCGTCGCTTATTACACAGCAATAAGGATCTATTTAGGGACCCTTATTGCCTATTACTTATTACACTGCACTGATTCAAGTGTAAGGGTCCCTGTGAATAATGCAGTGTAATAGGCCTATTAGACCTATTACGCTGCTAAGCTGCGGGCTGGCATCAGGCCCTATCGAATCCCGAAGTACAAGGTACCAAGAGTTATCGGGTTGTCCATCTCTTTCATCTGGTATTGTATCCCCCGTTGGTCTATCGCTCTAATTACGCACACAAAATATTTTTAAATTTCGCGGGGTTTTCACTTCATTTTTATTGGTCGACGCCATTTTCGATGAAAAACCGACGCAAGCCGAGAATGGTAGATAAATTAAACTATCGCTAATGAGCCTATTACACTGCACTTACCACAGGGTCCTGATTAATAAGCCTATTACACCGCACTTTTCACCGGGCCCTGTAGTAAGGTTTGGCGTGGGCGTTAGTTTTGGCGTCGCTATTACACTGCACTGACTACCGGGCCCTAAATTAGTATGAACGAGAACGTCAAGAGAGTTGGACGTGTATCTTAGTATGTTATCGATGCTAGTATGTTATCATGCTATCGATGCAAATAAAGTAGTATCCATACTAATATTATAAACTAGATGATTCCCGCGACTTTGTCCGCGTGGATCGCGTTAATAATATTAGTATATGCTACGATTTCAAGGCCCATCTATTCAAACAATTTAGATGAAATTTGGTACAGCGGTAGGTTACGTCCCGGAGAAAAAAATAGGCTTCTTTTTATTCCGGAAAATTAAAGAGTTCCTGCGGGAACCAAAAAAACCTCAATACATGCGGGCGAAGTCACGGGCAGTAGCTAACCTAACCGCCCTGAATGTTATTACACTACCCGGTCTGCAAAGCGGACAGGCAGTTAGGCAGACCGGGACCACCCGTTCTCCCTCAACAGAGACCCTACCTTCCTGAACTTTATTACACTACACTGAATTAGACCACAGGGCCCGGTGAAAAGTGCGGTGTAATAGGCCTATAAGGGTGGGCGTGGCTACTTGTTAGAGCGTCGCTTATTACACTACAATAAGAATCAATATTCCCTTTCATCCTACATCCTATTACACTACTACACTAAATCAATATTAAGTGTCCCTGTGAAAAGTGCAGTGCAATAGGCCTATAACGCGTACGGTGGACGCTGACGCCGTGTCTATATCTCTTTCTCAGTCTAGGTACGACAAAAACAGTTGAGGTTGAAATTAAATTACAAAAACTTCAGGAGTAACAAACAAGTTTCCTTTTCTTGTTATTATTTACAGAATGTTTTAAAACCGAGAGTTTTAGAGAGGCGTATATTCCTTGTTTTATATAGTAAGAGAACTTCAGCCTACATAAATGTTTTGAATGCCTTTTATTTGTCCAAGTCTTCGTTTTCTTATAATCATTTTCATTGTGCTGCAATGGAAGTTGACGGTGTGGAAGAAAGTGGTGGTAAAAACCATCCTGACGGTGCTAAATTTGCGAATTTAAAGGCGTTTGTGAATGCTGCGCGCGAATTTGAAGCAACTCATAGTGAATCTGCAGTTAATTTGATGACCAGATACTTGGGGGTAAGATTCTGAGAATTTTTTAAAGATTTTCCTGGATTTTCTCTCATTGCATCAACTTGGATAATGTAGCTTAATCTCCGCAATGCGATTTGCCTATTTTAAAGTTTGGTTCATAATTATATCAATTAAATATTATCTGTGTTATTAATTAGAACATGTGAATTTTCAGCTTATCGCTTCATCATGTGATCTGTCAATCTTCTCACCTGGTAGAATCGAAGTATGTGCATTCTTCAGTTCACTATGGCGTGTTATGCGCGATGCAAGGGGGCCCCACTGGGCTGGTGTAGCAGTTCTAACACGGGCATCTATAGAGCCAAGTGCGAGGCATGCTCTTACTCACACCTATAAGTATGTTGTAGTATAGAAAATCTATTGTTAAGTTAAGTTAAGTTGATGGAAATATGTTTAATTTAATTCAAGCAACATTCTAAGCTCATTATTTATGTTGTATTGTATTGTCAGTATTTTTATTGAGAAATAACAATATCAAAATGTTTTAAAAAGTTTTAAAGGCTTTGTAAATATCTCTCTCCACTTTGTTTCATATTCAAATTTTTTTTATGTGACAATTTATTTTAATTATTACTTGGTTATGTAGTCTCTTGTGGTAAAAAGTACTGCCATGTGAATGAGGACAACTGATAAGAAAAATAATTAAAATAAATTCTGGTGCAAGCTGTTCATCATACAAATAATTATCTATATTTATTGTTACAGGTTTATACCAATTTTGGCTAAATTACTGTCTGATACAGTGTCAAATGATAAGAAAATAAAACTACTTTCTGTGATGCAGGTAAGAAAGCTCTAAAATTGTTGTTGTTGTGACAGTTTCTATAGTTATGTACAGTACTACCATTTTTTTTTAATTACGTTGATATACCTGCATAGAAATCTCATTTTTAATGGGGCTAAAATATCTCAGCCAATCATCTCTTTTCTTCTTATTTCTTTGTCAAATTTTTCTAGAATATTGTTGATTCTTTCTAGAGTATCCTAAATACAGATTGTTTGTTTATTTTTCAGGACATCTCATATGGTATTAAAATTAGCTGGCAAGAGTGTTATCTCCCCAGGCTAATGAAGCAGCTGACTGAGTGGATAACACAACCTATGACAGATCCACAACATAGGACGATTGGTCACAAATCACTTACTGTACTAGTGAATGTGTGTTATGGAAATCTGCCTGCTATCTATGCTTTGATGAGGACGGTTGACACTAAGAACTTTGTTAATCATTTAATAAGTTTGAAGGTGAGTTTCTTAAGTGACATCATTTCAAGACACCTAATTATAAGTGATTGCACTGATCCTCAGCATAATAAGCAATGATTTAGATCTGAGATGGTACTTAGTTTGTAAACAGCCTCTGCCGAATCACTTCCATCAGATCTTATTCAGAAATTCTCAACTTTCAAATTCACTCCAGAAGGCTTGCCAATATATTGAGATAAGTGGCTAATTCTCTAAACTAAATTGACAGTTCTACATCTAGTGCTGTCTCTTTGTACAGGGAGTGTTACGAAAATAATATATTTGGCTGTCATTTTAGTTTAGTTTAGAACTAAAAAAGCAGTAAAAGCCTAGCGGTTTAAAAGCCTGGCTTCCTTAAAAGTAGTTGGGTGTTCGAACCAGAATTCGAATCAGGCACCCACCTTATTTGCATTTTAAGAAACTAAATATTGCTTGTTTTTTTTATCCACTACAAGTTAGCCCTTGACTGAGATCTCGCCTGATGGTAGGTGATGATGCAGTCTGAGATGGTAGCGGGCTAACCTGTTAGGGGCATGGCAGTTATATTAAACTCACCCCAGTTTAATGGTGAAAGTAACAATTATGAGGAAACACACACACAATTATACATATAATGTTCTGAAAGGTATCTGAAGTCTGCCAATCCGCATGTGGCCACTGTGGTGAATTAAGGCCAAAACCCCTCATTATCTAAGAAGTGACAATGATGATGATATTTCAGGATGGAGGTTATGGCGGTGTGGAAGTGTGTCGCTTGCTACTATGTCTGTCTAATGGTACCCGAGGGTCTGCTAACACAAGACAACCAGACGTCACACACAGTTACTTGTCCTGCACTATGAAGACATTCAACAAAGCTATTGTGTGAGTTTTTGAAGTGAAACTTCTTTAGAATTGTTGTGATTTGAAAATTCAATGTAACGAAAAAATGAAACGAAAAAGCGACACCAAAAAGAGACAAAAATATTCATAAATAGGATATTGCCTGTAAGAGAATGAGATAGAATACAAGTTATATTTATCTCATTCTCTCGTAGACTACTTTTCTGAAGTTTCACTTCTGCCGTGTGTGAATTGCACACACACACACTTTTTAATACTCCATACCCCTAACAAGCTAGCTTGTTAGGGCTATCTGAAAACTATTTGATACGGTTACTCCGTCACCTGTTTATCATCGAACGGCAAGGTAAGCGAAAGGTATGAACCCTTACGCAGTCGAAATTCTGCAGACTCGTACAAAGCGATTTGCTTCCACGTTCCTATTTCGAGAACTGCTAGCATATGGAATGTCCTTCCAGCTTCCGTTTTCCCCTCCTCTAATAGAGGTACCTTCAAATCAAGAGGGAATAGGCATCTTCTAGGCAAGCGCGCTCCACCTTAGGCTGCATCACCTCCTGCTAGCTGCAGGTCTGATTGCAGCCAAGCCCTAGCCTATATATTAAAAAAATAATATTAGTAATGGGAAAAAAATAACTGAAATGCATTGAAATGGTCTTAAACAATTCATCCTAAATTTTCAGTGAAAGAGATGCAACACAGTTACTCCACGCGTACACATTCATCAATGACCTATGTTCAGACAGTGACGTGAAGAGTTTTGTACTTACATATCCTGATTTTTCCACAGCGCTTCGAGATTCTTTAAAGGTATCGTATTTTATCTCATTGGATCCTTTAAAGTAATGAATGGATTTCTTTAATATTACTTTACATATAAAGAGCCATGGAATTTATAATAGGGTTATGTTCCATAGTCGCATGCTATTTGCCAATATCTTTTTATTATTTCATATAAAAAAATATCCCTACTATCCATACTACTTGTAGCGACTCATAATAATTGTAATTCCAAGAAATAATAGGTAACTTACGCCACGACGCAGTTTATTTTGGGGCACGAAGCCAGTACGCTATTAATAACCGTCGTCGAAGCTCTACCTTAACGAGCCTGCACTCACGTACGCACGTGTCGCGTAATCTACCTAATGTTTTATTGTTGTGAATAGCTCTAAGTACTTTGTACCCTTTCATTTTTATATTGTGTTTTCTATGTGGTGTTAATTATTAAAGTTTAATTCTTTCTACTAATAGACTCTTTTTATTCTAATAAAAGTAACCCACATGCTATCATAAATGCGAAAGTGTTTCTGTCTGTCTGTCCATCTGTCTGTCTGCTACGCTTTCACGGCCCACCTGTTAAACCGATTTTGATGAAAGGACATTGACCAAATTCCCCTAAGAATCAACATAGGTTTGAAATATATAGAAATTTTTAGCTTATTTTATAGCCTTTATTCCAAATATTAGAATTCAACAGACACTTCAAAATAATAATAAAAAAAGGGTAATAAATTGATTACTATACGTTTCCATCTCTGGATTATTAACCACAGATCAATAACTTACAGGTTAAAATAATAATATAATATAATACCACTGTTTGAGCGCTAGATCCGTATCGTAAGAAACAAGATAAAAGCTGCTTAAAGTGCTAAGTGCGCTAGTATTTTGAATCTTGCAACGCCATCTCTTGAAAGTACAATAATTTAATATTTTTAACGCCATTTGTGAAGTTCTCGATGAACTATGACGATGCCTGCATCCTTATTAATAACGCCATCTGTAATGTTTTTGATGAACTACGGCGAATCTTGTCTTATCTACATACTGTTTACAGCTCTATTACAAATGCATAAAGGTTATATTGATGGTTGATCGTGAAAGCTGAAATAACCTCAAAATTGAAAATATTTTTGGTAATAATTTTTTTTTAGAAAGTTTCCGTAGTTTTAATCTGCTCTCAAGTATAATAAGGTATTAATTTGAACCCAGTAATCAATGTTTAATGACGGTTGGTTCTTAGGCGAACTTTGTATTGGGACGGAACAATGTCCTTTGGTACAGGGATAGTTTGTATCCTGGGGAAGGAGATAGGCTAGTTTTTATCCCGGAAAATGAAGAAGAATCTGTGTAGCGGCATTAACCGGTTCCTATCTATAAATGTAGCTCTTATAGTTGATTTTTTATATGCCCATGATACATGGATGGAGATATGAACAGTAGGTAAATATTGGACAAAGCTGTATGAATTTCTTGTCTAACTACAGAACTCTAATAATAAAGTATTTTATTCTGAAGATAATAATGTTTTTCAGAATATTGACGACTTGTGCAAGTTGGTGCCAGAGGACATGGGTGAACCGGAAGCCAGTTGTTTACGCCACGTCTTGAAGTTTATTACGGTTTTAGTTAATTTAGGTAAGCAATAGAACTCGTTTACATAGGTTTTTTCGTTAATATAGATTGAATAATAACTCTTTTCTCTAGATTTGATATGACTTTCTTTTGGTATCCAGAGAGAGAGAGAGATAATAATACATAAAGATATACTTGCTACAAAGATAAGATATGCAAAGCGTGTTCAGAGCTATATATACAGACAAAAATATTAGATTATAATGTAACGGTTTTTATAATTTTACGGTGACATATATCTCGTAGATTAGGCCTTTTGATGGGATTTGATTTACCTCCTTTCGTTAAAATCGGTTGAATAAATTGACTATGAAAGCATATTAGACATACATATATTCACATTTCTAAATTAGTATGGTTTTTGCAGATCTGTATTCGCTGCGAAGCCAGCATTGTCAGCTAGTCTGTCTGTGTATGAAGGCGAGTCGGAGTTGTTTGCCTGAGTCCTTGGAGCTCTTTGCGGCTATCGTATCACAATATAGAGGTAACGGCTGATTATTAATCATTGATATATAAATTTAATATTATATTATTATTAATATTGATATATATTATTTATACTATATATAGCTCAATTACCACTCACTCATTGACATAATTGTTCTCCTAGAAAGAGAAAAATTGATATAATGATGTAATGCCCTTTTATAGAAAAAAGTTGGGCGTCCGACTTGTAGGGCATGCCCCTCACCTGTATGAGCCTGTCCTTTTCCCCGCGATAGCGCTGTCCTGCTTTTCGGACTAGATGGCGTTAGTAAAATAAGTCCACATTCTTTGTTTGACAAGGCATAGACGGCTATGTCAATTGAGGTCATTGCTGATAATATTTATATAATTATGACGACGAGAAGTGGACGACGGGAGGTCCCGGGCTCTGGTTTAGTATATGTGCCGTGCAGTAGAGTTAATTTTTTTATTACAGAAAGGTTTTAATGTAATAAACGTAACGCCAAAATATTTTACGTCGAATCCCCCCTCGCCCCTCCGCCGCGGCGCATATTATACTAAACCACTACTGGTTCCGGCTCGATTCTCGGCAGGGGCAATTTATAACGTCTCTCGTCTGGTGTGGTAGAAGGCTTTGGTCATGGCTAGTTACCACTCTGCAGAACCTGATCCGTCTCCTTTATCCGTATTTTAAGCGCCTTTTTGGTAAAATAACGTAATTTTGCAACCTTAGCCTCAATGCACACAGCAAAATTATCAAACACTACCACACTGAGCTGTGCATGTATATGTGCATATGTAAATCGGATGACTATGTAATATTATTATGACATTGACTGCCTCGTCGGTTTAGTGTTTAGCATTTTCGGCTGCGGTTGACGAGGTCCCGGGTTCAAGCCCCGGGTCGGGCCATAACAGATATTGGGGTTTTCTGACAAGAAAAAGGCTCAGTACTAGTCTCGAGTAAGGAAGTTGGCAGTGTTTCACCCCCGTGCCTCGGAGAGCACGTTAAGCCGTCGGTCCTGTGCCTGATCTCTCGCCAGTCGTGTCATATTTTCCGTTCCATCGAGCTATAGTAAAGGAACAGAGAGTGCACCTGTGTTTGCGCACACACTTGTGCACTATAATATCTCCCGCGCAGTTGGTTAATCTCTCTGGAGATGGCGCCGTGGTCGAAATTAGGTCGGGAGGACATTATTATGACAAAATTTGACCAGGGATGGGATGATAGAGCCACAAGATGGTACCCAGGAAAGCTAGTTAAAAAAAAACGTTTATTCTCGTTTTTAGACGAGGGTTCGCTCCCTCGGGAGTTGACTTCAGTGATCAGTGACGGGCTGCCAGGGCTCTTGGTGCCTCCTGCCTTGGAACCGGGAAAAGCTGGATTACAATGGGTAAGGTTTTTTTTTATAGCCCTTGACTGAAATCTCACCTGATGGTAAGTGATGATGCATAAAAGCAGTGCAGTGTGCAAAATCAAAAATAGTGAAATCCTTCAACAATCAAGATTGTTATAGTCTTACAAAGTCATAATTATAACAGCGTTGCTGTTTCAAATTTAAAGTTGCTCTCTAGATCCTGTACTAAAATAAAAAAATGAGTTCATCTATTCAATTTTCGTCTTATTCTACATCCATGAAGTTGCTAATAAATATTAAAAATAAAATAAAAACAAATCTAAACATAATAATTAGTTTGAATTTTGGCCAGATGAGTTTTGTGGGACTAAGATATTTATGTTTATTATAATTTTCTTCCGGATTTTATAGAATAAGCGGTTATAACGTAGAGGGTTAGACACCCAGCCTCCTATTAGGGTGGTTGATCCCCGAATGTATCTGTATCTTTTCGGAGTTATGTGCGTTTGATGAAATGAAATATCACTTACATTAACGCTGAAGGAAGACAGTGAGGAAACCAGCATGCCCGAGAATTCTTCAAAATGTTCTTGAAGGTGTGTGAAGTCTGCTCTTGGCCAGCGTGGTGGACTACGGCCAAACCATTCTCATTCTGAGAGGAAACTCGTTCTTAGTAGTGAGCTGGCAATGGGTTGAAATGATGAAGCAGTGTGTTTTTTTATTCCACTTCAAGTTAATCCTGCAATCACACCTAAGTGATTATGTAGTCTGAGATGATAGCAGGATGAATTGTGAGGGGTATGACATTTATATTAAACCCATACCACTTACGGTATGGGTTTATCGGTTTGTACGCTGCATTGCACCGAAACGCTAAATATCTTGGCGGCACGGCTTTGCTGGCAGGGTGGTAATTAGCCACGACCGAACCTTCGCACCGGCTAGACCAGAGAATTCTCAGAAATTAGAATTCCCAAATTCACCCTGCCAGTGATGGAACCAGGAATCTCATTTATAAGATCACAGCTTTCACCGCTGCGCCAGCGATGTTGTCAAAAAAAATAAGACTAGTAATAACACTTCTGTTTACAGTTACAAGTTGTAGGAGCTCTGTGTGAGTCGAGTGAGACCCAAGAGCGCGTCTTACAAGAAGTGACACCCGACTCATTTGAGGACACGTTGTATGGCGTACTGCAGTATACATCACAGGTAAGATACGTTTTCAATAAATTTGCTCGTAAAGTTGCTTTACACTACTGTTAAAACCGTGAAGTAGACCATTGCCGCACATGTGCGATAAAATGAAAATTTAAATTGAGTCGATGATAAATATACATTCTACAATCTTTTTCCATAGATTTGTAAGTAAAAACTATTAAATATGATCATCAGTATATTGTAGTTGTGTTCAATTTACTGGCTTTTTTTAAAATTATATAACACGATGCAAAAAATCCCTCAATTTATTCTCGGCGATACCTAAACCTTTGTTTGCGGCTCGTGTATCATTTGCTTTTCTAAACTAATAGGTATTATAAAGAGGAAATATTTGTTTGTTTGTAATCGATAAACTCAAAAACGAATCAACGGATTTCAAAAATTCTTTCACTTATGAAAAGCTACTTTATCAGCAAGTAATTGATTATAATTTTCTACTTTACACACTAGCAACATAAATAACTTTTATCGCACTTGATAGCAGGGGGAGCCAGAACGAGGGCCTTTTTGCGGGTATCTTGCCTTGCAAATAATTGTGATTAAAAATGATTCAATATAATGTTTATAGAATGGCCCAGTGGGATCAGAGATCGGCGCGCAGGGCGTGGTGGTCGCGTGTCGCACCGGGCTGGCTCTGGCGCCTCTCTCGCGGCACTGGGAGGCTGCCTTCGCGAGGATGCTGGCTCATCATCAGGTACTGTACTCCACACGGAGAACACCCAGAGTGGCCCAGTGAGACCAGAGACTGGCGCGCAGTGCGTGGTGGTCGCGTGTCGCACCGGGCTGGCTCTGGCGCCTCTCTCGCGGCACTGGGAGGCTGCCTTCGCGAGGATGCTGGCTCATCATCAGGTACTGTACTCCACACGGAGAACACCCAGAGTGGCCCAGTGGGACCAGAGACTGGCGCGCAGTGCGTGGTGGTCGCGTGTCGCACCGGGCTGGCTCTGGCGCCTCTCTCGCGGCACTGGGAGGCTGCCTTCGCGAGGATGCTGGCTCATCATCAGGTACTGTACTCCACACGGAGAACACCCAGAGTGGCCCAGTGGGACCAGAGACTGGCGCGCAGTGCGTGGTGGTCGCGTGTCGCACCGGGCTGGCTCTGGCGCCTCTCTCGCGGCACTGGGAGGCTGCCTTCGCGAGGATGCTGGCTCATCATCAGGTACTGTACTCCACACGGAGAACACCCAGAGTGGCCCAGTGGGACCAGAGACTGGCGCGCAGTGCGTGGTGGTCGCGTGTCGCACCGGGCTGGCTCTGGCGCCTCTCTCGCGGCACTGGGAGGCTGCCTTCGCGAGGATGCTGGCTCATCATCAGGTACTGTACTCCACACGGAGAACACCCAGAGTGGCCCAGTGGGACCAGAGACTGGCGCGCAGTGCGTGGTGGTCGCGTGTCGCACCGGGCTGGCTCTGGCGCCTCTCTCGCGGCACTGGGAGGCTGCCTTCGCGAGGATGCTGGCTCATCATCAGGTACTGTACTCCACACGGAGAACACCCAGAGTGGCCCAGTGGGACCAGAGACTGGCGCGCAGTGCGCGGTGGTCGCGTGTCGCACCGGGCTGGCTCTGGCGCCTCTCTCGCGGCACTGGGAGGCTGCCTTCGCGAGGATGCTGGCTCATCATCAGGTACTGTACTCCACACGGAGAACACCCAGAGTGGCCCAGTGGGACCAGAGACTGGCGCGCAGTGCGTGGTGGTCGCGTGTCGCACCGGGCTGGCTCTGGCGCCTCTCTCGCGGCACTGGGAGGCTGCCTTCGCGAGGATGCTGGCTCATCATCAGGTACTGTACTCCACACGGAGAACACCCAGAGTGGCCCAGTGGGACCAGAGACTGGCGCGCAGTGCGTGGTGGTCGCGTGTCGCACCGGGCTGGCTCTGGCGCCTCTCTCGCGGCACTGGGAGGCTGCCTTCGCGAGGATGCTGGCTCATCATCAGGTACTGTACTCCACACGGAGAACACCCAGAGTGGCCCAGTGGGACCAGAGACTGGCGCGCAGTGCGTGGTGGTCGCGTGTCGCACCGGGCTGGCTCTGGCGCCTCTCTCGCGGCACTGGGAGGCTGCCTTCGCGAGGATGCTGGCTCATCATCAGGTACTGTACTCCACACGGAGAACACCCAGAGTGGCCCAGTGGGACCAGAGACTGGCGCGCAGTGCGTGGTGGTCGCGTGTCGCACCGGGCTGGCTCTGGCGCCTCTCTCGCGGCACTGGGAGGCTGCCTTCGCGAGGATGCTGGCTCATCATCAGGTACTGTACTCCACACGGAGAACACCCAGAGTGGCCCAGTGGGACCAGAGACTGGCGCGCAGTGCGTGGTGGTCGCGTGTCGCACCGGGCTGGCTCTGGCGCCTCTCTCGCGGCACTGGGAGGCTGCCTTCGCGAGGATGCTGGCTCATCATCAGGTACTGTACTCCACACGGAGAACACCCAGAGTGGCCCAGTGGGACCAGAGACTGGCGCGCAGTGCGCGGTGGTCGCGTGTCGCACCGGGCTGGCTCTGGCGCCTCTCTCGCGGCACTGGGAGGCTGCCTTCGCGAGGATGCTGGCTCATCATCAGGTACTGTACTCCACACGGAGAACACCCAGAGTGGCCCAGTGGGACCAGAGACTGGCGCGCAGTGCGCGGTGGTCGCGTGTCGCACCGGGCTGGCTCTGGCGCCTCTCTCGCGGCACTGGGAGGCTGCCTTCGCGAGGATGCTGGCTCATCATCAGGTACTGTACTCCACACGGAGAAGACCCAGAGTGGCCCAGTGTGGCTAGTTAATAAATGAAATATTCTTTATTGTACACCTAAATTCAGGAGCAACAATAAAAATAAGAAAAAAATCGGTACAAATGGCGGCCTTATCGCGTTGAATGATCTAACCACCACCGTAACTTAATATATAATATCCTTAAATCTCTTAGTACTTGGTATACATTGATGTAAGGCGTCTCAGAAGCCAAACAGAGATTATACCGACCGACCGAAGTCGGTAGAATAAATTTTAATTATATATTTTATTCGTAACGTGGATCTCTCGGTCGGGTATGTCTGTCACCAACGTCTGTAGGCAATCTCGTCCGCAAATATCAAGAGCGCTGTCTCACTATATCTACATATTTACACTGTGTTATTACTTATTAGCTGATGCCCGCGACTTCGACCGCACGGATTGATTTTTGGCTCCCGCGAGAACTCTTTCATTTTCCGGGTCAAAGAGTAGCTTATGTGTTATTCCAGACTATAATCTAGCTCTGTGCCAAATTTCATTCAAATCAGTTCTGCCGTTCTGCCATGATTGAGTAACAAACATCTAAGTACAGTTAGAGGTATAGATGTTGTATTCACTTAAATTTTTGTTAAAAAAAAAGACAACATAATTGTAAAAATATTTTATTCAGCAATGAAGCTATGATTAAGATTATTTTATATAAGAATGAATAATGTTGTATTGAAGTAACTAGAAGTTTAATTCGCTTAACCCGCGACAATAGGTAATCTATGTGGTACAGTGTCTATGTGGTACACGCTACAGAAATCTTCCAATTTATTCTCAACGTACGTTTCACTCCGCTACCGGAACATCTTCAGGAAATGAACATCTCCAACCAGCGGTGTGGTGAATATCGCGGGCTATAAGGGCTGGATACACACTGTACCACTGTAGATTTACCTATTGTAGTGGATTATAGCGAATTCAACTTCAAGTTAGTTCATTATCATGAACTTCCGCTAAGTAAAGCCTGCTTCTATCCATTATTGTTGTATTTACTGTATATTTTTGGCATGATTACAGGTTAGAAAACTATTATGTGCGGGCCTCACGAGTAGCAACGGGGTCCGTCGGCGACAGATCTTACAAATCATCAAGCATCACTACTTTCCGTCAGATCAGATGAACCAGGTGAAACATTATTGAAATTTGAATTCAGTTTGTGTGACTTTCCCTTTGTCACTTTCCCTCCATTCAGTTATACACTCTTTAATCGGGAATTGGAAACTGGTCAGAATCAGAATCAGAAATGATATATTGCATTATACACATAATATTATAAAGGTGGTATAAAAAATATGTCAAGTGTATTACCATTTGGCGTGCAATAATTAAAAATAATCAAAATTAAATTTAATAGTATCCAGTTATTTTTTGGAAAAGTATATGTCAAGTCTTTAAATAAAATAAGCCAAAAAAAAAATTTTTTTTTGAGATTGAATATGCCATACATTTAATTAAAATAAGTTGCTGATTTGACTAGTTGTCAAATACCCAATTGGTTTGGTTGCAGATATTCGGCGAAAGTCTCCACAACATATCGGACATGAGCGCGGAGGGCGTGTCCCCGCGTGTGGACGCGGACTGTGAGGGCCTGTGGGCGGAGCGCCTCACTCCCACCCAGGAGTTGGCCGTCAACGCGCTCATAGCGCGGCTCAACGACGCCCTACAAGCGGGCAAGGTGAACATTTTTTTTAATAGGGATGATGACTACTCAATGAAATCAGCAACTCTTTATCAAACTTAAAAACGCACTTCTAGTATGGAAGTTATAAGAAAATCACAATAGTGATGTCATGAAATTTCAACGCACTCTTTTTCTTTAATCTATATTTTAAAATGGTTATCAAACTGAAAAGTAACCGAGGATGTGAATTTTAGGTCTTTTGGGAGACCCTCTATTTAATAATCAGTTAGAAATAATTTATTTTTGAAATAGGCATCATCCCTATTATATAGGCTAGCGCTTTGATGCAATTAGACTTGTTTACAAGGTGGAGCGTGCTTGGCTAGAAGATGCCTATTCACTCTTGATTTGAAGGTACCTATATTAAAAGTGGAGGGGAAAACGGAACCTGGAAGGGCATTCCATGTCCTAGCGGTTCTAATTAGAAACGAGGAAGCAAATCGCTTCGTACGAGCCCGCGGAATTTCGACTGCGTAAGGGTGCAGACCTTGTCGATGCCTTGCGGTCCGCTAATAAACATATAATCAACTAGCAGGTGACCGAGACTTCGTCCGTGTGAAATAACTTTTTAAAATTCCCACGGGACCTCCCTAAGCTTTCGGGTTAATATATGTATGGTACCAGAATTTTCAAAATCGGTTCAGTAGATCCAGAGGTTACCCCCTACAACCTCACAAACTCACAAACTTTACCTATTTATAATATTAGTACCTATAGATGACAACAATGCATACTAGACTTATCTATACTACTATTTTACAAAAGAGACACCGTATGTCCTACATGTTTTAAATAAATTGAATTGAATAACTATACTAATCTATGCTAATATTCTAATAATCTATAAAAAAAAATATTAATGCGAAGCTTTGGATGGATGTATGGATGTTTGTTACTCAATCACGACAGAACGGCTGAATCGATCTGGATGAAATTTGGCACAGAGATAGATTATAGTCTGGAGTAACACATAGGAAATGTTTACATTTATATGGATTCTTAGCACCCTTAAGCCTTGTCGACTTGTCTGGATGCACATACCTCTTTAATCTAGTACATAAATACAAGTATTATGCGGACATATAACCCGAAGTTATAATATTAGAATGGAATAACCAACCATAATTTTTTATTATTTTCAGATCAACGACATAGCGACCTCAAGCGCAATGGAACTGTACGGATACAAGATGACGTGTTTAGAACAGAGACTCCATTCGCACGCTGTCACATTGCAGGTAAAAAAAAGTAAATAAAAAAGTAAAAAGTTCACCGGTACGTACGGCATAAGACGTTAAATTTTTTTTTAAATATATAGGTTAGCGCTTGGCAGCAATTAGACTTGCTTGCAAGTGGTGATGCAGCCTAAGGCTGAGCGCGCTTGCCTAGAAGATTCCTATTCACTCTTGATTTGAAGGTAACAATATTAAAAGAGGAGGGGAAAACGGAAGCCGGAAGGGCATTGCTAGCGATTCGAATTGGAATGTGTATTATAAAAAAATCTCTAAAATCGTGTTCTTATGAATATTTTCATGTCAGTTGTTGCCAACGTCCATACCATGTTGAATACACCGGTTCTCGTCCGATCACCGAAGTTAAGCAACATCGGGCGCGGTCAGTACTTGGATGGGTGACCGCCTGGGAACACCGCGTGATGTTGGCTATTTTGGACTTTTCAATGAATATTGCTATGAATATGATTTCTGTTACGTGATTTTTTTAATCGTGGCAACCATTGACGTAATAATACTTGGACTTCGGGTCAGCGCTTAAAAGTGTCCGAACCGAAAGAGATCCAAAACGCGAAAAAGGTTTCCAATCGCACTTCAGTCTCGTGTTTGTCATCAGCAAGAACACGCGTCAATAATGCCGCACTGTGTTATAAAATCTTGCAAAAACTACCCGAGTAAGGTGAGAAAAGAAGATGGTGTATCATATTTCCAGTAAGTAAACATTTATTAACGATATAAAAGTATTATTTCGCTTATAAACATAGTATTCCACCCAAATTTCAATTAATTGTAAAAACAAATGGCATAACTAACCAAACATTAACCAAATGAACAAAAAGTATCTATCTGTCCTTTTCTAATACGCTACGCGCGCATAAATGATGCTTGGAAAATACCTCTAGCCTATTTTTTTATTACGAGTTTAACAGCAGAAATGAAAGCTAATATAATTAAAATAGCGCTTACGAAGTGCCATATGTCTGGAGTGAAGATTATGTCATTGACATTTGATGGATGCAAAAGTAATATTGCTACAATGAAATTACTGGGTTGTGATATAGCTGATAGTACATCCCTCAAAACTCATTTCAAGCACCCCACCGCCGACTATGAAGTAGTTATATTTTTAGATGCTTGTCACATGATAAAGCTTATTCGTAATACACTTGAAGCAAAGAAGTCTTTTTTTAATTCAGATAATAAATCAATAAAATGGAAATATTTTACCGATCTTCATGAATTGCAAGAAAAACATCACTTGCATCTTGCCAACAAACTCACACACCGACATATTGGCTTTAAAAATGAAATAATGAAGGTGAGGCTTGCCACTCAACTTTTTAGTAAAAGTGTGGCAAAATCTATTGAGTTTTGTAACACTGAACTTCAATTTCCAGAATTTAAGGATTCCGCTGCCACTACTGAGTTTATAGAGCTATTAAATGATGTCTTTGATATTCTTAATTCACGAAATTTCAATAATTATGGGTTTAAGCAACCGTTCAATCCCAAAAATGCCAGTATAGTCGTTGAACGCTTGGAGCAAGCTAAAGAGTATTTGTCGTCATTAAGTATTAATGTTCAGCGAAAAAGAAGTTTTAAAAAAAAAGGAGAAACTCGAGTCATTTTTCAAAGTGAAAATGTACCATTAACGAAATGTCAATCCAGTACAGGCGTTATTGGATTATTAGTATGCATAATGCGGCGGAGGACGTTTTTAAAATTTGTAAAAAAACAGAAGAAGCTATACGGCGATTTTCTCGTATAAAAAGGACAATGGAGAAGGCAGACATTTGTAACACTGTTTTGAAAGATTTTCTACAAGTCACTATTTTCCAAGAAATCCACCAACATTCATTTGAACAACCAGCTCTGTTTAATCATAGAATAAGCCTAATGAAAGCTGTATCTGAAAAATACATTGATGTAAGATTGCATTATATAGGCAAGAAAGAAACATACGATAAGAAAACTAAATCTAAACGTCAAATGTATAATAAGTTAAATCTATTCCAGGGCAATTAAAAAAATATATTGTATTATATCCTTTCATTTTTGTAAAAACAGGTTTTATTTGACACCCTACTAATTGATTTTTAATACTTTATTACAATGATATTAAATACTAGCTGATACCCGCGACTTCGTCTGCGTGGAATAAGTTTTTTTCCCCACGGGAACTCCTAAATTTTTCGGGATTTTAGTTTGTTTTTCCGGGATAAAAAGTACCCTGTCTCCGGGACCTAAAGTACAATAAACCAATAAACAAACACACTTACATTTAAATAAAATATTAGTAAGGATATAAATTATCACCTAAAAATAATAATATCGACATGAAATTCCACAATAGATATGTCACCGTAAGACTGTAAAAACCGTTAGATTATAATCTAACTCGCGAAATTCTAAACTGTCGAAAGATTGTAAACTGTTCAATGTTCTGAGTGTAAATTTTTGAAATATTCATTTTATTTACGTTTTCTTGTCTCTTCCTTGCAGGTTAGGTTAGGGTTCGACATAAACAATCAAGTAGTGCCCGGCCCCAGCCCGGGCACTTAGGTTTTATCGGGTTTAAATACCTATCAGATTACAAACTACCGGAAAATAATGCGTTAAATTCTAATCTTTCGACAGTTTAGAATTTCGCGAGTTAGATTATAATCTAACGGTTTTTACAATCTTACGGTGACAGATACATAATATTCTATTATACAAACCTACTAGTACCTACTTAAAATAATATTATTAAAGATAGCAAAAAAAGATGAAAGCTACTCCACTCCATTTATGTAGTCCGATTTTCGCTAGAAGCTGCATATGATAAAAAAATGGGCGACCGTCAGTCCAAGCTACATAGGCGGATAGCATATTGCAAGCAAAATTAGGCTGTATTATAATGTTCTAAGACATAAATTACAAGGTTCTAGTTTGTTTATAAAAATACACATGTATATTCGTATATATAGGTTTTCTCGGGACACTTTTTTCGTGAATTTTGTATTACACCCGAGGTCCAAGTATTATTACGTCAATGGTGGCAACCCTGAATTTTCGGGATAAAAAGTAGTGTATGAATTTCTCCAGGATGGAAGCTAAACAAAGAAATAACAAACACATACATAACCAGAGCTACTTTTTGTATTTATAAATATTAATAATCTATAGAAATACAAATCAGTTGCCGAAATTTATGTTTTCGCATTACTTCAGAACGGCTGGTGGAATTTTTTGTTTGTGTTTGTGTGGGACTCGAATGCAGCGCCATTGCATTGCAGAAGCGGTTGTAGGGGGCGCTGCAATTGGGTTCTGGGCTAATAATAATAATAATTATATAATAGTAAGTAAGTAAGTATTATAATAGTATAATGTATTAATAGTTATATAATAGTATGTATATTTGTGTAAGTTTATGATAATATTTAATTTCATTCCACCTCATATTTTGTTGTACCTACCTATTCTTCCTTTACAAACATTCCCAAGACCAAAGGTCACTGGTAGAGCCCTCTTATAGAGATAAGTGCTTCCTTCTCCACTATATTTCTGTTTTTCTAAGTATTTCATAAGTTTTTGGTACAAAAAAAATTGAAAAATTCGCAGTCATAGGGACTGCCGATAGAAATGAAAACGAATATATTAAAAATATAAACCTTAAAACTAAGGCATTGCAGTTTAATTACGAATGTACTATTTATACTTAAGACCTCTAGTCCTATGAAGAACGGTGTCGGTTTCGCGTTTCCACATTTTTACCCCCTACCAAAAAGTACTCAAAGCGCCTAAAAAAAGCTTTCACACTTCAAAAAAATTAAAAATATTTGTGAAAACTAGGATCTAAGTAAAGTCTATTTTCACAGAGCGCAACGGAGCACACGGCGTCACTGCAGCACGCGCTGGCGCTGATGCAAGCCACCAACTCCTCCCAACAAGACGTGCTCTACACAACTCAGATGCAAAACGAGAAGTGACACCAATTTTTTTTAATACCTTTTTTTTTTATTCCGAGATAGGCTTGCGCTTGACGACGATCATGCTTAGTGCAAATCAATGATGAGGTATAGGTTGGAACTTGGAACGCGCTTGCTTAGAAGATGCCTATTCACTCTCTCAAAATGCCTTTGTTCATTATAGGTTTATACCTGGATGAAAGGATTGGAATTGCATTCATTATATTATGATAAGAATAACTAGTTCTATAATAATTGTACTGTTGATATACATTACCTTTTACCTAAATGATAGGTGAACGGCTACTAGGGGAAAGGACGTTTCATTTTTTATACAAAAAAAAGCTGAATACTGTTATACGTCATTATAATCAAGCATAAAGTTGTTTATGAACGCTTATTTCATTGTGTTTTATGTAAGCATCGATGGTTCAGTGGTAGAATGCTCGCCTGCCACGCGGGCGGCCCGGGTTCGATTCCCGGTCGATGCAGTCATCTTTTTACTTTTTTTTTAATGTGCTTAATTGCGTAATCTCTTTCTCTTTTATTTTTTCAAAAACAAAAGAATTAAAAAGGAATTAGGTTAGATTTTGATATATTTTTTTTCCTCTCACAGGTATAAAAAGACAATAGAAGAGTTGCACAAACAACTTGAAGATGCCGAAAAAACATTGCAAAGCTTCCGCGCTAAACTAGCTGGCGAAAGGCTTGACAAAGAAAACCAGAAAGAAACCCTGCACAAAGAGTTTAGATCGCAAATCGCTGTACGTACTCTACTTTTACTTTAATCTTTACGTACCTACTTATTCCAATAAAACTATATGAGTTTTATTGGAAAAATAGAATTTTATTCGCGGAATGGAATGTTCTGTGATCTTAACATAATATTATTGTAGCGCCATCTCTTGTCACATTTTTGCACAATGTTTTCATTGTACACATATATAAAATTATGCGAGACGAAAAAAAGATGGCAGGCCTGTCTTATTTTTATATCAATGGCATTTTCTATTGTGAGGTACGAATAAGATGTTAGTAATATTTTATCTCTATCCCTTAACACATGCTGAATAAATTCAACAAAAAGTTATTTATAATATGGAATAATTTATAAAAGTAGAATAATCACATTCGGATAAATATATTCGACTATACTGTTGCCAACGTCCATACCATGTTGAATACACCGGTTCTCGTCCGATCACCGAAGTTAAGCAACATCGGGCGCGGTCAGTACTTGGATGGGTGACCGCCTGGGAACACCGCGTGATGTTGGCTTTCTGATGTTGTACTTTTTTTAATTCAATGGATAAAACTTTTTACTTTTCGGTAGTATTTTCTGATTAATAATTAAAATTTGAAATCTGTGTGCAGTTAAAATAGGATGTGAAAAAAATGTGTGTACAAACTACAAACATGCAAAAAAAATACACCTTAATGTAATTGTTTTCAGAGTATAGAGAGTGAAATGAAAGCACGCGAAAGAGAAATGGAGGAACGGTACAAACAAATGGAGCTGGACAACAGAGCGGTGCAGAAGAAATTGGAACAACAGGTTGGTACATTGTTTTATTTTGTATGGTGGGAACTGGAAACTGAACGTGTGCTGTTGAAATAAAAGATTGTGTCAGCTTTGCGTTTAAAATTGAATGGAGTAAAAAAAAAAAAAAAAAGACTGCTAATTTATTTATTTACTAGTGGGCCCGGCAGACGTTGTCCTGCCCTATCTTCCTCGCAATTTTTCCATATTTTCTCACCGTTTAAACTTTCCCTGGACTACGACAAACATTTCAAAACCAAAATCAGTTAAATCGGCCCAGCCGTTCTCGAGTTTTAGCGAGACAAACGAACAGCAATTGATTTTTATATATATAGATGAAGGTTTAACTGAACTGATATTTGACTTATTCAATGTATTTCACTCAGTCAGTTCGTTCCCAACGCCATATTGGAATAACTTGTATAAATGCGAGTGTTTTGACGATGGTCAAAACACGTTTTGGATGGATGTTTGAGTCTCCACCGAGACTCAAACGATTATTGAATACCTTCGGTGTTTAGATCGTTATTTTTAATTACGAGCCTGCGTTAGCCACTGCGGCCTGGTCAATGATTTGATACTGTAGTATTGCTTAACTATGTTTTATAAATTAAGTAATTACATTAAATTTCTCGAGGTTAGAGTACAAACCTCTTATAAATGTTTTATTTATACCTACTTCTGAATTGTCTCCAACAAGTGTTAAAATGAAATATCACACTTTGCATGGATATACGAAATATGCTTTTTTGACAGACGCTTGTGCTAAATGCACAAGCGTAAAATAGTAGTATAATAAGTAAGTAATTACTCGAAGTATAATTTCTGAATTTTCCCTGGTCAGGCCAAGTGGGAGGCTTCGGTCGTGGCTAGTTAACACCCTACCAGCAATGACGTGCCGCCAAGACATTTGGTGCCGTGTAGAAACCGAATATTAACCGAAAGAAATTGCAAAAACCGTTAGATTGTAATATAACTAGCGAAATTGTAAACTGACGACCGATTACGCATTATTTTTCGGTAGATTTTAATCTGTGAGGTATATTAACCCGATAAAACCGAAATCTTTCGGGTTATTTATATCGAACCCTCATCTAACCTACAAGAAAGAGACAACAAAACGTAAATAAAATGAATATTTCAAAAATTGAACGGTTCACAATATGTCGACAGTTTACAATTTCGCTAGTTAGATTACAATCTAACGGTTTTTGCAAACTTACGGTGACATATATATCTATAAGACGTGTATATGATGTATTTCTTTTTCAGGCCAATAAAAATAGCGAGCTAGCCAGTGTTCTGATAAAGTTCGAAGAGCGAGCCAAACATAAAGACAAGAAGTTGGAAGAAGCCGCCGCCTCGGAAGCCGCTTTGAGACGGGAGCTCGAGCAGAGAGATAATGTAACCTGTTTGTTTATTACTAACAAACTTGGCAAACTTATCTGTGCGTGTGGCGGAATTCAGAACTAACGGAATTTACTCTGTATTGCTCCTAAAATATTGGTATTTTAATAGACAGTGGTGCCCCCGCCTCACGCACGTATAAGTTTGCCAAACTGTATTTATTACTTGTGGGGTTATGCCCGGCATGCAATAAATACGACTCGCTCACCAACTTTAACCAGAAGCTTTAACCTCAAGTGCCACTAACAACTGTACAGAGTTTCACTCAATCATCGGGTAAACAATCCATAGAAATCGCACATTTTACATTTATTTTAGATATTAGGTCAATTTCGGCTATAATTAACTAGATGATGCCCGTGACTTGGTCCTTGTGGATCAAATTGTTGATTCCCGCGGGAACTCTTAATTTTCCGGGATAAAAAGTAGCCTATGTCCTTACCCGGGATACAAACTGCCCCTGTACCCAATTTCATCAAAATCGGTTGAACGGATGGGCCGTGAAAGCGTAGCAGACAGAAAGACAGACAGACGCACTTTCGCAATTATAATATTAGTATGGATTATCTGCGAGTAGATTGCTTGGAAGTTGAAGCATTTTGGAAAGAGTATCACTAATTTTAGAGCTCACAATTTGAAATGTAGGTAGACGTTTACAACCAAATATACACTAATGTCACCTTTACAAATTACAGATGATAAAACAATTGGAGAAGACTGTAGTGGAGCGAGAGAATAGACTGTACCAAGTGACGTCACAGATGGAGGAGATGAAACGCGTCCAGGAGATGGTCGCCAAGCTCATGAGCAAGAGCACCTCCACCGCCGCGAGCTAGGGGCCTGAGAGCTGGTCGAATCTCAACGATGCCGTTGTTTTTATAAATTATTTAAATTGTTCAACGAGAATTAATTACGAATTACAATAATTTGTTCATACGTTTTACAGTCGGAAACGTGATGTAAATTCTTTCGTGAAAAATACAACATAATCAGTAGTGATTGGAATCTGAAATTAAGTCTGCCCCTCGATTATGTAAGGAAATCGTAATCGTAATCGTCTGTCAAATGTATAATTCAACCTGTATAAGGAGGTCACGATGCTTGCAAGTCAAAACGCATGTATGTACTCCTTAAAAAGTTCGAGTTATACGTTATGAGCTGTCAAATGAATACGATTGGCTTAGACAATAGGGCCTCAGAATTGGAAGTGAATCTGTAGAGATTGGTCAAACTGTAGTTCGCGCGCGAGTTGAACGCATAGCTTATGTATCATCATCATCCTCAACCGATAGACGTCCACTGCTGGACATAGGCCTCCTGCAAGGATTTCCACACGCCTCGGTCTTGCGCCGCCTGGAACCAGCGGCTCCCTGCGACTCTCCTAATGTCGTCTGTCCAGCGAGTAGGGGGTCTGCCAACGCTGCGCTTTCCCGTGCGTGGTCGCCACTCCAGCACTTTGGGACCCCAACGTCTATCGGTTCTTCTAACTATATGCCCCGCCCATTGCCACTTCAGCTTCGCAACACGTCGAGCAATGTCGGTTACTTTAGTTCTTCTGCGGATCTCCTCATTTCTGATTTGATCGCGCAAAGAAACCCCGAGCATTGCTCTCTCCATCGCCCGCTGAGTGACCCTGAGCTTTCTTATGAGGCCCATAGTTAGCGACCAAGTCTCGCAACCGTATGTCATCACTGGCAACACGCACTGTTCGAAGACTTTGGTCTTCAGGCACTGAGGAATCTTGGACGAGAAGACATCTCGAAGCTTCCCGAACGCTGCCCATCCGAGTTGGATTCGGCGGCTCACCTCTTTCTCAAAATTGGACCTACCTAGCTGGACCATGTGTCCCAGGTATATATATTCGTCTACAATTTCGAGTGCAGAGCTCCCAACGATTACTGGGTGGAGCGGCACAAGAGCGTTAGACATGATTTTCGTCTTACTCATGTTCATTTTAAGGCCCACCTGTTGGGAAACTCTGCTGAGGTCATTGAGCATTGCATTAAGGTCACCCAGAGTCTCTGCCATGATGACTATATCATCGGCAAACCGAAGGTGAGTGATGTACTCGCCATTGATGTTGATGCCAAATTCGTTCCAATCCAGAAGCTTAAAGACGTCTTCCAACGCAGCGGTAAAGAGCTTCGGGGAGATTACATCTCCCTGTCGCACTCCCCGCTGCAGTTGGATTGGCCTTGTAGTCTGGTCCTGTATACGAACTGACATTGTGGCGTTTTCGCACAAACACTTCAGCACTTGGATATACCGGTAGTCTATCCGGCATCTCTGCAGTGACCTCAACACAGCCCAAGTTTCCACCGAATCGAAGGCTTATGTATGGTGACATATATTGTATTGACATCAATATATTGTATTGACAAAATTAACATTTAAATGCAAAATGACTGTCAATAATTTAGTCATAATTCGCAATAAATAAATCCTCTTTTCATTGTATGAGTATGACTGTATAAACTTATATTGTTTGCATGATTTCATATGATCTATATGAATTAAATTGTCAATAATGGATTTTATAAATTTACTCTAATTAATTGGACAATATGACAAATAAATTACGTTAGTACGTTAACATTTGCTTTTTTTATCACAGTTTAAAAACTGGTTATACTTACTAATATTATAATTACGAAAGTCTGTTTGTTTGTTGGTTTGTATCGGCTAGTTCTTTGTAAATTAACGAGCTGATGCTTGCAACTTTGTCCGAGTGGAATAATTTTTTTAATTCCCACGGTAACTCCTTAATTTTCCGCCATTAAAAGTAGCCTATGTCACTCTCCAGGTCCTCAGCAATACCCATGCAAAAAATCATGTCGATCGGTTGCGTTGATTGAAGGACAAACCATCAAACATACTTTCGGATTTGTAATATTAGCATGAAGCGTCTTTCTTCTCGTACCCGCTTTCTCAAGTCACAGGAGTTGAGAAAGCCTACGGAAAACTACAGACGCGATTAATTGACTGGTGCCGTACAATACTGAGGGATGACAAAACCATTGACCTTGAAATATTTACGGGACAATCTTAGCACCTCCTTTCTAACAAAAAATGAATGAATGAAATCGGACTACGCTTTAATGAATAACCACTAAGTACACATTTTGACTTTCATTCCTTCTTCCGAGGGAACCGTGCTGGATTTCGGGATTAAAAGACTTATACCATGTCCTACCTCGTATGAACTCAAATCAGGCCAAGTTTCATTTGAATTCATTTAGTAGTTTCGACAGTGATGCGCGGCCAAGATACAGACAAAAAAAACAAAAAAATATAGTTTTGGCTTCAGAAAGTGCCCTTCAGAAAAAATATTTCAAAATATCTTCAATGTACAGAATTGGATCTGTTACACTTTTTAATCTATGAATCTACTGAACCGATTTTGAAAATTCTGGTACCAATAGAAAGCCACATTATTTGTGAGTGTCATAGCCTATACATATATTAACCCGAAAAATTAGTTATTTCACGCGGACGAAGTCGCGGACATCTGCTAGTAATTTATAAGTATAGATTGAAATTATTAATCTATAGATTATAGATGTTGCGCGCGCCATAACGGACGTACGAAAAATGTGCGGTTTTAATATCCTGGCTGACCAAAATAATCTGCCCAAAGCTCAAAGGTAAAAAATGTAGCGTCCAGTATATTTCTATGGTCTTGAACTTATACATATGCAGAAATAGACAGACTATATACTCAGACAGAGTCAAGGTATTTTAGTTTTTACAATCGTATAAACTAAAATAGGTAGGTAGCAGCCTAAGCTAATTCAAGACTAACTAGCACTCCTCCAGACTCGAGACCTTATTAAACGAAGGTCCAACCAGTAAAAACTGGTTTAATAAGGTTTCGAGTTCCCTACATGTACAAGATCAAGAAGGGGGTTGTACACAAGGAACATAGATCCCTTTAGCCACGGGTCTAGTTATGGGGTTAGTTCAACATAAATAATCCTAATAATTGAACAATCGCACCTTCCTAGGGTCCGTAGACCAACTGGTCACAGAGTAGGTAGTTGGACCACGACCCCGAAATGGTTTAATGCCAGATCGATCGGCGAAATAAAACATTTAAATTTACTTAATAGGTGTTTATTGAATCTCACAATACAATATTAGAAACTAGTAATGAAGTGACGTATTCACAATACATAACGATAACAATAAATAAAATTTAAAAGATTAACAGGCAACAGCGCTTAGATATAAAAGTTTAGATTTAACGTGTACAAGTCACATATGGGTTAAGCCCATTTTCATCGATAATCCCTACATTTTTATTAACACATAAGTCCACTATGTGACAGTTTTCACACTCTTAACATCTAAGCGGAGTTTGGTGGTTCCAAGAAATGTCCCCTTCCTCCTCGTCGTGCCACCAACTCGTTCCACCAGTGGCACGAGAAGGAATGATTGTCATTCCCCATCGTACCACTAGCACAGAGATGCATTCAGTGGTACGACGAGGTCACAACTTCTTGTGACACTTGTGGAACGAGGAGTTAGGGGAAAATATGTCGGTAAAAACAGTCACTATACAGGGTAAATTTAAAAATGCTATTAACCTCTTAAGGGTACCTATTATTGAGCAACCATTGTTTACAAATAGTTACTCATACATGCTTATTTTTCTGTTTCTGATTGAACAAGTGAAATTAATTTATTAATTGAATTAAAAAATACGACTGCCCTGCCATATTATTTTTGGAGTTTACCTCCATAAGAAGCGATTTGCATAAAAAGCCTTTGGAATCTTATTCACATTTTTTATTAAATGATATTTTTTGTGAATCACTAAATATTTAACTAAAGTGTTATATATTTTTGGAATCTACTCATCATTTTCTAGATGATGATTGTATAGTTAATCTTATTTTCGATTTTTTTTTTCAATTTTGGACTTTAATGCGGGACCATGGTCACCCCATCAATTCTTTTTAAAAATTTACTAGCCTATGTCATCCGGAATAAGCTAGGGATTCTAACGATACCTCGTTTATCAAAATCGGTTCAGGCGTATAGAAGTTATGGTGGAATATACAAACTCACATACATACATACATACATACATACATACATGCATACACATGCATACATGAACCCTGAAAACAATATACTCCTTTTTTCAGGCAGTCGTATAAAAAAATGATTCATACAAAAATTAATATATACCTAGTCCGTCATATATATCTGACCCAGTGGCCAAAATTGGAACTATTTTTTATGCCGGTTAAGTTTCTTTTTTTAATTTTATTTTTCATATGTACTAGCGACGTCAGCTGTAACCGAGTCAGGTAAGTTTGTGGGACTATATTTATAAGAATAACTTTACGTTGGACCGGTATTCGATCGCCTCTGCCTACGTAAACACAGAGCAGAAGTGTGAGAATTTAAGATTTTTTGGTGAATATATTTCGTTTTTTAGGAGCAAAAATTTTGCAAGGAAAGTTACCCGTACGCGTTAAATCTGAAAAATATTTTATAACAGTGATTTTTTTTTATAAGAAAAATATATAACAAATGAGTAAGCATAATCTGTACTCAGTAATAATTAATGTTCACCTAGAGAATCAATAGGAAATAAATGGGTAGATACTAGATAGAGTAGGTATTTCACTGAATCGCAATGTCTTTTCATTGGTAAGTAAGTATTTAAAATACAAATCAATATTTATAATAATAGATAAGTACTATTGTGTGCGTAGTAGTATTGTGTGTAGTGCGTGAAAAATTATTATAGATATTTCAATGAGTAACATCACTAAAAGGTATCTTTGTTCTATACCAAAGTTATTCACATAATTAATAATTGAGTAATAGACAAAGTAACAAACCATTGCTGATATTATATAAAAAAAAATATAAGTACTCTAGCGGCACGCTATGATGGCCGGTTTGACGTTTGTCCGCTCATGAAGTTCCGTATTAATTGATAACGACTTTGAAGGAAATAATTGTATTACTTTATTGACGATAGTGATGTGCAGAGATTCATAAATTTTATCGAATGTAGTTTTAGGTTTAGGACTCAAAATTTATTTATTAAATTGATTTCTTAAATGTATACAAGTGTAGAAAAATCAGTTTGCACCATTTAAGGGGTGAATGTACTTGTGAATATGAACAATTTTCACTATGTGGACAAACCTCTGAAATCGCAAAAAAATATCAATAAATTTTTAAAAATGGAATCTAATACGATCGTCACATAGGATCGCTGGCTAGCACAACTACTACCTCCGGCAAACTCGCGTCAATGCTCAATGCAAAACAAAGCAGTTTCGAATTGACGTTGCTTCGAAAAGTATAAACTGTCAGTGCAATGCAAAACGAACATATAATTATTAATGTATGTGATGATAGCAGTGACGACAGTGAAAATAGTAGTATGGACGAATCTGATTAATTATGGCCTTTTGTGGCACCTTTTTTGGTATCTTTTGTATTCATATGTTTCTTGTGTGCATATAAAGTATGTATATTCATTTTCGTTCAAATATTCAGTTCGTTCAAATAAATTAAATAAACATATACATTTTTGTTTTATTAAACCTATTTAATCAGGTACAAAAACAAAACTTAATTGTTTTTTGTTCGAGAATAAATTGACATTCCACATCACTATTGTAATGTGTCAAACCGGCCATCATAGCGTGCCGCTAGAGTAGCTATTAACTATATTCTATTCTCTCACTGATAGAACAATGTTACATTGTTTGAGATTGATTATAATACTGATATTCAATTTAATTTTTAAACTCAATTAAAATTTCTTTGTAAGTTGGTTCTTTAATTTTTAATTTTTAGAATAAGTTTAAAGCAGTTCAAGTTTTATGTGAGTTATAAAAAACACACGATATAAGTTAGAACTCCAAAGGTGGTAGAAGATCGTGATAGGTATTAATTTAAAATGTTTATAATACATTTTTAATAGATTTTACTTTCAACTACTTAATGGCCAATTCTTTTATTTAGTCCGCTGGCCCTAAAGCACTTTGTTTTCGTTAACTACCTAAGCACTAAATAAGCGCAAAAACCTAATGTCATCATGAAAGTCGATTCGTTATATCTTATTTATTATATTAATTACTTAATCTAATTCACTATAAGAAACTTCACGAGAAACATTGACGCTTTGGCACTTAGGTCTTTCTCACTTGGTATCCTCTTATATATTTCACAAAAAAATAATAAAAATAATATATGGATAAGCGTAGTTAATCCATAAACGTCCTACAAACGTACGGCGCCATAGTAACGCCACTGCAAAGTTTTACTTTGCAGTTTTCCGCGACTTAGCGGACTTATGCCAAGAAGAGGTAAAATACCTATTGAATAAGTGAGTTATGCGGGCATTTGATAGCTGAGAAGACAAATAATATTTCATTTTAACCTAAGTATAATTATGTTATTTTTATTACCATTTTATGTCTACTTAATATTTTGGTAAATAAATATTAAATTGATAGTATTTTTCTTTATCTCAGGTATTTGTGTCTATTTGGCGTTTATGGATTAATTACGATTAAAAAGAATAATAAACATGAAAAGTTGCGTAGTAAAATAAATTATGCAATTTATTAAAAAAATATTTCTTATTGTATAAATTGGTGTTATTAATAAAAATATTGCACTTTAATTACGGAATAGATCTACGGTTTGAAGGGCAATTTATTAATATTAAGTACTTAAACAATGGTGCCTACAGAAGAAAATGGTGAACTATGGAATAAAAGATTACTTTCACTATTATTTATTGCTATTAAAGTTATTTTCGACTTAAGATTCACGATTCGAACTTGACTAGGATTAATTATTAAAGCACTAAATGAGTTCCTAAATTCAAATTGAATATTAATTTAAATTTTTTATCATGAATTTAATTTTTTTTTATTCTATTGGTCTTTACTAAGGTTATTTTTACGCTATTAATACATTTTTTTCTATTCAAATGTTCAAATGACGTGACTAGAATCATGCAAAAATTTAAAATACAAGAATGAGCAACTTTCAACGATTTAATATAGGTAAATATAATTACGTACAATATAATATGTACAAAATTTGTATTTAACGATAGTTCTAATATTAATTCAATTTCTCGCTTTGCAGATTGTGGGGTAAATTGACGGTCTAATTTATTCAATTTTGTCAAAATAAATGGTTTTTATTGAAATGACAATTTATCACGCACACTATTTACATATTTCGTTAGACGCCTTTATATTGGAAAAATCAAATCATTAATTGGTTAAGTAAAGTCAGTGACCAGTTTTTAATATGACTTCTTATATTAGTGAATAGGCATCTTCTAGGCAAGCGTGCTCCACCTTAGCCTGCATCAGTATTTCCAGCAAGTTTGATTGCAGCGAAGCGCTAGGGTTAGTTTATTAATTGGAAAACTTAATATGAATTAATTATTGGTCACTGGTAGAAATCTCTCAAAGAGATAAGTGCTACCTTGTACAACTTATGTTTCAGGTTTTATCGACCTCCGTGGCGCAGTGTTGAGCGCTGTTGCCTTAACGTGCGGAGGTCCCGGGTTGGATCCCCGGCAGGGTATGGAAATTTATCATTTCTATATTTTCCCTGGTCTGGCCTGGTGGGAGGCTTTGGCCGTGGCTAGTTACCACCATACCGGTAAAAGACATGCCGCCAAGCGATTTTGCGTTCCGGTACGATGCCGTGTAGAAACCGAATAGGGGTATGGGTTTAATTCAACTGCCATGCCCCTAACAGGTTAGCCCGCTACCATCTTAGACTGCATCATCACTTACCATCAGGTGAGATCGCAGTCAAGGGCTAAATTGTAGTGGATCAAAAAAAAAATGTTTCAGGTCTTTAGTAAAAAAAAAAGTAAAAAAAATTATATTGTGTGTTTGTGTAATGTGTATATTTATGGAACTCTGTATGTATCTTTTGTATTTTTGCAATATTAAATGCATAGGTATTCTTTACTAAGTAAAGTAGGTATGTTCCAGGCAGATGAAAAATGTTTTACCATTCCACTCTACTCGTTTAATGTATGATACCGATACCTACAATTACGTACGAAGGCATTATTTTTTCTACTTTAGTCTAAAACATTATAAATTACACCTGTACAAATATTAGTCATTTAGAAATTACACTTTACCACCTCCAAAATAATTATAATAAATAATCTGTTATTTTAAAACTGCGCTTTTTGCTCCGAGTGTGGAGTGATACGATTTTTTTTATATAGTTAATTTAGCTTACATACCATTTATATTTGTGGTAGTAATTTAAAAAGTTAACTTCACAACCGAAGCTTGATGCATAACTTCTTGATGCATAATTTCCTGTTTCAATTGATCACAAACGTCCATGATCACAAAACATGATCCTTGCTCTCTAGCCAAGGGTTGCCTGGTATAGATTGCTTATTTTTTTCTGCAATTTTTTGGTATAAAAGAAAGAATTTTCATTCCTTAAACCATTTCTTTGTAAAAAGGGGTTAACCACCCAGGTACGTGATTTGCGGAGATAAATATAAGAGTTCTAAAATAAAATATATTGTTGATTCACGTTCTGTTACCGTACCCGTTTGAAGTTAAAACCCATTAGATAGCAACTTCTATCTAATAGTTTATTATACTATCAGAGCTCACAATAGCGGGATGTCAGAACCATCAAATAAGTATCATAGGAATGCATAGCAAAAGAACCTACACGACTTTCTTGTTTGCAAAGACGTGGTCCCCCGTTTATATCTATTAGTTCCACCTTATTCTGTGAAATCTCAACGATCTACTTGTACATGTACACCCTAGGTCTCGGCTTGGGCTACAAGATAGGGCACCACTATTTTATTTTATACTAGATGATGATGATGGGCCGCTAAAACATAGTGGACAGAAAGACCGGCAGACAGACACACTTTCGCATATATAATAATACTTATTAAAGGATACTTACAATTTATAAAAACTTCAAACTATCTACAACTAACAACTTAAGAACTAAGATCACAAAACTCATTGACTAAAGGGCTACGATCAATTCCTTTAAATCACTAAATCAATGTAGTTGAATAATGTGGCAAGTGAGTATTTGAAAAAATCCTTGAAAGATTTAGTCTGTCTAGTGAAAGCTAGAGTGCAGAATGACGGTAAAGTTTAAAAAAATTGTTCAAGTGTCCCCGGATCAACAAGGACCATCGAATAAATGCCCTTGATCATTTTGTATTGCTTAAGTGTTTCCAGAAGCTATATAATATATTCATACACTCTCAGCGTTTACTAGACAGACTGTAGGTACTTTGCATTTTCCCATTTACTTTATACGATAATTTTTGTGGAATTTTGCAAAGTACCTCATCAGTATGAATTTTATGGAATTTCATTACAATAAGAAAATTATTCAAAAGCGAATATTTTACATGCTCGATTCAATGTAGCAAAATTTTATACATTTCATTTTGTCAAAATGTGGTATGAAAAAAAAAACACTCAACTTGCATCACTAAGTTATTTTGCATTTTCCATTAATTATAACAAGTACATATACAATAGATATTATATTATTGATGTACAATCAGTCGTACAATAATTAGGTAATTCTTTGCGGAATTTTGCAAAGTAGGTACATCGTATTATGAGTTTTATGGAAATTTATTGTAATGTATAATTAAAAAGCGAATATTTTACATGCATGGTACAATAACATTGCAGAATTTGAAATTAAAATTTATCTAATAACACACAGTTCACGAAGATAATATATTAAGTCAATTAGGAAAGATGAGGAGTTTTTAATGAACCAGCAAGTAAATAGTTGTAAATTTTTTTGCCGTTTATTTAAATCGACGCAACGGGGTTTTTTTTGGTCTCCTAAGTCGTTACTTTGTTATTAATATAATGTTTCGATTGAGTTGAAATATGTAAAGTATGCGTTCGTATGATATGCCTGCGGGGATAGTCTAGTGAACGGATACTCGTAGCCTAGTGGTCAAGACACTCTACCTCCTGTACGGGGTCGCGGGTTATTGTATGAAATACGCTGTTTCAATAAGCATTATTAACCGACTTCCAAAAAAGGAGGTACTCAATTCGGTGCGTTTTTTTTTTAGTTTAAAGAAAGCGCCGTTCGGAAAACTTTTTCATTTTACTATGCTCATTCATATTCGCGTAAAATCTTATTCTTTAGGTATACCTACGTATCATCACATACATATTTGATGTGTTTGTAAGTCCATATGGCAGTAAACTATCGAATGGGATATGGGAAAAATTGTACTACAAATTTTGTCTTATTTTTTTGCGCTCAGCTCTCTGCAATTGTTACCTGGAAAGAGAAAAAAAATTACTTTAAGTATTTACTTATTATTTAATTTTTAAAAGGATTTTTTTTTATTAAACACCCGTTTTAAAGGTCTAATTTTTTTAAACCAGCCTGCCACCAGACCAGAACTGAGATAACTTAAAAATTACAAAATCCCAGCTCTGCCCATGCTGATAATTAATCCATCCCTGATCTAATTATAGACTGACTGACGTGACTGCCTCATTAATCTAATGGTTATAATGTTCGACTGCGGCTCGAGTTCGAGTCCCGGGTCGGGCCAAAAGTAAGTGCTGAGATTTTCTCATTACAAATTCTCAGTACTAATCCGGAGTTAGGAAGTTGGCGGTGTTTCACCACTGTGTCTCGGTGAGCACGTTAAGCCATCGTTCCCGGTTATTATCACTAACATGATAATAGTCGTTAAAGACCGCCATCCCGCATTGGAGCAGCGTGGTGGGTCTAAGCTCTAATTTCCTTTCTCCTATGAGAGTGGAGGTCTGTGCCTAGCAGTGGGACGTTAATGGGCTGCAGTGGATCTAATTAAAGACTACTCAGTGGTGAGTGCCATGGGAGGTCGTCATATACTACAAGTTTCGAGGCTACGGTAGGCAATAGTTAGGAAATAGATTCCTATTTAATGGCAGTCCATAAGGAAAAAGAGCATAGACTCATTTCACATAAGGTTGAAAGAGGCAAGGTCAACGAAGTTATGTTAATAACAAGTAAAGAAAACGATCGACGTTTTGAGCGCTCACCAAGAGTACAACTCCTCATCCCTCCACGAGTCTCAGTCGAGGTTGCCGCCGTTCCGCAAGCCGGCCTTGGTCTCCGGCGGCACTTGCTTCTTGAAGCAGTCGTCGAGGAACGACGACATTGTGCGGTACAAGTGGCGCCGCACGCCTTCCAGGCTGTGGTCTTCGTCAGGATATATCTGTACCGAGTTACGGAGTGCTATAGTAGGTATATAGATTGTATGGACTTCGGAGGGCGTCGCTGGCTTATCTTTATCGTTTATGTTTTCGGAATAAGCTGTAATAACCTTACTTGTAAAGATATCGCTAAATATTTAGATATTTATTTAGAAGCAGGAACACCGTAATGGAGGGTCGCCACTAACAGGGTAACTTGTGGTAGTTGACTGGCACGTTAAAAATCCCTAGACCAGCAGCCTACCCGCCGTTTTGCATAGTAGCTCGCAGTAGTTGTCTGTCATCTGCAGTCTAAACGCGCTGCTCTGGTCCAACGAAGCCCTTGCCAGCACCGTGTTCAACTACATGTACACGTTGGCAACAGCCGTTCCATGAACCAAGAGCAGCATTTCGATTTTTCAGGACTTACACTTGCTTGGTAAATCGCGGTTGTAACCTGTCAAGTTGGAAAAACCGTAGCTGTCTGAACGTGATGCTCTGATCCCGCAGAGCACTCGCAAGCGCCATAGTTTGCTGCATGTACAGGTTGTTATCAGCAGTCCCGTGAACTAGAAGAACCATTTTGTCGTGCAGGGCTGCCACTTGCTTGCTAACTTGCGGATGTAGCCTGCCACGTTGGGAAAGCTCTATACTTCAGTCTAAACGTGCTGCCCTGGTCCGACAGAGCCCTCGCCAGTGCCATGGTTTGCTGCATGTGCACATTTTCATCAGCCGTCCCGTGAACTACAAGAAGCATTTTTTCGTGCAGGGCTGCCACTAGCTTGCTAACTTGCGGATGTAGACTGTCACGTTGAAAAAGCCCTACCTGCAGTCTAAACGTGCTGCCTTGGTCCGACAGAGCCCTCGCCAGTGCCATGGTTTGCTGCATGTGCACATTGTCATCAGCCGTCCCGTGAACTAGGAGAAGCATTTTGTCGTGCAGGGCTGCAACTTGCTTGGTGACATCGGCGTCCGCGTACCCGCGATAGTTGCCCGTCGCGTTGGGAAAGCCCATGTAGCGCTCTGCGTATGCTGATGCTGTAAGTGTAGGTTAGAAACAATAGTTAATAAAACTGGTTACGTATTATAGCGGGGTTTCCACTGGGAGAGAGTAATGACTCTTTTTTTTGAAATATGTACGCTTGCCTGCAATCAGGCCTTGCTTGCAAGTGGTGATGCAGCCTAAGGTGGAGCGCGCTTGCCTAGAAGATGCCTATTCACTGTTGATTGGAAGGTTACTTGAAGGGTACTTACTTATATTAGAAGAGGAGGTGAAAAATATAGCTGGAAGGCCATTCCATATCCTTGCATTTTGAATTAGGAACGAGAAAGCAAATAGCTTACTACGAGTCCGCCTAATCGCGGTTTATAACATCTAAATAGGTATAAGTAACTACACTTCCATTAACAAAGAGTTTTGACAGTTTCTTTAATGACTGAGCTAATTTTGTTCAACAAAGAGCTAAGAACAGAGGGTTAGAAAAATATTTCAAAAATAGTAAATATTGTTTAAACAGAATTTTACTAATTTTGAAATATTTTTCTTGCTCTCTGTTCTTAACTCTTTGTTGGTGAAAGTGCTTGTATGATGTTTTCAACTGCGATTTTAACGGATTCCGTACGGAGCTCGCGGTGGAAACTGGGTTATTCAAAAATGTCAGAAGGTCATTCGCGGGAATGAACATTCTTTTCTATTAAAAAATTCCACAACCTATTTAAAATTTGCCTTTAAATTGATTCCAATAAAAGTATGCTCCTGAAAAAAGATTATCTATATGTCTTATCTGTGCTGTTGACGATTATGTAAATGATAGAGGAGTATGTATTTGACTCGCTCCAGCAATGCTAAGGACAGCGGTCACTTCTGTGCACATTGATATAATAATTGTAAATGAATTATTTAAAAAGAGCAACCACCGAGTTTTTTACTGGTTCTTCTCGGTAGGAATGGCATTCCGAACCACTGGTAGATTCACTCGACGATTCAAAAGCACTTGTTGACCGAGCGAAGCGAAGGTCTCTGAGTCTAGTTGAGTGAATTTGCACTTGTCCGTCCGTCCGTCTGTCAGAGCCTAATAACTTCTGAATTACTTCAAATTTAAATATAATATGTAAACCGATGGACTCCAGCCGAATATGGCTTAAAAAGTTATAAAAATCTTTATTTCAGATGGGCTCTCATAGAAGCGAATGCGAAGTAAAATATTTTTTATAGCGTTACATAGGGTTGCAGCATTACATTTAAGATAATTAGGAATAGAGACCAAAAAATTTTTTTTTTTAATTTGTCTCCTAAAATTGTTAAAGTTTATTCGTTTCTCCAATAACTCTTTAGTTCTTTTGCGTCTAATGTTAAAAGTTAATTATTACGATATAAAGTTAAAACTATTTCATGGATACCGCGAGGTCTCAGTTCGGGGCGAACAACTAGTAATAAGTTTATTTGAATTAAAAAAAACTGCCTCGTTGGTCTAGTGGTTAGCATGTTTGACTGCGGCTGACGAGGTCCCCCCGGGTTCGAGTCCCGGGTCGGGCCATAATTAAGTATCGGGTTTTTCGGATTAGAAATTACCAGTATTAGCCCGGAGTTAGGAAGTTGGCGGTGTTTCACCCCCGTGCCTCGGAGAGCACGTTAAGCCGTCGGTCCCGGTTATTATCACGAACATGATAATAGTCGTTAAAGCCCGCCAACCCGCATTGGAGCAGGGTGGGTCTAAGCTCTAATTCCCTCTCTCCCATGAAAGTGGAGGCCTGTGCCCAGCAGTGGGAGAAAAAAAAAATGAGTTAGAGTTTGAGTTTATTGCTCACCGTAATACCGCCAGCGCACAATGGGCGTGATGGATATGCCGCAGTGGAAGACGCTGGGCGGGTCGGTGCTTGCGAGCGCGAGCGCGGCCAGGAAGCCCCCGTGCGCGCGGCCCCACACCGCGACCCGCCGCGAGTCGATGAAGTGAAGCGAGTCGCGGAGGTACCTGGTGGACAGACAAACATTTTGTTTTCCACTACAAGTTAGCCCTTGACTGCGATTTCACCGCCGCCCGCGCCATCCGTTCCCATAATTTACGGGCTGCGACCAACGGCTCGCCCAATTTATTACGCAATAGCCACTGCACGCCCGGTCACAGCCGACAGCGGTCCGGGATATAAGCGATCCGATCTTAGGCGGAGGATATACTGTGGTCCATCAATGATTATAGTAATTTAATAGTGTTAGAATTTTTTTTTCCACTACACGTTAGCCCTTGACTGCGATCTCACCTGATGGTAAGTGATGATGCAGTTTAAGATGGTAGCGGGCTAACCTGTTAGGGGCATGGCAGTTATATCAAACCCATACCCCTATTCGGCTCCTACACGGCATCGTACCGGAACGCTAAATCGCTTGGCGGCACTTCTTTGCCGGTAGGGTGGTAACTAGAAACGGCCGAAGCCTCCCACCACGCCAGACCAGGGAAATTCAGAAATTATAAAACATTCGCCGTTAAGTCCATACTAATACAATAAATGCGAAAGTGTGTCTGTCTCTCTGACTGTCTGCTTCGCTTTCACGGCCTATTTATTCAACCGATTTTGATGAAATTTGGTACAGGGATAGATTGTATCCCGGGAAAGGACGTAGGCTAATGAAATAATTAAATCAAAAACCTTAATCCACGCGGACGAAGTCGCGGGCATCATCTAGTTAGGTGTTAATTAATAGGGATGATGATAACTCTATCAAATCAGCAACTCTTTATCAAACTTAAAAACGCGCTACTAGTATGGAAGTTTGTATGAAATACATATAGGAGTTGTGACGTCATTAAATGTCAACTCATTTTTTTTCTTTAATCTATAGTTTTAAATGATTAAAATCAGATTTAAAACTAACTGAGGATGTGAATTTTAGGTCTTTTGAAATACTATACTCTATTTGATAATCATTAATTAGTAGGAAATATTTTATTTTTGACATAGCCATCAGCCCTATTGCCACCTATAAGTTATAACTTCGAAAAGATAGACGTACGTGCCGCCGAATAGTAAACCAAAGTCTTAATAGGCCTATTATGCTACACTTTTCTCAGGGACCTTTACTCTTGAATCAGCGTAGTGTAATAAGATTTAAGGAGGAAGGGTCCCTATTTTGATCCGCCACGCCCGCCCTTACTAAAGGGCCCTGTGGATAGTGCAGTATAATAAGCCTATAACCACTATAGTGCCTTAATAAACCTCCAATCATCAAATAAAAATACTTACTCAGCAACTTCTAACTGGTCATCTAACTCGACAGTTCCCAGTCGTCTGTGCAGCGTGTGATGCGCCGCAAGCCCGCGCCCGCCCGCTCCGCGCGCGTCCACCGACGCTAGTATCGCCCCCGCACCGGCGGCCAGCGAGCCCCAGTCTAGAGCCCATTGCTCTGTCACTAGCTGCGTCCCTGGTGCTCCATGTCTGTGTAGCATGTTTGTGTACTGTGTAATATTTAGGCCCAAAGACAAATTAAAAAAAAATTAAAGCCATGCTAATTTATTTTATTTGTGTTGTTAAAAATGCGAAAGGATTCGTCTGTGCGTCTGTCAACAATGCTTTCAAGGCCCGTTTGTTCGATCAATTTTGATTAAGTTCTGTACCGAGACAAGTCATAGGTTACTTTTCATCCCGGAAAATTAAAGAGAGCCCACGGAAATCAAAAACCTTAATCAGCGTTGACGAGGTCGCGGGCATCGTTTAGTGACAAAATATAAAGAAGATGGCCAAGCAAGTTACTAATATTATTAGGCTATGTTTCACGTTCATTAAAATGTACTTATTATGGATAGAAAAAGTAATAAATATCAAGGACCTCTATGTTCCTTTCACTGATTGCGACTAAGTACTTTACGACGGCCGAGTGAATATATTTCACTAAGGAAGCATTTGTGTAGTATTCTTTTAATCCTCTGTTTTACTATTTATTTCACCATGACAAAACAAAATAAAGAAGATTTAGTTTTTTACGGGTTTTAAAGCCCCCTTCCAAATTATTTATATAAATCAAGGAACGTTGGAAAAGCGCCGTTATGCCTACCGAATAGAATTCTAAAAGCTCTCGATCCTTTATCGAGTAAATTGCCGTCTTATAGGCTTACCAAGGAAATTGGCTAGTGAATAAATAAAAGAAACGCTGTCTCAAACCGGAGGAGGCTCCCACAAATGGGTGTCGGTTGCTTGATGAGACAGCCGTAGGCTTCTTCCTTTATCCTTAAAGCCCCATCCAAATGTGAACCAACTTAAGTGTCTTTTTATGTACTGAATATTGTATTTGATTACAAATCTATAAATAAACATTCTTTAAAAACATCAGACTTCTAATATCACTTCGAAGTTAAAAATAAAAATTCACTTAGAACTGCACGACCTCCAACGTGTTTTGAAATTCTGTCGTTGCGTATCATATGTTTATTCTTTGCCACAACAAAGCAGAAAAATAAGTTTCTTTAGTGCTTTTTATTGTATTTTTTTTTGTTATTTTGCATTTCACGCTCATGTGAAACGGGAATAAAATGATGAATGTAATGATGTCATACCTACCCGTCAATGATCGTAATACGGAACAAAGGTGTAATACTAACACTTTCATTACTAGCGGATATTTGGTGACTTCATCTTCTCTCAAACCCGGAGGCAGTAGAAGCCTCACTCTTGCTGTGTTACCGCTGGACAGTTGTACTGAGAATGTACGCGGTGTCGGCAGAGCTATTCCAGACAGTTTATCCTGCAAAATATATTTTCATTATTTTACTAACTACTTTCTCAGACAGCAGTCGCGAGAAGCTGATTATCACGGGCAACACTGAGGACAAAAGAGCGAGAGGGCGCTCACCAACTAGGTGGTCTGAGTTCTGCCTAGCTGAGGGAGTCTAATGCGTCGAAATTTCATACTTTAGTGAGAATGGCCACATACAGAGGCCAATGGAAGCGAATGATCTAGCCAGGACCACGATCTTCAGCAATGAAGGAACGACCGAAGAGAGAGACTATCTACTTTGCAAGTTTCCTACTTAAAATTAAGCAGGTAAGTAAATGGCAATTTGGTTCGAGGACCCTCAACAAACCAGACCAGATCCAATAAAGAGATTATAATTTCCCCTGAATCGTTAAAATTTAAGCTAATGAGGATAATATAGTGGAAGGAGTACCCCGTAATCATCATCACCATCAATTTAACGCATTGCCGGCTCACTACTGAGCACGAGTCTCCTCTCAGAAGAGAAAAGTTTGGCCATAATCCACCACGCTAGCCAAGTGCGGATTAGCAGACTTCGCACACCTCCAAGAACATTATAGCGAACTCTTGCGTAAGCAGGTTTCGGCACAATGTTTTCCTTCACCGTTTGAAGCAATTTGTGATATTAATTAATTTCTTAAAAACGCAGGTAACACTGAAAAAGCCTGAGGCTCAAACCTGCGAGCCCGTATAGGAGGGGTGTCTTAGACATAAGGCTGTCACCGCTTACCCTTAATACATGGTTTAAAACATTGCAGTCGAGAAAAAGTTCGTACGCAGTAAACCATCAAAAGGGATTTATATGTAACACCAACATTTACATTCAAGAAAAAGTTCGTACACAGTAAACCATCAAAAGGAATTTAGATGTAACATCAACATTTACATTCAAGAAAAAGTTCGTACACAGTAAACCATCACAAGGGGTTTAGATGTAACATCAACATTTATATTCAAGAAAAAGTTCGTACACAGTAAACCATCAAAAGGGATTTAGATATAACATCAACATTTACATTCAAGAAAAAGTTCGTACGCAGTAAACCATCAAAAGGGATTTAGATGTAGCATCAACATTTACATTCAAGAAAAAGTTCGTACATAGTAAACCATCAAAAGGAATTTAGATGTAACATCAACATTTACATCCAAGAAAAAGTTCGTACACAGTAAACCATCACAAGGGATTTAGATGTAACATCAACATTTACATTCAAGAAAAAGTTCGTACACAGTAAACCATCAAAAGGGATTTAGATATAACATCAACATTTACATTAAAGAAAAAGTTCGTACGCAGTAAACCATCAAAAGGGATTTAGATGTAACATCAACATTTACATTCAAGAAAAAGTTCGTACACAGTAAACCATCACAAGGGATTTAGATGTAACATCAACATTTACAATCAAGAAAAAGTTCGTACGCAGTAAACCATCAAAAAGGGAAATGCAAAATCAACACAGAGAGCGTATATCAATAGTTGAGCCATAACTCGGCAATCTGTCGTCGTACATACTGTAACAATGGATTCGCCAGTAAAACTGCACAATGGGAAACAAATCCGCAATCACAATCTGTGTCGATCACGCTCTGATTGTACAGCTGTATTTATAGTCCTAGATTTATTTTAAAGCTCATGCCCTCGAATCCGCGCTAGATTTTTATTATACAAGGTCAGTGGGAAAGGAACACGAATACACGAATTAGAATGGAATTGAAATGGGTATTTGACAAATATTCTATTGTGATGGTTGACAACTATTCAAATAAATTATTTTAGTGATTATTAAATGGGTAGAGGATCTCCCTTAAGTGGTAACTCGTAATATTCACGTACCCTGGTAGTTTTGTGTTTGAAAAATTATTTTAAACTATCGAGTGAAGTAAAACAGTGCGTTGAATTTTGATGACGTCACAGTTCAGTATTTCATGCAACATCCTAAGCATCCTTGACGTTTGAAACAATATACTCCTTTTTTCAGGAAGTCGTATAAAAAAGTTGCTTATTGTCAAATATCCAATTTTGTCACTGTATTGTACTCATACGAGTAAGTGCCCATATTTACAGGATCGTTTTTAACGAATCCGTCGCTAGTGGAGACCAATTACCTATTGTGTTTACTGGATCCGAAATACTGTCGTGTGTGTGAACTCGATCCTTATATATTACTAAGCTATACTATACGCCATCGCCGAATACTTCCGATAAAACAGACCTGTAAAACGCACCGCCGCGCTACTGTATGTGGTTCCTATGGCTGACGGATCGGTATTTTTACTTCATCTGGAATACTATCGTGTGTGTGAACTCGTTCATATCTATAACTACATAATATACGCCATCGCCGGAAGAAAGCGTTACGATAAAAAGAACCTATAAAACGGACCGCTGTGTGAATGTAGCCTTAATAAACGATTTTTAAAATTTAAACCTTTTTTTACATTGAGCCAAATTTATAATAAAATAAAAAAATTGTAATGTATTACAAATAATGTTTACAAACACTTCAGATACCTAATTTTTTTCACGATCTAAAGGTTTGTCTTCTGTAACGACGACGACTGACCCCTTTCTATATTTTCTCTTAATATTATCTAATAACATTTTCTAAGATCTAAGCATTGACGAGTCTTGTTACATGAATAGCTATGGATTGAGAATAATTATCCCGTCAATCTCTTGTCCTTTGCAGAGGCTAGATAAAGCGAAATTTACAGTAAAGTTACGTAACTTTGTACTTCAATGATTAACTAAGCTATCCTAAGCCTCCGTCTACCGCTATTCTATTATTCTCATTTGCACAAAATAGACATGTTTTAAAGAGAGTTGAATACAGTTTAAGGCCTTTTTTAAAAATCCACTACAAGTTAGCCCTTGACTGCAATCTCACCTTATGGTAAGTGATGATGCAGTCTAAGATGGTTGCGGGTTAACCTGTTAGGGGCATAGCAGAATTATATTAAACCCATACCCCTATTCGGTTTCTACACGGCATCGTACCGGAATGCTAAATCGCTTGGCGGCACGTCTTTGCCGGTAGGGTGGTAACTACGGCCGAAGCCTCCTAAATAAATAATAGCCTTCTAAATAAAATAAATTCGTCGGGGATTGATCCCGGGACCTGCGCACGTTAAGACAACAGCGCTCAACACTGCGCTACGGAAGTCGTCAAAAATGTGTATGCAGTTTAAGGTTTCTCTTGGGAAATTTCAACTTGTAATTTATTTCAAAGTTTACCTTAACCAAAGTGTTGTTTTCGAGGTGCATCAAGAGTCTCGGTTCAGGGAGTGATATTTTGTGCAAGTCAGACGTGGGCACCCCTGGCCCCAGACACTCCAGCACGAAGTACGTAGACGACGTACTGAAGTAGGCATCGTGGTAAAGGCACGGTAGGTTCTGCGGTATACTTTCTGCGAACAAATATCATTTTTTTTTCTCTTACCATAAAGTTTCATTGCAATATGATGGCGACTTTATTGTCTATTACCATCTAATTATAGCCTAATCTATAAGCGCGCTCCACCTTAGGTTGCATCGCCACTTGCAAGTCTGATTGCAGCCAAGCGCTAGCCTATATATAAAAAAAAAAATCTAGCCTATGGGCTTTTAGGTAAGATTATTTATAGTCCAATAACTGTCATTAGCTTATTGTGTAATGTACTTATTGATCATTGTGTTTTTGTGACCTACATAAGTAGTACAAACACTTGGACACTTTTTACACTAATTCGAACGGTTTCGTTCCTTTAAGTCTCCTTTTGATGTCCGTGTTATCTAGAAGTTCCCCAGTTTTAAGTATCAAAATAAATATGTAAATGTTATATAGTTAAATGACGAAACAACTGCATTCCTAAGTTTTCGAGATTGCCCTGAAAATTCTTTAGGCATACTGGTCATACTCAGTGGCGTAGCTAGGTAACCAAGGGCCCTGGGGCAAATTAAAAAATGGGGCCCCACTGATTACTGATTAGGTTTTATCAAATAAAAATATGAAATATACAAATACTTTAAAAATGCTAAGCTACTTAAGCTCTTTTTTGTGCACTGCAGGGCAGTTTATGGTAATAAGGTAAACAGTAACAACATAAATTACAATTAATACTTGGTGTAGGTTTGGCTAATAAAACGAAATAGAAAAGATTCAAGGGTTTATTATATAAAGGCCTACCAACTGACTAAATAACAATTATATGACTCGGTGCAGCAGTCGGCTATCGTAGCGGGGTTGCGGGGCGGTACGGGCGGTATTATGATGCCTTGCGTCCCACGTCTGTATCACCCCCGCGACACGTATTTCTATTTTACACAACACTGCCAACCTACAGAAAGAATTTAGGGGAATTCCCTAGGCATAACTTTTGAATTTCTCTCAACTGAGTTGTCATGATTAAAGTGGGGTTGCAACCTGTAATATTTATTTTGAAAATGGGAGAAATTTCCAAAAGTTCAGTTCGATCGAGATTTCTGGTAAGGATTCGAGGGCCCCCTGAGCTTTAGGGCCCCGGGGCACTGCCCCGCCTAGCCCCTGGGTAGCTACGCCACTGGTCATACTGTACTTATTTTGGCAAAATATTCATAAATTATAGCTTAAAAACTTTCTCAGACAAATCCTCTTTCTATTGGTGAAAACAGCATGGACATTTTTGAAGTTAGTCCGGACCAACACGAACTTAGCGCGGATTTTAATTTTATTATATACCTACTAGTTGATGCCTGCGACCACGTCCGCGTGGATTAAGGTTTTTTGGTTCCCGTGGGAACTCCTTTATTTTCCGGCATAAAAAGTAGCCTATGTATTATTCCAGACTATAATCTATGTCTTTGCCAAATTTCATCCAAATCCGTTCAGCCGTTGGGCGTGATAGAGTAACAAACATCCATCCATACATCCATACAAACTTTCGTTAGCATAGCTACTTAGTATTGAAAAGATGGGTAATAAAAAGGGTTCTTTATATGAGCTCGGCATTATCTATTTAACAAACAGTTACACTCAGTATATTTCAATTTAGATCTAAGTAAATACATTAAAGGACTTAAAAGACAATTCGAATATGAAACCATTAAAAGCTTTCAAAGCTATTCAGCCGTTAGTGTAGATTTTATGACTAAAGAAAATTCCAAATAATTGTCTATTGTCATAAATTACGATGTTAAGGAGTTTGTCCCATAACAAACATAAGTTACGACACCGAACTAAACAAATACGTTGTTCAAACATATTTCGCACATAAAGTAGGTTGGCAGGCTGCATTGATTAATGTTCCTCTTCATTTCCATTTATAAACACCATTATTTACATTTCAGAGCCAATTACGTGTAATGTAAAATGTTGATATTCGATGTACGTTTGGAGAAAACTGAAACATTTTCATGAAAAACTATTCGTGCAAGGTATTCATTCGGTATTGGGTAGATGAACCCACCTTATAAGGCCATAAAAGGTTGTATAACTTAATAACTAATGCCTAATCGATATCGACCTCTATACAATGCTCTATGACCTTCATCATAACAAAAATTTGTCTAGAAATAGTTAGGCGTGTATCCTAGTTGGTATCTTCTGCCTTCTACGCGAGGCTGTACGTGGTAGCGAGTCGTGCTACAGCGCGGCGATTGCATTGTAAGGACTACTACAGTATTGTATTGTATTGGCTAGGCAACGGGGCGGTTCGTTGTATGGAGACCCCCCCATTAAATCCTCAGTCGTTGAAACTTGGCAGGGTTGTAATATGACATGAACCAAAACTCATAAAAAATTATCCAACAAAATATCCACGCGGAAGTTAGGTAAGTATTTATATTTAAAATTTAATTTTGATGACTGAATATTTACTCGATTTCTTTTTAAAATAATAGTAGGTAGTATATTTACACCCAAAACCAAAATATAAAACGAAATAATCAAGCAGAACACCGATATTTAAACCGATTTTGTTATCAAACCTAAACTGCGTTTACGCGATAATGTATCTCCCTGCTTTGACAATTGGGTATAGCATAAAAAATCTTACTTCCCTTGTGATTTTTTATTGGATATTTATAGTATAAGTTTAACTCATGATACTTTATCATACTGCAAAGTTTCGTCGTCTGAGGAATTATTGTTCGGGTCAACTAGCTTTATTGCCTAGAATATAAGGAGTGCTATGTTTCCGTGTCGTTGCCAGCGTGCATCGACGCGCGTCGTCTCGCTTTGTGTATGTCCAAGCCTTTAAATCCACGGCAGTTTCGTAAATGGAATCGATATTTTTGTTATGTTTAGTATTCAATGTATACATATACAATCAAAGTACTTTATCATAATCATAGAAAGTACATTGGAATACCTAATCAAACAGAAATTTCCGTTTACAATTTCGATCAGCCTTTTAATCAGCTTTCTATTGACTTTGAAACTGAACCATACTGAACTGAGGAAACAAATGTTATTAAATCGAGCCCTTAGGCCATTGTTACGGACTTGAGTCTTGAGGCTGTAATGTAATTCTGCTCCGACAGGTACTTGCGTCGATGTAAAGACGTGCAAAGAGCTTGAGAGATAGAAGCTTGCAAAGTCAGCGCACATCCCAACAAGCACAAGTAGCATTATAAGAGACCACTTTTATATATACGGAAACTAAGAGCTGAATAAGACAGTTTTATAATGGTGTTGACAGCGCTGTTAATTCTGATATAACGCTTGTTTGGGCACAAGTTATTCAGCCTATGGTTTTAATTCTTGTTAAAAGCATTAAAGTAGGACTATATTGGAATTATTATACGTCACCAGGCTGTTTATCAGCTGCTTATAAGAATACGAGTGTCCTGTTATACAGACTAAACACTAGGATTGGATGACTGCTAGTCTTAAATAACGCTCAAGGTTCTGCATTATCCTTTGATCACCATGCGCACACATTTATATCCTCTAAAAAAACTTTATTTAATTTTGTTTATCTGCAGTTAAGTTAATAGTGCTTTAAGTACCGACAAATTAAATTCCCGAGTGTGATGGCGGATGTGATTAAGCGTTTGCTTAGCATATGCTTACTTAAATATAAATCGCGGAATTAAGATCTAAGTTTTTCATGGAAAGTTTTTCCTTATTTGGTAACTATCATAAGCAATTGGTACTTTATAATAGTACGCAGTAGGTAGTATGAGTATGTTTGCAATCAATGATAGGTAACTTTAAATAGCTTCCAACAGTAGACCGGAAAAGGATACGCGATATTTCGTGTGTTGCGATGTTACCTTCTGTAAAACTAGCATTGTGCAAACCTCAACTGTATTCACAAATAAATAAATTGGAATATGAATAGTTTCTTTACCTTGAATAAAGCCTGGTCTCGAAAACCCCACGTATTTTGAGGTCTCAGTATGCCTTATAATATGTGTCGTGAGTGAGTACTGTACAACTCAATTGTCCAGAGCCTAGTATCAATTTGCAGTTCTACATTGATTCTATATTGGCCAGCTAGCACTGGTCTTGCGAGGCAAGAATTTCGAAATTAACTCGACATAGTTTGCAAAATAGTGCCTTCGTACAGTGCAATTTTGAAGCGGAAAACGTTATTGGACATAGCTTTGAGAAATTATTACGAGGTGCTAACATCATTTCGTTACACCTACCTATTACACCTGTTGGTACTTGGAATGAAATTCTGATCCACGCTCGAAGTTTCTTGCAGTTTATTAGATGGGAGAAGTAAGCTTAAGGAGTTGACAGATTGTATGGAAACGGATGGTAACAAAGTTAATATAGTAAAAGTTACTTGAGAGATGTAGCTGTCGCTGTAACACATTTTGACAGAAAATAATTGATTAATAGTTACTGGGTCTTACCAGGTTGCTTTTTTTTCTTTTTTTTAGAAGGCGCAGGTGACGTAGCAGGCATTTCTTCGTCCCAATCGTTGTCCCAAGCGCTATCCCCTGATGACGCTAAGTTGCCGTAGAATTCTAGATTAATTGACGGAGACGGCTATAAAAATAAGAAGAATTAACAGAATTGACACGTTTTATCTCTTGCTAGATGATGTCTGCGACTTCCCGGGGTAATTCTTCATTTTTTAATTTTATTATCCAAAAAAAAATGAAGTATGTAGTACGGAGCCACTAAACAAAAGAAGAAGAAGAAGAAGTATGTAGTATGGCTTGGATAATAAAGTCAAAACATGACGTCACATAAGAGGCACCTGTATGTCCTATGTAAATTCAAACTCAAATAATGTTTATTAAATTTAGGTAAGTATACTACACTTATTGACGTCCAGTTATTTATAAAATATAATGGTGATAATCAGTAACGGTATCTTAAAACTAAAGCTACGAGGGTTCCAAACGCGCCCTGGTGATAATGAAAAAAAAATCATATTAACTAAGGAACTATCAGAGCCGTTAGATCAAATCAATAAATTGTTTATTAAAAACATACTCATTAGAGTATGTTCTTCCCCAGAATGTAACCTATCTCTGCGCCTTTCGTGAAAATTGGTTGAAAAGATAGGCCTCGAAATCGTTGCAGACAGACAAACACATTTTTGCATTTATTAAGTATGGATTGCTATTAAAATTTTTGGATTCAGAACGATTTCCATTAAAAGGAACTTCGTTTGTCGTAACCCAAATAAAAGGGTCCCGATCTGTATCACCGATATTTAATGGGCGTTTTACCAATTTATTGCGTTGAGATAGCACAAATTGTCACAAGAACTGCCTTGATAGATTGCGGAGGTCAGATGGAAATTGCCGATACAGACGAGAAAATTATGTAGCGCGTACATTTATACTTGTAACTATACAATATTCAGTAATAGGCATGATGACAAGAATCAATGAAATTATAAATTTATCTAATGAAATAGGATTCATGGATTATAAAAAACTTATTTATTTTTCTATTTCGAATGAGATTGTTATTTATTTTGATAAAATAAAAGTATAAAATACAGCAATCCGCCATATTGTATAAATCACCACTGAAGCGAATGACGTCACAATTGTTTTCGAGCTTTGACGATCTCTATAAGTACAGGTGTTTTAAATGTTTATCAAGTATTTTCGTGTTTTTTTGTTTCCCAAAGATCATTTCCATAATCTTGTTTTGTTTTACCGAATCCTAAATCAAGAAATAAAAAATCGTTAGCCAGGGAACAACGATTTACCAAAGCTACTAGCTCTAATTTGCCCAGGATTGATTTGTTGATGCTGGGTGAGTATCTTGCATCAAACAAAGACTTTTGTTCAGCAGAATTTCGCAACGTCAAAATTTCCATGTAAGTACAATAATAACATAATAATTTAAAATAAAATAAAAAATAAAACCGTAAAATCTGCTATTTTATATACTAAGCACTTCATGATAGTTATTAGAGGTTATTTTAATGAAATGTTGTTTTTTAAAACTATATATGAGCGGTGATTGCCTAGTAACTATGACGTCTGCCTCCTATTCGGTGCGTCTGGGGTTCGATTCTTGGCACGCATCTCTAACTTTTTGCAGTTATTTGTGCTATATGCAAAACAGCATCACTACATAGTATAAAACAAAGTCGCTTCCCGCTGTCTGTCCCTATGTATGCTTCTAAGATCTTTAAAACTACGCATCGGATTTTGACACGGTTTTTTTTAATAGATAGAGTGATTCAAGAGCAAGATTTATATGTACTTTTTATCCCGGAAAATTAAGGAGTTCCCGCGGGAACCAAAAAACCTCAATCCACGCGGACGAAGTCGCGGGCATCAGCTAGTATTAGAATAAAGCAAAAACTTACGTCAAGTGATCTTCGCAGAAATAAATAGTAGAATTTAGCCCTATAGCTGTAGGATCTCGCCGTGCAAGATTAAGCCACTTAGATCGCATTATTTTTTTTAAGTGGCGCGTGAATAAATAACTTGTTTGGAGTTAATTTTAATGTGTTATCACACTGGGGGACCGCACACGACTTCATTATTCATGATTCATATTATTCACACAAAATATCTAAATTGCTGTACGAAGACTTATTGTTTATTACACACAGTACAATAGAGTACATTGGTAAAAACAATAGTGACGTCACAAACGACGCCATGACACCCGCGAGCGTTTTGGCATGATTTTTAAAATTTAAATTTCAAATGCCAATTTTATCTACTAAACCTTACTTTTCAGCTGAAATAAGATATTTTTCGAAATAGTAGATACTTCCGAACATAATCTGACCATTTTTCAAAATCAGTCATCATGCCTATTCCCACTGAATTCCTTATCAGAAAATTGACAACTTAAGCTCCTTGAATTGTAATTTATTTGTGATAAATATTATAAATGCGAAAGTGTGTTTGTTTGTTGGTTTGCCCTTCAATCACGCCGCATCGGAGCAACGGATCGACGTGATTTTTGACATTGGTATAGTTGAGGACCTGGAGAGTGACGTAGGCTAAATGCCGGAAAATTAAGGAGTTCCCGCGGGAATCGAAAAACTTAGTCCACGCGAACGAAGTCGCGGGCATACGTAATATTTAGGAATCTCTTTTAATTGTTTGTTAATTTGATTGCCCAAAAATAGTAGCTGCTATAGACAAACCTAACAATAAACTCATTTTCCATGTAGATATTTATTTATTTATTTATTTATTTATTTGGACAACCAAAAATTGTTACATTAAAAAAAACCTTAAAACTAGATACATTTAAAACACATGTTAAATGCACAATTTATCGAAGGTGCCACATCATTCGCTAAAAATTAAAATAAAAAGCGCACGTAAATTCTAAAATATTCTAAACTTAAATCATCAACAAAAAATATACAAACATTGAACTTTAATTATTTTTTTAGGAAGTTAAAGAATACAATCATTAATATAAAGTTGTGACAAAAATTAAAAACAAGTCGACCTTAACAATCTTAACGATTCTTTTTTAAATTTTGGTAGCGTATCGTGAAAAACGTCTACCTCTGTACTAATGGAATTATATATTTTTGCTATTCTAGATATGGCTGAAAATTGTTTCAGATTAGTTCTAGCTCTGGGTGGGTGTAAAAGGCCGGTTGCTTGTCGGGGGACTCTGTGTGGGACTTTGAAATTGATTATTTGTAGAAGTGGTGGGCAGTCGATTTTATTTCTAAGCACTTTGTAAAGGAAGGTCATATCGAGGAGCTTTCTGCGATTATTTAAACTGGTCATGTTGAAGTGTTTGAGTTTATCGCTATAGGTAGGAAGTCGTTTATGTAGTTTACAAGAGTATGCAAGGTGTCTCAAGAATCTTTTTTGAACGCGTTCCATCCGCAACTGGTGAATAGAATAATTAGGAGACCAAATTACGCTACAATATTCGAGAATGCTTCTGACGTAAGTATTATAAATTTTTATTTTTGTTCGAGGCAGGAATACTTTACTATTGCGTAGTAAGAACCCTAACATTTTAGAAGCTTTAGTAATTGCATTATCAATTTGCGGATTAAAAGTGAGTTTGCTATCAAACAGTATTCCCAGATCTCTCAGTTCTTGTACTTTATTTATTGCTGTGCCGTTTATATGGTATTGAGATTGAATGATATTGTGATTGCGGGTAAATACTATGAAGTTACATTTTTTAGCATTTAAGGCCATTTGATTATAGATTAGATATAAACTTCGTTAAGGATAGGTGTGAGGGTAGGTAGTTTATGTCTTTACTCGCAGGAATTTCGGTACAAGCTATAAAACTTGCCCTGAAATTCGGGTACATTATAGCGAAAGAATTTCGATCAAAGTCTAAAAGTTAGAAGAGCGAAAGTTTCTTGTTATTTTGTGTACCTAGAGGTTTTTGTTGTACTAATAATAAACAGACTAACTCAGTATGCCAATATTTATTCCTAGTTGATGCCTACGACTTATTCCGGACTTAGGTAATTTCAACATCCAGTGAGAACTCTATGATTTTCCGGGAGAAAAATTAGCCTATATCACTCTTCTCCAGGTCCTCAATGGAAAGAATCACGTCGATCCGTAGCTCTGTTGCGGCGTATTTGAAGGAAAAACCAACAAACAAACTTTTGTATTCATAATGCCAATATTTTTTATGATTAACATACGTTTAGAAGATATACCTACATACCTGAGAATTACAAGTGACACAGTAGGGCAGTTTCTGGGGCGTACCGGGCCGCGGAGCTTCCGATGATACTCTGTACAGGTGCTGCTGCCCTGGTTTCCCCTCGGGTATCCCTAAGTAATATCTGCAATTTTCCTATTAGTTATTTCAACTTGTTTTTCATTTTATTGGTTTTTCGAAACATGATTAAACAAAATAAAATTAAAATATTTAAAACATTAATTGGGAATTAAAATGCAGGCCTGCCCGTTTGCTATACAACTAGATTGTAATTTTGCCATGCCGTAACTTTAGGGCGAAACGCGAGATGGAGACTTTAAAAGGAACTGCACAGACTACCCCGATAGAACGAAACGTGTTTTCTGTACGACACGAAAGTTTTACGCGGACGTTTTGACTTGTCCTGTCGGTGGCGGTGTTCAACCTATAAATAAATAAGTTTTAATTAATAGTAATCACGGAATTCATTTCCATGGTTGGGGCGTTAGTAGGACTGCGTTAGATTAGTCCTTTGCCTCCCCGCTAGTACATTAAGCAGCCATTTATTATCACTAATAGCGCTTGACGATATAATAATCGTTAGCCCGTTGTGTGTCCATTATCACTACTATCAAAACTATTCTAATATCATCAAATCGATAGCCATGGTTTATTTCAAAACGCAGCGTTAGTCTGTCAAATCTAGATTAGACCTCTGTGAAATTGTAGTAAGTGCTGAAGTAATATCATATCATGAACTATTATTGCATTACCGAATGGAATATGGATCAAAGAAATAAAAAACCCCCGACACAGTCAGTAAAAGTCCTCATAAAATTATCAAATGTGTCAATGTCTGAGATTTCTACACTAGTTGGGACATTTTTTTTATCCACTACAAGTTAGCCCTTGACTGCGATCTCACCTGATGGTAAGTGATGATGCAGTCTAAGATGGTAGCGGGCTAACCTATTAGGGGCACAGCAGTTATATTAAATCCATACCCCTATTCGGTTTCTACACGGCATCGTACCGGAACGCTAAACCGCTTGGCGGCACGTCTTTGCCAGTAGGGTGGTAACTAGCCACGGCCGAAGCCTCCCACCATGCCAGACCAGGGAAAATTCAGAAATTATAAATTCCCAAATTGACCCTGCCGGGGATTGAACCCGGGGCCTCCGCACGTTAAGACAACAGCGCTACACACTGCGCCAGCTGAGCTGATGATCCTTAAACCGATTACAGATTTTCTTCAAATATGGCCAAGAAGTAAATTAAAAACCAGAACAACCCACCTACGTAAAAGTAAAACCATATTTAAAATGTTCGCTTGAGCTCGTCGATGCCACGCATACACATTCAGCGGTCAAAATTAAACAATTAAACACCGCTCGTTTGGGTCAAGGGTTAAAAATGACCAGTCGTGTAGAAGAGACATAAAGACTTACATATGTTGGTTCGCATGGTCCCACGCTAACAATTTAACAACATCAAAGCTTCCATGCGTGAGTGGCAGTGCTCTCGAGCCATGAGCGTTATGTTCTGCCCTCACTACGTGGCGGAATAGCCCCGCGGGTCCATCTCGGATTGGGGCAAGGGTCACCAAGGCCCCACCGCCTGCTGACCATAACGGCGCTGGGGCTGACTCCACCCAGCCTTCGGTGCCGGAAAATACTCTGTACACCTGTTGAAGAGAATAATAAACTTCTGAAAGTTACCAATCTACGTTATTTTGGATAACAGGACTTGAGATTGATTGCCCACCTGAAGTTTGTAAACTTTTGTTAGCACAACTAACTTTAAGTAAACATAACGAGTCAGTTCTTGTGTTATAAGCTTAGACCTAAGTGTCTATCTGACACCTAAACTTCGAAAGATAGGTACCCCTTTCCTACCTACCTTAATGTCGAGTTTTAAGATAACTGCTACTATAGGACAATACTACTACTATGTACAATTCTACGGGTGTAATATACTCTGGCAAGAAATGTATTTGGGTAAAATAGCATTTATCACTTTCTCTCTCTCTCTTGGTTCTCGGATCTCTTGGTTACGCAAATAAATGCTCTGCTGTATGAACAGATGTGGCTGGAAGTCAAGTTAAGTCAATTGATATTTGCGCGATTTTCAGCCCGAAAATCGGTGGTATAAATCAAGAAACACTATCAATTTTCGTTGTTCCACCAGTCGAGTCTTCTTTCCGGTTCACTTTACCCGATTTTGAGAATCCTATTCACATCCTCTCACATCTGCGAATATATTGTTTAGCCAACGCCTTCTTGCGCTCTCATATAAATATATACCGCTGTCAAGGAAGACCTATTACAAGTAAGTACATAAAGGTACCACTAACCTCTTGGCAAAACCACATAGGGCTCTTGCACACGGACACGACGGACAGATTCTGTACGCGGGTGAGCCAAACCACACACACTTCTGTGAGGGACACCCACTGCGCGCTCGTGAAATAGTAGTCCCTGTTGGAACAAATAAATCTTTAAGAAAAAAACTTTACCTAATACATATTAAAGGATTTGAGATTTTTTTAGACCGAACATGACAAAATTATTAAATTAGATATTATATAGTCATGACACTTGTTTGTATTCACCTTAAGAAAGGAAATAAAAATAAAAGTTCAACAAAATGAAAATAAACTGTAGTTAATTTTAAAAAGTTTTTCATCAACCAAGGAGCAACCGCTTTATATAATAGCAAGAGTTTTATTAAAACTTTACAAAGAAAGAGAATGACGACGCTCATTAAATATTGTTTTTCATAGAGGACGCGGGTGAAAATCATACATGTATACAAATTTTCATAAAGTTGAAAATAACATGGTAGAAAATATATAAAGTTGCCAAGAAATATTATAAGTAAATAACGATGAAATAAGCCCAACCTTACGATATATATGAACTATTTATGACTCTCTCTCCACCGAATAAGATCGAAATTTCTTTACTCGTGGGGAAAGTGCTCTTTAAGATGCTTAATTTATCGCTTCGTCTGTTCGGACCTTGAAATTTGCAGCATAAACGGCTGTATCGTTTGATTGCGTTGGCTTAGAAGTTTGGTTTTTTCACAGCTCCCAAGGGCAGTAGACCTGAGTATTTGATATGAATTTCAGCTTGATACCTCGATGCGTTCTTGAGAAGAAGGGTCAGACAGACAGACGGAAGGACAACAAAGTGATCCTATAAGGGTTCCGTTCTTTCCTTTTGAGGTAGGTACTGAACCCTAAAAATTACTCTTGAAAATACATTAAAAAATATATTATTAGTTCTGGTTATTTCCTACGAGGTGAAATGATTTTGAAAACAGATAGAGCAGAGAATTAAAATGGACGAAAGAAAAAATTCTCACCAAGTGCTTCTGATTGCGCTATTTAGCACAGGTCCTCAGCAGCTATACAGTTGAGGACCTGTGCCCTTAGGCTAAGTTTTTACATTGCAAATTCAATTGATTGTAATCGAACATTCGATCAAGTAGCGTCAAAGTAAAATGAACCTGAATTGCAGTAATTTAGAGCTCAATTTCGTGTATGCATTTATAGCCAGCGCCCCAAAAGGAAATGTTTCGAAATTAAAATCGGTTGTACTGAATTTGTGACTTTAAGTCAAGAGCTTTTGGGTCCATTTTACTTTTGGGTCTTTCTTTTTTGGGTTTTAAGCGTACTGGAGTTGTGCTGGTGACGCTTAACAGGGAAAGCAACACGTTTGGGCTAGTTGTGCCAAGGCATATGCGTTGATTGTAGAGTAAGCAATGTTGGCCAAGTAGGTAACTGGATGACTGTCTGCCTGTCTCTCTGCTACGCTTTCACTTATCTTTTCAACCGATTTTGAATTTCGTCAGGTACGGAAATAGGTTGCAACTTACATCCCGGGGAAGGAAATAGGCTAGTTTTCAAAAACCTAAATCCACACTGACGAAGTGGAGGGACTCATCTAGTTACCTACGAGTATGTGTGAAAACCTAAGAATAAATAAAATGCATACATTATATCGTATAATTCTCTTTTATACTACGGAAGTAGCTATATGAGTAGTAAAATGTGTTACCCCTCTTCAAGTATAGCTTTTGGCGGCGTGAGATGCCGCGTGCGGATGTGCTTGGGGTCCGCAATATCCGCCACTGTTAGCTTCACCGTGGGATTATTCGTACCCGGCTTAGGGTACCTTACGCTCCTTATCTCCGGATATGTCTAAAACAAGAACATTATGTTATGAATATTTAATAAGCATCTACTATTGACGCGGTTCTTGTTACATTAGTGACTATAACAAACTCATACTAATTATAGTGCTAATTCGCTAGTACAAAGTTTCAAAACTAAATTCACAGGTAAAACCAAACACGGGTAAAAATCGGTGATAGCCTGTCACTAAGTGGTTTGAACGTCCAGCTTCCAGCTTGGTCGGGGGATCGATTCCCGGGCCTTTTCACCTCAAACTTTTGCGTTTTCTTATTTTAAGATAGGCTTGCGCTTGCCGACAATAATGCTTAGTGCAAAGCATTGATGAGGTTGGAACGCGCTTGACAAGTAGATGCCTATTCACTCTTGTCTTGAAGGTACCTAAGTTATACGTACTAGCTTTAAAGACGAAGGAATGAGGAAACGTCTATGCCCGAGAGTTCTCCATAATGTTGTATTTAACTAAATTCACAGGTCAATTGCAATGTTAATGAGATACTAGATGATGTCCGCAACTTCGTTAGAAGAACTTTAAAATCCAAGGGGAACTCTTAAATTTTTATTGAATCCATTTATTTTATTTTAAAGATCTTTGGAGATTTATGTCATCATACATTAATTTATTTTTTTAATGCTCAAACAAGGACATAAATTAAAAAAAATAACAATGCACTGAAAATCTCTCTCTCTTTTTCTGATCATCTCTTTTTTTTTAAAATACTTCATGTTTTTTTCTTGTCGAAAAGCATTTTATTTCTGTAAGCTTGAAAAAAGGAACAATACAGACCTACGGAAAAAGGGATTGTGATTAATCTTAGAAATTCAATTACAGTTCATTGCGTGTTCACCAAAATACTACACGAGATGAAAAGAAAATATCGTTCGGATTTGATAAGCTCGGAATCCGAAATGTTACGTTTTGTAAGCCCACGCAATACAAGGTTACGCAAATATATAAATTAATACAAAACTCTGTTGGGATTTGGGAAAGACTACAGATCTTATTTACGGGCTTTTGTAAAGGCACGAGTAGTGCTAGTTTTTAAAAGCTTTTATTTAACTTGCAAAGTTTGTGGATTTGAATAGGTCAAATCTTAAAATCATTAAAAATAAATCTTGCAACTAAATTTTACAACATTTATACCTACTCACCCAAATGATTGAGCTGAAATTATGCACACATGATTAGTTCGAGTAGATGATCATGGTGACATCATTTTAAACCCAATATGGCAGACTCCCAAAGATGGCGGACTAGTACCTATCCCAAGAAAGCTCCTACCATTAAATGATGGAAAAGGGACACGACCCTTAGCAATGAGGAATACGATGTAGAGAGGAAGTTCTAATTAAGTTCCATGCTTTGTAGTTTATATCCTAGTAAATAAACGCGATCAGAACTTCCCACAGCATCTTTAAAAACCGAAATCTTCGCGGACGAAGTCGTGGACAACAATTGGTACTTTTACAATAATAGCATACTTAATATTGATTTGGCCCATGTTCAAACGTCTTCGTAAAAATTTAATAAGAATAAAAATCGCAAGATATTCCTGTCATATAAATTCAGTCACGGTCCAAATTCAGTTAGTTCATTCAGCCTTCTCGGCGGAGCGCTCCTACGGGAAAATTTCCGGAAAATATCTCTGCGTATTGACATAGTGTATTGTATTCTTACAGTGGATTGACGCCCATTGCGGACTACAGGTTCCACATCTACACCTTCGTAATGCGTATAATATACATCCAAGAATGCAAATTACAATCCGGGTATCTCAAATTCAAGAGTGTATAGGCAAGCACGTCCCATCTTAGGCCGCATCATCACTTCCCGTCAGGTGTGATTGTGGTCAAGCGTAAGCCTATAATGAATAATAAAAAAAACTGTAATTTTGCGCTAGCAAGATTGAATTATATACTGGAAATTTAGCAAGTAGCGTTGCTCTGTCATATCCTTTGGCGGACTGGTAGCAAAGAAAGGTAAGGTAAAAGGAAGGTATTGATAAACCACGGTAGCGGAGTGTAATCTTGTATTTAAATCTTATATGAAACGCTATTATATGTACCTATAATATGATTCGGCGCGCGGATGCTTCAATTGAATTTGTTATTCTATTGGTTACGGCTTGAATATGAACTTAACGTATGTTCAGAAGCCAGCGACGAAGACAGACTTGACTTGACAAGACTTGAAGACAGTTTGCAGATATTATAACAAAAAAAAAGTGTGTGTGTGTGCACTTCACACACGGCAGAAGTGTAACATCATAAAAGTAGCCTACGAGACAATGAGATAAATATAACTTGATTTCTATCTCATTCTCTAGCTAATTCCTATTATGAATATGTTTGTCTCTTTTTGGTGTTGCTTTTTCGTTTCGTTTTTCATTTTATCAACCAGAGGCGGATTAAAATAAAACATAAAAAGCAATTAACAAATTAGACTTTATACTACTACATTTAAACACAAAATTACAAAAATGGAACGCTTTGTATATGTCACCGTAAGATTGTAAAAACCATTAGATTATAATCTAACTCGCGAAATTGCAAACTGTCGAAAGATTACAATTTAACGCATTATTTTTCGGTAAATTGTAATCTGTTAAGTATATTAACCCGATAGAACTTAAGTGATTATTTATGTCGAATCCTAACCTAACCCACAAGAAACAGACAAGAAAACGTACAAACAATGAATATTTCAAAAATTGACACTCAGAACATTGAACGGTTCACAATCTTTCGACAGTTTACAATTTCGCGAGTTAGATTATAATCTAACGGTTTTTACAATCTTACGGTGACATATACACGTTCGTCCGGTGGCGCCACTAGTACCGTGGCGACAACATCCGTTCTATCGAATTTTCAAATCACAACGATTCTAAAGAAGTTTCACTCCAAAAATCATTTTATTATTGTGTCTAAGAATTGCTAAAGCCTGTAGTCAATTTCCTGAATAGGTACATCATTTGCTATGCAGCCGCATTCAGCATTATAAATCATTCAGAATTCACCCATTCATTATTCACAGCTATCTGAGAGCGTAGTAGAGCAGAATTTTAAAGAATCAAGATTGAAAGATAATATGCGAGAGTGGGACCAAATTATACTCAATACTTTTAGGCATCGGCTCTTATTTTTTTCACACTACAAACACACTAACGACTAAAAAAATTTTTGTCGATGTAAACTCCGCGCGCGCTTTTTTATGGTGCTGTGCAGAATACTGACACGACGGATCTATTGCGTTTAGTCGCGGGCCTTTTGCTCTGTCTTTTTATCATATCCTGTCAGTCGATATTCGCTCGCTTGGGAAAAGCTCGGACATTTGATCGTTAGTAGGTATCAGAAATTTCGTAGCGACTCCAACGCGTTTCACTCCGCATGCGTTCAGTCGACAATCGCAGCGATAAAGTGATGATCTGGTGATTGGCATACCTGTTTACATGTAACAAGCCGCCAAAATGCGATGTGGCGTCAATGCAATCGCTAAAAAGACACATGCAACACTGGAATGTAGAGGCTTATCGCACTAACGTTGATACTTGTGATTAAATTAAGGTCACACCACATTTTATCAATTTGCTTAGCGCAACACAGCGTTAGTGCTGCAGCTTTGGCGTTGTCGCAAAATAGGTGATCGCTGAAACTGAAGCACGTAATACGAATTTTAATAATATGCTAAGAGCGCGAACAAACTCTTGGCAGGACATTTGCTGACAAAAATTCAGTGCAAATCGACAGCGTGGTTAGGTTAGTAAGTTAAGTAAGTAAGGTAAGTTCCGTTAAAAAAATAAGAATGCGCGCGGAGTTTTTGTCGGCTAAGCAAATTTTTTTTTTCAGTAGTGTGTTTGCGCACTAAAAGTATAATGCCTGCTTGGGGCCTAATGTGCCTAAAGTAAGAAATCAATGAAGTGAATAGTCCTTAGAGGCACAAGTAAATATTTTTTCAGCCGTTTTCGAGGCTTTGGAATGCGCAAATACGTAAAAGATTAAAGCCTTCTTTGTAACCATTTTCTGTCATGACAATTGTAGCTTTTCATAAAGATTTTCACTCGAAAATGTTTGTACAAACTTATATGTTACAAAGAGTAAGAAGCTTTTCTATTCATAGAATGTTATTGTAGCAAAAAATCCAAAAATTATATGAAAGTAAAAGAAGTAACAAAGTAATTCTTTTTAATCTTTTATAGTGTTTAAACGATCATTACTCATTTATTATTTTAAATATGAAAGTGTGTTTATTTGTTGTATATTTGTCCTTCAATCTCGCAGTACTTTTAACCGTATTTATTAACAGGGATATAGGTTGGAGGGACCGAGTAATATTGACAAATTTTTATCCCGGAAAATTAAAGAGATTCCAATGATTTTTAAGAACCTAAAAAGTTAAGAGCATCAGAAACATAGTAAGGTTCGAATTTTGCCGGAGCATGCTAGACTAGTTTCGATCTTTGTTTACCCTAGCAAATTGTTCTTACAAAAAAGTTACCTTAGCAGGGTCGTCAGTATCTAAAGCTGCTCCATACCACGGGTACTTCTGTTCGTGGACCAGGCTGTCATTGAAGGTCGCATATAGCACCATATGACCATCGGCTGACATCCATAATGCTGATCGAGATTTGAGGATTTCCACTGTAACAAAAAAAATATATTACTGGTATCAAATCAGGGGCCTTATTAAGGTCAACTGATTGCTACAATGCTATAAATTCTCGATCTGTATGATCACTGTCACCTCTTATTGGCCTGTTGCTAATAGCCAAAATATATGGTTGCAGCTAGAATTAATATAATAAATTCAGCCAATCACAACAATAGTGATCGTAACATGATTGATGCAGTTTTTACGGAATAAGGGTTCTGCAACTTTTTTTTATTTCACTACAAGTTAGCTTTTGACTGTGATTTCGCTTGAAGCTAAGTGATGATGCAGTCTAAGATGGTAGCGGCCTAACCTGTTAGCGGTTTTGCAGTTATATAAAACGTATACCAATAATTGGTTTTTACACATCGTACCGTCTAATTTAAAAAAAAAAATTAAATCAAATCAAGACAAATGGCAGCCCTATCAAGGCACATAGATCACTCTGTAATGCAGGAAAAGTGGTTGGTATTAAAGCGAGGAGCTAGAGCTTTAGAACTATCATAAAGAGCTTAGCTTGAACTAAAGCAAATAAAACGTTCTTCAGAACTCGCTATTTTGAAATGAACTATTCTTCTCTTGGCTTTGAATTCATTTTCTTATGTTTAACGTAGTATTAAAAGGTTTCGTTAGTTAGTAGGTATGGAACTTTAGTAGCATGCGCTTTCTAACCGATGTTTGTCTTTGTCATCGCATTTCTTTTGTTCCGTCAAAGTTAATTCAGAACAAATAGTACTATCATTTTATTTTTGTACAGAAAACTTACAGCTACAATAGAATTTACATGAGATAAAAATAGCTCGCAAAGGTGGAAAAATAAATATTAATATTTACTACGAAGTAATAAAAAAAATAAAAAGCTTATAGCTAGGAAGATTAATTAATACAAGAGAAGAAACAAAGTAAACTAATATTAGGGATAATTTAGACATTATTAATTAGTATTCTTTTTTAACAGTTTATTGAATGATAAAGAAAATCTTGGCAAATACGAGTTCTGACGAAATCTGGTATGCGCACATGGTGCTTTTGTTTTGCTATGTGTATTTTTAATATAACCTTACGATAAAAAGTTGGAAGCTAAGGTTTAAGGATATATAGAAACACCCTACAGCTGGATTATGCACTTCTAAAGAGCAGTTGAGCCGAATCGAAGCAATTGATCTGTACTAATATTATAAATGCGAAAGTTTGGATGGATGTATAGATGGATGGATTGAGTAACAAACATCCATCCAGATGTATGTTACCTACTCAATCACGCCAAAATGGTTGAACAGATCTGGAAGAAATTGGACACAGACATAGATTATAGTCTGGAATAGCTGCTTTTAATCCCGGAAAATTAAAGAGTTCCAAACAAAACCAAAACCTAAAACCATGCAGACTAAGTCGCGGGCATCAGCTAGTGGTTTATATGCTGGCTTCCTATTCTGTTAATCGGGCGCTCTTTCTTCGGGCACGCACTACTAACTTTTCGGATTTGTGTGCATTTTAAGCAAATAAACATCACTTGATTTGACATCTAATGTATCTTCATAATGTTCCCAAAGGTGTGAGAAATCTACCAATCCGCACTTCGTCGTCGTATCTATCATCAAAACCCTTCTGTTACTGAGAGTAGACACCTGCTCGATAGTGGGCCGTCGATTAAGATGATGAGACAGTAAGTAGACGCGAGTGTGTGCGTGTACAATCTACTACTACCTAATTTTGTTTTAAAATACTTTTTATTAAATACCTGTTGATGCTCTACCATAATAATTATAGAATAGACTGATGAATAGCCATACGATAATATTAGCTTATTAGATCTAGCACTCGTTTGACGTCAAATCGACGCAGCCATCCTAGCGCCTACATCGTTGCGTAATGAAGCGTGCAAATATATGAGTATACAGGGTGTTTTTAATATATTTAGAAACCTAGCCTAGCGAAAAACAATGATGAGGTTAGAGTGCGGTTGCCTAGAAGGCCTTATATCTAACCCTACATAATATTCATAGTAGAGAAAATGGAGCGAGTCCTCGGCCGTTACTATCCTACCATCAAACGTGATGTTACATCCTACCATATTATTACTGCTACGAGTACTAATATCGTAAAAAACTTTTCGTATAAGTTGATGTCAACCTAAACAAAGAACAATAAGTACATCAACTACAGGAAGAACAATCTATTTATGTAAGTATGTAGGTACTCCTTATGTAGGAGATACAAGGTTCTGAAGTTCCTGAGCCCTCTTTTAGTGCATTTCACCGATAAAAGACCAATATATTTTATCCCAGAGAAAATTTATCATCATTAAGATTCTAAACCAAATTTTTTCTCATCTATGTTTTTGCTTAAAGAAATTGCGGTGAAGTAAATATTTATGTTTAAGGTAAATTGAATCTCGTTAGATTCCGGTCACGTTTTCACTTGACGCGTGTCTGAAATATCACGATCGACGCTGTCCGGCGATAGATAGAGTTGATTATTTTTACAAGGATTCTTATTTTGTCACGAAAACTCGCTGTTTTATATGAAATATGTTTACCGGAATGATCTCTTATATTTTCATTTTCGTGATCATTCAATGATAGATTCATGATCTAGACTCTAGAGTTAGTTACGGTATGCTACGAGACCGAGATCATTAGCTTAAGCTCTTATAACGTAACGGCTAGAGCTGATTTAGAGCAACGCGCATTTTTAAGCAGTTAATTTGTTGTCGTGAAAATAGGTTGGACTTAAATCCGTACTAATATTAAAAATGCGAAGGTGTATTTGTCTCTCTGCTGCGGTGTCACGGCCCATGCAATTTGGTAGGTACATAGTTTGCATTCAAGGGAATTCAATAACATAATGCTATTTTTCAAATCAAAGAGTTCCACGAGATTGTCGAAAATGTAAATCTACGTTGACAAATCGCGGGCATCATTTAGTTATTATAATAAATGAAAGTAGCATATTCCAGAACAGCCTGTGTACGCATTAAGTGGCCGTGTAATAATAGAACATCTGGTCACCCACGTTTGTGCCGTCTCAGGGCGTTCACATTTATAATGTGCCCTTTTATCTCCGAACATTATGATGATACTTTATTTTTGTTTATATTTTACGCATCACTCATGGATGAAGTTCTTTAAAAACAAGCCGAGTGGTGTCATTGGACCTCCTGTAAGAAAAAAGTTACTTTTGCTAACCTATTAAAATACAAATGTACCTATTTTGTGAGTGGGATTCATACCTGCGACCTTAGATTAGGTATAAGCCTGCGAAGTCTTACTTTTTTACAACTGAGCTACGAATATCTGCTTGGTCAATCAAATCGTCAAATCATCAAATGGTGATTCAAAATTTTTAACAAAAACTAAAATCCTTATTTTAATATTACAAACGCGAAAATTTGTATGCATGAATGTATGGATGTTTGTTACTCTTTCACGCAAAAACTACTGAATGGATCTGGCTGAAATTTGGCACAGAGATAGATTATAATCTGGAATAGCACATAGGCTACTTTTTATCCCGGAAACCGAAAAACCTAAAAATCGCGCAGACGAAGTCGCGGGCATTAGCTAGTAATTACATACAGGTAAAGTACCTGTATTGTCTATCTATGGTAGGAGGGAGGGACACAGTTCAACGCTTTTTCCAGGCCAGGTTCTCGCGTTTCATCGTCCGATAAAAATGTAAGTAAAGTCTAAGTTTAACTATATATTGTTTGTTTAATGCACTGCGTGCTACTGTTTGTTAACCCGAATAAATAAAATAAGTAAGAATGTTCTGAAAATATGAGTGCGCAAGCGATTTGAATTAAATTCAAGATTCGTTTGAATTTATTATGAACTAAACGATGACTACGACTTCGTCCACGTGGATTGAGTTATTTGGTTCCCTCGGGAACTCCTTAATTTTCCAGGATGAAAAACTTATGTGCTAATTCAGGACATAAGCTATATCCAATCCAAATTTCAGACAAATCCGTTCAGTCATCAGTTCATTTCGGCGTGAAGGAGTAACAAACATCCAAACTTAAAAATTTACAAACATACAAACTTTCACATTTATAATATTAGTAGGAATAGTAGGATGAAAGCTGTGGAAAGAAGCGCCACAATTATAGACCGCATATGTCTTATGGTGGAAAAATCTTCTCCAACTACGTAGCTACATCAGCTCTGAGCGTTTCTTTGATGAAGGCCCATTTAAATGGTAATTTTTCATTTGTGAACAAAAATTCCCTTTTGTATGGAAGCCCCAAGGATATTGTACGAAACCTTTTGTTTTTGATTAATTCATGAATGAAAGAGCCATATTTTAGGTAAGAATACCTTACCCCTGAGCGAAATAATCCCTAATTAGTATCATTTGTTTTGGGGTATTTATTAAAAGATGTTATGTACCTAATTACTCTTACTTACAAATGGGTAGGGAGACATAAGCTATTTTCTTCGACTAGTTATGTATTTTATTTTATGACTTATCGTGGCATTGAGAATATTTCCTATGGTAAACACTAAAAAGTTGCTTCTAGATTGCAAGATAACGGAAATTCATCAAAATTGCTTCTGTTATCTACCCAAGCATGAAAAATAAAAAAGACTCAAAAACATCCTCATTTAGGTACCTAATAACCATTGATGTAAAATTTTAGTACCTCTAACATTCACTATTCGTTTGGCTTTTAATACAATAAGGTTAAAATGTAGGTACATATTTTAAAGTAAAAAGTACCTCGCTCATCACTATGGGTATTGAATGGTAGGCATTTAAAAGAGGTCTTTGGTATCAAGTAAGCTTTTTCAGAGTAGGTAGGTAGGTATAAAATTCAATCATTGTGAGTATGTCGAAGTGTATAGGATGTTGTTTGTTGAAGAAGACGAATCGCCTTACAGAATGTCGAAGATGAGGAATGTTCTATATACTCATTAGTCAAAGTATTCGCCAGCTGGATCGGTCCCTTCATCCTACTCTGCACGCGACCTTGTTTGTAGAGTTTGTTTAATAACTTGATAGCTTCTTAAATAATCGCTCTTTTATAGAAAGTACAATTTTTTTTTCCCGCTAAATGTCTAGAAATCTTCTACTCTCTATATCAGTTTAGACGACATTTTATACCTACAGAAATAGGTTGCACCCCAGTTGCATTTAATGTAGGCTACAATTTTCCCGGGAGATCAAAGAGTTCCCACGAGAAAAACTTCATTATCCAGTATAAAAATATATATCATATTAACTTGATCTTTTAATTATATCTCTGGTGTCGATACTCTCTTATATATCCGATTTACAAGTACTTAGAGCCATGTTATCGCCAGTTTAACCCATATTCAGTTCAGTATCCATTACATTGAAGAAGAAACGGACATCTGTTTTTCTCTAAATAGATTTTTACCTTCTCCCTTCAAGCGATTGCCGGTTTTAAAACGTCTGAAATTCGCCGAAAATTGCAAACAACCGATACTTAATTTTACAGCTACTATTACGTGGTACATTAAACTTTGTATGGGAGCCATAAACCGCGTTTGTTAGTCATTCTCGCTCATTGTAAAACGAGCATAAAGAAGTTTTGTTGACGTCATTCATTACGCTCTTTTCATTCGTTCGGTGGAAAGCGTCCGAACGCTGGAAATGCTTACAGATTTAGATCGGCAAAAACATGGATGCCTGTAATATTTCAGCGGTTGTGAGAGCCCACTCTTTTAATATCGTTTCTAATTTGAACCGCTTCAGTTTTCCACTCTACTTTTATTATTGCTATCTTCAAATCAAGAGTATAAACACAGATTAGGTAATGGGTATAAGGCAATGTTAAAAAGGCATCTTATAAGCAAGCGCGCTCCACCTTAGGCTGCATCATCACTTGTCAGCAAATCTTATACAAGCCAATCGCTAGTGTATAAATTAAAAAAAATACCTTCAATTAGGAGGTCGTGGAACCCAATACGCATGTTGCTATTATAGGGTGGGATTACCTACCGATATTTCACTGAAAAAGTCATCGTAAGTCAATGGAAAAAGTACAATCAGTTTTTTTCTGTAAATTATCATAATAATAATTATCTTAACAACCTTGAAAGATAAATTTCATCGGGCTAAGGGCGTGTCGTTATACTTTTTACACAAATAAAAGAGGTACAATAAATTTCCGTGGGACTTTTATATTCACTAAATAAGTTATTTACGATCCTAGGCAAGGGGCAGCATTATCCTTTATGCCCCAGAGGTAGAGAGCAAGTTATAAATATTGAAAGGGGAAGTTCATTAGATACGCACTTTATCACAGGGATTGTAAAGGAAAGTGGAATAAAATATCATTTCGTTAACCTTATTTATTAACTTACCTTCTACTTCTACTGCCTCAAGCTGCTCTCAAGGGAGCGCTTACCTATTACATAGTTGCGATATAATAATGAGATATACCTACATTATAACGTCGTCAAACATTCGAATTCATAGTGAACGAGGGTAGACGATGCTCGCAACTTTATCCGCGTCGATTTAAGATTTTTAAATCCCGTAAGGACTAAGGACTTATTGAATTTTCGTATGAGAGTTTTGAAGAAGCCAAAGTCTGTTTCTGGGATGCAAGCTACGCTACCTACGAGTACGTTCCAAATTTGGTCAAAATTAGTTTGGATTGTTTGGATGATCTTTTGAAAACGGTAGCAGATATACCGACAGATACATTTTTGCATTGAATTTATAATATTAGTAACTATAGATAGTATGGACACAGTTTTATAGTATTGGATTTCGATTCCATTGAACAGTTTAGAAGTCATAAGCGCGGCCTGATTATATTCAGAGAAGATAATACTATATTGCTTTTATTATGTATAGTGCATTCTATCTATATTTTTGTCCATTACCAACCGCGTTGCTTAGACTGTGGACGTACATCCTAATACAAAAATATGAAAGTTTGGATTTTTGTGAGTTTTATATGTTTGAATGTCTGTTCTCCATCTTCCTTGACGCCACAACGACTGAACCAATTTGGCTGTGAAATGGAGATAGCTTAAAAGTAACTTGAAATAATACATGGCTGCATTTTATCGGAAAATTAAATAGTTCCCGCGGCTGTCAAAAATTGAAAAAAAAATTCCACGCAGACGAAGTTGCGGGTATCATCTAGTAAAAACCTACCCTTTTATTATTACTCCGGATAAATGGAATATCCATTTTCCATCCAGTTTATTACAAAATATTTGCTTCGTCATTTACTTAATTACACTTTGATTACGTAAAAATACAAGCAGGCGGTAAATAAAAACGCCGATGAAGGCGAATTTATTAAACAGAGCTAGTACCTCTGTTAGGTAAAAGGTATCTCTACGAACTTATCCAGTTTGAATAACTAAATAGGTGGGTAGGTAGGTAGGTTTCATGGTCTTGGATGAATTTACTGTCAGTTTCTTTAGGACAAGCAGTTAGATTCATTTCACTCCGATGTAATGCTTGTGAATAGGGATGATGACAACTCAATCAAATCAGCAACTTTTTATCAAACTTAAAGACTCACTTCTAGCATGGAAGTTGTATGAAATTCACCATTCTGACGTCATAAAATTTCAACGCACTTTTTTTCTTTAATCTAAAATGGTTAGTATCATACCTAAAACTAACCGAGGATTTAGGAATTTTAGGTCTTTTGGAAAACCCTCTATTTAATAATCAGTAAGAAATAAATTATTTTTGATTTATGCATCATTCCAATTCCACATAGAGGGCTTACAAAAAAAAACTACGATCCGGACTACGAACGACAACGCGCGCACTTTAATATGGAGCTGCGCAGCCTTGCACGACACGATGAAACGTGTTTCCTATATGACATTTTTTGTCAAGACTTGCTATTCATAGTGTGTTTTCGCCTTATCACTAGAGTAACAGCTGTTACCATTAAGGACGAAAACAGTAAACGAACGGGGTTTAAACACTTTTTTTTGAAAGTGTTATAAAACAGAAACACTTATAACGGAAGCAGAAACGATACTGTAACCCAATCAATCTATAACCTTTTATTTCGGTTAATAAGTGTTTTTATCTGTAATCCTAATACCTAATAGGTACACGCCCTAACAAACTGCACGATGTGACAACGCGTTCTTCACACTTCATTGGACTTTACACACACTGACACAACGTGGCCATGTTTTTCTTATATCAATTGCAATCATCGGTGTTTTCACCTTAGGATTAAATTTGAATTCGCGTCAACAGTAAATTGGGCAACGTCGCTATTTCGGTTACACATTGAAACACTTTAAAACACTTTCATTTCTGGTACAGATTCGTTTCTGTTACAGTTTATGTGTTTCGGGTTAACAGAATTAATAAAAACACATTCAAAAGGGTTACAGCTTCGATTCTGTTATACTTTCATTCTGTAACACTTATATTTCTGTAACATTTATGAATCTGTTTTTCAGTCCCTGGTTACCCTAGTATTCAATGTCCGCTTCACAACTGAAAGATCGCATAATCGATTTCCGGTTCAGTAAATATTGCACGCGAACTTTTCAGTTGAACAAGAATGAGTTTTTGGTATTGCACACAGTCGCAATTATTCTCCGAAATTGGACTGATGTGCACGTTGCTTGCTTTACAGAAAAATTATGTGCCTTCTATGAGTGCTTTATTGAACACTAGCTCATGCCCGCGACTTTATTCGCGTGGTTTAAGATTTTTGATTACGGGAACACCTTAATTTTCCAGTATAAAAGTTCTCTGTTATTCTCAAGGTCCTCAACTAAACCTATGCCAAAAGTTACGTCGATCAGTTGCTCCTTTGCATCGTGATTGAAGGAGAAACCAACAAACAAACATACTACCACATTTAAAGTATTAGCATGATGGATGTAGGCAATACGATTTTCCTATCTCATTTTCAGCACAGACGAATTTTAGCACTCTTAAAATAGGTAAATTTTTATACCTATCCGGATAAAGGCGCCGCCGCGCAACGTCTACAAGTTGAATAGTTTAGTATTATAAAAGCTTTAAGTATTAACTTTAGCAAAATTGAGGCGATTTAATTTAAGTTTAGTCCGTGAATTTTTTTTGTACACCCACTTCGGCCATGTATCAAAGCCTAAGATGCTGAGTTCATGTTATTATCATACAGATCCACTCCTATCAGGATATGCCTACGCATCGCAACATAAAGTGCGTTTCCATCCATCCATATGGAGAAAGCGAGACGTGCAGTTACATATAGGCCTATTACACTGCACTTTTTACAGGGCCCTGTGGTAAGGGTGGGCGTGGCCGCTATTTAGAGCGTCGCTTATTACACAGCAATAAGGACCAATATAGGGACCCTTGCTCCCTAAATCTTATTACACTAAACTGATTCAAGTGTAAGGGTCCCTGAGATAAGTGCAGTGTAATAGGCCTATTACTCGTATATATCAACTAGATGATACCCGCGACTTCGTCCGCGTGGATAATGGTTTTTAAATTCCCGCGGGAACTCCTTAATTTTCCGGCAATAAAAATCCCATGTCCTTCGAAGGAATACAACCTACCCTTGTACCAAATTCCATCAAAATCGGTTGAACAGTTTTTTTTTTTTTCCTATTATTGAGTACCAGCGAGGTACTCATTTAACTACGATCTAGCCTAACTAATTGGCTAATGAGCAGTTTTGCTTTAACCTAAACTTATAACTTATCTTATGTACTAAGAAATTGTCCATTGACGCATCTTAGTCTTTCTCGATAAACTTAGACACTATGTTCACGTGTTCTTTTAGCACTACACTTTACACTGTCACTTATCACTATGCACTAACTCAAAAGGCTTAGTCCTTTTTAGTCTTCTCACTAGTTTCGTTACGTCGAGCAGCTGGATTGCCTCAACGTTAACGTGGTGATGAAGCCGATGGTCGTGGGCTTTGGCAAATTTGGTTATAATTTGTTCGACGTATTCAACATTGAGGTCCCGATGAATATCGTCATTTCTGATGTACCAGGGCGCATTTACTATACTTCTGAGTACTTTATTTTGGAACCGCTGTATGATTTGGATGTTACTCTTTTTGGTACAGCCCCAAAACTGTATGCCGTAGGTCCAAATGGGCATCAGGACTTGTCTGTATAACAGTATCTTGTTCTGTATTGACAGCGAGGAATGTCTACCAAGTAGCCAATACATCTGTTTATACTTTATGTCAAGTTCTTTTCTTTTTTTCTTGACGTAAGCTCTCCAGCGTAGCTTGACGTCAAGGGTCATTCCAAGATATTTTCCTGTATCCACGTAGGGAATTTTTTGTCCGTTGATGAAAACAGCGTGGTATTTTTTTGTTTTATTTGTAAAGTCAATTTGAATTGACTTTGTTTCATTTAGCTTGATTCTCCATTTTTTTGTCCAGTCATACACTTTATTTAGAGCTGTTTGTACTTTACCCACTGCCTCTTCATGTGTTCCTCCTACAGCCATAATGGCCGTATCATCAGCAAAGGTGGCAATGGTGTTACTTTCGAGTTCTGGAATGTCGCAGGTATATAATGTCAGCAAGTTAAAAGATTGTTAATTAATTTATTGATGAAGGTTCGATTGTACTGATATTACTCATTCGATGTATTTCACTCGGTTCGTTCCCAACGCCTTAACTTGTATAAATACGAATGTTTTAGCATCGGTAAAGCAGTCTCCACCGAGACTCCAACGATTATTGAATACCTTCAGTGTTTTAGATCGTTACCTTGTTTACGAGCCTGCGGTAGCAACTGCAGCCTGGTCAAATGATTTGATACTGTAGTATTGTTTAACTGAGTTTTATAAATTAACTAATTACTTTAAATCTCTCGTGGTTAGAGTACAAATATATTAAAAGTGTTTTATTAATACCTACTTCTGGATTGTTCTCCAACAATAATAGGTACAGGACCGGACCTAAAACGCTCCCTTGCGGAACTCCAGCTTTTATACATTTAAGCTCTGAGTAAGCCTCTTCTTGTCTTACTCTAAATGCTCTGTTAGTAATATATGATACCAGGATATCTGCGTATGCTTTGGGTAGCAGTTTTCTAATTTTATAAATGAGACCTTCATGCCAGACTTTATCAAAAGCTTTTTCAATGTCTAGGAACACTGTAGAGCACATTTTCTTTTCTTCAATTGTTTTTTCTATGGCAGTGACGATTCTATGTACTTGATCAATAGTTGAATGTTTCTCTCTGAATCCAAACTGATGATCTGGTATGAGATTTTTACTTTCTAATATTGGTTTCATCCTCTTGAGTAAGAGCTTTTCAAATAATTTTGACATAATAGGCAACAAAGAAATAGGCCTATATGATGTCGCTTCGTAGGGAGGTTTTCCTGGCTTTGCTATCATTATGACCTCAGCTATTTTCCACAGACTAGGCACATACTTAAGCCTAAAGGCAGCATTTATAAATGTAGTGAGCTTAACTATGGCTTTTCTTGGAAGGTTTAATAAAATTTCTCTCGTGATCAAATCGTATCCTGGAGCTTTCTTAGGGCCTAACTAAAATTTAATTTCTCTGAGCAATTCTTTGGGAGTCACAAGCCTGATATCTAAATCTTCTTGCATTTCTCTAATGGTTTCGAAATCAATTCCTTGTCCCGCGGGTGGCTGAAATATGTTTTCTAAGTGGTCAGCAAATCATTTGGCTTTTTGATCGTTGCTTATTGCCCACTCTCCATTTTCTTTTTTAATTGGCGGAATATGAATTAGTGTTTTGTCTATATTCTTTGTCGCTTTCCAGAGATAATAGCCTTTACTCCGGTCATTCGTTAACTTTTGAAGATAATTGTCTATAGTTATTTTCTCATACTTTTTGATTTCACGCTTGATTTTTTTAGTAAGATTGTTCAAAATTCTTTTATCTAATGGAGATCTAGTCTGATGCCATCTTTTTCTTTTTCTTCTCTTTTCAGTTATTAGGTTTAAGATGTGTTTCGGGTATGCTGTTCCTCTCTCTCTATATTTATACGATGGAGTATTTTTCCAGGCCGCCTATTGTAAGTCTATAACAAACTTGACCTCTTCGTTTAGTTGTTCTGGACATTTTAATGGCACTTTTAAATTCATATTGTCATTAAATTCTTGTCTAAAGCTTTCCCAGTCAGTATTTTTACTTGCAAGGGTTGGAAAAGATTCTTTAAACAAAATTTTTTTTCTCAATATCAATAAAATTGGAGAATGATCAGAGCTCATATCATGTCGTTCTTCGATTCTTATATATTTTGATGATATATTTTTGTAGATGAAGAAGTCTATGAGGTCTGGAATTTTATTTGGGTCAGTCGGCCAATATGTAGGCTTTCCAGTGCTGGCTACATTGCATTTCAGTTCTTGCTTCTAGAAGTTCTTTCCCTTTAGTTGTCGTTAATCTAGACCCCAATAGATGTTCTTAGCGTTAAAGTCTGGTTGAACAGATGGGCCGTGAAAGCGTAGTAGACAGACAGTCAGACGGACAGAGAGATAGACAGACACGCTTTTGCATTTATAATATTAGTATGGATTAGCTCTCTATAACCAGATTGGTCTAATTGCACACGGCTTCGCTCCACTTTACTCCTCTTCGGTGGTAATAAACCCAATTGCCTTTTTTCGAAAAACCCTACTCATTTGCCTTTTCCGAAAATTTTCAATGGTCCTACCTAACCTACCTAATGCGTTCAAAGTCAAAGTCAAAATATAATTACTCAAAGTTAGTGAACGCTTAATGAACGTCAGTTAAACAAAGTATAAAACGTGATGGTGATAATTAACAATGGTATCTTAACACTAAAGCTACGAGGATTCCAAACGATCTGAGAAGAGCCCACAATAAACTCAGCCTTTTTTTATTATCACCGATCTCTCAAAAATCGTAAATTAATTAGTTCAAAAAGATGTCCTCAAAGGAACTTTTATTTATTTCCTTCTGACAAATATCTTAAAGAATTCAGGGCAGACTGGACTCATTTAGCTAAGCGACCAGATTGGGAGCCAAATTCACGACTTTCACTGAATGGAAGCGACATTATCGCCCGCTTGATGGAATTAAAGCTTATTAGATACGACTCCCTTTTCCAGGAATTTGTTTTCCGGTGCAGGTAACTTTATTTATTTCATTTATTTATTTATTCATTGCATTCATGTACAAACAATATAATATAATTAATTAATTATAAGAACATGAGGCCCCGTCAGGGCATTGCAATATGTATATTAGTACTATTAAACAAACTTATACCTATTAACAATTCCAGTAAGTCTTACACTTTACATTTTAATTTATCGACGTATATGTAATAATTAAAATAAAAATAAAAAGAATGTCTAATCTCACAAGTTATGTTGAATTCGAATATTAGTTAGTATTTTTTAACTATTACGAATATAATTTAAAGTCAAATTTTAATAGATATGTCATGGGCCATGTCATGTCAGTTATGTAGTCAAATTAATAATTTAAGTAATACAATGTCAAAATGATAATAATAATAAAAATATAATTAATTTAATACACACAGTCAATTCTTAGTCTAAGGAACAGCGCTGTCATGCAATTGAGGTCTTATAAATATTTCATGTTACAATAATGTGATAATAATATGATATACACTTATGATTAATTTTGGAACAATTCCTTTACTTTGTAAAAACATTGTTTTATAAGCCAGTCTTTGAGTTTACGCTTGAAAGCTGTTTCCGTCTCTTCGTTTGTGATAGCTTTTGGGATTTTATTGTAAATCATGATCGATCTAAAGAGGGGACCGCTACTAGATATATTAAGTTTATATCGAGGATATTCTAGTCTGTGCTCATTGCGCGTGCTCATGCCGTGTGTCTTTTTATTTCCTACGATTTTGTAGAGGTGGGGATGCTTTCTAACAAATAGGACCGTTTCCATGATGTAAATTGAGGGGAGTGTTAAAATTTTTTTGTTTACAAAGTGGGGTCTGCAGCTTTCACGAGGTTTGATATTTACCAGGATACGCATGCACTTTTTCTGTAGGATGAAGATATCCTCGGCATTGGTGCTTTCGCCCCAGAGGATTATCCCATACCGAATCCATGAATATGCATATGCATAGTATGCCGAGAGGGCGGTTTCATAATTTGTGTTTGCTTTTAAGATGCAAAGAGCATATATGAAACGCGAGAGTTTTGCACCAAGATTTTGCACGTGGCTTTTCCAGTTAAGGTGAGTATCTATAGTTAAGCCAAGCAGAGTAAAGTCGTTAACTTCCTCTATTTTTATTTTGTTAGTGAGTTGTTTTAATTTTAAGGGTTCTTTCTGGTGTGGACGGAATTGCATAACCTTAGTTTTGTTTAAATTAATTTCTAAATTGTTTGATTCTAAATATTTTTTAATTTGGGTTAGATTTTCAGTAATATATAATTCACTATCCGTTGCGTTCGAACACATGGATAGTACAGACACATCGTCCGCAAACATGATGCATCGCGATTGAGGACTGATTATGTTAGGTAGGTGATTTATGTATACCAGGAATAGGATGCATCCGAGTACGCTTCCTTGAGGTATGGACCAGTTCGTGACACGTGTATCTGACTCGATATTGCTTATTGTATTTGTCAGTTCATCGTAGAATTGCACTTGTACGAACTGTTGTCTATCTCTCAAGTATGATTTGAGCCATAGATAAGCATTTCCTCGTATACCTAAGTCATATAATTTATTCAGTAGTATTTTGTGTGACACTTTGTCATACGCTTTTGTCATATCTAGCAGAAGTCCGACCGCATATTTTTTTTCCTCTAAGCAATTTATAATTTCTTGTATATACTTAAAGACGGCTAGCGTAGTTGACCGATTTTTCCTGAAACCATACTGACTGTCATTCAGTAAATTAAATTTTTCCAAGAAGCCATAAATACGATTCGTCAATGCTTTCTCAAAAATTTTTGAAAACGTTGGCAGTAGAGCTATTGGTCTGTAGTTGCTTGGGTCATTTGATTTTCCACCTTTTTTAGGAATGGGTCTTACTTTTGCTATTTTAAGTTTATCCGGGCAGTATCCTTCGTCAAATGATTGATTTATTAAATATGTCAAGGGAGGAGATAATTCATTTAGACATGTCTTAATTAGTATCGGTGGAATGTCATCTGCGCCGAAGCTGCGTTTATTTTCTAACCTACGAATAATGTTAAGCGTTTCTTTTACTGTAACCGGCTCTAGGAACATAGAGTTAATAGATCGCGATTGCTGGGTGCAATCGTACGAGTTATTGTTTGAATGCACTGTCCCGTCATCATTCGATGACTTACCAACAGAAGTGAAATATTCATTGAAGATATTTGCGACTTTTTGTGGTGCTTTAACTGTACCCGCTTGCGTAGATAGGGTTATATTTTTGGCGCTTGTTTGCTTGGTCTTATTTGTTACGTCTTTAATTATATACCACATGGTTTTTGTTTTATTTTTTGATTTACGCATTTTATTTATATTGTTTATTTTTTTTGATTGTTTGACGCATTTTTTTAATATTTTACTGTAAGTTTTATGATGCCGTTTTAGAGTGCTGTCGTTTGATTGATTTGATAGTATTTTGAGTATGCGTTTATGGTGGCACGATTTTTTAAGACCGGTGGTTAGGTAAGTTTTTGTGTTCGTTTTCATCTTAAGTCGTCGTTTAGGTATGCAGGTATTAAGGATTTGGGTCAGATGTTGAATAAAACTGTTGTAATTTTCGTTGGCGGAGCTATTTTTTGTTATTATATTGTTCCAATTGACATTTGATAACATTGCTTTGAATTTTTTTATTGATTTATCGTTAAATATTCGTTTTGTTACATAGGATGACGCGTTTGTGATTGATTTTTGATTCGCCATGAAGGTACAGATGATGCCTTTATGATCAGAAATACCATGGTCCTCAACTGTGAGAGCTAGATCCCTTTTATTGGTAAATAACAAGTCTATACATGAGGATGTGGTTTCCGTTTCTCTGGTCGGTTTGGTAATCACTTGAAATAAGTTTAATTCCAACATAATATTTGAAAGCCTATGGTAGTCTTTCGTTTTTGGCACGGTCAGGGCATCGATGTTAAAATCTCCTGTAATTATTATTTGTTTGTTCAACGTTTTAGCACTTAGTTTTCTAAGTAAGTTCTCTATGCAAGTAAAAAAGACCTCAATTTCACGATCAGCTCGATACAGATTTATAAGTATTAGATTCTGTCTGGGCAGTTCTATCGCACAACATTCAATTACATATTCAGTTGATAAGTCCGCTATGTCCTGTCTTTCGATGAACTCTACCCCGTTTTGCACAAGAATGGTAACACCACCTCCCTGGCGTTTTTTACGGTGGAAGGATGTCGCAAAGGTGTATCCGTCAATCAAAACTAAGTCTTTTTGGGATTCAGAGATCCATGTTTCCGAAACACAAGCTACGTCTATTTTATGCTGGTTAAGGAAGCTTGATAATATATGTGATTTATTTTTTAGACTCTGCGCATTCTGTACTAAGATGCTGAAGGTCTTGGCAGTGCTTTTGTTATTATTTCCGAAAGGTATCCAAGATTTCCGAAATAGTACTTGGTTTTTGCGCGGGCCTGTGCAAGTCTGGGTTTGTATTATCGTTCAGCGGCTCTCGCGCCTCGTTAATTTGTTGAGATATACTTGCTCTTGTCAAATCTTTCCCGTCAATGAATAGTTTGCTACCACGCAATGTTGCTCGCCGTCCATCTTTGCGGGCATTTAAGTATTCTTCCCTAAGCATATTCCTCTCTTGTAATGCTTTCCCGGTCAAGAAGGAAGTTACGGCAAATCCTGTATTTCTGAAGCACCGGTCATTCTGCAATATATATTTAGTCATTCTTTTGCTGATGAGTTCGACAACTATTGGCCGGCGCGGGCCTCTCTTTCCGATGCGGTTTAAGTCTTCAATATAACCACGCAGATCTATGTTTAGTATATCGCCAAATAGGTTGATGATTCTGTCATTCAACTCCATTTCTGTTTCGCGATGATATTCATTTAACCCGTATAGCACAATTTTCTTACTGCAGTCGATTTCAGCATTGTCAGGTTTCAATCTGGGTATGCTCTGCTCCGATATTGTTTTTATTTCACTTTTTAATTTATGGTATTCCGATTCCATGGTTTTTATTCTATCATCTAGTTCTGTTATGGTTTTTTTTATATTTGTCTGTTCTTTAGTAAGCATGTTAGTTTTCTGTGTCCATTCTAGTTTTAATCTATTTATTGCCGAGGTTATTTCGCTCTGAATTGTCATTTTAATTTCGCTAAGAATGTTTTTTTTATTTTCGTTTAGTTTTGTGTCTAGTAGCTGGCTTATTTGCTCTAATGTGATATTTGAATTATTTAATTGTGTAGGTGCTGATGGTTTTTGGGTTGAGTCATCTGCAGTCAGTGTGTCGCTAAGGATGCTACGATCCTCAGCGAAGTGGTCGTCTACTGACATGTCGGTTTCGTTCATGATTGAGTTTTCAATGTTACGACGCACTGGGGTGTTGTCGTTTCTCGAGCGGCGAGTTATTTGCTGGCATTGCATACATCTCCAAGAGCGCCTTAAGTCGTTAGAATGCCCCTCAAAATGCGATTTTGTGATATTAAGGCACTCATAATGGAAGGCGCCCCGACAAGAGGTGCAACGCAGCAGTTCACTTGCAGCGACCTTTTGGTCACAGGCCACACAGTTCATAATGGCATGTACTTGTAGTTCGACGGTTAACTGTGACTCACGCGTCGTAGATTGCATCAGCTGACTGTCTGTAAGGCGCAGACAGGGACGACAGAGATGCAACGCTGGTTCCCCGACGTGCGAGGGGGACAGTTGCTCGGTGCGCCGAGTTCAACGACCTGCGGTCGTTGACTGGCCTTGGCGACCTTGGTACACTTATTAACTGTTATGAGCAATTAGCAAATAAGTCACTGCGGATTACAATTTATTTCAAGTAACTAAATAATTGGCACTATTTACATAAGTTTAAGTTAGTGATTTGATTAGAGAACACTTTTATTTGCACTTCACTTTTAATTTTGGGTTGATATCAGCTGATTTGTAACACTTGTTAATTTTTATACGACAGCGTCGTGGATTAGGTGTTTACAGATCCGCGCGCGCGGGGGGAAGTTCTTTACGTTTCTGTACACAGCTGAAACCTTGAAATTTACCGTAACCAGAAAAATTACTAATATTTTATAGAAGCATGTGTTACTTTGCTGAAGTCCATGATAATGAAGGAACTAGAAATTTAATTCGCTATAATCCGCCACCGTTGGTTAATCTATGTGGGACAGTGTGTACCTTGCAATATTCACCACACCACACAAATCTTCCAAAATATTATTCTCAACGTGCGTTTCACTCCGACACCGGAGCATCTCAGGAGATGATGTTGACTCGACAATGTACGATTGTAAAACTGCTTTAAACTAAATAGTTCCTTCATTAAAAATTTCTGTAGGTTTCAGTTTTATTTATTTCTTAGGTTTCGCATATTTTCTTGGTTTCACATTATATTTTATGTGTTTCACTGTTTTGTATTATTTTGCACTGGGTTATCTTTTAAAATATCGCATTAAAATAGTGTCAGACATTTTAATGCGATTTTTCCTCTGAATACGTGCCAGATTGAGATAGTCGTGAAATGTTGATAAGTTATGTATTATGATGGCGTGTTTTTTGGATTGGCTGTTTTCAGTGGACTGAATGTTCTTTCTGTAGTTAAAATATTGTTTCAGGCATATAATAAAGTCGAAAAATGTAAAATACGTCATAGAAAGATTTACTTTTATTAATCAGTTAACTTTGCTTACAAAATATATCGTTGAGTAGTTTGTTTGAGTTTTCACTTGCGTGTCTCGTTTTCGACTGCAAATTACGTCATTTACAACTCGCAGATGAACCAATACTGAATGATTGCTATTGAGCAATCCATTGAGAGGGACTCGAGTACAAAATTTGAGATACTTCAATTCCAACGTTATATATTATACTTTAAGAGTATCTATTGGAATGCAATAGATTTGCTAACATAACAACCATTATTCAAAACGATTCGTCGTAAACTTGGATGACTAAATTGGTGACGACGATGAGGCCATATTCGGAAGGAAGACATTAAGACATGTACTGTAAGCAATAAGCATACGTAAAAAGTTCTAATTGATTCTTAGATAGAGCATGCCATGTTTTGTAATTATAATTATTACTTAATCGAGGATTGGTTGAATTACCTATTGATAATGAAATCGAAGACCTGTAAATTTTGTATAAATTCTAATACAAGAATTACAGGTCTCTTTATAAATTTCTCAAAGGTTCAAAAGTGTGTGAAGCCTGTCAATCCGCAATTGGCCAGCGTGGTGGACTATAGCCAAACCCTTCTCATTCTGAGAAGAGACTCGTGCTCAATAGTGAGCTGACAAATGGGTTGGCATGATGATGATAAATTGTGGACCACTTTACATGTATCACAAAATGTAAGTACATTGCCCTGATGTCTTGTACTCAATTTCTTACATTACATTGCAAATCTTACTACTGTAAAGGATGAAATTCCCCTGTCTACAAAAACAGAAGATGGAAAAGTGATTTGATGAATATTTTATTCATATTTCTACTTTCTTAATGTACCTATTAGGTACATTGGGGATTTCGGATAAAATTACCTATCCATAGATAATAATATAATGTTCTATTTGGAATCCGCTTCTAGCCAGCGACAAGTTGACACATTCAACCATCATTCAACAATGCCAATATTATTACAATTCAGCTATTGTAACCTATTATTATGTTAAGAGGATTAATGCCGAATTTCGATTGCTGTTGATTCGCTTCGTCGCCACCCTGCTCTAGAGGTCTACGTTAACCTCAAGGTTGAGTGCTAAAATAGTTCCACGTAAGAGCTTAATATAACTTGGTTCTACCATAGTTTATGGGCTCTGCCATCCGTTGACACAAGATTTACAAAGTATGTCCGAAAAAAAATTACGAAGATGTCGTGTCGTGAATGCGAGGCGTCCCATACAGTAGGTCAAAACAGAAGAAGATCTTAAGGATATAAATATATCAACGAAATCGAATCGAAAACGTCGTACCGTGCATCGTATCATGTTGCGACGTCGTGTTGTGATTTGTTACGATGCACGCCGTAAATTTCCACGACACGATATCGCATCGCCACATGACGTAATGTGCCACGATGCGACGTCGTATCGTTTGTATGTTGTTCAGTCCGTAGGTATGCACCAGGTAGGTATATACCTTATAGTCATTCAGAACTAAAATAAAACGCCTTGTGTCTGAAGACTCTTTAAAAGTGTTAATTGCAGACTTGACTAATTAAAATAAAGTTCCAAGTTCATTTACAACGATTTACCAGAAAATAACGCTAATTTTTTGTTCTCCAAGCATATATTCAGGTTATCTTTTAAAAGTTGTAGGTATTTTGCAGTCTTAATCTACTTTAATTTACGGACAAGGCTGAGACCGGAAATTAAAGAAGGAAATCCAAAAAGATCCTGCATTACAAGAACAGATTGGATCTTGAAAAAGTATTTAATTAATAGAAGTTCAGTTAGAAATTTCATTTCAGGCTTGTATAAAATAGAGTATTGAATCATAAGAGTAGGTTATTTATTTGCGAATTTCAATAAATGCTAATGAACAAGAATTTTCTTTTCATTTGGGTACCAAATGTTGTGCCTACTAAAAATCCACTTCAACAACCGTTCTTTTAATGAGTATTCGCTATTCAACAATCTTCGAATAGAAAATTCGGGGTATTCAAATTCGAACTCTGCGTATTTAGCGATAAGCTTTCTCTTTCAAAGTAACTTCATGCTATTCCGGTCGTAATTCAAACCTATTCGTCGGAAAACTCGACGGAAAAATCGGTATCGATGAGGGTACAGCGAATCAGGACATAAAGGTACACAGTGAATGAGAGTACGAGAGCGCTCTGCAGAGGGCTCGAGCGCCTCTAGAGCTTGCGGTCGGAAGTTCATTTGGAAATTCCACTCGAAATTAATGCTAAGTTGATAAGTAACTCGTGTAACATTATATGCATAAAACCAGCTGATGCCCGCGATTTCGTCCGCGTGGATTGAGGTTCTTTAGTTCCCGCGAGCACTCTTCAATTTTCCAGGTTAAAAAGAGAGTAGCCTATGTGTTATTCCAGAATATATATGTGTTTAATAGTGATCGTGTCTGTCTATCTGTTACATTTTTACGGTTTAACCGCAGAACCCCTATTTACGTAATTTGGCGCAAAGATAGCATTAATCCTGGAGAGGGATATAGGATACTTTTAACCATGAGATGATTACTTTTAGATGTATCTAAATAGTATAATAATATATAAGGGTATATAAAACCACGCGGACAAATTCTGTTATCCAGATAGGTGAGTACAGTCACTGAACTCACAGTTTCTGTTCATTCAACTTAAATTTTCACGATAGTGATTATTTTTAAAATCGATCAGGAACGAAACATTTTTTGCCGTTTACTGTCTCCATCATCACCAAAAGCTTCGCTTCAAAGAGGGGTAACGTTTGAAAAATAAAACTTACCCTCATACAACCAATCGGGGACACCGTTGTTAATTCTACCAGGTACACCCGTATCTGTGACCCGGTACCCTGTGGACGACCTCGGCGCTGGCCGGTAGAAGATGTCGTAGTCCTTCACAGTGATGAGGCCGTGACCCTTGGGGGTCCACATGGCCAGGAGGAGGAAAGGACCTTCGGTGACAACCCCTCCACCGACGTCGTCAGGTAGCGGTGTTAGCGGGTAGGACTCTCTGCAAAGAAATATACTCTTATTAACCTTACATAGAACGGTATCACAATAGTTGTGGTTTTAAAACAATGAAATACTGTTTTTCATAATTTTGTTGTATTGGAACTTTGAAGAACACAAAGAATTTAATTTCGAAGTACCTGGCACTCAAATTGCATATGGTGTGATTTATCAATTATCTATACTAATTATAAAGGGGAAAAATCTCTGGATCTACTGAACCGATTTTGAAAATTCAGATCAATAGAAAGTCACATTATTTCTGAGTGTCATAGGCTATATATTATCCCGAAAAATTTGGGAGTTCCCGTGGGAATTTAAAAAACTTATTGCACGCGGACGAAGTCGCGGGCAAGTCTGCTGGTTGTACAATAAAATTGTTCATGTTAAATGCAAATAAATGAATCTGAATATGTTTGTTTTTCATTGTTTTTTCTCATTTCGTTATATCTAGTACAGATATTATAGAACAAAATTTGGAATAGTACTTTGTAATAGTAACGGGTTTTATTAAGTAGCCCAAGCCACGGCCCAAATTCGAGCGCCCTAGGCGGATGCAAATGGACATGGGCCGGCCCTTTAAGCGGATATGCCGATTGAAGATCTTTTAATAATCGATTCAAGCTCATAAACTCTTCAGCCTTGCAAAACCGGGCACATCGCATTTCCCCCCATCTGTTAAACTAATTTGCTACTCAGCAAGTTTTTTCCCAATATGTTTTCGGCGGTCCCTCGATGACGGCACCCTAGTGCCGCCATTGTAAGTACATAGTAGCGATCGCCAGCGGCTCTGCTCACTTTAGAAATGGTCTAAATTATAAAGGGAATGCGTGTTATGCAGTATCATTGCGCCTGCGGTATCATTTCAGCTTTCTAGTTTCAAGAATTTGGGCTGTACTTGGATGAGTCTTAGTCAGTAAGTGAATGATTTAGGACTTTTATTTTAATTTAACTAAGAGATTTAAAACTAACTATCCTTACAATATTGAGTAAAGTATTTAAACTCTCAAAACAAATAATAGCTTTCATGTAAGCTTATATTCAGTTAACTTCTAAGCGACTTTGCTTGATGCGCTGAAATGTATTCATTCACTTACGTAAAATGCCTGCTGGAACTGGATACTAATCTTTTACAGTAGCATTTCTGTTTCATATAGCTATGTGTAAATTATGTTGTTTACGGTGTACCTTTTTGTAAATTAAAGAGGAAATTAAACTTGTAGGTGCGGAAAAACAATTAGCCATAAAATTGTCACACAAAAGGTAAAACTCAATTTATGGAATCAAATTTAAGTTCAAAAATTACCGCCTTACCACATTTGAAGTCTGATTTCTCACAATAATGCCCCCTAAAGTACCAATATTTTTAACTAATAAGGGAAGCTTAGGAACCCCAAAACTCTTTGAAATTAGTCGGAAGTGACGTCGACAGGTTTAACTATTTTTTATCTTAAGTTAAAATTTCGTCTCTACTTCAGTCGAACGTAAACTTTTCACTTTCGACCAAAAACTTTACGACTTGGATTAATGTTATGATGGTAATTATTTTATGCAAAGTAGCACACTTCATAGCAAGCATGTTCACAAAAAAAATGTTCGGAAAAAATACTTAATTAAAAGAAAAAATATTTAACATTCACTCCCTCAGAAATCTCACGAAAAAACTTTACAAAATGATAACTCAAAAACTACCAAAAATCGCTGATCATACATAGGGTATTTTCTGATAGGTCTAGGAGGTTTTTGGATAGGTCGAGGAATCCAAATTCTTTTTTTGGACGACACTATTTCGGCCAACCTGTATAATAACTACTGCTTCGGACATTAACCTGTATGCCTACCTACTGTATACAATATACGGCCATTTTATTATGTCCATACAGTTTATGCTCTTTAATATACAGCGTATATTGATGTTTCCACATAATCATTTTCTTTTCAAAATAATAAGCCAATTATTTTCAATATGGAATTTAAATATTTCATATTGAAAGTACGCAACGTTTTAAAGCAATTTATTTTCCATCAACACAAATATGCAAATTCCAAGTCACCGTTTTGGTTTTGTTGGCAAATAACTCCTGCAGCGAACGTGTGAAAGCACAAATGTCGACACAAAAGCACAACCGAGACCATTACTTTTTATGTAGGCCTGGTAGGAGCGATTTTAAATTGCCTGTAGAGGAGAAGTTCTCTAAAGCGCATTGAATCCATAAATAGTAATAAACCTTACACATTCAATGCTACCAAAATATCTATTATTTATCAATACAGATTAGAGCGAAATGCTAGATTTACAGCCGAATACCTATTGGAATTTATCTTAGTACTAATTTAGAGGCCGTTAGTTATTGATTTAAACTATAGGCGTCGATTTCAGAGGTAGAGTTTATTTCTGAGTTAATAATATGTGCCACATTCACAATATGTTCTACAAATATGTAGTAAATATCAAAGCTTTTCCTGAAAAACTATTCTGTACTGAAATGTACTTAGGTTCTTATATTACCCATCTATTTCAGGTATAGCTCCAATACATCTATTATTTATCTTATCTTATATGTGTAAAAATCAATTGTTGTTCGTTTGTCTCGCTAAAACTCGAGAACGGCTTCACCGATTTTGATGTCATTTTTTTGTATGATTGAGTGGGTCCAGGGATCGTTTATATTCATAATTGGACCCGGTAGGGGGCGCTGCAATCGGGTTCTAGGTTCAAGGCAGGACAACTTCTGCCGGGCCCACTAGTTATTTATAAATATAAACACACACACACACACACCACATAGCAGAATGTACTAGATAGCTTCAAAACCTTTGAAAATCATTTAAAAATTCAAATTGATTTCTGTACGGATGAATGCAGCGCGTTTCAGCTTCGGCGCTGCGTAGTGTTTACATTCATAAATCTTTAACCGAGGCTAGCGTATTCCGGACTCATAATTTAAATAGGTGCCCCGATTTTGTTCACCTTTCATTTCAAAGCATGTAGGGTTAAAGCAAAAGTGAGAAGATTTTTTTAGCCAAATGCATGGGGCGACTTTTATAGGTCTAGCCCCTTTATAGAAACGCGGCAGATACATGCAGAGGCACGTCCATTTCCTATCTAAAATTAAATAATCTCTTCCTTTTTAAAATTAAGTTTTAATTTTGAGTAATTTTATTTTCTTTTAAATCAAAGCAAATAATCATATAGATATTATAAATGTGAAAGTTTGGATGGATGGATGTTTGTTACATAATCACGACCGAACGGCTGAACGGATCTGGATGAAAGGCACAGAGATAGATTATAGTCTGGAATAATACATAGGCTACTTTTTATCCCGGAAAACTAACAGTTCCCGCGGTAACCAAAAAACCTCAATCACGCGGACGTAGTTACGGGCATCAGCTAGTATAAAATATGTAACTACTTTAAGTAAAATATTTATACTAATATTATAAATCTGAATCAAGTTTGGCACAGAGATAGATTATAGTCTGGAATAATACAGCTAGTTACTTTTTATTCGCGGGCATCAGCTAATAGATACATAACAATACAAATCTGATTAACTGATAGGCCGTTATAAGGTAACCGATAGTGTCATAGACAGACATTTTTATACGACTGCCTGAAAAAAGGAGTATATTGTTTTCAGGGTTCATGTATGTATGTATGTATGTGAGTTTGTGTATTCCACCATAACTTCTATACGCCTGAACCGATTTTGATAACTGAGGTATCGGTAGAATCCCTAGCTTATTCCGGGTACATAGACTAGTAAAATTTTTAAAAAAGTTGATGGGGTGACCATGGTCCCGCATTAAAGACCAAAATTGAAAAATAAATCGAAAATAATATTAACTATATAATCATCATCTAGAAAATGATGAATAGATTCCAACAATATATATCATTCAATATTTAGTGATTCACAAAAAAATATCATTTAATAAAAAATGTGAATAAGATTCCAAAGGCTATATATGCAAATTTTATGGAGCTAAACTCCAAAAACAATATGGCAGGGCAGTCGTATTTTTTAATTCGTTATGTATATTAATTTCACTTGTCGCATTTAAAAAAATTGTATGCACTTAGAGTAAGACAGAAGATGGTAAATAGATATTTCTTTAAATAAGTACATTTAAAACGAGTAATGCGGTCAGTCAGTGATAATTGTTTTTTAAAATGAATGGGTCATTTTAAAAGTTTAAGCAGATCAAAGTTTCTATAGCGCAAACAGTACTTTAATCTCACCCGACCGTGGATCATAAAAGACAGTTTGAATGACTTTATGGGTTGTTTGTCCATCGAATTACTACGTTTAAACCGTTTAAACTCCCATCAATCTCAAATCTCAGTTCTGTTAGATTTCAGTTATATTTATTCTTACGACATTTCTAGCTGTACCAGTAGTTTTCGGTATAAATGTTGTGAACAGATCCCAGAATGATGATATAGCCAACTATATGACTGAATGGGCAACTTTTGACGATAGACTTTAGATGTTAATCCAAGCGCACGGCTATTTCATGATAATATGGTCAAACATTGTAAATAATCATATCGTTAAATATCATAATTATAGTATTAAATATTATTATTGACCACTAGAGCGACCACTTTTATGCAATTCATCATGGCGGGCAGTAACATACTCGTATGGTGAATATTATCCAAAAATACTTTTGGTACTGTTTGAAATGCCCGCGACTTCGCCAGCGGACTAAGGTTTTTTGATTTCCGATGGAACTCTTTTATTTTACGCGATAATAAGTAGCTTATTTCACTCTCCGAGTCCTCAACTATCCATGCAAAGATCACGTCGATCTGTTGCTTTGTTGAGGCGTGATTGAATGACAAATCGACAAAAAACACTTGTTCATGTTAAAATATTAATAAATAATAATAAATAAATATTTATTAGGGAGTTAAACACTAAAACAAAGAACAAACAAAAATTTCAAAAAACATAAAATTAAAACTAGAACTAAACTAACTTAATTTTTTTAAACTGTACTACAAATAATCCCAAAAAGTATGAAGTATGATAAACAGATAATAATAATATATCAAACGAGTGATACAACAGCTGGAATACCTGTAATTACCTACAGATAATCCAACAAACACCTTTCCGTCCATCAACATTTAAATTGCATTATGTCCGGATAACAACATTATCTACTGTTTCAATTTGCCCTTTGTAATTGGCATTACCATATTGTGTTGTTTGTAGTAGCATTTCATGTAAATTGGATTCTACATGAAATACACACGTATGTGTATACAATTATGTACTGGAAGATACCCGCGACTTCACGTGAATTGAGGTTTTTTGGTGCCCGCGGGAACTTTTAATTTTCCAGGAATAAATATGTAATAGTATAACGTATAAGAACATAAACATAAATGTCGATTTTCATGTCTCTAACATCAAAAACATAGGAATTTCATACAAACTCCCAATCCCTATTTCACACCCGGGGGTGAATTTTCTCAAAACCGTTTCTTAGCAAATTTCCACGTCATAGAAGGAACCTATCTTCTAAATTTCAAGTTTGTATACTTTATAGTTCCTGAGATATCGTGATTAGTGAGTGAGCGAGTGGTATTTCGCTTTTATTTAAATAGTCTTGCAAATTTCTAGAGGATACTTGAAGAAGAAAGACGTAAAAGCTCTCCTGACTCATTTATTAACATGAACAATAAAAATATTACAGCGAGAAAATAAAATCACACAAGAACGACACGCAACGACGGGTGACAATGTAGTCCGCAGCAGATGCGCACGCATCCTTTTATAACCTCGTCTCTGACACCATCGTTATTTTTCTTAATCGCAGGGAATGTATTCCATTCTTAAATTTCATTTCTTTATCCTGAAACAAGTATCTTATGGTAGTAAATATCTTCAATACGGCCAGACTGACCCGAGACCGTCCCCGGGCTCCTTCATTTCAGCTCCTCTAGTCCAGCAGTGGCATTGCTTAGACTCCGTTGGACACAGACCAGAATCTTGAAGCTCTTATATGGCAGGCGTAACAGAAGCACCTGCAGGCCTCGGCACCACAGAACCTTGTTGGTTGCTGGCAACCCGGAAGATCATCTCATGTCCTTGTCTGCACCTGCGCACATAAAACAACAAACTTCACATATCTTTTTACGGCTATTACCGAATACAACGCTTCAAATTTCAGAAGACACGTTAGGCGTATAAATAAAATTCGAAACGTTACGGCCACTGGTTAAGTCATTAAGCGCGACGCTAGCATGACCTACCACGACAAGACAGTGGCACAACGTTTTACCCTAACTGGTAAGCAGTGTTAGAACAACTTGGGCCTAAGTCATTAAGCACGACGTTAGCATGACTTAGCCCGGCAAGACAGTCGCACGACGTTAGCTTGTCTGCCCGACACGATGAAGAGTACACATCTAAGTCATAGGCACGACGTTCGCAATAACTTAGTATGGCAAGATAGAGGCGCGACGTTAGCTTTTCTGCCCAGAGTGTACAGACAGCATTGGCCTAAGTCATTAAGCCCGACGTTAGCATGACTTAGCCTGGTTAGACAGAGGCGCGACGTTAGCTTGTCTCGTTGCGGTATCGTTGAGAAAAGTATAAAGAGCAACTGCATGGCATAAGACATAGGCGCGACGTTAGCATAACTTAGCACAAACAAATAGTGCGCTCGGCCAAACCTGAAACCACATCAATTACCGCATCCCTGCACGCAGTTAGTCGCGTAGCGTCACACCTCCCAGTGTGACAAGCGAACACGCAGTGTCACGCCTCGCAGCGCGGCAGGCGAGCGTGAAGTGTCGCGGACTAGGCAAGCGCGCAGCCCTGCACGACCAGCAGACGCGTAGCAGCAGGCAAGCGCGCAGCCCTGCGCGACCAGCAGACGTGCAGCAGCAGGCAAGCGCGCAGCCTTGCGCGAGCAGCAGACGCGCAGAAGCAGGCAAGCGCGCAGCCCTGCGCGACCAGCAGACGCGCAGAAGCACGCAAGCGCGCAGCCCTGCGCGACCAGCAGACGCGCAGAAGCAGGCAAGCGCGCAGCCCTGCGCGAGCAGCAGACGCACAGAAGCAGGCAAGCGCGCAGCCCTGCGCGACCAGCAGACGTGCAGAAGCACGCAAGCGCGCAGCCCTGCGCGATCAGCAGACGCGCAGCAGCAGGCAAGCGCGCAGCCCTGCGCGACCAGCAGACGCGCAGCAGCAGGCAAGCGCGCAGCCCTGCGCGACCAGCAGACGCGCAGCAGCAGGCAAGCGCGCAGCCCTGCGCGACATGTAGACGCGCAGCTCGGCTCAGCAGGCGAGCGCGCAGCCCTGCGCGACCAGCAGACGCGCAGCAGCAGGCAAGCGCGCAACCCTGCGCGACCAGCAGACGCGCAGCAGCAGGCAAGCGCGCAGCCCTGCGCGACCAGCAGACGCGCAGCAGCAGGCAAGCGCGCAGCCCTGCGCGACCAGCAGACGCGCAGCAGCAGAAAAGCGCGCAGGCCTGCGTGACGTATAGACGTGCAGCTCGGCGCAGCAGGCAAGCGCGCAGCCCTGCGCGACATGTAGACGCGCAGCTTGGCTCATCAGGCAAGCGCGCAGCCCTGCGCGACGTATAGACGCGCAGCTTGGCTCAGCAGGCAAGCGCGCAGCCCTGCGCGACCAGCAGACGCGCAGCAGCAGGCAAGCGCGCAGCCCTGTGCGACCAGCAGACGCGCAGCAGCAGGCAAGCGCGCAGCCCTGCGCGACCAGCAGACGCGCAGCAGCAGGCAAGCGCGCAGCCCTGCGCGACGTATAGAGGCGCAGCTCGGCGCAGCAGGCAAGCGCGCAGCCCTGCGCGACGTATAGACGCGCAGCCCTGCGTGACGTATAGACGCGCAGCTCGGCGCAGCACGCAAGCGCGCAGCCCTGCGCGACATGTAGACGCGCAGCTCGGCGCAGCAGGCGAGCGCGCAGCCTGGCGCGTCCAGAACGCCTCACGCCGTGTTGAGCGCCGAATACGAAAGAGAAATAGAACAGATAATGACCACACCACGCCCGTCTGTCACAAGTTCTGAATACCTTTACAAGCCATATCACATGAACCACATTTCGAGTAATAACTTCGTAACATATTCATTGAACGGAACTAACTTGAACAATATTCTCTAAACGTGAAAAAGTAGAGCTGTTATTTTTGGTGCTCTTTATAAATGTGAGCAGTATCAGCGGTCCTTTATCTGTGAAAGAAATACGAACAAACAAGCCAGACTTTATTCTACGTACACAACTTTAACAAGATTACAAAACGGCCAAAAATTAACAGGTCAAACTTCAAATAATTTTACACGAAAGTAAATAAACACAAGTAGACAAATAACTGACATGACATGACAATATGTCATGGCTGATATGCGCAGAACAGAATAAGAACCTGAACACCTAATGTTCACATCTTCAGTTTACACGGCAACCAGGCAACGATGAAAATTAGACTGCAATCCAGTTTTTCAAAACATCAATTACCCAACACTGAGCCCTCTCACTATTCGTAAACGAAGAAGTGAACGACAAGCATAGTCAACATATGTGCTGTAACTATCTGAACTCTTACTCGTTACTTCAAACAAAATGATTGCATATCCGCATTCGCGTCACTTACAACACATTCCGATTCAACACCCAACATTTGACCCCTGTATGGTGCACCCAGCGGCTGCAACATGACCGCCGGCTCATAGAACATGACGGAGGTTTTTCCAACAACGCACGCCTATCAGGCGATGGTGATATTAGGCGTAGCTGTCTGACTTTTCAAAGCACCTGACGCGAACTAGTATCGCGTCCACCTCATGCTTCAAACAACCATTATGACCAGTTCTACGACATTCACGCGATCACAATCAGGCATTCTTGCCTTCCTTCCTCAAGTATAGAATTATAGAATCAGAATAGCCGGTAGGATTAGGCATCACGTTGATACCGAATCCCACTTCTGATCTTGCAAATTTCTAGAGGATACTTGAAGAAGAAAGACGTAAAAGCTCTCCTGACTCATTTATTAACATGAACAATAAAAATATTACAGCGAGAAAATAAAATCACACAAGAACGACACGCAACGACGGGTGACAATGTAGTCCGCAGCAGATGCGCACGCATCCTTTTATAACCTCGTCTCTGACACCATCGTTATTTTTCTTAATCGCAGGGAATGTATTCCATTCTTAAATTTCATTTCTTTATCCTGAAACAAGTATCTTATGTTAGTAAATATCTTCAATAATAGAATATAAGCTGATTGGCTATTCTTTGGATACACATGTGTCCTGAAATATCCACCACGTACTAACCACACTCCTGAAGAGCTGGAACCGAGTTGACGCATTATCTTTTTTTTACAACGTATACTAAAAGTATTTACTTTGCCGTCAAAATATGTTCAATATTATAGCAGAATAAACAAATCTATAATAATATATAAGTTATAACCCTTTAATTGTTTGGATAACCAAAGTGACAAAACAAAAATTAACTTTTTAAAAAAGAAGGCAGCGTAAAATTAATATTATAGCTGTCAGCAAGTCGGAAAGTGGAAATTTTCTAATTTCATACAAAAATGCTTCCTTGAACACCGTCCCGCCATTCGTCATCTTATTCTTAATTTTATTAAGTCCCACGCGTTGTAAAGCATAAAAGATTTATTGCTGGTCTTGTAACGTGGGAAAAATGGATTTTCCTCATAAAGTTATATTTTGCCATAAAATTTATATGGAAAACGAAAACTGCTGTATTATTCTTCGACATTCTTAGTGGCGACCTCAACTTTTGTGGCTGAAATCTAAAGTAATACATACGACGTAGGTAGGTACTGTCAGAGACTAAAAAACGGATTCATAAAGATTACAGAAATATAAGTGTTACAGAATGAAAGTGTAACCGAATCGAAGCTGTAACCCTTTTGTATGAGGTTTTAATTCTGTTAACCCGAAACACTTATATTTCTGCAACAGAAATGAATCTGTACCCAAAATAAAGGGTTTTAAAGTGTAACCGAAATAGCGACGTTGCCAAATTTACTGTTGACGCGTATTCAAATTTGAACCATAGGTGAAAGCACCGATGTTTGCAATTGTTTTAAGAAAAACATGGCCATGTTGTGTCAGTGTGTGTAAAGTCCAATGAAGTGAGAAGAACGCGTTGTCACACCGTGCAGTTTGTTAGGGCATGTACCTATTAGGGTTACAGATAAAAACACTTATTAACAGAAATAAAAGGTTACAGATTGATTGGGTTACAGACCTATTACTTACAGTATTGTTTCTGTTTCCGTTATAAGTGTTCCTGTTTTAAAACAGTTTCAAAAAACAGTGTTTAAAGCCCTTATTTCGGTTACTGTTTCAGTCCTTAGGTACTGTACTTACTCGTAGTCTCAGAACTAGGGATAATTATATTATAATTAATTATAATTAATTGTAGTGGATATATTAATTGCATAATAATTGTTTCACGGAAAACAGCAATCGTTAAGTCATGACTCTCAGGAAAACATCATACTCATAGATAGAAATGGAAAATAGGTACTACTTACACAATTTCATTAACAATTTGCGAAATAAAATGAATGAAGCTTATGCTTCATTATGTAAACCTTTATAGGTTTACATAGTAAATTCCGTCAAAGCGTGGTAAATTCAACCAAAACGATAAATTTCCTTTGTATCCTTATAAATTCCTTGTCCACAAGCCATAATTGTAGGAAATAACGACAATGAGCTCGTCGAAAGCGAACCTCCTAATTTGAATCACTGAGCCCTTAAATGCTGGTTTAAATTATTAATTTCGCTGATATAGATGGACGTATTTTGCAGAATTTAGGCATTCGAAGATTTTCGAGATAAATACGAATAATGAATACAAATATTGATAAATAGCTATAACTTTTCCTCTTATATTCATAAAAGCCTGGGAGTAATTTAAACAAATCATCAATTGTATGCTTTGCAGGATATCTTATGTAACAATGTTGCTCATAAGATAAGATTTGAATTATGGCGTTATCTAATACCTTTAAACGAGTAATTCTTATACATATATATACTAGCAGACTAGCCCGCGACTTCGTTCGCGTGAAATAAGTTTTTTAAATTCCCACGGGAACTCCCTTATTTTTCGGAATAATATAGCCTAGCCTAGGATAGCCTATGACACTTACAAATAATGAGGCTTTCTATTGGTACCAGAATTTTCAAAATCGGTTCAGTAGATCCAGAGATTACCCCCTACAACGTCACAAACTTACAAACTCATAATTCACAAACTCACAAACTTTACCTCTTTATAATATTAGTATAGATAAATATAATCTGAATCTCGGAAACAGCTAAAAAGATTTTCATGAAATTTAGTATGCAGGGGGTTTCGGGGGCGATAAATCGATCTAGCTAGGATTATTTTTTAGAAAATTTAAGTGAAAACTGTTACAATATCATTAGAATATCATTAGCCGTCGTATGCAAGGTTATAATAGCTCATATGGAAAATGGCGGTCCAAAAACCAGAAAGCCCGGTTCGAGTCCAGATGTCACCAGTGCGATTATTTTTCCTTTATTTTTTCAAGTTTTTCTTTTGTGAGAAAAACTATTATTGGGAGCCCAATTGCACTCGTGATTTTTTATTTAAATAATCATTTCATATTTTTTTTATTATTATGTCGGTAAGATCGTTATATATTATTCATATTTCTTCAGTATGTAATTTGTATTCAAATATAATTTCCAAAAAACACGATTTACCAAAAAACTACAGAGCTTAGCTCGGTCACCCAGGCAGTATGTATAACTAGATGATGCCCGCGAATTCGCTCACTTTCAGGTTTATAAAAAACCCAAAATCAAATTCTAAAATTCATTTATTTAATTTAGATACACTGTGGGTACACTTATTGACGACAATTACTTATAAAACATGATGGTGATAATCAGTTACTGTATCTTAAAACTAAAGCTACGAGGGTTCCAAACGCGCCCTGGTTTTAGAAGAGCCCACAACAAACTCAGCCGGGTTTTTTTATTATCACCATCTCACAAATCATCTTAATTACGGAACTATCAGAGCCATTAGAGCAAATTATTGCCAAGCTCCCGTGGAAACTCTTTCATGTTCCGGAATAAAACGTAGGTCCGTTTTCTGAATATCTCTGTATCAAATTTTGTCAAAATCAGTTAAACGGATGGATATGGAAACGTTAAAGTCAGTTATGAACTTTATGTATGTCTATCTGTGACAGACGCACTTTCGCAATTCTAATATAAGTATAGAATATAGATTAAAAATAACTTACGTAGTAAGTATGTCATACACGGTGTACCGCGCAAGGTAGGAGTACTGATGCAGCTTGTGGACCGCATGCGCAAGCAGCAGAAACCGGCGGTCTGCGGACAGCGAGAATGAGGCCGGCTCCAGGACCCTCTGTGAAAAAACAAAAATTTAGTCTAAGAATTTTATAAAGAAAACTCATATAGAATTAGTTACTCGTGTAAAGAACACCTCGACGCGACGATGCGTTTTAGTTAATAGGAAATGATTTATTAAAATGGTTCTAGATGGCAAGGCTACGGGCGCAAGAACTAAACATGATTATGTTTAGTTCTTGCGATATAATCGATAGAACCTGCCTCAAGCCATGGATCTGTCTTGGAATAAGAGCTTATTGAGAAGTACTATAGATGATGCCAGCGATTTCGTCCGGTTTTTAAAAACCACAAAAAACTTTTGTTTTTGTAACTATTTAGATCGATCGCGATCAGTTTTTGTTACTTATATGTACCAGTGGCGATTTATGGTGTTCAATCTTGGTGCGCTAGCTGATGGTTAGGTATTTTTTTTAGTAAAATACATTTAACTATCTAAATGTAAATAATAAAATATATCACTGATTAGGGGTATAGGATAAATATAAACGCCATATTATTATATTTATTTATTTTACAAGAAGATATAACATTCAAATTGAATTGTTATGAATCCAATTGTAATCCATAGGTTCCTACTAAAGTTTTATTATAATAATTAGTATAACTACATGTAAAATTGTGTCTATCTGTCTGCTACATATTCATGGGCGGGAGAGGACATAGGCTACATTAAATTATCCCGGAAAATCAAACATTTTCGGACGTTCATTATCTACAACCAAAACTTCTTCGGAGATAAGAGGCAACTAACTATACCCATGCCAAAAGTCACGTTTAGAAACTCATGAACATTTTGTATGGAGAAATCAAGGGAAAATGTTTTTTCTTTCGTTGTTTTTATTTTTTCGACAATTTCCCTAGTTATAAGTCTTCGAACAAACCCAATTTTAGCAATAAAAGATCACAATTATAGCAAAATAATTGTAATCTTTTCTTGCTAAATCATGAACTTCCGCAAAGTAACGCCTGATTCTATCCAAACCCGCGACTTTGTTTTAAATATTAAGATTTACTTATTACATTTATATTATTATAACAATTATTACTTATCAAAACATTCATAATATAATTAAATTAACTGATAAACTAAAAATAAACATAACGTTTCGAAAATAATACTAAGCGGCACACGCAGCTATTCAAAATTCGTACCGCCATTCTTCGACCCGTATATTGTGTCATGTGAGCGGGAGTTAGCGGGCGACGAAACGATGCGGCGACGCCGGGCGCACGGCCCAACCACGGTACGAGATGTTTATTGAGCGCGCGTGAATTTAAATAATTATCGATTATCATTTAATTGATAAACGTGTGTGTTTTGTGAATGGTACCTTTTTCATGTTATTATTATTATCTATATATATAAAACTCAATTGCTGTTCGTTTGTCTCGCTAAAACTCGAGAACGGCTGGGCGGATTTAGCTGATTTTGGTTTTGAAATGTTTGTCGTAGTCCAGGGAAGGTTTAAAAGTTGAGAAAATATGTAAAAATTGCGAGGAAGATAGGGCAGGACAACGTCCGCCGGGCCCACTAGTTAATAATAAAATATTAGTACATCTAGTATAATTGTAAATAAATTATTCATAATTATATTGGTGTTGCGGCGCAAGCTGCGCAATCTTAGAGGAATCGCCACTGATAGGTACTAACGGCGATCCACCAGACTTCATAAATGTATAAGTTATCATGAAAGACTTCTTAATCAACGCTTAATAGAAAAAAATATGTTGCTGATAAAATGTGATATGAGATTTTGAATATAAATTAGCCATGAAATGTTTACGGTTTTTAGTAATTTCTATTCTATGTTTCTATTATCTGATTAAACCAAAATCGCGTGTCGGCCGTCACGCGAAATGTCTATCAAAATATTGACAATGATCACGACAGTAGAAATAATTTTACGCTAATAAATAATTGGAAATTTAAGGTTTCATGACAAAGCATCGGAAAATCAGGTCAACATGTAGCTATATAATAGGTACCATTAAAACTTGTTCGACTGTGTAGGAAAAAGTTCAACTTTTCAATTTAGTAAAAGCGGAATAATTTGTAGCATAACTGAAGTAGGCAAGTATAACTTTTGTGTATAATTTTAAATTTTAATTGATATATGAGAATAGTTACTTCCATTGTTTGTTTAACATTATCAATATCCATTACACATTCAACTTAGATCTATACTAATATTGTAAATGTGAAAGTTTGGATGAATGGATGGATGGATGTTTATAACTCAATCATGCCAGAGCGGCGAACGGATTAGGATGAAACTTGGCACAGAGAATATATTATAATCATTCTCTGGTTGGAATATCACAGGCTACTTTTTATCTCGGAAAATTAAAGAGTTCCAAAAAACACGCGGTAGAGGGTTGACATGTACAAAAAACAACCTTAAATCACGCGAACGATGTCGCGGGCATCAGCTTGTATCCTAATTATCTTATTCAAGTCTAACACGCAGAGGGTCTTAGTAGAGCCAAATTTTCCGTTTACATTTTTTTATCTACGTTAAAAACAATACAATTAATTAAATATTAACATATTAATAGGGCAACATTTACTACATAATTGATTCACAGCATCACCAATTAAGGTCAATGTGATGCCAGGCGTCCAGGCGTGATTAAAAAACAACCCAACAATTGCCTAAATTGATAAACACAATTTATATTATGGAAGTGATTTTTTAATCATACAAATACTAATAAAAAATCGGTAGCCTCCTAGGTAGGTTTTGACGACCTCTGTAGCGCAGTGTGTAGCGTTGTCTTCACGTGCGGAGGTCCCGGGTTCGATCTCCGGCAGGGTCAATTTGGTAATTTATAATTTCTGAAGTTTCCCTGGTCTGGCTTGGTGGGAGGCTTCGACCGTGGTTACCACCCTACCGGCAAAGACGTGCCGCCAAAAGATTTAGCGTTCCGGTACGATGCCGTGTAGAAACCAAATAGGGGTATGGGTTTAATATAACTGCCATGACCCTAACAGGTTAGCCCGCTACCTTATCTTAGACCGCATCATCACTTACCATCAATCAGGTAAGATCGCAGTCAAGGGCTAACTTGTAGCGGATAAAAAAAAAGCCTGTTGCTCCAACAAATTGAAAAAGTACTACTTTGACTAGTTACAGCCTTCCGCGTGTGTTTCCTATCCACTGTAATATGTTGATAGATTATCCTACAGCCAGTAGCCCGCCCGTTGCTCGCCGGTAACAAATTACTGCATGCTCCATTACATAGTTGGATCTTCTCTTTCTTACATATTTAAAAATTCTAAGATAAAAGAGACGGTTCAGATTTGTATGGGGCGTAGGCCAAGTCTTGTACAAGCAGAGAAATGAAGGAAAATAAAATACTAGACTAGTTTTTATTGGTCAAATCTACGAATTCGTCGTAATTTCAGTGGTAAAATTATTTAATATTTCCAAGTTATGGAACACTTAACATGAGTGGGTAACAATGGTGGATTCATATTTTCAAAAGAAAAACACGTTATTTTGGCAGTGACTGTCAGAAATGACATTTCATACATTTCGCGCCTGCTGCCTTCTCTATGGCTGAAGGTTGCCATCTTGGAAACTTGAGATACATTTTTATTTTTTGCTCGTTATTTATTTTACTGTTCTAAATAATTATATTTTTAATACAATCTATGTATTGTCCTCTATTCATGGTAGAGTGTACAAGTGTAGGCCTAAAATGTACCTTTACCTTTGCGATGCAGTTCAATTTAATGGGTTATGGCGCATTCGATATTACTTTAAAGAGCTCTATAACATCTTACGTTGTTCAGCACATTAAAATCGCAAGCTTGCAATGGGCTGGACACGTACGATATGAGCATAGACCACCAAACAACTAACGTCATCGCACCCAGTTGAACGCAGGAGGCATTGGTCGGCCAAAACCTCGGTGCAGGTTACCCGTTATGCTAGGTGAGCGACAGAAGAGACGCCACGCGGAGCGACGCGATACGACGACATAGACAAGTGAAATTAATTTAACGAATAAAAAAAATACGACTACCCTGCCATATTATTTTTGGAGTTTACCTCCATAAGAAGCGATTTGCATATGTCACCGTTAGATTGTAAAAACCGTTAGATTATAATCTAACTCGCGAAATTCTAAACTGTCGAAAGATTGTAAACTGTTCAATGTTCTGAGTGTCAATTTTTGAAATATTCATTTTATTTACGTTTTCTCGTCTCTTTCTTGTAGGTTAGGTTAGGGTTCGACATAAATAATTACGTAGTGCCCGGCCGCAGGCCGGGCACTTAGGTTTTATCGGGTTTAAATACCTATCAGATTACAATCTACCGGAAAATAATGCGTTAAATTCTAATCTTTCGAAAGTTTAGAATTTCGCGAGTTAGATTATAATCTAACGGTTTTTACAATCTTACGGTGACACATATACAGCATTTGGAATCTTATTCACATTTTTTATTAAATGATATTTTTTTGTGAATCACTAAATATTGAACTATAGTGTTATATATTTTTGGAATCTACTCACCGTTTTCTAGATGATGATTATATAGTTAATCCTATTTTCGAATTATAATTTTCAATTTTGGTCTTTAATGCGGGACCATGGTCACCCCATTAATTTTTTTTAAAAATTTACTAGCTTATGTCACACGGACTAGGGAGCTAGGGATTCTAACGATACCTCATTTATCAAAATCGGTTCAGGCGTATAGAAGTTATGGTGGAATATACAAACTCACATACATACATACATACATACATGAACCCTGAAAACAATATGCTCCTTTTTTCAGGCAGTCGTATAAAAATGACAGACGTAGGTACGCGACAACGTGGATGTAACGTCATAAATGAGCGCAATGGACAGAGACAGAAGGAGAAATCTTCATAATCATAATCATTTATTTTCTGCCAGAATATGGCATATTATGCAACATTTTGATATAGATGTTAATAAATATATAGAGTCCACATATTATCCTGCTAGGTTTTGCGTGCAAAATAACTTTAATGCAGCTAAAAAATAAATGAATATTTGACAATTAAACCCCGATGCAAGTATACAAATATTCAGATTCATTATAACAGTTACAAATATTCAGATCTGGACCAGGCTCGGGCCCACAAAGGGCTGTAGCGCCGATGATGATGTCATATTAGGGGAACAAATAACTGATGTCGCAATATATGGCGTTATTATTACTCAGGCCCGTATTAATAAACCGACATCAACTGAGAGCATGATCACAAGTATCTATCGGTCAATCCGTGCTAAAGACATAGATTGATCAATATTAGAGAAAGAGTTCGTAGCTGATACTGTTTTTAAATATATAGGCTAGCGCTTGGCTGCAATCAGACTTGCTTGCAAGTGGTGATGCAGCCTAAGGTGGAGCGCGCTTGCCTAGAAGACGTCTATTCAATCTTGATTTGAAGGTTGATACCTATATATAAGAGGAGGGGGAACGAAAGCTGGAATTCCATATCCTAGCGGTGTATACTATCAAGTCTTGGCAGAAATAGCAATTCAAGCATTATTATGAAGCTACGACATTGCAATATGGAAATAGCATTATTTATTTTTTGTATGACTAGGTACTTGGGTAACTCATTAAATTTTATAACATTTTAATCAATAATTAGTATTGTTTATTATTTAGAACCTAAGACACATTTTGTAGACTTATTTTATTAATTGTATTGCACTATACCGATCTGACTATCTGATTTTGTAAGCGCTTTTATAAGTCTAAATCGAAGAACAAATATAAATATACACTAGTATAAATATACGGCCAAGGCTTGCGCCCTCTTAAAATACAATTCGTGCGGTGAATAATACACGATTTTCCATAAAAAGCTAAGTAAATTAAAAGTGGACAATCAATAAAAAATGTAAATCCAAAACGAAACAATTTAATAAAGTAAGCAATTTGCGAGAAAATAAAATGTAACATCGCACGCACCTGGCCCTCACGTCAAGGTGCGTGAGTTATGAAAACCCGCTGCCCCTGTTTATTTTTCCATCAATAGCAATCTTTATCAACGTCCGCTTGAATAGGTTTAGCTTGGTAAAACAATTTTCTACATTATTTGAAGTCATTCTCCTTTTTAATATTTTGATTCTTTATTTTTTTATTATCGTGCTATGTAATATACCTAAAGCTACGAAATGTGGATGCTATGGATGCTATGGATGGATGTTTGTTACTCAATCACGCCAAACGACGGAACGGGTCTGGATGAAATTTGACCCAGAGATAGATTATAGTCTGAAATAGCACATAGGCTACATTTTATCTCAGAAAATTAAAGAGTTCCCGCGGGAACCAGAAAACCTCAATCCACGCGAACGAAGTCGGAGGCATAAGCTAGTAACTTTCGGACCGTCCAAGATAACCTCAATTCTAACGAGGTAATCAACTTTAGTGGCGATTATATTGTATTGATTAACAATACATTACAGTACGATAATGTATCACCGATACCAAAATAGTATCAAGGGTGGTAGGTACTATATCTGACTCTGAAGGTAGCTTAAATTTATGAAAGCTTGCTAGCTACATCAATATTGGAACTGTCAGTTACAAGCTTTATCGACGTCCGGCCAACAAGTGGGCTGACTGACTTCGTAATAAATGTAACAAACTTGTAACGATAGTCGATACAACAACAAGAAAGAAAAATTGGCCGCAGGCTTGTTTATCGTTTTATTTCATCTTGCAAACAAAATCTTTCATGTAATAGGTACGTGTTATAACAGGCAATATTGCGAGTTTTTATCTTCTACATTTTATGCAACTTTTACCATAGTATAAATTATTCAACGCCCCTTAATATATCGTCTCATATAAAGTCGAAAATTTCTAAGATCATAGTAAGTAGATATTATAAATTGGATAGAATCAGGCGCTATTTTGCGGAAGTCCATGATAATGAAGGAACTAGAAGTTTAATTCGCTATAAATAATGTATCATATGTAAATAAGTTAAAATAAAGCGTCATAGTAATAAACTTTCACCATTTACGTAATTTATCTAAGCACTAGCTGATGTGCCCGCGACTTCGTCCGCGTGGATTGAGTTTTTTTGGTTCCCGCGGGATCTATTTGATTTTCCGGCATAAAAAGTAGCCTAAGTGCTATTCCAGACTATAATCTATCTGTGCCAAAATTTCATCCAGATCCGTTCAGCCGTTCTGGCGTGTTTGAGTAACAAACATCCATTCATCCATCCATCCAAACTTTCGCATTTATAATATTGGTATAGATTCAACGCCCCTTTAATATCGTCTTATGTAAAGTCGAAAATTTCTAAGAAGATCATAGTAAATACGTTGAAATAAAGCGGCATAGTAATAAACTATCACCATTTACATAATTTATCATAAGTATGTACCTAAAAGTACGGTTATATTGCTTTGCGTAGACTTGAGTGAACTCCTTCAGAAGGCTGTCGAAGCTAAAGCGCAAGTATTAATTAATTCAAGAAAGCGATTTATCACCGAACCGAATAAGGTCAAACTCAACAGCTGCTAATACATTATCATTGAATTTTCTTCGTTCTCCTAGAAACTTCCAAGAGATCCAATTCGATTAGAATTTAATTTATTTCTTAGTTTTAATTGAAATATAAGTTAAACTTATATTAAATAACCAATAAAAAAACAGAAAGAAGAGAATAAAAAAAAAATCCAATACTTTTTATTACTATCAAAATATATTGTGATTACATACCGACTTTTGTTGTTAATTTTAAAAATAAAAGTATGACAAATCTCATTATGAATACTTTATGTTAAAATGTTCGAATCTCATTCTACCTTTCGCAACAATTTTAGAAGGGAATTCCCTCCTAGGAATTAATTTTATTTTGTTTTACATTTTTTTGTTTGGTGCACAAAAAAAAATCCGCCTAAAAATTAGACCTATTTGCTTTAATAATGAAACTTCATTATGTGTACAGTAGCGATTTGCTCCCTTTTTTATTTAATTCATTATTGGCTTACGCTTGACCACAATCACATCTGATGGGAAGTGATAGTGCGGCCTATGATGGGATGCGCTTGCCTAGAAGATGCCTATTCACTCTTGATTTAAAAATACCTAGATTTCTTTAGATTTAGATTCTCGTTTCTTATTCAAACCGCTAGCATATGGAATGTCCTTCCAATTTCCGTTTTCCCATCGACTTTAGGTACCTTCCTATCGACCTTCAAATCAAGAGTGAATAGGCATTTTTCAGACAAGTGCGGTCCACTTTAGGCTGTATCGACACTTGCAAGCAAATCTGATTGCAGCCAAGCGCTAATTAAATAAAAGTACTTAATATAAGCTAGTATGCGACGTATTCAGTATGTAGTAAAAAATTACTTGCTATCCACTTACAAACGTAGTATTGGGCATGAGAGTCTTTGTGGTCTGGTTGGCCGCAAACATGAGGCTGATGCCGCCCCACGGGTCTCGGAACACGAACTCGTCACCTGCGAACAACATTTGTTGACTTGTAACTCTTTGAGTCTCTCTCTCTACTTGATGGATAAGATAGTTTCACTTGCAAAAAGTTTAACAATAAAATAATTTAAGCCATCTTTGGGAGTCCGCCATATTTGATTTAGAATGACGTCACATAGCTAACCATGCATAGACATCCAACCTACTCGTGTAAGTAAAATTTTAACTCACATACCCACAAACATAGCAAGTTTTTCAGAAAAGCTTGTAAAATATGGGCTTCCACACACTCGGGAATATCTAAAAGTGGCCATAAACAAAGAACAACTATTTAAAAAATATATACTTGTATCAGAAATTGGATACTGTTGGAACGCAGATGCCTTCATAAGTGTGCAGAATCTTTATAAAATGTTGTGTCTGTCCAATCTTTGTAAAAGCTCCGTTGATGTTTACATAAAAAGAGATATTTTGCAAGGCATATAATATAGAGGCCTTTTCACTTGATAGGCAACCAAAAATTAAACTGTTTTTGCAAAAAGTTATTCGATAAAGATAAACGTGAACACGATAAGAATGTTTTCGTCCTTCTCACAATATTTTATTTCCAGCAATTTTATTTTTTGGCGATCAAATTAACCACAAAAATCTATCCCATCGTTGCTAAGATTATCGTTTCGAATATAAAGTTCCTTTTACCGTTTTTGTTAAATAAATCTCCTTTAAAAAGTAATATAATTACAGAATATCATCATTCTGAGCTATTTATCATTATAGTTAAAGCCTTTATATTATAAACTTTCTAAGCTCCTGTCTAAGTTATCTTAAGAGTATACTGTCTTCTAATTAGAACGTTAACACAAATTTTCTTTTAGCAGCCATACGAAGCCCAAGCACATTTAGGTTTCTTGATGTTACAGCGTACACGGTTATACACTTAAGTTTAATGTTAAGAGAATTAAGGTCGTATTTAGGTCGTTATAGTCGGCACTAGGTACGGAATGAGCGCAAGTATTAATTGTAACACTATATTTAAATATATACCACACTATGGCTCTATGTCGCGTACTATCCGAGTTATTGTGTATTCTGTGGTTATCTAATCATGTAGTTATGGTTATTGTGTCAGTCGGTCGTCGCCATTTTTTTTGAATTTAGTTTAGAACGAGTCCTGCTGTAGAAGGAGGGTGCGTGATAATATTGAATATTTTTAAACCTGAGATTTATTTGATTTTAAAAGATATTATTGTTATGCTTAACTATTACAAATATTATAAAAATGATACCACATTGTAAATTCATACGAATAACTTAGTAAAAAACCTTACCAGCTATTAATAATAATGTCAGAATAAACAGTTTGATTTTGTAATTGTAACTTTGTGATTTCATTTTAATTGACCCTTTCTGAGATGCCGTATCATCATGAACCAAGATTTATTAAGAACGTTCGTATAGTTATACTTATGGATACACTAATGTTATGGGTGACGTAACTGATAGCAAGAGTTCAGGAAACAGACATGTACGTTTGCTCTGTAGATGATGCCCGTGACTTCGTCCGTGTGGATTTATGTTTTTTGAAGTGAAACGTCTTTAGAATTGTTGTGATTTGAGAATTCAACGATTCGAAAAAAATAAACGAAAAAGGGACACCAAAATGAGATAATATAGTCTAGGCAACGGAGCGGTCCGTCGTATGGAGACTCCCGCAATAAATCCTCAGTCGATGAAACTTGGCTTGGGGTTGGATGATCCAAACTTACACAAAGATTTCCAACAAAAAAAACATCTGGAAGTTAGGTATTTATACCGAATACTTAATATTTATGACTGAATATTTTCTCGATTTCTTTTTAAAATAATAGTAGCTAGTATATTTACACTCAAAACCATTATTATCAAACGAAATAATCATGCAGAACATCGATATTTAAACCGATTAATCTAAACTGCGTTTAAAAGAATGAGATAAAATACAAGTTATATTTATCTCATAGTCTCGTGGTACTTTTCTGAAATTTCACTTCTGCCGTGTGTGATTTTCACACACACACACACACACACACACACACACACACACACACTTTTTTCTTCAATATACCATATAATTCGGGAATAATATCGTTCATTTTCCGGCATATAGAAAGCCCGTGTCCAGTTTCAGGATGCAAGCTATCTTTGTACCCAGCAAAATTGGTTGGTTGTATGGTCTGTGG